>CM020447.1:4558953-5176645 GCA_009819605.1 Sterna hirundo | reverse complement strand
GATCCTGTCATCAATTTTTTGATAATCCAAAGTTCCTAGTTCTCTCTTCCTGAAAGAGTTGACTGTTAGAGAGTTTAAATTTAAAAAATCTTAAATAAGAACGTTAGTCTTACCTTGCTGGAACTGAGTCTTGGAGGTACATTTTCATATATGATTACGTGCGGTTTGATTGTAACTGGGTGACAAAGGACTGGAATTGTTAAGCTATGTCACCTGTTAAACCTTTTGGATAGGGACTTGGAAGACATGCAGAACCTGCAATATAGCTGTGTGATCTGGAATGAATTTTTCTAGAGCACAAAAATGAAAGGGGCTGATCTCTTAATCCACTTAGGTTTGTATTTAAATGCCTGAATAAGTTTGTTGTGTTTTGATAAGGCTTTTATTTATATAAGCAGTATTCCGATGCATATATTCTAATTAGCATTTAACAAAATGTATCCTTATTTTTTAGGACACATTTAAATAAATCCGGTGTCTCTAAGGTAACACAGTATTGGGGTTTTTTGGAGGTTTTTTTCATATCAGATACACGTACATATATGGTGGTAGCTAGTAGATGTAAAGCTAAAGTTCACAAACACACTGAATGTTAAATACCTGTAGACATTAATGTTAATTACGCATCGACTCTATATACTTAAAATACTTATTATATATTTGCTTATATGGAATAATATTTTTACAGGTAACTATCAGCCAGCGAAGCCCAAATTAATTTCTGTTTACAAATTGTATAATTGAATCTGTTCCTTTTGAACATGGCAATGCTAAACATTTAGAATAAAAATATTATAGTAAATGCGATTATAGAATTCTTAAATGGGATATAGCCAAGACACAGAAATTAGTCTTAGCAGTTGGGGGGGGGGGAAATTGGGAGGTTTTGTTGATATCCTTAAAGGATAAATTCTAAAAGATTTATTTTCTACTAGCTCTTGTCCCCTTTTGCCGTATTGTACTCTTGCTAGTCAAGTGGAAGTCTGAGCAGCTGCTAGGGTTTTTCATATGTTCCTTGCTTTTTGAGATGACAGCGTGCATGAATGCATCCTCCAAATTTGACATATGAGTTAACTTTTTATTTATGTATAGGAAGAAGTTCAGCATAGAAACCTGAAAACTACTACTTTTCTTAATGTAACTGCTAGTCGTATTATGTAAGTAGTTAAAACATTTTCAAACAGAATTTCTAATTACCCATACCTAACTCTGTGAAATGTTCATTAATTTGTTCATTGATTCAGTCACAAAATTGATCTGTGTGTCTGTTTGACAGGGATGATGTCTACAACTTTAACATCAGTGGGTTTGATGAGCCTACAATAAAGCTTGGAGTAAGAATATAACTGAAACTGATACGTTATGAATAGAATATAAAGGAGCTCAGTCAACTTAAATTATGTCTACTGAAAGTATAGTTAACATCTAAAATTTCAAATTACGTCACTGATCTAAGTGGGGAAAAACGTTTGCCACGTAAATACCTCCATCCCTTTCAAATGTGTAATGGTATTTGCTATCCTAAGGTTCTGGCGACTTAAAGATATTATGATGTTTTCCTGAATTAAGAATAAAAGAGTTTTTTAGGAGTATCGTTATCTTTCAATTTCTCCTATTGTCCTCAAAGCGCTAGCGTAAAGACATCTTTGCCCAGATGTTTGAGTAAAAAGAAAATCTGGCTAAGGTACAAGCAAAAGACAACAAAAGATAGTTTTGCTGCTTATGGCTCAGAGGAGCCTGCTGGATTGGTGAAGGTAGGGAAGCAAAGTGGATGGAAACTAATGTACTAGTTTGAGATATCGAAAGCTTCAGTCAGTTCCAGTTGGTTTTAAACATCAGCTCTGTTGTTAAATAATTTCGAAGATAGAAATTAATCATTGTAATTTAGTTGCTGAATATAAAAACTGAGCAAGAAAGCCCTTAGCTGTTACTGTCTGATGGCCTGTTTAACTTTTTTTAAATTTTATAACAAATCAAAACTTTCATTTGTTTCTAATTTATTTACATTTTTAGGTCCCAGAATTGCATGTTACTGAACTGAGTGTTCATACAGATCCAAACAAAAAAGGGTAGGGATGTTACATTGTGTCCTAGTCCGACGATAATCGTCAAGAATAGTACTGGCTGCATTCTCCAGCATTCCGTTGTGAAAATCCAGGGAATGTATGCGTGACAATAATGACTTGACTGTGTTGTTTTTTCAAGCAATAAACATAGCTGTTGTGGCCTCCTAGGCTGTGTTATGATTTTCCTTTGGGAAGCTGTTAAACAGGAGAGAATGTGTTCCATGAAGAAAACGTCTTTAGTTCTCTTCACGGAACAGAGTAGAGGGGGGCGGTGTTTTGGTAATGATCAGCCTGCAGAGGGACGTGTTGTTACTGCGTGTTCTTACTGATCAGTAGCAAATAAGCACATCCTTTACGTTTTAAGGTAAACAGATACCTCCTAAATGAATGTGAAAACAAAAGTAGGTACATTTGTTTGAATCCTTAATCCACATATCACATGAATAGTAGAAAGATTTTGAACAAGTATTTTTAAATGTATTGTTTAAAGGTGTTTGGTTTTTTTTCTGATTAAGGAACCCAGGTGACAGGAAAACTAGCACTGAAGTGAAAGAAAGAAAAAAAGTAAGGCTCAGATTTTTGTGGATCAGCATACCTTGTATTCCTGCCTTTAAATACCAATTATGTAAGTGAAAGGTATATTAAAAATGATTGATAACTTAACTTTTTTGGTTTTTGTAGACTAGAAACAATCAAAACAAGAAGCATCTCTTTAGTGACACAGACACAGAATATAGAGCCGATGACAGCAAGACAGACATTAGTTGGCTACAGGAATCAAATAGAAAATCTAAAGCCCAGATAACTGACTACAGTAGAAATAAAAACTTAGGGAAACCAATAAGCACAAACAAAAGTAAGAAACTCTTTTTTGTATTTCTTAAGAATGCTGCAATAAGTTTGTCCATAGATACTCACTGTACAGCATGTGATGTGCTGTGTTGGAGATATGATATGTTTCTGTTGTCTTATTTCCAAGCATAAGGATTAATTTCCAAAAAGTCTGTATTTTAACATGGAAAATTATTGGAGGATAGGACAGGCAGAGGTTGTTGTCAACAAAAAAAAACTTTGGCTTTTTAAAATAACGTGCTGAAAGCAGTTTACTGAATCAGTAAGTTTGTGGGCATGTAGTAATTCTTTGATTTTTACAGCTAAAACTCTAAATGTCAAACACTTGTCTATTTTGCTCATTTTTTTCCTAACTTTCTGTATTGTAACAGCAGATAAATTCTCTGAACCTGCTTGCCACATGGAGAAACCTAAAGGCAAAAATGCAAATAAGAAAAAGGTAAATGTAAGTTTGCAACTAGACTTGTAATACATATTCAAAATGTCTTGTCTTACTTCTGAAATAATTTAAAAATAATTTTTCATAAATATGTGGCATTTCTCCGTGCTTATTTCAAGATCATCTGTTTAGTTCAGTTTGTTATTTTCAGGTACTATATTCTTTTTATGTAGCATTTAGCTAGTGTTTCAGGCATACTAGCTATGAGTAGGAATGATTATTATACATTGATGCTTCTGTAAGTTTTGTTGCTTAAAATTATTGATTATGTCTATTTACTGCTTAATAGCCATCTACTCCATTGAATATGCCGTTAGCTTTTCAGCAAGGGTTTTCATGTGTCTAATGTGCTTAAATTGAATTTTAATACCTTTAAGATTATAATTTCTTTAAATGAATGTATGTAATATAGTGAAACGGCAAAACCAAAAATGTTACAGATGTTAATAAAGAATAATAATTGTAAAATATTATAAGTGTATTAAAGTTGGAAGTATAAAAAATTATAAGAGATTATGAACATGTTGATGGAAGGTACTTGTAGATGTTTGTAAGCCACAGTTTAAAAAACAAAAATGTTAGAAAACCCCAAAACCTTCCCTCTGTCCCCTCTTTGGTCTACTCAGACTGTACAATAATTATTCAAATTTAACGTTCATAGCTTAAAGCTACATACATGCACTCAATGTAAATCGTGCATATGAAGATATGATCATCATATGTAGGTATTGATGGTTATGTCTAGTCCATGTATATTAAAGCTGAAGAGGACTTAACTGCCCAGTGTTGAATCTCTACTTACTAAAAGGTGTCCTTTTTTAGTAGCAAAATTCCGCAGCTCTACCCAAGCAAGTTCAAAGTGCCTGCTTTGAGGAGGTAGGGTTCCACTACTGCGTAGCCTTAGATGGGGAGCATCTGAAGCCCAGGAAGTCACTAGTAGACTTGACCCTGGCCATGAGGAGGCTGGGAAAGCTTACATTTTGCATAGAGCACTTCTCAAAGAGCAGGAGGCAAGAATTGTAATCTCTCCTAGTCTGAGAAGCATCGTACTTACGCTTCATATCCTCTCAAATGTCAGGTCCCAGGCGTATTTTGAGTGAGAACATGCTTTGCTCTCTCTGAACACTGACTGCTGTGTAGAGAGTGGCAGTAGTTGGGATGTAGTAGGGGGACAGATAGAAGGGAAGACTGATTCTGGGCTAGAGGTTAAGGTCGTCAGTGCAGAGGTAATGATCAAGGATACTGGTTCCTGCTCACTATGCAGGCTTTTGGTTTTGTCCTGTTTCGAACCAGTTACTGTCTAATTTAAATGTGCACATATTTCAGAGAGCAAGCTTTGGAAACATGCTTCAGTTTTGCTGTAGTTCAAAAATGGCATTTATTTTGCCTCTTCACTTTTTTGACTCTTACATTCCTGACTGCACTACAGTGCAGTGCCCTACAGTGAAAATTATCTTCCCAAAATACTTAGTACACTCTCTGGGCTTTGGTAATGTTAAACTTCTTTAGTTGTTCTGGATTTCAAGTAATTAAACCAAGTTATTTGCCATTTATTCTTATATGTTTATTAATTATTCTGATATAAACCGAAGAGATTTGTTTTCTTCCAAAGAGAATCAACTGTAAAAAACAGGATTCAAGAACAGATGAAACAACAGAACAAACCACCAGGCAAAAACGACCTCGAAGAGCAGCATTAGCAAAAAATTACAAAGAGCCTTCCAGTTCAGAGTCAGAGAGTGAACAGAAATCTTCAGCATGCAACTCTAAGGAGGAGAAATCAAAAATACAGGTATAAAGTTGCACTTTATTCTTAAAAATCCACTTCTGCCGTATTTTTCAAAATAAACTCTGGTCTACTTTGTACTTAGTACTCCTGAATTTTAAGTGCCCAACATGAGCAAGTGGAAATTAATTTTCTTTATTATTTCTAGCAGTGCCCTTTTTTAATAATGAGTATTTAGCTACTAAGAAAATCAGTCCTAAATAACCTTCTCAGTCATAATAGTATTTCAGTTTCTATTTATGAAATTTACTCTGCTGCAAAGAACTCCTGCGTCCTTTATTTTGAAAATTTACCGGTATTTTGAAAATGTCTATTAAATGGGAGGTTTTAGTGAGCCAAATTTTTTCTTTTAGGTAAATTGGTTTTGATAATGTAAGCGTAATCTGCATACAGTAGAAAATGCTGACTTGATAGAGGGTATATCAATGTGTTTGCTGAATATCCTAGTGGAATTTTTAGTAAATTAAGCAATGATGTTGGGTCCTAAAACATTTTCGTTCTCTTAGCATAACATTTCAGTGTATGTGGGTAGGTCTGTAAACTCCATTGACGAAATCCTGAAGCATTGGTAATTGCCTCCAATAGTTAAGAAGTTCATAAGAATAGAAATTTGGGTGCTGAATTAAACAAATTCAATGCATATTGAGATTTGAACACCTGATAGCCTTATGAATTTAAGTTCTCTGATGATGTTCCTTGTTCAAGGGTACAGATAGATAATATGCTCTTTACCTGCATATATATATACATTTCTGGTATGTTTACAAATAATGTTTATATAAAATTTGTATTTTAATAGAAACATATGAATGGGGAAAACAAGGATGATAATCAGCAAAAGGAACTCCAGAATATTCTATCTATGGAGCCAAAGAGAGTATCTAACTCTGTACATAAAGCATTTATTAAACCGAAGAATTCTGCAGAAGAAAAGGAAATTGAAGTGCCTTCATCTGAGAGTCCTGCATCTCTTGAGACAATGAGATGTATGTATTTTGACTTTTAATTTATAGCAATTCTGTATCAAGAGTTGGAAGTTAAATGAGGATAATCACAATAGTACAATTTTACGTTTATTTCATGCTTTTAAAATAAGTTAATAGCCGCTAATTCAGTGTGTACCACATAATTTAAGGAAGTTTATTTAAGGTTGGTGCAGTTATTTGACGTCAGCATAATACAGAAGTGCAAGACATAAGTGTTAGAATGAATCTGGTAACCGCTAAAATAGTGCGGAGGGTACAAAAAGTGCGAGTGTGGCAAGCTGACACTTAAAGTACAATTCCACGCGTCTGAGACTTGCAAATACCTAGAGTTGGAACAGTTAGCCATGTGGGGCTTCCACTTACCTCTGCCAACTTTCATTCCTCGTGCTGACACAAACAACTGTTTTCTAGGTGCTGAGAGGATATCAGAAGGAGATGTTCCTCAAGAGCTCGCTTGTAGTGAAAGGTCACCTGGTCTTCAGGAGTTAACACCAGAAAAAACGGAAGTGTTAAACTTTGAGAAAGGGATCTCTCCCAATGATTTCTATCTGCAAAAAAGTAATATTCCAAGTATATGTCTAAATCAGTCCCCTGAGGTGACGGTTAAAAAGTTAACATTTGGAAATAAAAGTTTCTCACCAGTTTTAACTGAAGCATCTTTGGTAAGAATACTAAAGTTAGTCTACAATTATTTTAACTGAAATTGTTCCATTCAGCTGCCAACTGTTATATGCTTTCATACATCTCCTTTCAATAATGATTTTTTTTTGTTAACGTGTAGCTCAGCTTAACAACGTACAAAACTGTCAGTGGAAAACACACAAAGGGATCAGTGTCTGAAACCCACGATAATAATGAAGATTCAAGTTTCAGACACTGCTTTTCAGACATACTTTCTATTAAAGGAAAACTACAAGATATCACTAAACCTGTCGCCAAAAGTAAAGACGAGGTATGTTACTAAAGCCTTTGCTCTTCAGAAGAGAGCTGCAGGTTTTTGTCTGTTTTGTCTACTGTACAGGTGGTGAGGTTTAAGGGAAATGCACCTTTTTTAATGTTAAACACTATATATAATGTTTATGTGTGACCTTGGAAAATCCTACTATTGATTTTTAAATATTTGAGATAAATAAGAGAATTCTTTATCATATGCATACAAGGAAAGAATTGTGTCCCAACAAAATCAGTTCTAATTAATATCTTAAAAAATAACAGGGATTAAATTTTTTTTCTTGACTTTCAATAAAAAATAAATGATTTTTCACAAATTAAAGAATAGTGACGTCTGCATGGAAAAATGCTTGAGGAGAGAAAGTGCTCTCATAGGTTTAGCGTTGATGTACTACTCAATATAACAGCTATTGTAGCATTGGCAAATAAATAAAAACTGCTGTATACTTTCAAACCACTGCTTGTAAGTACTTTTTCTGGTGAAAAAAGCATTAATGACTCCTTTAAGAAATAATTCTGTTTGTGACCTCTTGCAAGAAGTGGTTAGACCTTATTGCTCATTAGACTTATTGCTATCATTAATTATTAATATGATGAAGAATTTGTTTATTCTGTCATCTAATGAGACCTAGTAGTAATTCATGTACTGGGTTTTTTGGTTTAAAACAAACTCTTACTATATTGTGTTCATGTCCCTAGTTTAATGAAAAGCAACATAAACGTGGATTTCTGATTAAGACTTCCAAAAGTGCTTTAATTTGGAAGCTAATAAATCAGTGACTTTCGTTTTAGGAGTGTGTCCCACCATCTCCATTGTCTGTTACCAGTGGCAGTGAAGAACCTTATGGCCCCATACACGAGTCAGGTACAAACATTTAATTTAAAGCAAAAGGCTTTTGATGTGTATCCATAAAGGTTAAGAAAAATGTTTATTTGGCATAAAAATATAGCCCAAGTTTTTTAATCTTGTTTTCACTTCTAGATTTTCAGTACTACTCCATTTTTACTCTTTTTCTCATTTTCTCTGCTGTTTTAAGTACCCCCAGAAAACCCGAAAATTGGGCTCCAAAATGCAGTTACTGTGACAAGTTAGTTGTGCTCTCAAGAAAGAGTTAGAAGCATTCCCACTGATACTGGAGAAAAGTGGGGATAATGCATCATGAGGAAAAGAGAACTTGGGGTGAATCTCTTTTAATGAGCGAGTCTTGCATGAGTCAGAGTTCTGTGTTCCATCCAAATCCTGTTGTTCAGGTGCATTGAGTTCTCATATCTGCTGAACACGCCCTCCGTTTTTGTATAGCTCTCCAGTTTTAAAGCCAAGACACATAGTCCTAGAGTTTGGATCCAAAGGGTCATCTTCCCATGTCATTGTTCTAAATAATCCTAAAATTAAGCATTATTTTCATGTTTATTAAAGGACCAACTATACAGTCATTTCTCAAACGAAGGTACCACAGTGACATGGAAAGCAATTCTGATGAAGTAGAAACAAGCAAAGAGGAGGAAAAGAAAGGAAAGAGAAGAACAAAGTTACAGCCTAGAAAATTATTTAAAACAGATGATGCTGTTACTTACAGAGGTTAGTTATGGAGTGAAAGTTGACTATAGATGTGCAAAAGTTTAAAATAACATAGCAAATTAAAGTTTTAACAAGAAAAGATAGTATCCATAAAAAAGTTTTTTATATGTTAAAAAAAAAATAAAAAGAAATTTTAAATATTTAGAGACTGTTATCCATTTAAAAAGTCAGAAAATTGATACGAAAAGAGAAACTGGTCTCAGCCATCTTATTGGTGAAATTAATCTCTGTATAACAAAGCTGTTCTAGGCCCTGTTGTAAGTTCAGCTAGGATGCTTTTTCATACTGAATTGTGGCATTATCTTTCACTTCTCTTCAGTGTCTGAAAGCGTATCTACTGTATCTGTAAATGACATGTCTGTTTTGGATGGGGAGATGTGGGAACCTGGCTGTTCAACTATCAGCATATGTCAGAAGCTCCAAAAAGAATTTACGAAGAAAATTGAGGCAAGACGTTTCATATACAATATTAGTTGTCTGTGTGGCTGCACGTGCATATGAATGATGGCTGGTCTTACACCACAGAATTTGCTTAAAAGGACATGAAAATAGCCATGTGCATAGAACTTAAAGTTTTTTTATGCCATTTTCAATTCCTTTACGTACCTTACTCTCCAATGATTCCCCCCGCCCCAGTCTGTTTTATTTTTTCTCCTGTCTGTTGTTTCAAAAGAAGCTTATGTATCTAAAGCAAAGGGCATACAGCATCTTGATTTTTTTCAAATTGTCAAACCCATGAATGAAATTTATTTGCAAAAAGGAAAACGTGAGCCTGAATAATGCATTTGTTCATCTAAGACAGCTGTAGGCACACGTCATTCGTTTCATGTGTACTTTCTCTATTTTGAGGAAATATGTTTTTCAAATAATGTACTTCTAATTAAGTTAGGTAGAATTTTACCTAAACATAAACCCTGTGTTTATTTACATTTTATTAGTAGAGAGATTTTCCTTAAAGGATAGGGAGGTAATAAAAAAAAAGGTTTTTTGCTCGGTGTGTTCTGTGATACTAAGCAATTACAGTACTAAACATACTACAGGTGGTTTTTTTCCTAAAGTGCAAATAATCTGAATTTAATGTTAAAACATCCTCATAGAGCCGCTCACAGAAAATGGATCATTTTACTAAGCAATCAGTAAGAGCTGCCCATGAGCATTTGACAACAATGAGTTACCAGCTTCACGAATGCAGGTCTGTAACAAAAGATTTATTTTAAAACACCCTTAAAATGCAATGAATACCTTCTAAAAGTAACTCATTTTGTTTTGGTAGGGTCAGGCAGCTGGAAAAATTTCATTTTGCTCTCCTTGAGGAACTTGAGAATTTTGAAAAAGATTCTCAGTCCCTGAAAAACTTGGAAAAAGAATTCTCGGTTTGTATTTTAATTGCTTGAACATGGAGAAAAACAAGTTCTTACGGAACCCATAGATTACTGATACCACTTTAATTTTAGGTCATTAATTCTGTTTTAAAAAGCCTTTTTCATTTTGCTTGAAGTTGGGTCATATTTCAAATAATGAATTTGAGGTGTTGGGACTGGCTAATGCTGTGGTCTTAGAATTTCTAGATCAGCACTATATGTTCTTCTTCCTCGACGAAACTACTACTACTACTGCTTTTAATGGGCTGTTTACCCCGCTTCAGGAGCCTTTCCTCCAGCTGGCCTGGATTTCAGGAACAGCTCGTAGGCAGTTGAACCTGATTTGCTGTGTGTTCTACGACAAGCCAGTTGACATTATGGGTCTGCTACTTGCTGTAATGTAAAAATCAGTATACAAATACTCACGTAAACACAAGACTTAAATTTTCTTTTTTTCTCTTACTCTGAAGGCATGGCTTAAATTATATGGGAAGTCTGGTTAAAATGCTATGCGTGTTCTTTTTCATTGTTTTGAAACTGTTATGCAGAACATATTTTTGGTGAAACTGGTTCCATGAAAAAAGAACTCCTGAAGTGCCTCATCTTGCCAGCTAAGCTTTTCTTTTATTTTCCAAGCGCCTGTGGTGACTGTAACTCCCACCCATTGTGTGCTGAGTCAGTGGTTGTGTGTTATTTTGTCCATATTAGATATTAATCAGTTCAGAAAATACTAGTTCCTATTGATTATCTATTAATATTTTTCTTTCCAGACCTTTTGGAAAAAACATACGCATACTTTTAGTACGTACATGAAAAATGAACAACAGAGGTTAGTAGGCTTCCTTAATCCCCGGATGAGATTTGTGTTCTCTTCATTTGAGGTGTAAGTTAGGCCAACTACTATTCCCTCTGCAATGTCTCTCATCCATAAAACAGTGATAGTAGATGAGACGAGAAAATGAGATTGAAAATGTAATTATTCTCCATCTGAATTTCTCCACATACCTTAGGGACTATTCCAGTAGTAACAATGATGGTAATATTTATCCATGCTTTTAAGTACAAATAAACTACAAATAATGGGATGCATTCATAAACACGTGTTGAAAGTTCATATGTAGCAAAGCTGTTTGAACTGCCTTTTATTTCTTCAGAATTCAGATTCTTAAATCTTCATTTGAAAAGAACGTCTACCATACTGTTGGCTACGAAGAACATATTTTTAGTTCAGAGGTATGGGGAACTTTTGTTTCTTTCTTGTTTTAATAATTCTTCAATTTTACCAACAGATAGAAGTATTGACTTTTTCCAAAGAAAGTCTTTTTCCTCAGCATTGTATTAATGCCAATTAAGTATTTTTGTAGTTTTTCATTGTCGTAAAATATCTGTTAATGTAACAATATTGAGTGTTTTAGGCTGAGATTTCACGCATTAGAAGGTGTGTGCAATTATTTGGAAAACGGATGCAAGACCTGTTCTGTATTCTGTGGCTTTGTTTACCAGTGTTAATCACCCAAGAAAGAACAAATTTAAAAGCCGCGTCCCTTTCCTTAGGCAGGTGGATGCATGTGCATCTGCGTGTCTCAGTTATAGACCATTTAGGGATGTAATTGTCTTCTTGAAAATGGGTTACCAACTGTAAGCAGAGAAGGTGCATTCGATATCTCCTTATAGATGCGTCTGATGAAAGAAGACATAAAAGGACTCCAAGAGAAACTTCTTAAAGAAATGGTAAATGAATTATCTTGTCCTCTTTTATATTTATTGTTTAAGTATAGCTGTTTGAACACTAAATTACTAAAAATTGTAATTTCTGGTCCTCTATCAAAAATAAAAATGAGTCAGAATCCAAGTATTACTGACATGTTATACTTTATCTAGGTATTAAAAGCAGTAGGTAGATATGGATATATATTCTTTTAGCTCTGTGTCTTAATATGTTGAATGTTCACATGGAAAAGTATCGTATTTGATATGTTAAAAGCAGCATATACTATGTATCAGAATTACAATACTTAAAAAAAAAAAGGATTCTATTTAAAGTATGTGATCAATGTAATGCTTTCTGCACAGCAAGAAGAGGAACTGTGTAATGTTCGCAGGGGATTGCAGACGCTGTTTCAAGGGGAAGATAGAATTCTGAAGTAGAATTTTCAAATACCTTCCTGAAATTCAAGGTGAATATAAACATTCTTTTATAATGTAAAATTTGACAACTTTTTTGTTTTACACTAAAGGAAACTATTGTAATGAAAGCATATTTTCCTTAATAATATTAAAATCTTTGTGGAGAAGACTTCTTTAATATGTGAGATTTGGAGTTATTTTACTGAATCTGCTAAAATGCAATATGTAATATTTTTTTTTATTTTTAGCACATGCTGTTTTTTGAGAAGTCTTTTAACAATTTTTATAGGTTATTTATCTGAATGTCAGTTAAATTACTTCGAATTTCACTTTGAATCAATGTTTTGGATCTGTGTGTACAGAATACCCCTTTTGTCTGATCCAGAGTGCTGTCAGAAATTTAGGGATCAAATTGCCTATTTTGATCTCAGTCCTATTTGTCTGTGGCGTTGGACTTCAATAGGAGTTTTTAAGAGCAAACAAAACTCTAAACACTTGTGGTTGAACTACGTTGCAAATAGTTGTATTAAATATTTCAAGAAAAATATATATTGTCTGTTGATTTTGGTTTTTTTTACAAAATGATGTCATTATGATTTCACTTTAAATCAGTAATACACATTTGCGTGTCAGTCAAATAAAAAATGTATTGCTGTGCAAGTATTTTGTGTAAGACAACAGGTCTGAGGGTCTGCTCTCTGTAGGTCAGAAATATATATCCTACATAATAATGAAATCTATTCCATATACTTAAATTTCAGAAGTTTTCCTAAGAAAATGACCAGTGAGTCATAATTTACGCTTCTCCTTTGTTACCATGTATCAACTAGAAGGTTTCTTCTGAATATTTATGATTTGCAACTTCTAAGCTAATGTTTCTCTTCATTTGCTTTTAAATTAAACAAAAAGCTACCTTGCATTTTATAGTTCCTTACAATCTTTTAGTCTTTTTTTAACTTGTGATCCTGCATGTATATACTGTAAACTTTTCAGGTTCAGATTTTTAGTATTTTTCATTTATGTTCTCTTAAAAAATGGGAATTAAAAACTTGCAGCTGACCCAGCAGTAGCGGGTGTAGAGAGTATCTCATAGAACGTGCGTGTCTTGGAGCCTGTCTATGTTACCTGCCGTGGGACAGGCTCCAGGTGAACACCCCTCTTATTTGTCATTTGGCTGTCTTTAACGTCATACACACTTCTCTCTCATTTCTCTGTTAACCCCTCTACCCTCTGAACTCTTCTGTTTTTCCTCAGTTTCCTTTCTGCATTCCTAATACTACTTTTATTATCAACACAGCAACTTTTGCTTACAGTAGTATTCTTTATTCTATTTTTTTCTCATGTGTTACTGAAACCACTGTCTATATCTCCCAAACTCTTATTTTCATTCCAGCTAATTCTGAATGCAGCGATTATGCTATATTGCTATTATTGTTGTCTAATATATTTTTTTTTTAATTCAATAGACTGGCTTTCATCATTTTAAGTTGTTGGCTGTTACTTAGGTCTCACGTTGATTTGACTTCCTTCAAACCTACCAATCATTTTTAAAGAATATTTATCCAGTAGAAGTTCCCTGCTGAACTTCATCACTGTCTGCATCTTTGGTGACACTAAACCAGTTTCCTTTTATTAACCCTTTGTTGGCTTGCCCCTGCAATCTCTCTGTCCCACAGGTACTTCATGTCTTTGATTTATCCCTCATTATTTCTGAGAGTAACCGTTTCCTAAAGTTTATTTTCAGAGAGAAAAATGGCATGACTTAAAATTGAATTCTAAGGTAAAGTTAAGGTAGAAAACGCTTTGAAATGGGAAAATCTATTGATTTCTAAATTACTTCTCTATCTTTATATTAATACTGTCTTTAAATTAAGACAAGAAAAGCCCATGCTCAGGCTGTAGCCTGGACTCAGCACTCGCTGAGCCACCTACTCTAATTTCAAAGGTTGCCTCACTGGGAGCAGGGGACCCAGTGACCTTGGGAAAGGGCCTTGGTTCTTACCAACCCAAACTAATGTATAACTTTATGAAAAAGACTGCTTTTATCCTTATTGAAAATAGCAGCTTTAAAAAACAAGTTATTGGATGAGAAATGGATGTGAGATTTCTATCCAGTGTGCACTGGGAGTAGAATGCAGAGTAATTGCTGTTCTTAAACTTTATTGATGGGAAATGGCTTATTCTAAACAGAAATAGTTGTAAATGAAATTATTTCTCATGAACTAATTTTAAAAACACAAGGCTGTGTTCTCTCAATTATTATATTGAAATTGCCAGTAAATAATTTGGTCCACTCATCCCATCTACATAAGTGCACTTAATGCTTTTCTAATTTTTCTGAGCCTCTGATTTTTGTTTGGGGCTTTTTTGAGCCCGTGTTCACTGTCATCTCCACTAGATGGACCTCATGAGATGCTAAACTTTTTTTTTTCCGCTGGTCTAATTGAATTTTACCTGTACATGAAACAGTATTTTTCTTTTAACTGTACAAGGTTTTAAAAAGTGCACTGCAAGGCCCAAATTTTTTTCTTACAGTGATTGCATATTGGAAAAATAATACAACTGCTAGTTTTAGTGAGGACTCACGATAAAATAGAAGTATAAAATTCAACTGTTCACCTATCAGTTTTTACCCCAACCCATTAACTTCTAAAAACTTTGAGCAGGTACAGTCAAATTTAACAAATGTACAAGTGTGAAAGTGTGAAGCATATCACAAGGGAGGATTCACAAAGGCGAAGTTCAGCATAGGGAGATTGCTTTTTTTTTTTTTTTTTTCTATTTTTCAATTTGTGGATGGGAAGCCCCAGGGGCCATCCACAGCAGACACCTAAATGAAGCGATAGGAATTGTGCACTGCAGGCCTGTTTCTTTGTTCCATTGGGAAGAAGCAGCACAAGGAGAACAGGTCCCTGCACTAAACATGCCCATGTTCCAGCAGTACCCGAGCACGCTGCGCGGCCCGGTGTGGGCAGCCTCCACAGGACTTGCTGGACTTGCCCACAGTGCGCTGATGGCAGGGAGCTGACACGGGCCGCTGGTGGCTCTGAAGTGGTCACAACTTTCTGTCTCTTGCCAGACCAAAGCAGAAAACAGGCCGGGATGCTCGTGGTGGAAGGACAGCTGAGAACATGGGGAAGAAGCGAAGCGTATTGCTGCGTAACTACAAGATGGTTAAGTCACGTTAGTCATACAGCTCATAGGCATTGTCTGAAATTTAAAAAGCTGATCTAAGTTACCCTTAAGATATTTTTCAGCTTACTATTTTCAACATTATTTTAATATGTTTTATACAATATTTTTATTACCAGTGAAAGTATGTGTTGCTGCTAAATAGGAGTGTTACTTTCATGGATTATTGCCAAGTTTGTAGTTAATAGTGGGTCATCTACTGTTCTGAAACTGAAAGTGGTGGTTCTGCTGAAGAAACTTTGCTCTCCTTTCTGTTTACCCTTTTGGTATATTACACCTTGGACTATCATTGTATTGTTGTTTAGAATTAATAGTATTTAGTTAATAATAAAATGATTGATAAATATAATTAACAGTATGTTAAAAGGCTAGTTATAATGTTACTTATTTCTGTGAAAAGCCAGCAAGTTATAAAATTGCAATAAATAGGAAAAAAAAAATAATCTTTGGATCAAGTAATTGGGTAATTCAGGTCTTCAGCTGATAGTCACTTGACTCAAACATTAAAAAGTCGTACCAAATGACAGCTAGCTACACCGAAGCTAGCAAGCTTTGTTGGTCCTGGGCACTGCGTCTCCTATGATTCATCAGTTTCTTCTAGCATTGCCCTTACTGACATATATTTTAATTGTTGTGCTGTATGTTCTTACCTCCTATTTTAAAATGTTAGTTTATCTAAAGAATAGCCCTGTATTTGTGTTATTTCATCCCCATACTGAGCAGCAGAAGAGAACTGAAAGTTGTCCATCTACTGTTGGGATTGAGTCTCTTCACCGTCTTGCAGCAATGTAGTAGTGTTCTATACAAACAATTTTACATACCTTATTTGCTTTCTTCTTTTCATGTTTCATGGAGGTATCTCAGTGAAGCTGCGAGATCCAGAGAGCCTTTTTCAAACTTTTAACATTGAACAACTTCCTAAAAGGATAGCATTTTAGACTCTGGCAGAGAAATGTGTGTCTTCTGAGTGTATGTGGTATTTTGTTGCTGTCGTGTTCGGCATGCTTTCCAGCTGTCAGTGTGGGAGGTTTTTTCTGAGTTTTTTTCATTTTAGTAGTATTTTGAGTAGAATTCCCAGATGCTTCTAGATGTCGAGCATTACTAGAATGTCTGGCTTTACATTTTTCTCAACCAGTTCTATTTGTTTTGTTATTAGCATTTAGTAACTTTTTTCCTTTTACTGTCAAGAAAGCATTAAAATCATTTGTTTGCTAAACATCAAAGTACATTGTTACATTTTTATATATCGTTGTCCAACTTAGTAATTTTTGAATGAGTGTTAACAGTGAACTTAATTGTAATTCTTTAGAGAGCCAGAACCTCAACTAGTGTAGAATGACAATCATGTTATGCTGGTTAGAATCAGGTCCAAAACATGGCTATTCCACAAGATGGAAAACCTTACTTAAGATCACCCTTTTGAAGACTCTTGTGTTGATAAAGAAGCGATATGAGCTGGGGCATAATAATTGTCATCTCTTCCCTTCCCAACTGTCTCTGGGGAAGAAAGAGCTGTGGGAAACGTGTTCATTTCCTGCAATAAGTAGTCATTTAATTAAAGAACAAAAGTAACAGGAATCAAAAATGCTTGCAGCTGTGATTCTGTTAGACATTATATAAAAAAGAATGAAATTATAATACATTAAATTAGTTTTTAGAACATGAACTTAAGTGTTTTACAAACTAATTGTGGTAAGTTCCAAATGTCTTGTCAACATAATACTGAATGACAGTGCGTCATGTCCGTTTATGTCAGAGGCCTTGGAATGGTAAAGCCTGTACATGCACAACATCTCCTTTTCTGGGACAGACTGCAAAACAGTTTAGAACAAGTGTTAAAGGAGAGTAGTAGGTTCTTTCAAGTCGCTTTACTTCAGTCGTTTTCAGCAGATCGTCCCACTCCACAGGCCATCGCTCTTCTGACTTCAGAGCGAAGTACGTCTCTGGTGTCTCTCTGTCCGTAAGTGCTCAGAGACTTTGTCTGCGGAGTCCTTCTTTCACATAAACATCAAGGTATCCTGGACTGAACTTGAGGGAAAGACTCATATATTCCCTGATGTGTGTTCAGCAGCAATATCAAAAAGTAAAGACAGATTCTTCTCAGAAGAAAATTTCTATGGCCTGTGAAATCTAGGAGAAATAAGAGACATTTTTCAAACCACTTTGAAATTTTGAAAAAATACATAGAATTTTTAAAAATTCTTTGCTAGATTAACAAAAAAAATATCTTTTTTTTTTTTAAAAAACCTATTCATTCTGTTTAAAGGTACAGTAACAGTAGTGAAGAACATTAGGGATTAAGTCTCAATTTTCACCCGTGTTTCCACACATCTGCCATGACTGTAGTGCAGCCACAGCCCTCAGGGCCTGGTCTAACCAGCATACAGGTATTTGGGAGTGCAAGTGCAAATAGTAGCCATGGGGTTGATTTTGTTTCTTTCTTAGGCCACAGTCTCATTGGAGGAAGTATTCTTTATTGTGCAGTGATCTTGTTTTGTAGGAGTTAAGCGATGTTGAGCTGATGCTTTGGAAAATAGGAGGACATATTGTTGGTTTAATGTACGATAGTCTTAGAGTCTGTCTGGAATAACCATACTTTTGCTCTGTAAGCTTGTTCTTTTGGCTGGGAGACATAATTAAAGTCCCAGTCCTTTGTAATGCCTTGGCACTAAATGTAAATTTAGCTTACTCCTGTTTACTCCTAATATCCTGAACAAATTTCAAAATGTATCATTATAATCTACTTAAACTCTCCAGGTAGCTTCAATTAGAGATGGTATATCTCACTTTCAGATTTAAACTGCAGCCATCCTATTTTTTTTTTCCTCTCTTTCATTCTATCAACACAGTGATGTCTTGCCATAAACATTGAGTCTGAGTCCTGGAACATTAAAAGAGGCCCTAACAATTGCATGAGCAGTCTAGAATTATATAAATATAGCATTTAGATCAATGTACGTTGCATTTACAACTCAAGTGTATTTGTCCAGACCATCTTTTCATTGAGCAGCCGAAGCTCAGTTAAGCTGGAATTCATTCTGAGTTCAGAAATAAGCAGGGAAATGTGGGAGCTGCTGAAGTGAGTGCTCCAGAATGCGAGGCTGCAGCCACCTTCCTTCGTTTAGCGTTTCTTTTAGCAGTGAGCACAGCTGAGTGCTCCCAGGCACGGCAAGAGTACACCGCGCTCCCAAACACCTCCCAGGAGCGTGGTTTAAGAGCAGTTGGGCTTCCTCAAGAGAGAGAATGGCAATTGTAGGAAAGAACTGATTGCTGTTTCAGGTTTTCACTAACTAACAAAGTCTTTTTGCAAGTAACAATGGCTGTGGGATCAGCCTCGCCCATGTTTTTTCCCACTTAGAAAAGGGAAATTAATGTTTTCATGCATGTTTAACCATGGTCCCTCTCATCAGTGCTGGCCCATGAAGCAAGCGCTGGACTGACCAGCCTCGCACTGGCCCAGCCACGACATTTAATCCTTTGTCAGAGCTTTTGCATTTTTGGTGCAAGGAAGGCAAGCTGTGTGATGTTCTGGAGAAGGTCTGGGGGCTTCTCTGTACACGCTAATCAAAGCAAAAGGAGAAAAAAACAAAAAAACAGGTTCTGAACAGGAAGAGAAATACTTCCATTTTCTTTTAAAATAAAGCTTTGTTTGTATATTCTCCCACGTTCAGCATGTAAGAGCAAAATCTACAGATTCAGAACTCAAGCAGGCTGGTTTTAGCGGGCAATGGAAAGAAAGAGCTGGAAAACTGACCTTGTCAAATGTTTGCTTGACGCATGTACCTCCATTTCATTACTCTTGTATTCATTTAGCTCTTTCCGAATTGCTGCCTAGGAATTGAAAATAGAAGAAGGTTAATAAACAATTTTGTATTTCAAAGCATTGTAAAATACCAGACTTTTAGAGCTGAACAGGAGTTTTCTAAAGTAGAAATAACAGGTATTGGGCATAGCAAAGCGTACTGTGCCCATAGAGATGCCGAATATTTCGGTTATATGGACTGGTCATGTTGTTCGTTATTGATTGCTGACGGCGTCACTTCTGTCTAGAAGCAATGCTGACAGGAGCATAAACCCATGGTGCTTACTGCCTCCCGTTCAGTAAGATCCCACTTAAAACTTAGTAAAGATTAGGAGAAGTTGCTGAGAAGTTGATCAGCTGCTCAAGTGACTTTTATGGAATTTCAATGGATGTCATTTTTTTAATAAAAACCAGACTGTCCAGACACTGGACTGGAGAAGGAGACGTTTGGTCTGCCCAGCTCGGAGCAGAGCTGCAGGAGACCGTCCCGTGTTGGCCCTTCTACCCAGCAAGTGCCTCGGCATCCCCGTCCCTTCCGCCTGCTGCAGCCCCGCAGCTCCAGGGCTTACTCGGCTGCGCGTCTATCGGGAATCACGCAGAGCTATTTCCTATAGGTGCTCAAGCACCTAAACGTGAAGGTTAAAGTAATGTGTAAATCAGCTAGGTGGCACGTATGTGATGGAAAAATCTGCGTGTTTGTTTATGCTAGTGAAAATGTGGGATCAAGTGACTCCATGAGCGTTCACAGGAAGCAGGAAAGGAACGACTTCATGTTTAGATACAGTGAAAATATTTGTGCATCTGGGACAAAACTTGAGGATAAATGTTAAAACTGCATTGGCTGGAAGTGTTTTTGAGTTGCAGCCTAAAGCATTAGGAAAGACTGCATCTACCTCCCCCCCCCCCCCGCATCAGGTGATGGGCTGGGTAGAAGCCTTTACAGTCCTAAATAGGCATTTTTAGAAATAGCGTCTTTTATGACACTATGTATTGGTCAGCGTGGTTTCAGCATAAAAACCAATGGTAACATTTACAGAGATTAATGTCCCAGAGGTTAAATGTCTTTGCAGAATCTGATGTGTCATTACAGACAAAGCAAGTAAAAAGCAGTAATACGTCATTTTAACTATGTCAGTACCTTATCTGCTGCCGATAGTCTCGTCCATGGTTTATCTGCTCGCCGGTCGTAGTCCTGGGCTTTCGCCACTTCCACATAATCACTGAAGCGAATCAGGATTTTTCTGTCTCTCAGTTCATCGACTGTAGGTCTCTGGTTAAGCTGTATTAAATAGTTTTGTAAAATAAAACCCGTGTTAATAACAAACATACCAATAAAATGCGCAACATTTTCTGCTTCCCACCTTAGCTTAGTGTGCTTTTATGTATATGGAAAGAAACCCAAACCCTTGGAAATTCCAGGGAAATACTCAGTCCTTCAGAGGATTCTCAGGAGAGTAATAATGGCTTAAATGGAGTCGTGGGCTACAGCACAGTGTCTTTATAATGGGAGAAAGGAGAAAATAGTTTAACCTGGATATTGATAAAAGGGATTTACAATGGGTAACTGAATCATAATGAGTTTATGGGGATCCCTGTATAATATCATATGCTGTAGGGCTCTTCTGCTGCACTCAGTGGCGCGCTGTCTGGGTAAGGTTTTCAGGACCGGACCCACTGTAAGAATTTCAATTTGGCTTTAACAAGTTATCGGCATATTAGGCTTGTTCCTAGGAACAGAACAATAACAAGATGTAGTTCTGATTCTGAGAATGCCTTCAATGCAAAGAGGAATTCATTGTGGGAGCCCACCTGGCGCCCAGCGGGGCGTCAGCACAGCTACTGATTGCTACAAAGAATGAAGCAGTGCTTTTCTAGCAATGTAGCTGCAAAACAGGCAGTGTGCAAGCAAGTACCATTTTCTGATTTCAGGTTTATATGTAAATATGCTCCTAAGTCTCACGTAGCTGAGATGAGGTAGGTATTTTTATAATTCATAGTATTAGAGATACCACTATCTCAGACGCTGCTGAGGAGGATGTATGTTACGGGAGGTTTTGTGTAGTAACGACCTTTGTGACTGCTGATGTTATATGAGCTTTGCTAAATTTCTAGAAACAAATAGAAGGTATTGCAAGATTTTACCTTTCTTGTCAGTCTCTGTTTGATTTCCCTTCTTTCTTCCTGTTCTGTTTGATCATTTCGTTCTGCGGAGAATATAAAAAAAAAGATGACTTTCCTCATGAGGTGGAGCGGTAGTTTCCAAAGTTCCAGGCAATAAAAATGGGAGTATGGAAAACCCGGTAGCTGGTTCTTAGGTGTCTGTTCTGTTAGTTGCGCCCGTCTCTCTGGCTCTCCAGGAGAACATACAGTTACCTCTCCACAAGGACAGTGAACTGGTGCCAGTGTCAGCTTTTCCTGGGCTCTAAACTCCAGTTCCAGGGAGATTTAATAAAACAACAGCAGCCACACCCGTTCCCTAACTGTGTAAACTTTAGAAGGAAAATCAAAATCTTCCACAGTTAATCATGATTTTTTATTCTTCCCGTTGCTGGAGCCGTTCATCGCTGTAGACGCTGAAAAGACTTATTGCAGCACCTCCAGGGAAACTCTGTTCTTTCCTGCATGACCTTATTCTCAGGCTACGTCTGGAGATGGTCACGCTGCCACAATATTGTCTTTGACTTGCAAGCTTTTTTTCTCTGCTATTCAGGATATGGGACTGACATTGGAACCTCTTTGTCCTCACAGGTTTCTTTTGTAGCATTGCGTTCTAACCTAAGCCCGCTTGCTTTTGTGTTGTGCCTATTAACATTCAAGCCGTGATAACTCCTACACGCTGGCTCTAAAAATAGCCGAGAGTGCTGTAACGCTGGGTGAAATAGATCCTTTGCCTTGGGAAACAAGTTAATGGCGTTTCTATTTCTAGTACCGTCTGTTACTAAATTAAGGCGTGAGCCTATGACCTGAACAAAGCTGAAGACCTAGACAAAAATGTTTAACCGTTCTGGGATTCTCTAGATACTACTGGGAAGTTTCTTATACCGCTTGCATTAGCTATTTCCAGTGTTAAAGCACACACGTGATTTTGAATGTGCCTTGGAAAAACTCTAGCACTGTGGATGAGTTTCTGAAATGATATTTTTAGTAATGAAGTATTCTTCTCCCGTATTTTCATGCTCATTAGATTACACTGAAATGCAGTCATAAGTATCTATTTAAAATAACATAGTAGGGCATAGCCACAACTGGCTGTAGTAAAAATGCAAATCAAGTGAATCTAAAATGCTATAATGTGCTCTACTACAGTTCGGTGGCAAGGCACACAAATTTAAAAGAGAACAGGAGAGCTAAAATTAGTGCTCTGTCAGGGATGAGCAGCTATTTAAGTCTGGAATATTTAAAAAGAGAACAGGCTTTAAAAAGTGTATTCTAAGATGCAGAGATGCCTGCAAGAAGTTACTAATGTGCTTCATTCAGTTTTAATTCACCCCTTTTAGAGTAGATATTCCTATATTTTTATTAAAAGAAGGGAATTTTCTGGGGCATAGCGCCGAGAGAATTCCTAAAGAAAAGCCACAAATAGGCATTTCTGATCAGAAAATGCTTTTCCAAATATACCAACATGTACAGTGACCCGTTTCTGTGAGACAGTCACTCAGGTTCACTGCCGATTCCCAGCTTCAAGAAATACAAGCAGTAGTTCTTTTAGAAAGCGATGAACCAGGATGTGGCAGGAAATGCTAGCAAGGGCATGACACGACGAGGCGTTATTCCAGAGACAAACCAGAGGGGTTTTCCCATCGCATCGCTCTGCCCGCACTGGGATCCACTCAGCAGTGAGGGCTGGTTTTGTACCTCCGAGGGGAGACGCTCCCCTCAGGAGGTGGCACGTGCGGTCCTCCCAGTCATCGCTGCCGTCCCTTTGGCCGCGCTCTGGGTTGTTCAGGGAGCTCCGAGCTGTGCCGGACACTAACCCAATTCCTGGTGTTAAGAATGAACCAGGGGCTGTAGAGCGGGACTGAAGAGATGCTGCCACTTGAATGGGGACGTCAGCTTTCTGTGGCGCAGGGAAGCACGCCTGTGAGCTCCTGGGGCGGCGGCGCCGCTCGTTTGCCTTTCAGGCTTTGTGGTGAACCATCAGTCTTTGTAAAGGACTTAGAAGATCAACAAAATCGTAAGAAAGAGTTGGCTTCAAGTTTGCTTTTTAAGTGTTACTTTTATCTCAGAAACACCTCCCTAAGGGAGGTAAGAAGTCACTTACTTTAATCTTACTAAGATTTGTTTTAAAATAACATAGTAGTTGCACTTAGGCACTTGCAATATGCTTCTCATTTTGATGGAGTTATACAAACGTGAATTATTTGTCCTTAGAACAGCTCTGGGGGTAGCACTGCTTCCGTTAGCAGTGTGTATTATGAATTTCCTAACAAAGGTGTTCGGAAACTTGGGACACACCTGTACAAACCCTTACGGCCTGGAGGAAGTTGTAGAGATTTCACTGAAGGGCGTTGATAGTGCTTCAGCTTTGCCTGTCAGAGCCGGTCCAGGTGCTTTTAATGTCCCTAACAAGAATGTCAACACCCCTGTTAATAAAAGGAGACTTTACTAATTTCCAAATTCACTCAAAACTGAGTGCAACTGGAGTTGTTGCATCAGTGCAGCCTTTTAAGATTAGAGCTGCCCCAGCTAAGAGGTGCCTTAGCTCTTTACAAGATACCCTGCTCTTTCTGTAACGGAGGAGGTGAATAAAACAGAAGCGGTTCAGAGCTGACCCTGTCTGAAGCCCGAGCAACTGATCTGAAGTCAATACATTTGCTCCGTGCTGGGAGCTCTTTAAATGAGATACAAATCTAGACCAGTATGTTTAGCTGGCATTCGGGAAATATCTTTAATTCTGCTTTATCTTCTTTCTGCTTTATCTCTCTCTAAGCTCATTATATGAATGTATTCAAACTTTTTTATTATTAAAACTGGTCCGTTTAACCCAGATTAAGGATGTAACCAGCACACTTTGGAAAGTAAACATAAAGGAGCAGATTTTTTCAGTAGAGATCAGCTCTTCCTTAGCCAGGAAAAAAACTGCAAAGGAACAGATTTTCAGAGATCTTAGGTTCTGACTCTTGAAAATCTGGCAAATTTCAGCATCTCGGGTTAATGCTTTTTCTTGGCTCTTGTGGGAGACGACAGGTGAGGTTAGGCCGGTTCATCCAATCCATTCACATTTGCAAAGCATGTATCCTGTTTCTCTCTTAGCCGTGCACGTGTTGGATGCGTGTGATTTTGCCAGGTGTGATGCATGCATTGGAACAGTACTGAAGATACCGAGAAACGTGACTATGGAATTCCTTTGTGTAAAACTGAAATAAAATCCCCAATAACTTCTATGGCAACAGCACAAGGCTTTTTCTATGAACTACCAAGAAAGATCCGAGACATTAAATTTTAGGTAACAAAATGTAGATAATTTTTTCCCTAGTGAATTACAATCACATTAATAATTAAATATGAATTAAATAGCATAGGCAGCATTGCTTGTGTGACATAAACTTACGTGGCTTTATGTTTTATGCTTGTTTAATGAGAAACAAACTGTTGTTCACATCGTTCCGGTTTTTGTCTGTCAGCACTAACTAGACCACGTAAATAAGAGAAGCAACACGCTTTCCCGTCAGGCAGACGGCCTCCCCCTCTCTCCTGCCCAAGACTCCTCCCGGACACAATTTCAAAGCTCTCTCTCGCCTTCCCCTAACTTCGAGGATTCCCAGCACTTGTAAGGAAAGGGATTATGTTCAGCCCTTGTTTGATCCCCAGCTCAGAACACCAATCTTTAGGAAAAGAGTCGCAAGTTTATGCCTTGTGTTTATTTGAGAGATGTTGAGAACATTCCCCTGTGGCAGCATCTGTAACAGGCCCGGCACTGCCCCTCTAATAGCTCTAATATCTCGGAATGATCTTTCTTTGCCGTGTCTTTGGGAAGGTCTCTAATGAGAGGAACTAATGCACTTGCTGGGAGAATCACGGCTCTGCGAGGATGCTCTCTCCAGCCCACTTTAGCCTCGGTGGCATCCAGCGTACGGTTTGCCAGGACAGACCACATCTGGAAAACCGCCAGTCCGATTCTCATCGCAGTGTGTGACGCTAAGCTCGTAGTCCCTACTTAGACATCTGTAACAGTGCAGTCAGAATGAAAATTATTAGAAAGCCTGAATTTGAACAGGTCACTGGTTTCTCTGTTAAACTGCATGCCTTTATCAAAGTGTAAATTCTGATTCCTGCAGTATTTGAAACCCAGGACATGTGAAAAATTAAAAGTTTTAGGTACAGAAAATAATCCCAGTGGATGAATTTGTCTATTTAAAAATAATATGTTCTAGAAAAGCAATTGCTTGTTTCAACAGCACACGTAAAATGCTTCAGGAAAAAAATACTCACGTTTAAGTATATTTCTTCTTTCTAGCTCCTCAACAGCAGGTCTTTGGCTGAGTCGCCTGCGGAAAAACACCAAAATCACATTTTGTACCATGCCTGTTCTTTGGAAAGTCTGCAGTATTCTGAGTTCTGGTTGGGGTTTTCCTCAGGGAGGTGCTACAAAACCCCTCTCCAGGACTCAGGAAGAAAAAAAATATACAAGAATCCTGGCACCAGAATGCTTTCTTGTATTATTGTTCCCAAATGTCAGCAATGCAGGTAGAAGTTCTCCTCTAGTTTCCTCTGTCAGCGAAGCGCTTCCTCGGAACGTGCATCCTTTTCACCACACTTGCCAGACAGTCACTTGGAACCAGTGCTCTCCCACCGTTAAATTCACTCTTGAGGGGGTATTTAAGGTGGTTATCAAGTGCGTTTCACAGGGATCTTCTGTAGCTACCACTGCCTCTACCTTTTAATCTCACGTAGCGGCGGGCTTCCTTTTTCCTAGTAACACCAGTGGTGCATCCTGACAAAATGCAGACTTGCCAGAAATAAAGCTTTCCCGTGGTTTCCCGACTACACATCTGACAGACCAATCCAGCAGCTCTCCTCCTGCCTGCTGAATAAAATTCGTGTGCTGCTCACAGCCTCCCGCTGTCTGAACGGAGTGTCTCGGGCAGTTTCACCTCCCCTTTTCAGGAGTGCTGCTTCGGGATTGAGTCTGCAAATCATATGATCGGTGCCATAGCGATTTTATTCTGCATACTAAATGAGGCTTCCCCACGAGACACTGCTCATATCTGCAGAGAATCTCAGGTAACTGAGCCCCCCCTCGGCAGACACACACACACGCTGCATTTGCTGCCTCTCAAGTAATAATCCAGCAAGCAGATCGGAAGGAGTTTACGACGCTTTCTGGCCTGCGTTCTGGCAGCGTTAAGGATTCTCATCGTCTCCTCTCCAGCAGATGTTGCCAAGCCAGAGATGAAGTTACAGAGACAAAGAAATACTCCGAGCAGGGACCACACTGCAAACCACTGCTGCGCTAGTAAGCCCTCTACTGTGTATAGGAAATAAAGGAATGATTATAAAGTGATGCGATAACAAGATCTACCTTTTATCAAATATATAGGAGATGAAAAAATGAAGTAACCTTTAACAGATTGTAAAAGAACCGGTAAAAGTACCTGATTCTAATTTCTCCTTGGTTTTTAAGCTTACCAACTATACTTTCAAAATCAGTGCTGTATTCCTATGTTACGAGACCAACAGCACAAAATATGAATGAATCTCCATATTCTTTTTTAATGAATTTCCCTGAGACCACTGGGAAAGCTCTTATCTTTGGCAAGGGGAAGGCACCACAAGTACTATACCAGGTTCACGCCAACAGAAAGCTTAGATGACGAGGAGCTCTTGAGCTTAGACACACCTATAGCCTAACTCTCCTTCTTCCTGCCTAACACTTCGTGTCACCTCAGGTTTTTCTCCCGGCCTCTGGGTCGAATAGTGAAACAGGAACGGTGCTGAAATGCCCTACTAAAGGCTTTAAACATGTATTTTTAATTTCTATTACCCTTAGGCTCCTCCCTTATTTCCCTGTATGTCTCAGAAATTATACAACTTTGGCTAGGTTTTGTTTGAAAGAGACTAATGTGCATTTTATAATATAAATCAGGGAAGAATGACTGACTTGGAGAGCTTATCTGCAAATGCAAGGTCCACCCAACCTGCTGCTCACATGCCTCTCTCAAGCCATTCTTAATTACAGCCCTTCCGCGCGAGATTTATAGATTCTCCCAGAATCAGTACATTAGATTTCAGAGGCCCCTTTTAAACTGGGGGATTAAAAGCCTAACAGAAATGCTTAAAGCAGTATGAGAATGCATATGGATATGAATGAGGCTCTATATTTTTTTAATATATAGTTGCGATATCTATGAGGGTTAATTAATTAAAAACCTGTTTCCCTTTTGGTTTTGATAACTACGTGGTGGGTGCCCAGCGACAACAACGTATTTGCGTGCCCACCCTCAGCTTTGCCGACAGCAGAAGGAGGAGGTGCAGGGGCCCACAGGCACACGTACGCGCAAGAGGGCATTGCATTCCCCATGCCCCCCCCCCCCCCCACGTTTTTCAGAGCTGTGGACCACACTTCCAAGCATTTTGTCATGGCCATGAAACTACAAGTGGGCTTTTCTTCAAAATAACATTCCAACGGTTAGCTTTGTTAGAGCTGTGCCACACGGCGGCTGGGCTGCGGGCGAGCTGGTGGAGGTGACGGGCTCCGATGCCCCCACCAAGGGCCGCTGGCTGTGCGGAGGGGAAGCAGCGGCGAGTGCTGGGCTGCCCGCAGTGCGTCGGGGCGCGAGAGGCGTCTTCTGCAGGAGGGGCCTTCCCAGGCCTGGAGAGGAGCGAGCCTGCTGGCACAGCGCGTCTGCCGCCATTGCAACAAACGAGTTGCTGCGTGAGCAGAGCCTGTCCTGCCCGAGCCGCTCAGCTGCTGTGGGAGGGGGGAGAAGGGTCTAAGTGGCCGCAGCTGCACGTCGTTTCCTCAGAAGGGGACACCCAGCCCCCCTTGATGCTGTTGACTTCCCTCAGAACTCGCCTGCAGCCGGGCTTGGGGTGAGATCAGGGCAGACGCGTTTCTGTGGGCTCCGGCCAGGCCAGCAGCTCAGCCCAGCGCAGGAGGCTGCGGGTTACCTCTGTCAGAAATGCGCTCCCTCCTGAAGGCAGCTTGTAAGTAAGAAACTGTTTCAGATGAGTTTGTGCCTCTGCTTGGGCGAGCTGTTCTCTGGGCACCATGGGGCTCGACGTGCTCTCCTGAGCAACGAGTGCTCTACTTCAGGTATTTATTTTGTATTTTTCTCTGAAGCTGGTAAAACACGAAATCCTGCTGCTGACAGAACCAGAAAATGTCCCCTGCGCAGAGAGGCAGCGCCATGGCCTTGGAAGCACCGCCGCACCTCAGGGAGGCCGGGCCAGGGGAAATGGCGGCCAGCTCTCCTCACAGCGCTGTTGGGGAGGCCGGGAAGCAGGCACTGAGAGACTAAGGCCCTAGGGAGGGGATGCTCAAATCTCCTGTTCAAAGGACACAAATTCCATCGGAATAACGACTGTCAGCAGATTGCATTGCAGCGGGGGAGCCGGTGCGTGATCCCAGAGGATGAAGCAGGCACCTGCCACGAAGGAGCCCTGGCGAAGGCTAAAAACTGAGCCCTCAGCGGACTGTAGATGATCTCCACAAGCTTTGCAGAGAGGATCTTGTATTTCAGAGCCACAGGCCATTCTGAGGCAGAGTTGAGTCCTGGCTCGTGTCCTGTGGGTTCACCAAAGTTCTTGCACCTGAGTGTGGGCGGCTGCAGGGCTCCACCTGGGCCCAGCCTGCACCCAGCGGGGAGCCATGCTGCCCTGCAGCTCTGCTTGCAGGAGCTGTTTGAAGGTTTGAGGTGGGCATGAGACTCCAGCGCCGCTGCCATGTGGACGTGGACGTGGACGTGGACGTGGACATGGACATGGACATGTGAGTCCTGTGCTTTTTGTTCCTGTTGTTTTTTCCAGCTGGGGACTGGGCCCCACAGAGGACTTACCTCAGTGAGGTGACTGTAAGCTCCATGGGGAGTACTAATGCAGTGCACCACTTCCGTTGTGTTGCAGTAATTGTTTCTTTTCAGTTGATTTAAATTTAGACAGCTATTTCTTGCTTTTGAGAAAGCATCCAGTTAATGCTGTTGTGGTTTTGGGCGATATTAAAATCTAGGTTTGCGTATTTTTGCACTGCCTGCTGAGGCAGGAGTGCTCCCTCTGAGCACCTCTGCAGGGCCAGCTGTTTTTGGAAAGGTCTCGAAACTTTCTTGAAAACCCTGAAGTAACTTGCAGGCAAGTCCTATCTCTGTCCAGGTCCCCCACGGTGAACATGCGTGCATTGTCACTGATATTGCCACAGTCTCGTGTTAAGAGCATCCACTCCCAGAATTTGCTTCCCCGTTAGCTTAAACCGAGGGATGGCAAGAGCAGAAGAAAGCAGAGCTGAACCCCCAGTGCCTGAGTTGAGGCGACCGCAGCTGCCTCGGGAAAACCGAGCAGAACCGGAGCCACCAATGTCGCTCCCCTGTAAATGCTGTCTGGGTGCAGTTCAGACAGAGTTTGCTGTATATGTGTCAGTGATGCTCCAAGTCTCGATAGAGACCAAAATCTGAATATTTTCTCATAATGACAAAGCAGTCGCCGTAAGCTGGGGGGGAGTGGGAAGGGACACACAAGACTACACGGAGAGCTAGTTCTTAAGTTTGTACAAATAACAAAGTTCTTGTGCTATTGTTGTTCTGTGCAAAGCGAGCATAAACCTTCAAGCAGCAGGCGTTCTTCAGCTGTTTGACGTTTGGGGAGTGTTTAGTGGCGTATTTTCAGATTACTTTTATAATGTTTTCTCTAGTAATTTGGGCTTAGAAAGATAACTGGATAAATTTACATATTGCCATCTCTCAGAAGCAAAGACTTTGCCTGCTCCCATGTCCTCTGCAGTGTTACTCCTGAGGTGAGAGGAGCAGGTCGTTGCAGGTGAGCTCAGCCACCTGCGGTTCGCCCCGAGAACACCCTGCAGGCCCAGCCATGTGCGCTCTTGGTCTCAGAGTACCGCGGGTGCTGGGAGCCCGCACGTGGCCTCGAGGTATTTGTTTTCTCCATGCAATGTGTGCATGGGAATGCTGGGACCTTCATGAGTGCTCTATGCTGGCTCTGAGAGGGTCCATAAATCTATGCGTGTCTGGCTGTTTCCCGTGACGTACACGTGCAGTGTATAATTGTAGCAAAACAGGCTGCCCAGGGAGATAATGAGTATGGCGCCTACCAGCCCGATGGGTGGGCAAGTCTCTGTTGGCTGGTCTGGTGGAGTGGCCTGCAGCCCTCCACCACGAGAGTCCGGTTTGAGGGTCCTGCTAACTCACATGTTCGACACGTGCACAAGTGCAGATGCTGGAGTCAGCTTCAAGGGGAAAAGCACTAATTGCTCGTCCCTTCTGGGGCAAGGTCACATGTTCATGAGCCCAATGACTCTCACACGTGCCTGTGACTGATCAATAGATCAATGTTTACTTCACACAGTCAGATTGTCCCTTCACATTCAAGGAAATTAATGTGTTGGGATCAGCATTACACCAAGGCTGATGGTATTGGACTGTTACAGGTGACTCTGAATCCTCAGCAGTCGGAGGATTTGTGTGTCACTGAGATCCCAGGGTCTGCTGTCAGACAGGCAACGCATCAGTATGTCCTAAAGCAGGAGATGCTGCAAAGCTCTCTGTCCTCATAGTTAACCTTAGCAGTGTCTGCTTTGTCTGTTGTGGGAATTGCACCTCAGCAAAGCCACAGCAGGCTGTGGGCTTGCAGGTATGGGCACAGAATAGCTGATGAGAGACTAATTTGGAACGGGTACAGCCTGCCCGTATGCGTACGGGGCTATGGTGACTTCCCACACCTGAGACAGTCCTTCCTTTCCAGCTCCTCTTACTAGTGTGCAGCCTGACCTGCCTGGCAGACCCTAGCAAGTGTTCAGCAGAATCCAGTGCAAAAAGCGCTCACGTTGGGGTGGTTTCTGATCTGTCCCCAACATGTGTTGTTTCCCAAATATATTTTTGCATAGAGTCTGTTGCACAGTGTCCGTATGTATGATTGTCATAAAACTGGATTTCTTTCAGATTTGTAGTTGAAGTCAAAAGGCATACTTTGGAATCCTGTTTCTGCTCTTAGTTAGATCCATGTGACTCTGATAATCTACAAAGGGAGGGGTGGAGCAGGTAGGCATGGACACGTGCGTGTGCCTGTGGACTCTGGTCTGACAAGTGAGCAATCAATCCAGCCTTCGGTAAGTGAGCTGTAGCCAGCAGCACTTGCATTGATTGTCTCTTGCAGCAGGCAGTTTTGCAGATAGAGCTGGGAAGGGGGCGGCGGGGGGGATCCCTCTCACAGGAGAGCTCCCGCCCAGGCAAAGGGGGAAGGAACGGGGGTGCCCTGTGCTCACTCCTCATAAAGCAGCTTGTGTCTGCTGCCCATCAGGAAACAAAGGCTCTGCCTCTGAAATTGGCATCTCTATTACCAGAACATCATGTTCAATTCAACAGGAAATTTATTTTCATCCTTCCCATAAGTAGCCGGAGAGGAGGATGTGTGCCAGGGCCTTGAGTCACCCACGCGCTGCACCGTGGCAGTGTGGTACTGCTTCCAAAGTACAATTATGGGTAGTAGTAAATCCTCGGTAGGAGGGACTTGCCTTTTACAGTCTGTACAAAATTAGAAGGCAGACACTGAGATACAATCTTGGTTTTACCCCAAGGTAATTCTGGAGCATGTAAAAAGTGGTAGCTGAGTGATGTGCCAGCATTCCCCATAACAGGATAAGAGCAGTTGCTCCATTCTCTGCTGGTAGGAGGCTAAAGAGCGGTATGAAAAGGGGGAGCTGGTATGGCAGATTCTGCGAGTTGCATGCAAAAACTTTACTACTTTAAAATTGCCCGATATTTGCGTCCATGTTCCTTTTAAACTAGTTTTTGCATTCAAATAAGAAAACTGCGTTTGGGTGTCCACTAGAACATACTGGATAAATGCAGAGGCCATATATGTTGCCTTAATTACATATCTTATTCATTTGTTTGGCCTTCAGTTCTGTCTGGATTTTCAAGGCTGCAAATCAGCAAGAGTTCAGTTAATTATGTTGTCATTCATCTCCCAGGCAGTTACAGTTGTTCATCGTTATAATTTCTGTGATATAAGCCCTGCAATAAGGAGTTCAGATTTCAGTTGGAATAAAAACTACGTACTTGCCCAGCGTGACCCTTGTATCATAACCCACTGTCCCTGAACGACCTACATCCTCGTGACAGGTTCGCTATTGCATAGTGTTACTTAGTGATAAGCACCGTGTGGGCTGAAATACACCAACAGAGCCAGTATCTAATTATGGGAGAGGATTCAGATGGAGAAGGCTTTATGGTAATCACTGTTTTCACCACCTGTGAAAGCCCTGCTGCATTTGACCTTTGGTTTCTTAGTTTTCCCAATGTGTGAGGAAGAAAGGCCAGACGCAGCTGGAGAGCAGAGCCTGGCTCTCAGTTCAAAGGCCTGCTGCAAAGCTCAGTGAAGATGCTGAGCATCCTCCACCACTTTTGCTTTCATACCTCTCTCAACATGTAGGTGAGGACTCTTGGATGATGGTGTGGCACCTTCCAGGACTGAGATAACATAAAGGTTTTTCTTTTCAATTGAGCTATTAGTTAATACACAAGAAGCGCCTACACTAGGGTATAAATCTTATAGCTGCTTATTTCAGAACAGGAGCTTTCTCTTCTCCCTTCCGTCTGCTCGCCCACTCTGGTTTAACAGAGCTGCTAGATAGTGGATCTGTCCTGTTTGTAACAGAATTACAATATTTAGTCATGAAGGTGACAAAAGTACAACTGATTTTTCAGCCAAAGACACGCTCTGAGTCTGCAGTTCGAGTGTTTCTTTGGCAGCAATGGCAGCGTGAGCAGCACTGCCACTTGCTCTTCTGCTCTGCCTTGCAGCTGGGCAAAGAACTGGTTAGGGGAATACATTCAAGCTAAAAATAGCTCGGCAAGAGAAACTGCTGAAAGAACATGCTCTTCAAACAACAGTGCGGATGGTGCAGACTCCCAGTGCAACTCCTCTGCCGAAGGCTGAGGAGGGCTCAAGGCTATGTGTTAACATGTATATTGAAGGGTCTCCCAACTGAAAGCACATGCTGGTTATGATCTGGGTCACACTGTACAGGTCACTGAAAGTGGTGAATAATGTTTCATTGCAAAGCAATAGATTTTTCTCTTTCTCTCTCTCTCTTTTTTTTTTTTTTTATTTTTTTTCTTTTTCTATGAAGCAGGAGTAAAACCCTGGAGCCCTGTGTTCCCACGGGGGGGCGGTGGGAAAAAGCACTGTTACATAGCTTAGATTTGGGCAAATTGAGAACATCATGGGTTTGACGCTTCAGGACATGCAAACAAAAGAAATCATATAAATCCCAGGGTTTTAGTTCTATCCCATTATGAATGTATTACCGTTATATTATTTTAAATAAAGACATCTGCCACTGCTGAAGTGATGCTAAAAATCAACTCTGATAGCGACTGCTTGAGCAACAGCAGGGAGTCTACCAAGTCAATCACTAGGAGCCCAGAAGCAAATCTTAGCCCAGTGGTGGGGACTGCCCCTTTACTGAGACTTCCCAAAACCTCCCAGTGAAACAGTTGCATGCTCCTGGATGCTTACTGGGTAACGATATGTACAAAAAGAAAAAAAAAAAAACCTGAGGCTTTAACTTCACTGCATAAAGGATGCCTAATACAATGCTCGTGCAGGGAGACTGAGGCTGGGCTGCCAGCCACCCGTGAGCCCTGTAAGAAGTGAAGTGTCCGTGGGCTCTGGCTCAACTTCCCGGGCAGCCAGGAACGCAAGCGCAGCCACCGCAGTCAGAGGGAACGGGGGCAGCAGGACAAAAAGTCAGTTTGGACTGTGCCACTAGCTACATTTCAGAGTCCACAGAACAGAGAAACTGTACATGGATGGAAGTGTCCCAGAATGCCCTGAATTCAGCTAGGATGCTCACTGTTGTACAGCTAGCGTTAGGATCCTGCAGAACGGTGTGCTTAACCTATAAACGGTTTCCCCTGTCAACAGATGCCACTGCACTGTACAACTGTGGGATTTGGGTCACTGGAAGAAATCACAGCTGGATTTGCAGAGAGCAGACAAAGAAATATTGGTATGCATAGCCTGTCAGCCTGCCTCTGCTGACTCTATGTAAATTCTCCTCCACCCCCTCATTTAATGTAAAATGATTCGAGAATGGCCATTCTTGCCATGGATACAAGCTGCTGGAATTTCCCCATGCAATGTGAGTTCTGGAGAATATACTTCCCTGTTCCCTGTATCCTGTATCTGGACATAAAGGACCCTCTGGCAATCTGCAAAGTCTGCAAAGTGACAAATAAACACCTGCAGGCATATTTGCCATTGCAAGGTGTTGCATAAAGCAAGCGCAAGGATTTACCTAGAGCTGGTGGTATCAAGTTCTGTGAGCCGACTAACCCAGCAGCTTCAAACCCTAACAGGAGAGGACATGCCACTGCACTTCCCAGTCGCTCGTAATGCCAGGTTTTACGCCAAGGGATAGCTTACTTAATCACTGAAGTAAATGAAGGAAAATGCAGCGTGCTCTTGGCTTTGTGTAATCCCTACAGAAAAAAGCTAAATGATAGTGATTCCTAAAGTTGCAAATGCTTCTGGGACAGACAGTCCCTGCTGGGACCGTATGTCTGGCTGCTCACCTGCTATCCAACTGCAGGGATCTCTCTGGAAACACTCTCCCTGGCAACGCGAGTGCTTTCTAGTTCTCTCCTGTCACTCACCCACACAGCATCCCCAGAAGGATGGGATATCCCTGCCTTCAGATAGCACAGCACCATCTGTTGTACTATTTTCTGTTTCTCTCGTGCACGCTATTGTTAGCCCAGGATTTTTCAGCACAGAGCTAGACCAACAGCTTGCCCTCATGCTGTCAGTAACCAAAACTGGCCACGCAGCCTTTGCCCGCAGCATGCTCTGAATCCTGCTTCTTTACTGCATCCCTGCTTATTTTATTTTAATCTTTTGCCTTTTTCAGAATTTCTCTTGAGACTATCTGTTGATTTTCAATGCAAAGACTAAAGTGAGAAATTCCATTGACAACTCAAAGATGTGGCCCAAGCACTTGGTAGGAGCATGAGTCCCCTGGTCACAACAGGAATAATCATCTATTTTGTAGTTATTTCACCAGCAGATCTCACAGTGCTCTGCAAAACTAGTCTGTATGGTTATCCATGTTGAACAGAATAGGAAAATGTGGCTAAGTATCTTGTCTGGAAAACCAGGCTTGCAGGCCTTCCAGGGATTTATTCACTTCCCACTACAAATGGTATTTTAGTCATTCTGGTTTTCTTTGGTTTTAAGTTGGGCTGTGTAAGGAGTATGACTTGTCACTTGATGCCACAAAGCGTGACACTGAGCACTACATACAGGCTAACCTACATGAAAATGCAGACAGGATTTGAATTTAAAAATGCATCCTTATATTCTGCGTGCTCTTCCCCCAGTTTTTGGGGCCCTCCTTAGTTCCAGTTAGGATCCTGCGTTCAGTTATGGTGGTGTAAATCCAAATAGAGGTTGCTGGCAAATTTCAGTCAGGACAGAAAGTCCTGTGCTTTTGAAATCCAGGTTCCTCAATTGAATAAAATGTAAAAATTAAATTATATAACATTTCCTATTGACCTGAGCATTTTCTGTTGACATTACTACTATGATTTGTTGTGGTACAACACCCACTCACTGTTACCGTCAAAGTGCAAGGCTGTGACAGAAAACCTTTGTGAAGTCTCCATGTTCTTGGGACAGGATTCCATTTTACCACCTCCGTGTCTCCTTAGAGTTGCTCTCTGTCTGCCTGCCGGGATGGGGGGAGCTATGCACAGCAACGTAAGGTGGCCGTGACTTCTTCAAAGCTAGAAAAGGCCTTGTCTCTCTGCAGAAGCCCTCCATCAGATGCTGGTTTTCTAGGCTTTTGTGGCATGTGTTTTGTCATTGCTGCTGATGCACAGCAAGTCACAGGTACCGCTGCGTTGAGTGCTGGGCCTCTAGTCCACCAGAAAGTCCCTGCTCACCCTGAGCTTCCTTCTCCCACCACCCTTGTAGACCTAAGCTTGGTGTTTCCACACACCTATCATTCTCTGTTAGCTTTTTCCTTTATGTTGTAAACAGGCTGCAATTTTTTTTTCTTAAATTAATTAGATGATGCCTATAAATACAACTTTCCTTACCACATTAGTACTGGTTTGTTTAACCTTTTCTTGAGAAGGAGGATTTCTCCCCTGTTGGGTGGTTTTTGGAAGTACTGCAGCCACTCCCTGTGACAATTACAATAATAAGGCTGCAGTGCAGCCTGGCCAGAGTGTGGCTTTTGCAGACACCGTCAAATTAGCCTGATTTCTTTGCAACAGACCAGCTGCTATCTGGAGAGACTGTTGTGAGATCCTGGCTTTTTATTTTTTTCAACATGATTTCTAAAAAACTAGTGAGGTATTAATCAATTCAGAATTTAATTTGCCTAATGAATATGATCATCTCAAGCAAATGACAGCGGCTGTTCATCTGTGAGCCATGTAGTCTTGATTTTGAGGGCTTTTTGTCAACAGTAAGGCACTCATGTTTTCATTCTGGTGTTTGACTCCTGGCCGAGTAGTATTTTGTATAGTTTTAACAAAAAAACCCCAAAAAACTGTCACATCTTTGTACAACAATGGAGTAACTGGTTTGCAGAAACCCGTTTCTAATGTGATTTAAGACTCAGGTTTTAGCAACATGCTGGTTCTTCAAGCAGGTGTGTTTCCTAGTTGCCTTGATACCATCCTCTGCATCAGTGGGCTTTGAGCAGAAGGAGGCCCTCCACCCCCAAAGCTGGTGTCTGTTTCCTTTTCATTTCACTGGACAAGTACTTGAGCACTGATTGATAGATCTGGGAGTCCTTTTTTGTCCTTTGGTGTATTACATGCAACAGATAAAGAAAAAGACAGAAAACAAGAGTACTTTCCAGGGGAAAAAAACAGTCTGCAGAGTCTGGAGAGGTCAAGGAAGTGCGCTGGCTACTTGGATGAGTTAATTATCCTGAAAAAAAAATACTGAGGAAACTTGTGGTGCTCTGTTTGACCCAGGTAGCTCCTGAGCTACACAAATAAACAGGAAAACCCCCCCAAGACCTGATTATACAGCTGCAGCTTGCCAGGTGGGCATAGGCGATAGAATCAAAAAGATTTAGCTAGAACTACATTTTAATAATTGATATGACTGTACAATATTTATTAAGTGGTGTTTGATAAGAAACAATGACCTTCTATTCTGGCCTGTTTTCTCTCCTTTCCCCCCCCTCCCTATTTCCTAAATACTTATTTCCTTCATTTTTCACCCCCCTTGCCTTGTCTAAGGTTACTTCAAAAAGGTGGAAACTGTGCTATACTGACCCAGTTTTCCTATATGAAAGCAGCAAGCCCAAGCCTCTGATTCCTGGGAGGAATTAAGATCTTGAACAAACCAGGCTACAGAAGTTGTGCTCAGAGCTGCAGGAGGAGGAATCCATAGTAACTCTAACAGTATTTGGAGGGCCAGCAACTGCACTGTATTAATTGCAGTTTCCTTGGATCACATGTGGTGAGCCAGTTCTTGGAAAAGAGTCCAAAAACATGCTCGAGTTCTTCACACAAAGGTGCAGATGACTCATCTGACAAGACTGGCCCATAAATCAGTGATAAGGTCCTGCTGTGGTACTAGCCATATGTCCTCCAGGTATGGTGTGTGCAAATGTCACGCCGCACAGTGAGAAAGCTTTGTCTCTTCCCTTCCCCAGTCTAAAAGCCACACTACAAATTTTGTGGCAGTGAATTCTATCTGCTTCAGTATTCTGCAGGCAATTCAAAGCAGCAGTTATGGTGAAACTCGTTTCTGTCCAGTCTGCATATAAAGGTGGCTAGGTTTAAAAGCGGTGGCAGAGTAGGAGGACCAACACGAAACCAAAACTACCCCTCCCCTCTCTCTCTTTTGTTCCATATGCTTCCAAGCGTCAAGTCTGAAATTGAGTACATTAAAACTGGAAAACATGCAGCCAAACCCCCTTCTGACTGAGATTTTGCTTATACCAGTTCATCGTCTTTCAGATGCATACTGACCATCCCATCTTGCTTCTGTTTCAACTACAGTGAAGTAAGTGCTTGGCACTAAGTGCATAAAACATTCTTCCTGAAGTCCATGAACAGGTTTAAAACAAAAAATCCAATCCTAAATAATCTCAGCAACACCGTGACCATCCCCACAAATGGTGCGGGCTGCCCCCATGAATGCCTGAATCCCTGCTCAACCCTTGCGTTACCAGTAGCTCACAACTGCTACGCACCTTGTCCTGCTCAGGTTTTTGTCATAAAACAGCACCAATGGCTGCGACAACCGCAGCAGCTTACTTTGGCCCCTATCGATTAAGCTCTGCAAATTAATTCAATGTCTTTCTGTAACTACTTGTGCTGCAGATCCAAACTAGCTTAAGGACCTGAATCATAATCCAGTGTAAGGTGAAGCATTACAGAGCATTATTGGCTTTCTGCAGATTTCCATTTTGGTTTGTAACTGCTTGTCCCTTTCCAGGGCTAGGGCCCAGATCTTCAGGCATGTGTAGTGCCTATTTTCTGAGAGAGGATCTGAGCCTGAACAGATGCTATTTGTAGGCATTTTGGCAGGGCAAGACAAGTGCACTATTTTCTTCCCTAAAATGTTTTTTCCTTATTTAATTACACTTGCTTTAGCAGTTTTCCTGCAAGGTTATTTACATAATTATGCTCTCTTGTGATACATTACAGCTTTCTGAACCCTGATTTTTTCATTTCTAGTTTCACACGTACCACTTATGCTAGAAGACCTATTCTAGGAATTGACTCTGTGTCCCAGAAAAGACCCTGGATATTCCTCTTTGTGTTTACACCTCCTGCTCTGCTCTTCCCTTCCCTGCTGTGCACTGACCGGCTGCCCTTGCCTTCACTGTGCCATGGAAAACATGTTTGATTATGAGTTCCCAGCACTGGAGCCAGGGAAGTAGAACAGAGCAGTGCAAGGAGTTCGTGTCTTCCCAGAAGCCAGTCTCCCATCAGCTGTGCCCCAGGCATGTGAAACTTTTTATTGGCCCTGGGCAGAATTAACTGCCCTCTGCAATGACACTTCCCCGTGTTAGCACAAACTAAATACCCAATGTTTTCAACAGGAGGTGCACGCTGAGTCCTTAGCGATACAAACCTGCACTGAGAGCAGCATTGCGTCATGTGCACGTTCTTCAAATCAAACACACACAGGACTAAGTCCTCTCTGTTGCAGCCCTTTATAAATGAATTAGTGTGTTCAAGAATTCTTGCCAAACATGCTGTGGGCTGGTCTGAGACAGCAAATTGCTCTTTCTGGTTCAGCTGCAGATCACGGCTCTTGCCCAGAGCTGATAGGGTGCTCCATAATTAATTGAGCATGCACTGTGCTTCATTACTGAAGCAGGCACGTACCTCTGGTTAAAGAGCTTCTGTCCAGAGGGTCGGTTATGATCACACACCCGTGGCAGTTGGGTTTGTTACTTGCTGACCAGGGATTCACATCAGTGAAGTTCATTCTATTTTTACTAGCGTAATACATGAAAGGGAACAAATGCTACCTTTCTCAAGAGCTCTTCAGTCCTTAAGAGAAAGGGACAGAACAGGGGTAGTCAAGGTATGGCATGTACAGATGTACTTGAACCTCTTCTAATACATGTATTTGAGCTGCACTGAGCTCCCTTGGACCTGAAAAGCCCTGTAGGCAGGAGGGTAAACTGACTCATTGCTTGGAGACGTTAACAAAACTTGAGCTTTCTCCTTTTCCTCCTGATTTTTATCCTTGAAGACTGTCTCAGAGTAACTCTGACAGCAGATTCTAAACCTCAGCCCCTTTGACTGTAAGGCCAGTGCTGTCACTGGGTATGTAACAGCGTTTCCAGCTGTGTGTCACCGCCTGACACCAAGGAAGGGCACGGGGATTAATGCCCGTGGGATCCTTACATCTAAATCCTGGAGACAGCTTCAAAAAATCTCAGCTATCACTTACATATCCCCCATTCTTCCAGTCCTTCCTCACGCCCCCCCCAATATTTTTCTTTTCTGTAGCCTGAAAAGCTGAGCCCATCATGTAAAAGGGAGGGACAAAACAGGAAAAAAATCCCAAATCCTCACACAGCACCAGGTTTAAAAAGCGTTCAGGCACTGTGCAAGCTGTTAATAAAATACTGCAGCCACATGCAAATCTCCAACAGCAACCCCCCAGCCGGTCCCGCTGCCAGCACCTCGGCCCGCTGTCTCGTGCAGAGCAAGGAGCACGGGAGACTCCCTCGGCTAACACGCACACCCACAGAATTAAATTGTAGCTCTATATATAGCTCCCCTCTCATGCGAGGAGCTGAGGCTTTCACAGACGCCCACGCTGCGCTCGCTGGGGTTATTTTTAGCATCAGTGACAAGGTTACCTGCATGATTCCTGCCACAGAAGAACAAAATGCATTAAATTGTACACACCTAATTAGCAGTGACAGCCGATCTTTTCTTTGTGCCTGCCCCTGCCTTTCTGTCTCTGGAATACATCTGTGTCAAGTCTTCCCTGCCTTCTGAAATCAGGGCAGTTCCCTGATTTCTGGTTCAGTGAGTGGGAGTTTGAGCACAGTTGGAGCTTCATCAAAAAACCTTGATAATCTCCAGGTGAATTTAGGCTAGTCTCTAAAACTGGGCTCAGTTCAGTATCTACTGAATTTCTACATTAGGGCCACTAGTAGTTTGTACCCCCCTCCCCCGCCCTTTGGTCAAAATCAAATCAAATATTCCCCAAAGTTCTGTGGATTCAGCCCGGTTTCCCATTGAATTTCTCGGTCTGGGGGGCTGATGCCTTTTCATTGAGCAAAGCTGCAGTGAGACCTTTCTGTGAGGAAATGACATGGGACGTGCCATTCTTGAGAAACAGGGCACAGCTTTTCATGCCGTTCTTGGGAAATGGGGCACAGCTTTTGTTTCATCAATAGGTAAATTTTTCCTTTAAGATTGCTCTGTGTTGAACTGTCACGCTTTATGCTTTTAGTCTGTTTGCTTGGTATTGTTCTGTCTCCAGCAGCACTGTGAACTTCACGCTCTGTTACATGAGGCTGAGGTACAACCAGGGTCTAATCTGGGCGTGTGTTTAGCTACGTCTGCACTTTCTGGGCAAGTCAACTCGAAAATGCCTTTCCAAGAACCTCGAGGCAGTATTAGAACTACAGATTTCCAGATGTGGTAAAGTACTCAATAAAGATACCCCCCTTTTCACTTTGCATTGCCAAGAAATCTTGCCCCAGCATGATCCACTTACCCATGCCAAGTTTTTCAATGTGGTAAAGATCAGTTTTAGGTGCTCAAGTTTTGGTTCTGCTCTTATCCATAAAACCATCGTTCTTCCTGTCTGACTCCTTTGATGCCCATGTTTCAGTATCTGTATTCCTGTCTCCATAATCTCTTAAATGCTGCTTAACACATCGTGTCTACTTATGCAAATATCCAAGGAGGTGAAACAGAACATGAAGTGAAAATTACAAGTATAATCTTTTCTGGGAATTCATGTTTTCATTGAAACATTAAGTAATAATGGAGTGTCTCTAACTGTGGTTATACAAGGCATACTTGAGAAGTATCAGCCACCCAGGCAGTTCAAACATTAACTTTCTAAATAGTCAGATATCAAATTTAATTAAACAACCTTTTCCTGCGTCACTCTTCAGTCTAGCAACTATTTTACTCCTCCAGTTTCAGCATAAATCCCTTCTAGAACAAAGTGAGACTGTAAGGCAGAAAGCAGTTATTGCAAATAATCGTACTTGCAAATGTCTTTCCTGCCTCTTGACACAAAGAGCTCGCGATTCACCGAATTCCATTGAGGGCTTATTATCTGCACTCCGAACAGATAATAACGGGAACCAGGACCTGTTGGGAGCCCTCTTGCCTAATGCACAGTAGAATATTGCAAGTGCACACCGTGGCCCGGGGCACTGGGGACGCATGAATTAGTGAGAGAAAACACTACTGGAAAGGGAAATCTGGGGAAAATGGAATACTGCCATTTCGGATGGAGGAGGAGGGAGAAGTGCCTGTTTCCACGGCAACAAGTGGCAGACTAAATTGTCTGGGAGCACGAAATACGGGAAATACACTCTTCAAAAACAGCAACGCACATAAACGAATACTTGAATCTGTACTCATGCTGCTGTCAGTCAATAATAAATCTGAAGTCAGTGGACTTGCACAGCTCTGAAAGTAGAATCTCGCCCAAAAGATACAACAGAATTCCTCAACCTCTCTTTTGAGATGCAATGAGTGGGAAAGGGAAGAAAACCAGGGTTTTTAGCTTTGACTGCGTAAACACCCATCAGCAAGATAGCAGTGTTGGTTTTCTCAGCAGGTTCATAACTACTGTTGAAATGTATTATAGCAGAACCATTTAAAAAACATGGTGTTTTTTGAGAAAATGTTATTCTTTTGTCTCCCCATTTTTGAAGTTACATAGATACTATTATTCAGTATATTTTGCACATTATATACATGCGCATAGCTTTCCCTCTAGAGTACAGAGCTAGGCTGTGTTAGCTGTGGGACCGAGGCAATTTGCTAGACAGCTGTAGACTTCCAAATCCTTACAAATGTGCTGAAAAATTTTGATCTTGGAAAAAACTGCCTGTTTACTTGCCGTTCTTATGCAGACAGCCATATAACTACTGACTAATCCACCTGTACATTATTTTGTGCTGAAGTACAGGGCTGTAGCCTGATAGTTCAGGTGGATTCGTGAGCCGGCAAGTCCCATTGCTGTTACCAAAGTGTTACCAGTGCAGCTGCAGCAATGTCCTCTTATCGGCACAGGTCATGGCAAACTCATCCAGAGCCCAGACGTCTCTGTTGGATCCCGTTTCCTGGTCAGTGCGTCACACCTGAACGCTTAGCAGTGCGTTCCTTAGCTATAAACTCCCTAACCTTCCAAGTTTTCACAAAGGCACAAAGAGACTGTGCTGCACAAATAGCAGTGAAATGAATGGGTTTAAAGATGCGATATTTTCCCTCTGCCCAGTGGTTACATTGCCACACTACCGCTGGGTTATGCTGGGGTGGGCTTGTTTGTGAGGTGAGACCCAGTGAGGAACTCCAGAGGGATATCTCTAGGGCTTTGACTTTTTGGCCTTTAACACAACCCATTTTTACTTTTTATTTTGGACATGTACTTTCTTTTCCTTGTGTAAATATTTTCCTGCATGCATCCACCACCTGAGCTTGTTTGCATGGTCATGTTCTATTCTGGTGGATGAGTTAAGAGCTGGGCTGAGCTCTGCCAGTGCACATATGTGCTGGAAGTTGTGTGGGAGAGCTTCCAATCTGTTTTGCCATTCCTGGCTATTCCAGCAATCTCTGCACCGTCTGTTCCCCGAAATGCGCTGAATCTTCCATGTTCCAGGAGGAAGGAACTAAATGAAAGCCTGTCTTCCAGCACTTGGAACAAAGATGGCTTTTAGCCATCCTCTAGACATTACCAATGAGACTGATAGCCTGCACCACAGATTGCTCCATGAGACCATAACAGGCAGTACGGAGGCTTCCTTCCCTGCACTGACCTATAGACACTACATTTCCTAGCTTCTAGTAATGACCTGCCCTTTTCTTCACCAGCAGAACAGTTTCCTTTTTAAATCCTTGTATCAACACTTGACTTTAGGTATGCCTCCTTTAAAATAATTCTTTAGGCTCATTATTAAGCAAGCTACATGTTAAATCAAAAGAGATAAATCCTGTAGTTATACCACCTGAATGGCCTTTCACACTAAGGGAAGTCAGGCTGTATTGAAGAGATGTGACCTTCCAGGCATTTCAGCAATATGAGGTGTGGCTGTATACAAGATAATCTTCTTACTCAGTGAATACTCTGTGATGGTCCAGCTTGGTGTTATGGATGCAGTGGGGTGGAAACCAGTTTTGTTTATTTTAGAGCCATAAAATTAGGCTCCTGACTTATGAAGACATTTAGCGAGCAATTAACTGGACAAAAAAATGGAATTAACAATATGGGAGTGCAGCTTGAAATATTTCCCTGATATGAATATTCAAGGTCAAGGTCCATGATACTTTCCTTCCTAAATCAATGGGTATTAATGTGGCATATCTATGACTTGCTCTGCCTGTAACTCTTGGAACTTAATGTAAATTGTAATGTCCTATTTTTCACTTGTATGGGATGTACATGTTTTGGGACAGGGACAGGCTCTGTCTTGTGCAGCCTCTGGCACAACGCACTGTTCTCCTTTGGGTGTAAAGTGCTACCATGCTACAAAGAATGAACAGCAACCAGTGAGACTGGATCCAGCTCCAGTATTCAGGGGCATCATGAAGTGCACCCAAACTCTCATCTGTTCATTCAGCAGCTCGTTTTTTAGCTGAGGGCAAGTGTGGCGATGCCAGTGATGTTTTCCTCCATAAACCCTGCTCCATTAGGACTTGAGCTGTGATCCATATGCGTACTTCTCATTCCCTGTCCCCTGAGGTAAAGTTTAATCAAATGCACACACATGAATGAGCTAGCCTAAATATCAATAAATGTTTCTTTCAGGAGAGGCTTGAGATATTTAATATTTAATAAGCCTTGAAAATGAACTTCTGTTCATGTTTCTCAATTTGATTCCAAGCATTTTGGCGGTGAGCAGTGCTCACTGTCCCAGTGTGGGCAGGCACAGCACAGATTATTTAACAATCCACTTTGTCTCATCTAAAATATTCATGTTTGCAGATATCCAAATGTAGCTCTTTAAAAAAACACGCACAAAACCCAAATGGTGCAGCCTGAGCCTCACGGTTACCTTCAATCTCTGCTTTCGGCTACGCGCCACAGTAATGCTGTTTCTTTCATAGCTCTACCCTGTTGCCCTGGTTACTGATCAAAACCAGACCACCCCTGCCATCCCTGCAGCTGGCCTTACGCAAACACCTCGCCCGCGTGAAGGCAATGCTGCTGGAGCTGCTTCTTCCTTCAAGCAGAAATCCAGCCGCCAATGCATACAGAGCTTTCCTTTGTTCAAGTCAATGTGCAGCTATAGCAATTGCCTTTATCCTCAAATTCAGCTAGTGTCGACAAAGCAAAATCAGGTTAATAAATAATTGTGTTATTATTTTTGTTAAAGCACTAGCCTTTCTGGAGGACCCCAAAACCTTGATTACGTCAGTGGAGCTGCAGGTAGATTTGGCAGAATTTTGTCTCCCACATTGACTTCTGTCTTGTTTTCCATTGAAAACAAGGGAACCCTGACTGAAGAGGGAGTTAAGATTTTTTTCCATGTGACTGATTGACAGCTGGAAATGTGCTATATTAGTTTGTGTATGATTCACTGCAGGAAATGGACTTGGGGGTGGGTGACAGTGTCTCATCTGACAGTACTCAGAGGCCGCTCCGTTGTGAAGGGAGGTTCCTCCCTGTTCTTAGGTAGACTTACTTTGAGAGTTTCATCTCAATTTGCTGCCGGATTTCCTGTCTTTCCTCATCTGTCCTCCTTGGGAAAATATTCCTGTCTTCCAGCTCCTGCTTACTTGGTCTGTTTCGTAGTTTTACTGCCAGCAGTTCTTTCTTGCATTTTCTTGGCAAAGTACCTGGGACATGCATTGAAAAGAAAGTTATTAGAAAGACAGCTCCTGGAGAGGAAACATGAACATATGAAGAGGGGGAAACCTACGGAGTGAGCGTGATCTGTATGTTAGTGTGCAATGAACAGTTCTCCACATTCATGTAAGTAAGTAGCACCACAGTTGTGCGGGGCTCAGGCAAAAAACTGCTTACAAATGCAGAAGGATCATATTCCTGTTATCTTTGTTACCCACTATAAGCAAGCAGTGCTCTCAGGTGAAAATCATTTGCAGCTGAGGCATGATTTACATCACTAGTTTAGAAGTCAGAGGCATCTTGCCTCAATCCTCTGAGCGTCCCTGTAGCCCAGAGCAGTCCCCATTTCCTGAGCCATTTAGTGGTTCCTGCATCGCTCAGGGACAGGAGTGGCCGGGACGTGTACACCTTCCTCGCAGGGTCACCAGGCATAACCAGGAATAGCAGAATATAATTTAGCAATCAATACTATACTGTTGACATTAGGCCTTTCCCTCTGAAGGAAGCAGGGGCAAATATTCCAAGGAATGAAAGAAAAGGCCAGGTTTTATGATGATTTGCAGAATGCTGGCAACTTAATTGGGCATTCAGGCAATAAGAGACACAAATACTTACCATGATAGCATGACCTGTCGTACTTATTGTAAAAATATGATACCACATATTTTCCATCAAACCAGACAACCTAAAAAATTGCCATTACAGAAGAACTATTCATAGGAGACCATGAAGCAACTGTTTTGAGTAGGAGTCTACTGCTCTTTAGTGTGCTGGATGTTGAGTCCGTGATGCTGCCTCCCTGATGACACTAGAAACATCCGTTTACTCTTACTAGAGGGAACTGTATCTGAGCTTAGGTGTTTCTGTATCTCTGGTGTAACTCTTTAGACTTCAGCAGGCTAAACAGATGAAAATTGGACTCCTAGGCTTATAAAACCGTTTTGCCATGTGTTTGGAAAGGTATGCAATAAAATGGCTGTAAAGTAGAAACCCATCTTTATTTTCAAATGCAGACCGAAAGTCGGAGGCGGTGCCCATATTTGAGGAGGGGTAGCTTGCTTCTGATGGGTGGAAAAGAAGAGGGAAGTGGTATTAAAACCAGTGAGCTGCTGAGTCATACTGGAAGAACTGCACTCTTCCAGCAATCACGTTACAGGTAGGTTGTAAGCAAGTAAACTTACACCAGATCCCTGCATGCCTCTACTGTGCTGTACTGGCTTTTCTGGTGTCCGGTCCAGGACTTCAGCGGAGTCTGAAAATTATCATTGCAGAGTAGCACCGGCCAGATAGGGTTTAGTGTGTTGTCAGGGTGTGCAGGAGCTAGAGTTGAATCTTTGCATTTCTTTCATCTTGGGAGCGTGGTGTGTAATAGGAGGTTATTTTGTTTTGGTTCCTTTTTACTTTAAAGGTGTTTTTTTTAATTTAATGCTTCGCCTTTTCTAGAAAAGGTCATCTCGTTTTTAAAGAAAATGACATTTAATTGATATTTTTGTTTGGCATTTGAGATAGGATTAAAGTCTATGTTTTAAAGGATGCTCTGGAGCTTGTCAAGATACTAAATCCTAAATAGATTCTCATTGCCATACATTGGAGTTTTATTTGCTAGGGTTCTGTGGACCTACATTATTATTATCACTATTGATTTTGAATTTCTTTATGCGGAGGGGAGGAGTCTATAGCACATCGACACATACCTGTTGGAAAGACTGGGGCAGAGAGTAGTTATTATCTCCCCTGTGTAAGTGGGGACCAGTCTCTTGATAGTTGCAGTGGTGTAAAATTACACTTTTTAGAAACCATAATCAGCTCAAAGCCCTCCTTAGAGTCTAAAAATGGTGCCCCTGTTTAGCACCTTCCTCCTAATACTTTCAAAGTCTGTTGCAAACATTAATTAAAGTAAACCACACAGCCCTCTGAAGTAGTAGGTATGCGTTTAACAGATGGGTAGAGGAGTTAAATGGTTTGGCTGATGCCACACAGAGCCTTCTGCTAACTGAATAAATGACTCCATCAGAAACATTTGGCTCACGAAGCCACACGCTTGGGACTCTCTCAAGATTTTTCGAGCCTCCACCTCACTGGGAGCGGGTGCCGAGTGGGCGTTTGCAGTGCTGAATCCGTACAGCACAGGAACCAACAGAATTCCTTCTGGAAACAATCTGAAGCACGTTTGGGGCTAGCAAACTCCCGGGTGTCCCTGAACATGTTCTCATTTTCACCTGGAAATTTTAAACAGGCGGTAAGAGAAATTTGGTCACGCCAGGAGGCTGCTGCAGAGAGACTGCACGCACATTCAGCCCAGTGTCGCTGGAACAGGAGACGTGCCGCCCATGTGCTGGCCATCCGCGTGGTGCGTTTGCAGGCAGTTCAGTGCATCTTGGGTGCACTGACAGCAATATACCTATACAGTACACGGCACATGCATACCTCTCTGTCCAGAACTGCTTAGAAGGAAACAAGGGAGCCCTACATGTGTAGTAAACACTTTTTTTGGAGATGCGCGCCAAACAGTTGCTCTCCCATTCATCAGTGACAGCTAAGGTATGAGCGTACAGACAACCCCTACTCCTTTCAGGCTCTTATGAAGCTACTTGTCATACCATACTATACCTGATCTTCGAATTGTGGGAGGACAAGGGCTAGAATCACATTGCTCGGATGAGGTCAGGGCTCATTTTCCGCTGTCTCCCATCTCATAGAAAGCCAGCTGAACCCGATGCTCTGCAGATAAAAGACTGGACTTTTTGCAAGAAGTCAGGTTTTGAAGCTGATGTGGAGACATTGGCTTAAGCTAGCTCAGTGTATGCCCTAGAGGCTTGTATTTCGAAGTGAAATGGAACAATGCAATGTTTTGCTTGAAACAAAGTAAAATGAAGCGGCTCTTCAGGGCCTTGTCTACTCCCAGGCTGCTCTGCTGTGTACTTAGAGTGAGTCTACTACTTTGTGAAATTAAAAACACAAATCACATCTGAAAAATCTCAACTTTAACCCAAATCCTGCTGTTGTATTAGGGAAGCGGAGAGCGTATAACCCACTCAGGATAAGCTGTGCTCGCTTCATCCAGATGTCTGGATTTCTAAAAGGCTTATGCTATAGCCACTCCCATGGTCCATATGCACTGTGCACTGATTAATCTTTAGGGTATTTCACCAAATAAAATGCAAGAGATCTGGATTAAGCTGATCTGCTAGTCTAAGGAGCCATTCCTCGTGCCTGACCAATTGGGTTAATTCCTGAAAAATAATACCGGCCCAACAAAGTGAAAAGAGGGAGATGATGTTACCTCCTTCAGGCAGGCATTCTGAGAAACACTGTGCAGTTAGTTCATCTGTTTTCATCTTGACCGGCCCCACTGATGGCCAGTTCTGTTATTCCACCTGCTGCAGAAACTCATATCTGATGTTTCAGAATTAATAAACAAATGAATAAAATCTGAGAACAAAGAGGAATAAATCCCCAAACTAGTTTTCCCCACATCCATTTTCAGTACCCTGAAACAAATTCCTTCCTGATCGCTATCTCAGTGGAAAGTGAACCTGCAAATACCCTTATATAAGTATTTCCTTCATAAGGGTTATTTTTCCCAGTCAATAAGGCATGTTCAATGCTGGTCTGTCCCATGACCAAGTTATCTTAGGCAGGATCTTGGCTGTGGCTTCTTTCATGATTTATGGCAGCTCAGATAGGTCAACAATAAATGCTTTGAAAATTCACACCCTTTTCATGCTTGGTCTGCAGGTTCCTGACTGAAGTTCCTGTTTTAATTCGGTTGAATCATGACATTTAATTTCCTGTATGCTTACTCTTCTTTCTATCAAGCAAAAGACAAATCCTAATGCCACATGTTGATGGAAAGACCTTACTTGCACTGGTTGTCAGCTGTGTGTTACATGCTTCTTATGTTAATTTTTTAAACTCATGCACAAGGCTACTCTCTTGCCTTGTGTTTTTAGAGATTTCAAAGAACTATTTATTGAGTACAGTGCTAATGGAAAGTCAAGGTAAAATTCCTCACTTTTTCCAGACTTATCTGTGACCTGTACGGATCTCTCTGTAGCCATGGGGCTGTTGCACTGATGCCCTGTTCTGCATCACAGTGGCAATGGCACACTTTGTGACGTGCTAGGGCACTACAGTAATTGTAAAGCAACTTTGGATTAATGCGTAGTTTTATCTCCTGACTTGCTAACCAGCCCAGATTTTTTAAACTAGAAAGACTCTGGATCTCTCATTCCTCTCTGAAATGCAAATGGAAGCATTTGAATGAATGCTGGCACCAGCAGTGCCACCCAGTGTCAAGACCAGAAATCCCTTGCGTATGTCCCAGCTTGCACTGACTACAGGGGCAGCGGTCGCAGCCCCAAAGCTGCTGTCTTCTCCGTGGCTGCGGTTATACCACCCCGCACCAGCACTTCTGTGGTTCGGGTGACCGTGTTGCCCAGCTGGCCGTATACCCATCCATGGCAGCCTCCTTAGGCATCAAACAGCTGAAACTTTGCGTGGCCTGGGTTTTTGTTGTCCCCGTAAAATGTGCCTGAACTTGAGCACCGGTAGAGCAAGCACCAGGCTTGCAGAAGAAATTAGATCTTTTGTAAATGCTTAGTTACAGCCTGCAAGGACAAGGTAGTCCACCATGATCTTTGGCCGTCTTAAAGAAAATGATCTTATGCATAAAGGTCAAGTCTTATAATGACTAAGTTTTAGGTGTATGGAGCAGACTTCTTGGTGCAAAGACTGAAGTTTAGTGTGAAGAGACTCAAATGCCAGAGTGAGATAAATTAATTATGAGGAAGAAGGCTGTGTAGCTACAAAGAAAGCAATGAGAAAAAAATATTCCTAAAAATATTTTTGTTGAAGTTGGAAAGTATTTTGCATGGAAAAGGTGGAAAAGGGGGTTCTGTTCATATCTGGGGCCTCTTTATCAGATGATAAACCATCTTTGTTTGCTCTCTTTGCCCTTGGTATACAATGGCACGTAAATACTAATCTGTATATAATCACTGCTCTACCTCATTTCATAACAAACGTTCGAATTTTCAGCCTTTCAGATAAGGCATCTAATTTTCTGTCTACATATCGACATATGCACTTCTATTACTAGCACACCATCACAAGAAACGGGGAAGCAAGTCTGTATGTGGTTCTGTCCCCTGACATCTTAAATTTGGGCCATTAATCTTACTCACTAAAACATTCAAGAATGTATCAGCCCCACCTCATTATATTCACCAATTAGTACTGTAAGCTTTTCTATCCAACTTTTCCACCAGTTGGTCTAATATTGCCCTATAACACTTGCTGTGTTTAAACCATGCTTAAGCCGTCATCAACAAAGCAACACTGTTGCTCAACTGTAGTAAGCAGAAATATTTCAGAATTTTAACACTTATTGTCGAAAGCCAAGAGTTGCTTCTAGATATCACTGAAACTTGTACAACAACTTATGTCCTTCTATCATCATAATTCCTGTCTTCACAGACAGTGAATAATTATTTTGTTAAATATATAGAGTATTCATCTTGAACAATAAAATATTCAGATTTATTTTTACTAGCAGGGGATAAGATATTTTTTGCCTGGCTGATTCTAGGTCTTAAAAATTATACCGAAGGAGACCACTTTATGATCAGGAACAACACGTAGTCAGAAAAAATAATAAAAAAAAGAAGAATAGAATTTAGAAGGTGATTTTTAAGTTATCCTTAAATGTACAGCAACTGTGCAAGGGATTCTCCTTTGTTTTGTCTTTTCTCAGTGGCCTGTTCTGTTACTAGGTGTCTTAATACACAGGAGCAGAACTCGTGAGTCCTGTGTGCTGGCTTATACTTCCTAATAGGAATTTTAAAAGTCCTCCTTCATCTGTTATAACAATTATTTTACTTCTCGATGAATTTTTCACTGCCTGTCTCCTCTTAATGCATTGATGAAGAGATTGAAAGATTCATTTCAGACTGAATTTTTGTCCTGCTAACATGGAAAACAACAAAGGCTTGAACGAAAAATAAATTTTCTAATGAGAGGTGATTATTGTGCCAAAGCCCGCTCAAATAATTGCTCAGGATTATACAGTGCATTCCCCATATGTCTCAAGAAAGGGTAAAATGGACCAAATGGAGAAGCAACTTTCTTCTTTAAGATGTTTTCTCTGGATGTTAGTCCTTCCTAGATTCATTGGTCTCTTCCGCTTTTCACTGTACCGTCACTTCACTGGAATAACAGTCCTAAAATGGGACGCTTCTAAAACATCCCCAGCATGGCACCAAGTAGACAGAGAGCTTTGCCTACTGACAGTGAGATGTGTCTGCAAGTGCTGCCATCCTATACACTATACTTATATATTAGTATATAAGTAGCTGAAAGGGTAAAGCATACTAATACATGAATTTAGCAGCATAAGTCTAAACATTGTCATGTATGCAGTATCTACCAAGACAAACATGATCACAAATCGCTATGACTCAAATTTAACTTCAGCTTTTCACCAAGATTCCTTGAAAAAGTTAATTTTACAGCAGAGGAATTTATACTGCTCAGTATTTTCTCTTACATGCTGCCTTGATTAGAGCATTCCGTTAAGCTACAATAGTATATCTTTATAATAAAAGTGACTTTCCTTACCAGAAATAATGGAGTCATTCAAAACTTCCTCGTCCTGATAAAAAACAGAGTCTTCCTTGAGTTCTGAGTTCATGATCATGTTTTCTTTGTTCTCATCCGATTCTTTAACTGAGTTCCGCTTATTTTCTGAATCACTGCTGTAACTCAGTGAGTTCTCCTTTTCTTTGTTGCGCTCGATGCTAGATGTTCTGGGTGGACGGACATCCACTCTTTTTTTTGGAGAGCCTTTGCTTTCTCTTCCATGGAAGCTGTGGGTGGAAGGTGCACAGCCCGGTTTTTACAAAAGACTGTTTTGTTGCCATAGGAGGAACATATCATTGTATGAGAATGAGCAGAATGTCCTGTAGCTCATAAAGGCCAAGGCAGAGAGTTCAACATGGGACGACACGGGATGGCATTCTCAAGACTGTGTTGAGAATGGCTAACGCGGATCTACTTTCCTACCTCTGTCATAAAAATAAGGTACGTAAGGGTAGTGACTAACGTATTTCTTTGATATATAGCCACATGCTATACTGTACCGATTAAAAAAACCCACACGGCACGTCCTTCTAATATAAAACATACATGGCATGAAATATTACCATTCTGATATTTTATGATCATGACAAAGGTTTAACAGGGCCTGGAAATAATATTCTATGAATCTATTCCCCATGACAATAGCTGTTATGGAATTGAGCAATGTTACCAACTTAACTCCAAAGCTCTCTGATGGAAAAGGTTATCTCTGTCCTCCTCTAATACACGGGAGGGCTTATAATAAAAACCAGACAAAGTACCCAATGTACTTCTACACAAGCATTTGTATTAAAAGTGGATACCGTATATGCTCATGTATAAGCCAAGAGACATAGACTGAAATAGTAGCATTTCTCATCTGTAGAGTACTGACATTTAGAGCAGGATTTGCCTTAGGTACTCTAATGTGGTATCTTGTGGAGAGATTTTCTTTTGCAATAGGTCAAGGATTATCAAATGATTTTGCCTGTTTGAAAACCTACTTCCATGTCACAGTAGCCTCCTTATAAAGGAAAATCATACTTTGAAGTAACTGCCAAATTAAGCACTTTAACCAGGGATGGATGTTCAAAGTAGTGACATCAAGAGGAAGGCAAACCCAAGCTGTACAGGTAGATAAAATTCTAATAACAGGTTAGGGACATTTACCAAGAAAAATGATGTAGTGGAATGACTGTCCTCATGCACCCAGAGAGCCAGGAGGCTGTACGTACCTGTCCTGCCGGTGTTTGGTGGCCAGAGCCCTGTGAAGTTCTTCAATGACTCTGCTGGGAGGTAAAGGCAGGTGGACGGCAGCCAGGTGAGGGGAACCCGTTGGCGTTGTTACCTGTCCTCTGACGTGGGGATCCGAGATTTTCTGGCCAGAGGGATGGAAGAGGGCAGCTTGTCCTGAGATTTGGGAGGAACTAACAATGACATAATTCTTCAGGATGGTGGAAGGAGGAGATTTCATGGCTGGGTCATCTATTTCGCTTCCTGCTGTCAAAACACAAGAGGGGGAGATGTTGTGTACCACTTTTATTTTTTTGCACACAGCGTCTGCACTGCAATTAATTTGTTGTGTTGAACAGAGGAAAGTGGTGATGTTTTGTTCTTGCTAGGAGGTAACTGGTTAAGTTGAGTAACTATCTGAATTCAAAAGGCTCATATTACACAGATCAGATCTTTGATCTAGAAAAATAGATGCCTCACCCATTTCCCCTCTTTCCCACAGTATCAGATTCTCCTTTTTCCGAGCCCACCGATATATTCTTGATTGCCAGTACTGTTCCTCCTAACCACCGATGGCTTGTACTGCAGTGGCTTTCCAATCTAGCACTTTCTCCGCTGGCCTCTGGCAGACTGTATTAAAATTTATGCACTGTGGTTCTCAGTCAGGACAGAATGTACCAGTATCATTATCTGCTCCTCTGTGATTGCTGCACAGCTTAGACCTCTGTCTTTCATATGCCAGTTGAGGAAATGCCAAAATCATTATAATATGAGGATAATGTTTGCATAACAAAACTTGCCAAATGACATCCAAATGAAAGATGTGGTATTGAGCACTAAGAAGAGAAAAGAAGGGTGGGGCAATGTAATCTTTTTTTACCCACAGATTCAGATATTTTTTATGCTGTGTAAGGATTTTATCAGAAATTAGACTTTGATATATACATTTCCCCAGCAGCTGAGTCCAAAACACAGCGGACATTTCCCTGGATGTGAATTTCATAGTTTCACACTATTAAGATAACTGAACATCTGGCCTGAAAAAGATGCTGATTAGTTTTTCTGTTATGCAGTTCTCTTCCCCTTTCCGCCTTCCCTTTTATCTCCATCCCAAGCCTCTGGCATATGGCGTTGTTTACACCAATAGCTCAGTCCGGGTGTAAAATGCAATGCAAGTTCTTCATACAGCAGGGTATTTCTTTTCTTTTGTTGCCACCTAGTGTTTTAAACCGGAATTTAAACTGACACAGCTTGTACAGCTTTTGTACAAACTTACAGATAATTTTTACTTTTTTTACTTACTTTTGAGATAAATCCTTCAGTTCCTAGCAGAGAAAAACTTCTGCTCAGGGCAGGAGATCCTGAAATACCCATGTAAAAAGGACTTGGTTCCCATTAGCACCAGTAACTTACTCTAGAAAACTGTAGAGGATGAAAATAGGTTTGCTTATTAACTTCAGTTATTAAATATTTCCTCTCAGACCCATCATCCTGCATAATGGTTACCAACTACTCTGGTACATGTCTTTTCTTACGTTCGCTGCTGGAAATCTGGTAAGGGCAGTGCTGGGTGTCTGGAGAGCAGAACTTGTGAGGGCGATAGCGAAAGCCCAAGTGGGAAGGAGAGCTCCTGTAGCCACACCCAAAATCAAACATCAGAAATTTTTTTGAGAGTGGCAACATTAAAGCCTGGTCTCATTTTCACATTCCTCCTTCAATGAGGAGAGTTACATCGATATTACAATCTTCTCTGTTATTCCAGGAAAGATCTAACTTACTATTTTCTTAGTTTTTGGAAGGCGTTTTTGCACATTTTTCTCCCTCAAAACCCAGAACTCTAACCAATGTGCAGAGCTTCCTTCATCTCTCTATGCATCCAGGCAACGGGGGTCAAGCTAGTCCGAGAGTTACACTATCTAAAATCTGGAAACATCTGAAAGCACAAGGGTGTTTCTTCAAGTGTCTGGGTGCCCAGTGAGCAATATCTTGGCAATGAGACACTTTCCCACCCCGGAGCTCCGCCTGTGCTGCTCGGGATGGCTGCCATGGCCAGGAGACAGCCAACCTCTGCTTAGTAAAGATGTCTTTTCGGAACTCAAGGGGATTTTGATTACGTGCTACTGTGGAGATGCCCAGAGGACGTTTATGATTGACCATTGCCCATTGAGTCATGGTCTGAGGGGATGAAAAAACCCGCCTCTTAAGCCACTTCATACCGCTGCACAGTGAGAGAGGGTGTCCATGTTTTCTCAGAGGAAGAACCCTGGGTTCAGCTCAACCCTAAAGCAGGACGGGAGGAGACTTTGTTTTATCTTTATACCTGCTTGTTCCTGGAACAGGTCAAGGGCCAATTCTGTCCTCATTGCAGCTTGGGCCAATATTGAGAGTTTCCTTAGATCACACCTTATTTGTCCTAATGACAGCTGTTCTGTGAACAATCTTGCAAAGTGATGCCTTGGCACCTTGCCCCGTTCCCCCTCTCTCTGTGATTAATTGGTGCTTGGCTTATTCCTCACTCCTCTGCCAACAGCATCTCTAACATTGCTAAGGGGGAAAAAAATTAAACACAAAAGAGCTTTTCAACCTCTTCGTATTCCTTTTCTTTCATAATCACTCTTTGTTTCTCTCTCCCCATACATTTGTATTCCCTTTCTCTCATTGACAGTGTTTGTTTAGTCTTAACGTACACTGCCTCCGCATCCATACGAAAATAAACAAATGTATAATCGCTATTGATAAAGGGTCTGTTTTTACTGGAGTCATTGAGAAAACTAAGACTTGTTCTTTGTGGAAAATTTAGATGAGAATGAAATAACAAAATGCAAAATGTCTTGGATGTTAGAGGAAATAGTTTGGTTAAGCAGCAAAACATCTAGACTCAAAAAGCTATGAAGTGCCTGGTGGAGCTGTAATCTTGTTACCCTCAATGGGGCAGGTTTTCCAAATAGCCTGCATCTCACGCAGAGCATGGCCTTCTCATCAGTTGAGCAAAGTCAAAGGGGTATCGTGGTTGTGCCTGTTCCTGTTGCAAGGTGGAAGGGGCAGGGTAGAGCCTCACTCATAGCAGAGAATGTTGAAACAACCTGGGCAGCAGCTCCCAAGAAGCATTAGGTCACCATTTTGATCCAGCTCCCGCTTAAACTCTTCTGGCTTTTAAGCATGGGCAAAATATGGATATTTTTCCATAGGAAACAAATACTTGTAATTTTCCTCAAAAAGGCTGAAAACCGGTATTTTCTATGAACCCCAGTAGTCAGATCACAATGCTCTCTGGTATTTTGCTTCCTGGCGACTTTGAAAACCCTATTCTTTGTGCCAGTAGATGAGTGTGGATGCAAATCAGGGCTGAGATAATGGCTGCCACTTCAAAGTCTAAATATCCAACTGGTCTGACATGTAGATGTCAGGACTTGATTCTAATTTGCAATAAGGCCCTTTTAACTGCTTTTACCATATGTAGGGGCCCTAAAATCGGAACAAACTAAAATCATATTCACTTTAACACTCTTTCTGCAGTGCCAGAATGCTGGAAAACGTAACAACATTGGCAACACATGAGAAAACCAGGCCCAGGGGAATTGCTCTTGAAACACTCAGTGAAGCCTGGCAGAAGGATTGCTTTGTAGGAGCCAGGTGGATCGCTTATGCGTGTTCTGCGTAACTAGACCAGATTTCATAGTTCTGCATTAGACCTACCCTAGAGAGTAAACCCTTCAGACAGAAACCTCTACAGAACCTATTGACTTGGACCTGGTTTGGGCTGTTGTACTGTTACACAGCGGGAGTCTAGCTAATGAAAACATTTAAATTTTCCTTGTCTTTTATGACATATTGATAGAGCATCTGATTCAGCAGATGTTTGCAGTTGGTTTGATTTGTTTTACATGTGTTTAGTGCAATAGACTCACAACAAATAATCCCCTGAGAGATTCAAATAAATATGGGAAGTACAAAGATCAGCGTGTTGTTATCAGATAACCAGACCACTCCGCTTGAAATATGGAAATCATTAGCATTCTATTCACTCAGTATAACTAGCCCAATTCACAGCAGTTTGCGGCAATAGGCTTAACAAAGAATGTAACAGAAAAATTATATATAGTGCTATGTAGGCGAACAACATGCAAGGGTGGGAAAGTCTGTACTGCCCGGTAGTGACTGACCTGTTATGCTCTTTGTGATTTTGGAGATTGCCTTAGGTGGTGGAGCTGGGAGCAGCGGAGGGCTGGGAAGCTGTGCTGGGTTTCTTTCTGTCTGTTTCTGGGGGGAATCTGTGGATTCAGATACAAGTAAGGCTTGTGGACTGTCTTCAGATGCTGGCAGGCTGGCATCTTCTAATTCTTCCGTGGGTGCTGAAGGTTTCTTGGCTAGTAGGAAGATGAGTAAAATTAATGGAACATGAATTTAATAATGACAGGCCAGGGGACAATGCCAGGAACATTCAAAAAAACAGAACACATGGCACACAGCTAGAAGCACTTCTTTTCCATAGTGAAGATGATTACGCTGTGAAATAGCCAACCAGCCAAGACAGGTAAAGAATAAAATGTATGAGGACATTAGTTTTGGTGTTCCTGAGAAAACCGCTGAGCTTCCCTTACTTCCCCTAAAGCCTTTTTCTGTTTTTGTTTTGTTTTGTTTTTTAATAAAGAAGAGAGCAAGGCAAAGGAACTTTTGAGAACTGCAATGAATTTTCTTAGAGCACGCAGCTGCAGTGGCAGAGGTACTGAGTGAGTAGTTGTCTGTGCTAGGAACATGCAGCCAAAGGGCAACGAGTATCGAACTGGTAACATTACATGAAAGCTGATGTTCCAATTGTTTTATTACACACATTTATTTTCATAATTTAATTTTTATCTTATTTAATACGTGACTTCAGCTCTCATCCCAAGTCTTCTCTTACTGCACCTGACTGCAGAACTGTTGAGTCTTTCCTGAGGTTAGAGTTGATGACCAAGAAAAGACTGCCATGAAAAAGATTTGCCAGTGGATCTCAGAAACTAGTGTGGAACAGAGAATGGGTAAAGTACTTAAGAAAAACTTCAATCACCAAAGCCTTCATTTGAGATGGTGAAGCAGTGCTCATTTCAGGATTGTCTCCTGAAAGATGGCAAAACCACTTAGCTCTTACAGTTAGTGCAGGCTGAATCACTGAGCAGTTCACCAAATTGACCTGGCTGTGATGAGAGCACGGGGGAATAGATCCAGAAAAGCATGAAGCTGAAGCAGGACATAGGGGGAATTTCAGCGATAAAGTCCAAAATTAACGTCTTTGAATACTGCTCAGATACCAGCTGACTCAGTGCTTAAACTCACACAGTGCGTCACTAACGTTCACACTCTGTTACATCTCCTGATCCCTGCCTTGGCATATGTGGGGACCCCCGGGGAGGCTTGAGCCTGACTCTGATGCAGGACCCCAGCCACAGCCAGGCTCTCACCAAACTGCATTTCCAGCCACTACAGGCTCGGTGGTAGCCATGAAGGTTATTTTTCTGACCATAGCAGGTGAAGCAGTCATCCAAATGGGCAGATCAGTATTTAAGTATCTCCTCACTATGAGAAAGGTCCAAACTGCTTGGGCTGGATAAATGTCAAATCCCACTCCTTTTAGCATTCTGGGTTGTCTAAACAAAGTATCTTTCCCTCCAAACCATTCTAGGCCATCTCCTAAAAACTCAAAGCAGTGGGCACCCACTGTTGCCATGTCACAGATCTTTTCTTGGCTCGGTCACACGTCTTGTTTGGAATACAAATTCTCTGTATTAACGAACATTCAGCAGCCTTGTGTTCACAGTGGATGGGGAGGCACCAGAGCACTCAGGCAGTTGGAAACAATAGCATTGGCAAGATAATAGCATTTAATTTGTTGACAAACAGATTAATGAGTATGCCTAGAAGATGAGAATGAGTATTTATCATTCAAAGACAGGGAAGTAGAATAAATATGCATCCTTAACAGGAATTCTTGTGACATTTGGCTTGATACGAAAGCTGCCATATGTGATAGTTGCCTGAATTACAGAAGGAAATAATTATCTTTTAAATATACTTCGAGGGAAATGCTTTGTTCCAGGCTGAAATGACTTTGTATTTTTCTGCCTACTGCATAGAAGACAAAATGTGGAATAGAGGAAGAGAAAAATTAAGTCACTAACGGGTTACGTTACAGAAAGATCAAGAGCTCCAGTAGGTGTTGGTAGCTTGGCAGGAAAATTAGTCAGATTTCAGCGCAATCCCCTGAGTGGCGCGATACTTTCTTCTGGCAGTAACTTCACTGAAATCAGTAGACCTCCCCGGGACGTGAAGTGCTGTTTGGCATGGATGCAGAGTAGCAGTCACAGTAGGACCCTTCCTATAAAGAAGGTGGATCCAAAACACGCTCGTCCTCAGTCAAACAGATCTTTTTGTTTCTGAACTCCATCCTGTTCAGAGAGTGGTGTCACAAAAACAAACAGGCATTGTGCACTCTTGTCTAAAATTGTCCATTTTACATTCCCTGCAAAAAATGGTTTGCTTCTGGTTTTTTTCTGTGGTTATTTCTGGTAACAACAGCACATGTTCGACTCGGTCTGAAGGCAGACCTGAGTCTTGACCACACAAACCTATTAACAGCTTTCATACTGCAGAGTGAATATTATCCTGCTGAAAACATTCCAAGTGCTCAGCACTAGACTCCTTGCCAGAGTGACTAATTATTCATGGAGTGCCACTTGTCCAAAGGCCACTAGGTAGAAATCCTCCCCTCGGGAGTGCCCCCAGCCCATGGGCTAGGTTAGGTGGGAAAAACTGCCCTTTCTGCCTAGGCTCTTCTTTTGCTGTGTGTTATCCAAACGTGAAGTCTACAAATATTTCCTTTTGATTCCTCCTTACCCCTCCCTGGCCTTCATCCCACATCCTCAAGATGAAATATGACATATTGGGTATAAAGCAGATATATTCATTTTGTTTCTAGCTGGTGAAATATTCACACAAATTTGTGGAAAGACACCTACTGCACTGAGCCTGGATTGAGCCCAAGGACAAACGTTATAATAAACTCAACATTATAACAAACTTAGCAGGACACACTGACAATTTTGAAGAGCTTTCCCACACAAAGAATTCCTTAAGGCAGACTCACTAGAGACAGGAATGGTGAAAGGCACAGACAGGGATAAATTAGCCCAGAAAGACTAGATCAACAATAATTATTTTAAAAGCTGGAGGCCACCGATGAAGGAGGTAGGAAGATTTCCAACAAATAAGAGTGAAGTCTCGCAGACCAGGGAGACAGGAGAAGGTAATCCCACAGTTATTTTTCGGAACCTGGAAAAATTACACTTCAAAAAATGGAGGAAAATATATACAGAAGAGTTGTTCTAAGAACAGGGAAATGAATGGGTTTTGCCTCAATTAATTTTTAGGGTGATACAAAAGCAAACAGAGCCCTAGAGTTTGAAGAGAAAGGAAAGCAGCACCCAGGGCTGTATCAATAGAAGATGTCTATGTCCATTTCTCTATTTTGTCTCTATTTTAAGAGACAAAACAGAGTGAGGATAAATCTTTAGAAGCCATATAGAGTCCTTTGGGATATTTTGTGATGAAATGACACGTGTAGTTGAGATGAAGAAGGTGATGGAAAGGTGTTGCTAAGCTTACAAAAAAATCCTTGTGATGAGCAAACACGACAAGAGATACTTTTTGGGAGGCAGAAGAGTTCCTTTTGTCAAAGGAATTAAGAGTGGAGTGGAGCTAGAAATGGGCCAAAAGAGCAATATTATATAAAAGCAAAATAGCCAAAGGGGGGAAAAATTGGATGGGTCATGGAATGGAAAGGACAGGAGGAAAAGGAAGTGGAAAAGGATAAAGCAAAGAAACGGAAAACCCTTCAGAGGAAGATTTCTAGTCTGAGCTCCTGAGGCAGGGTGAGGGCACAAGCAGGCAGCGCTGCTGAGCAAACCCCGGCAGATAGGGGGGGGCTTGGTGAGGGTGGCTGGGGGCTGAGACCCCAGAGGAAGCCGAGCATGAAGGAGAGCAGAAGGCGATGAGGGCAGATGGAGAAGGGGTAAACATTGACCGGAGGGAATGGGCAGGAAGATCCATAATCACTACATGGCACTCCACAAACGAGGATACAGCGTTATCTCTGCAGCTTTGCGTTTCTTGGTTGCCAGGAGGTGAATGGAAACCCTCCAGCTGCTGGGTTGTGCCTGGCTGCTCTTGTCCCAAGGAACTGCTGCCACGGACAAGCTCTGCTGGAGCACAGTTGCATGAACGGAGCTTGGTTTAGCTTATCTGTGCTCCTGGTATTGAACTTCACTTGTATTTGCAGCATGTCATAGACAGAGCAATGAATTGGACAGTGTGGCCTGTGTATTGACATTGTTCTCCCGAGCCAGGAGGAACAATTTCAGGCTTGGCACAGAAATTTAAGAAATGTTTTTAAGAGAAGCGTGTTTCATCTTCACAGCAGTCACTGCTAATACCAAAGGGGCACTATGCCAAGACGGAATCGTCTCGTAATCCAACTAATCCCATTACACCAAGCTTTGTGTAGTCCCCCAGTTCGGTTGCAGTCTCAAAAATCACCGTTTTTAAGTATGGGTATGGGCTGAGCTGAACAAGGTGCTCTGACCCTCTAATGCACTGACATATTTGACTCCTCATAAAACAGCTCAGCAGAAATATTTAACATTTTATAATTTTTTGCAAGCATTTTATATGCTGTACCTGCATCTTCTTTCAGCTCATCCAAACGCAGCTCCTCATCAAGCGAGGTCACATTCGTTGTGGCTGCTGTTGTAGTCTCTTGCTGCACCTCTTCTGAGGCAAGCGCCTGGCACACAGGAGCTGGAGGGTCACTCTGTGTTGCTCTTGTGGCATCATCACCAGTGCAGGCTTTGCCTTCGGTATCTAAAAAACCAAATCATTTAACCTTAACTAAAGCATGAGCAGTGAAAGCTGAAACTCCCTGCTATTCTCTTGGGAAGTCTCAAGGCTGCTAGTGCTCAGGGGACTGAGACTTGTCTTAGAGCAGCACCTGATTTCTAACAGTGCTGAGCATCTGTAATGCAAACTTGTGGAGACCAGCCCATCTGGATACTACTATCCACCCAGATTTCTCAACGAGGTACCTTTTCCTGTGGGCACCCAGCAGCCTGGGCAAATGGCCGTTGTGCGTGTACAGGAAGGCTGCTGTGCCCTGGGAGGCCCGGCTCTGCGGGAGATGAGCACAAGCGTGGGGAATCAGAGGGCTCCGGGAGGAGGCAGTTCTTTGCACGAGCAGAGCTCATGGTGCAGCGCCTGCACAGGCTGGTCTGTCGTGTCTGAGTTGTGTCAAGCTCCGCGAACCACACGCTGCATCCAGCTGCCCCAGCAGTAACGCCAGAGCCTCGCCGGAGACAAGCCTGCTAATATTCCCTACCACGCTGCAGGTCTTGAGCGTAGCTCTAGTTACTTAGCTTTGAAAAGCATGTCCTGTGTGATTGAGCTGATCAGAAATTCAAATCCCTCTTCACGCAGACCTAGAAACTGCTCCCTTTGCTTACTCTGAAAGATTTTTGTGCCAGTGATCCCTGCAGCTGTACGCATCTTGATGACTGAAGCTTTTCTACTATTCTTCTATTCAGGCAAGAGTCCTCAGAATACAAACTATCCTTTTACTTCACAACTCCCTCAGAATTTACGAGATCTACATCACTGTTGCAAACTAAAGCCGTTACTGCCCGCTCCAGCCAGCGCTCCACGCTGGTGGCCATGTCTGCTGTCCACCCCGACCTCCGCACTTGCACTGCTCAGCCCTGGGCACTCCTCTCGGGAATCTCCGGACAGGGCTATCCTTTCTTGCAATGTTATCATGACAAGTTTCTTGAACGTTGATTTAAAATAGCCAACATTCACGGCTAATCCTTTTTAATACTCTTTGGACAATCTGCAGAGTAATTTATTATGCTTTTGGGTAAGGGTATCGGATTTTGGCCCAGAGATGCTGCGGAAGGGATGCAGTATTTTTGTACGCTGAGCTCACTCAGTCTGCCTCATAATCACGTTTGGTGAAAAGTTACTGTTCTTAAAATAGCCCCTGCAGTAGCACAGTTGCTATGATACAGGGAAGGGGAGGGGGAAAAAGTTCATTGCCTACATTTCAGCTCATTGTGCAGGCAGCCTATACATAATCATCGGTGTATTACCAGCTGCCTGCGTTATTTGACAGGCAGCCCGCAGCTCTCAGCGCTGTAAGCACAGCTACCTCTGACCAGTTTTGTGCTCACAATGGGGACAAATGCTGGGGGAAGCTCCCTAAGTGTTTTCAAGGTAACTCTGCTTTGCACGTTCCTCACATCCTTCGGAAAGGCAAGCTGCAGAACAGCTGTGCCACAATGAAACCGCAGTCAGAGGCATCCGTTCCTTCAGATCCCGGCCGACGGAAAGTGTAATGACTAATGAAGTAATGACAAGCAGAAGCCAGCCCTGTTGAAGAATTTCTGTTGAGGAGTGTCTGAGACTCACAACAGTGATGTTCCTGGTAGGAAATGATCGGCTCATGCTTAGATCAAAGTGGATGTGCTGCTTCGATTGGTAGTGGGTCCCACCGCCTTATTTTAGAGATAGTTCAGGGACAGGAGAAAGCACAGGCCTTAGATCCACCGGAAAGGAAAGCAGCAGAGAGTCCTGGGTATTGCAAGGTAATGGTAGCTGGGAATGAATCCCGCTGTATGCCAGACCCTGGTCCCTGGAACCTCTTCCAGGGTGCAAGCGGTTCCCTGAGTGAAGCTGCATGTCAGGTTCGGGAGTTTCCAAGGGGCAGAGCTGGGGAGCAGAGGAGGGCGGAAGGGCTGTGCCGCCGCGCGGTGAGCCTGGCCAGCTGGGGCTGGGGGTTGTGTGAGGAGACAGGGTGACATAACCCGGTAGGATGACTCATCTCCAAGGCAGGGACGCTGCAGTTCCACCCTGGGCTGCTCGCAGATTGATGCGGATTCTGCGCTAGCTCTGTGGTTTGCTTGGAGCCAAACAGGCTAGTGCAAAATGCTGCGTGACAGACCCTGTGCTACGGGACTGGGGTGTGACGCAGCTATTGTAAATGCATGAAGCAGATCTGGAGATGTCTCAGGCTAGAGCTTCATCCCAGTTTGGGCTATTTAGGAAAGTGAGCAGGAATCAGGTCCCTGGAAGTGGAGAAGAGACTGATGAAATAGAGGGATTTTAGGATTTATGGTAGTCTTTTAGCATAGTATTGCTGCTTTGGCAATTGCAACTTACTGCATAAAGGAGGACTTAGCCTTGAAACGGCTGCCGCTTCAGCTCAGTCCAAGTAGGGCACTAATCATTTACTGAGAATTATTTGGGTCAATTTTTGATTCCAGTTAATAAGCCGCTTCTCCTAATAATATACTAAAGTAGCCCTGGAGATTCACAACGCTGTGTAAAGGAAAATAGCTTGCAGGTGGCTGCAGTGTCCTTCAAGTGACTGCCAGCCACTCGTGCCTGCCTGGGCCGCGGGGCGGTACTGAGCCCTTGTTCCACGTGTGTGGGAGCTGGAGGCGACTTTACCGCAGGCAGGTGAGCAGTCTGTTTGCAGCTGCCTCTGTGGAAGCGCAGCTTGTCACCGCTTCTCAGGGGGCTCCATGTATTTATTTAAACTATTTTAATTTTGTTAAAATGATCTTGCAATTTAGCGTCATCTGTTTCTCTCCCAGACAGTTCTTTATGCATACAAGAGGTTTACTGATTCATTATTATTACCTTTTAATGTGCTCTACGGAAGTTTTATTTTACTGTGCTTTGGCAAAGCTCTAGATACCCATGTCTTCAAATTCATAGCTTGCAGGGATCTTCCGTACTCCTAACAGACAGAAATGGGGTGTGTTTTTCTACCCTATAGTGCTAACAGTCTAATAAGGCAAGTAATTATCTAGAATTATAAGAGACACAAAGAGTTCAATGGACAGAATTAAAAATGAGCTTTCTAAAAACTTCCCATTTAGAATAAACTCGTGGTTTGATAGATTTTTTTTTTTTAACTTGAACATAAAACTCATATTAAAATATATCCAAAAAGTAATATGAAAATAGCTTTACTGCAATGAAAAAAAATCCTGTTTAAAATGCTCTTTTTCTGACTCTTCAGTTGCTCGATTAACTCCAGCAAAACATCACTGAGTATTGTCCCACAGGCTATTTATAGGCATGGCATTTGTTTTATACAAAGAAGCTCAATTATTAGTTTCAAAGAACATAATTTCTATCTGTCGGATTGGTCAAACTCAAAAGGCCAATCTTTCTTCATGATGGTACTTTCTGCTATAAAATTTTCAAAGTAAAGATGAATTTATTTGTTTTATCTCTGTTTAGGTGGGAATGGCAATTGGGATGTTGTCCATAACATTGGGAGCTCACTTGATCTTGCAGAAATAGTCACCTCCGTGTCTGTCTTCCTTGAGCATCTGTCGGGGCTTTTACAGAACCACCATCCTTTGTGCGTATTTCTGACCCTTTATCAGCTTTCGTTCAATGAATTCTGCTGAACCTGGTCTGTACTCAGGAAAGCTTTAAAATGACACTGCCAAATGCTTCACTTTTCTATGTGAATGAAAAACAGGCAGAATGGTAATATGTTTTGTCACAAACTCGGTTTACTGGAAAGACAGCTGGAAACATCAGATTAGTATCATTTTATGAGATTTGGATTCATGGGTTGTACGTGTTAGCTGAACGCATCTGGATGTTTAAGTTCGTATTTGTACCAACTTCAGCAGACTTTCTGGGCAGTAGGATTTAACTAGGTTTAGAGCAATTGCATAAAACATACATACCAGCACAGGCTTGCACCATGCATAAATCAAGCGAAGATGGAGTTGCATTCAAGATGGTAAAACATCAAAAATTAAACTGCACGGATTGACTGCAGCAGGGAATAATTTGAAGAAAGATGTGCTTAATGCAGATACTGAATTTTCCTCTCTGTTTGGATTGAAGGTTTTCCTTTTTATTAATTTGATTGTTAGGTTTCTTCTTTTGCAACCGTGTTTCCTATTGTCCTGAAAAAGACTCTGATAAAAAGGATGAAGAATTTTTACTTACCTTGTTCCATCATCTCCAGAAGGCCTTTCTTAATGAGTTCATCCCGACCTTGTCGTGCTGCCATCTTCTTCTCCAGCACTGCAGGTAGTGGCATAACACAGCACCAGTTAACAACAGAGCATTCATATAACGGAGTGAGAAAGATGCAGTGTGGAAATTCCCTCTAGTCTCAACTATTGTGTGCTTGGAAAGAACTGCAAGGATTTTGTTTCGGGGAGCATGGACTGGTCAGCCTGTTTGTGCATTTTCCTTGGTTAAAAGAGCTGTAAAATCAGCCACGTGTAGAGCTGAGATTTATGATCTAACCTGCTGTCTGATCACACCGAGTGCAGTGTAACGGGGATATTAGAGCCTTCATGCTGTTTAATACACCCCTCAGGAACCGGCGTCCTTTACTGTGACACTCCGCTGGATATCGGGGCAAGTGCAGGGAATTGCTCCATCCTATTTTAGGAAAAGGCGAGTGAGTTTGTCTCCTGGGACATCCCTGGAGACCAGCAAGAGCATGCAGTGCTGTGTGCTGGGCTCCTTCCCCGCGGAGACAGCTGCTTCAGGGAAGGCATTTACGTGCTCTAGCTCCCTTCTGTCACTTTTCATAATGTTACTGTGACCTATATAATCTTCACCCCAAATAAAAGGGGTGATGATACTTGGGGCCATACACGTAGCCTGTTTTGGAGAAGAGACAGCCCATGAAAAGCAGTCTGTGTTGAGTCTTGTGCTTCCTCTTGTATTTTGACCTTTGCTTCTAAATGTGCTATATTCTATTATATAGGAAGTCAGCCTATATGGGCTCTTTCTAGCCTTAAACATTATTAATTTGTCACATGCTGAAATGTCTGAATTAGGTTTAGATCAGGTCACCATTAACATTTTCCAGGTAAGCAAATTTCGGCCAAGCTAAGCTTTGCTCTGTGCAGCATCACTCTTGTTCTCATCCTACCTGCAGATGTCTGCTTTAGCTTCTCGTTTTTCTTTTTCCGCCACTTCCATGGTTTGAAGATCCTGCCCAGTGTTGCCAGTTTGCTGTTCCTCCTCACTGGTGGAGTTCGAATCCCTGAGACCAAGTAGTCAGAACGCATTGCAGGGGACTGCTCCATCTCATCTGAGGGGAAGAGAGAGGAAAGCCAGCTGTAGAACGGAATGCTTCAGCATAGTCTTCAAAAGGGGAGGCAAACGGAGGCTCACCAGCCAACAAGCATTAGGTCTAGTCACCAGGGTAAGGGTAAGCAAGCTTTCTGTATGAAAGAAAGTCTCTGCATCGCTGGAGCCAGCGGCCAGGCTGAGGGAGCCCAGGCAGAGGTGTTCAGTCTCCCCGTGCCAGCCCGGTGCTTCCTAGCAGCGGCTCTCCTGGCGCTGGTCCTGCCCAGTGCCTGGCTGGATGCCAAACGTTTCAGTATCTCCACTCCTGACATACCTCATGGATTAATGGGGGCTGTTAGGCCACAGAGAGGGGGATGTGCTGAATTTGTACACCCTGTGCTTTATTCCTTCACTTTCCTAGCTTTGTCCATGCCTGGTACTCACCAAGGCAATGGTGTTGCTCTGCCTCCCAAGGGCTGCGTGTAACTGCGTTACAGCCTTCTGAAACGCGGAGCGCTGAGAGCTCCCAATAGCTTTAATAGGAGCAATAGCAATTTAACACATCTGTAAATTGTAAATCAGGCCCATGCGGCCTCCAGTTAATCATGCAAATGTAATGTTCATTTAGAAAAATTTAGACCTTTATGAAAAGCTGAGAGGAAGTGTGAGAAAGCTCAGGTCCCTTCTGAATTCCCAGCTTCCAGTTCTGTTCTCAGGCCACAGGATATTGCTGCCTTTTAAATGAACTCTTTTCACATAAGCTAATGCAGAACACTCTGATTTGTGTGAGCTAATGCTAATCTTTTATATAAGAATAGTTTGTTTGATATGTGCTACGTAAGTAAAATCTATCGTGCAAATTTATTCCTTGAGGAAGCTAAAGGGAAAATTCTTTCCCTTTTGTCCAGCCAAGCCACAGGAATTCAGAGATAATGCTTCGCTGGAAAAGCAATTTAGGTATTTTTAATATTTTGTCTTGAAAATATGCTGTAAGTTTTGCGTATAGACAAGTCTTACACAAAACAATGCATACTGACCATTCACAGTTGTGTGCTAGCCCGTACCATGGAAGGAAGTAGCACAGTTCCATAAATGGGGTTATTGATGGCTTTACTGAGGTTTGTATTTGAGCACCAGCACAGTGATTGTTAAAAGAGAAGCTGCCATCAGTCATCAGACATGTTACATGAATAAAAACTGAATGACAATTTGTATTTTTTTTTCCCCAACAATCAGCTATGATTTAAATGAGCAATGTGGAGCTATGAACATATGTATGTTTCCAAGTAATTTCTCTCTGGGACAACAACATTTATCATAAATTGCTTTATGACTGCAAGATAAAAACTCTACAGCCTCTTCTAGGCTTTGTTTTTAAGTTAACAGGGTGAAAATGCTTAAATCACAGCATGGAGGTGGGGATTTCCAAGTAAACAGGAAACAATTTTTGGAAGATTATTAAACACAGCAGGGGAATGAACACATTCCTCCTCTTCCATTTAATTTTGAAAATACTGGTAATAGAGATGAATCATTCAGTGAAGGCAAACTAAAAACTTGGCCACGTGAACTACCAGAACAGAGAAAAGGCTGTAACAATTCCCCCCTCCCCACATTGTGCACACCCAGTGAATTTGTCTTTCTGTGTACTGAATTTAGAGCATCTTTTGTCTCATTCCACAGACTTTATCTTGGCGTTTAATTTAGAAGAGATTTAAAATTTATGTAAAAATACATTTTTGCCTTTGAAAGAATGGTGTCTACCCAAGGTGCTATTTAAGATTTACGGTTTGGAGGTCAATGTTGAGTTGAGAGCAGAAACTAGCGATGAGCCTAGCACAGAAGGAGGGCAGTCGCCTACAGACCACAGCTGGAGTGCCAAGATATCTTGCTCCTTTCCTAATTGGGTATTCAAAAATGAGAAGTATCGCAGAAATAACCTTTGAAGAAGTAGAGCTGCTCTTGATTACAGAGATGGCAATGAGAATGGAAAATGGCAGAGTAGATCTGCTATAAATTTGCTATTATGATTACTTTAAAGCTGTAAGAGAGGCCTCAGAAAATAGCATCTGGCCATTTCTTGTGACATCCCTTGAGTGGGAATGGAAACATTCACAAAATTAGCTCATCTCCAAAGAGCTGTAGATCAGACTGTAAATCAGACCCTTGTCCCTGGAAGCTACAACGGAGTAGGACAGTCCCAGCTCGGCCGTCCCTGGTCCTTGCCTGCGAGACTGCACTGCTGCTCAGGCACTTCCTGCCAGTCCAGGCATTTCTCAAGCATGCAAGCGAAGCTTAAATAAGGAGCTGATTTAAAGCAGTATCTCGGCAAGTTACTGGTCCTGCTGCAATTCATTCAGGATGTAGGTGTCTGCAAAGTGGCTTAGGCATCATCCACATGTTTTGTTTAATACTGGTAGCATGAGATCATTTTACCTTTTTTGCCGGATGGCAGGGGATGCAGACAGAACCAGGAAGTCGGTCAAACCCAAGCCTGTGTCTCCAGCAGCGTTTACTGTCCCAGATATCCCGCTATGCAAGAGGATGGGGAGATACTGCCAAGGCACTAAGAATTCCCTAAGTGCCCTGTACTTTCTACCAGCCCTGTCAACTGGATTTCTTCCATCCCCTTCTGCCCTCTTGGGTGTGGAAATGTAAGGATTTTATGCCTTAGACTTTGGTTACAGATTAAATACAGATAGAAATCAAATGTCAAAGAAGGAATAGTAGCTAAAACAAATGTTCCAGTGGAGGTTTTCGTGGGCTTTTTAACTTTATTAATGCTTCTTGTGTGGTACAGACAGTTCTTAAGCAAATGGTTTTATCACCTGGTACATTCTCACCATATGCAGTTCCTACACGATGCGTTTGGAGAGATGGACACAAATAAAAATAGATAGAGACACAGTAAGACAGATGTCCTGAAGTCATAAATAACAAGGAAATGGTCTCACTAGCAATAAGAATCACAAGAAAGCCCTTGGAGCTTCTCATTTCCAGTCAGTTCATTTTTTCCTTGGTTGTGGGTTGGCTGCTTGGGAGATAAGAAGTTGACAGCACAAAAAGCAGTTCCCACGTACAGCAGTGAATGCTGAAGGAGAAGGCACGCCTAAATATCAGCCAGTTCCTGCAGCCAACAAGCTGCCAAGACTTGCCAACTCTCCAACCACTCTGTGAAATATTCAGCACATTTTTTTAATCTGCAGTCAATATTTTAATTATGCTAACTGTTCTGTGGAATAGTGCAGTTATTTCTCCCAGAGCCTGATAGTCTGGGGCCAGGCCATGCAGTTACATAGAGGATGTCTGCAAAATAGAAACAGCCAAGAGCCAAATCAAGACTCTCCAAATCAGCAGGGAGAAATGAGCAACAGCTTGACTAGCTGTGTAATGTAGAAGGACGAGGAGCAGTCGTTATACAGGGTCAAGTAAGCACAAGCTTAACCCACAGCACAGCAGCCGAACCCTACCCAACACAGAGGGGCTGGGCTCTGCTTGGCCATCGCTGCTGAGACAGACCAGTTGGTCCCACACTGTCCCACAAGGAGACAGTCATCAGCCCTGTGGGGCCAGAGGATTTTGCTCTGACTGAAGCTTTTTGGCTGCTTATACCAAAATTACTTTCAAGTCCCTGCTGTGCTCTATTGAGGGCAAAGGCTTCTGTGCTGGAGCTCCAGGTCCAAAACAAACTCCTCATCTATCACACAGTTGTCATCTGCTCTGTGTGTGTCAAAGGGGTGGGAATGAATGTGGCTGTGCTGCTGGGCAAGTGCCTCATCCAGTGCTAGCTGGGGTAAGTGCTAGAGCTCCTAATGGTGGTCAAGAGTGTGGTGTCTGAGACATCCCAAATCAGTGAGGGGAGAGGTCCTGACCTGATGGCTGTTGCCCTGCAGTGCCACTCTGGGCTGCAGAATAAACCAGGCAACAGAGAAGGAGGAAACAAACCATAATATTCATTACAGGGTCTGACTCCTCAGAAAGTCTGAGCATCTGCAGCTTCTGTTTACCTCAGCAGCACTTGTGGTTGATCAGCATTTCTGAAAAATGTCCCGCTGCTTTCCTCTCTAAAATATTGTGGTGACTTCTTTTCCTCTTAGTCCCTTCTCTAGAGGAATCATGCGTGGATCGTGCAGTTTTTCTGCACATTGAAGCTTTCCCATTTACAGATGTCACGTCCTGACTCTATCCCATCCAACCTCCCACAGAAGTGGGGCAGGAGCACAGAGAATTTGTGTCCTGGCTGTGTGATGGAAGAGTGCCTTAATGCCTGCACATAGCCTTCACCGATACAGCAGATGGGTTTGGTGCTGAGACAGCCACGTCTGGGTGAGAACAGTGTTGTGAAATCAAGCACTGGGTTTAGTCGGTTAGGTCTGTCTTCTTGGGGTTCTCATGACGAGCCAAAGTGTCTGTAGCTTGATGCCTGGGTTGCTGCTGGCAGCGAGTGCTGGCTGCGCTCCGCAGGCTGCTGCGTGGCAGTCGGGAACACCAGGAGCGCAGAGCCGAGTTACACTGCCCTTGCCATGGGGAGAGGCTGTGAGAGACGTGGGATGCCCTCCCGTGAATACGCAAATTGCAGCAATAAGTTTATGGGAAGATGAAGGATGCTGAATTTTAATGTGCTGGGAGTTTTGGTAACTTAAATTCATGGTAATGGAAGTTGTGCCTTGCTAAATCCTCTGTGTACGCTGGTAGGAGAAGGACCACTGAAAGATCTGCAACCTGCAGGCAGTTTAAAAATAACACAGCAGACAAGAGCTGCAGGCAAATCTGTAAGGCAGGCGTGCTCTGTTTTCTGATGAATTGGTTTGTAATGCAGCTCTGCATGTTCTCCCCGTTATTGTCATTGCATTTGTCTTTGCAACTCAGATACAGAGTTAAAAAAGGAAAAAAAGGTTCCCTTTGGTCCACTCTGAGGGTAGAGACAGTGAGTGGAATCAAAATGACCTATTTGGGATAGAGGTGCCTTTACCACTGCCAACATTCAGTGCTGCCTAGAGTCGGTGTCTACCCCTGAAAAGGACGTTAAGGAGGATGTCACGGGGAGAGCTCAGCGTTTAAAGGGTGCATGTCCACCGCTGGTCAGTCCCCAGTCGTGCAAGCCAGCCATTCGTCAGGGTAGCCAAGAAACGGTGCTTCTCTACAAAGGGTGCTCTGTACAGAGGGTGCTTCTCACCCAGTGAGAGACCTGCAGGGGAAAGAGGGCAGAAAGGTTGCCTTGGTTTTAGAGTAAAGACTACCCTGATCTTTAGGAGGGAGAATTAGCAGCAGGAACAAACCCCTTTTTCCTTAGTTTAGCATCCTAAAAGAGGAAGAACGGATGACAATGACTGAATCTGCAAGATAGGGGTAAATTGTTTGTGTCGAGGAGCCTTTGAACACTTCTGTTATGTTCCAGAGAAGCAGGATTCAAACCGAAGAGCTTTTTTCTTGCGCTAGTTAGATGTTTCCTGTGATGGAGCTCTTCCTTGTTCTAAAAATGTTTTCTGTCACCTGCATTTCTGCAGCCATGCTCTCTTTCTTGACTGACTTTGAAAGAAAACTGCAGTGGAATGTTCCAGTTTGAAGTTTCCATTTCAGTTTTTTGAACACACAGTATTTTGATTTTCACAATTTTGAATGACTGCTAGAAATTAGAAGTTAAAATTAGAGATGAGAAAAAAGCTTTGGATGAACCTGAAATGTATTTAATTTTTGAAGGACTTTTTGTTTGAAGCTCTGAATGTTTCAATATTGGTTTGGGTTGGTTTGGAGAAATTTACACAGAATCCTTTGTAAAACAGAAAACCTAGTTCCTAACAGTTTAGTTATTTAGAAAAGGCAAGGTACCTCTAGTACATTATTGAATGTAATCGCAAGCTAATTTTGGATGCACAGCTGCTGATGTGACATAGATTATTGCTCTGACACATCATATTTGTTACACCAGAAAAATACTGAAACAAAGTAGGGAAAATTACAGAAAATTCAGGCATTTACCTGTCCAAATTTTTAGGTTTTGTATGGTCAACAGTGAAGGTAAAAATGGCTTAAAATCTCATTTCTTTGTTAGCAAAATTGTAATCCTTTATGTTCATGATTTCCCGCCTTGGATTTCATCTCACCCAATAGCTTAACCTTATGAGGAAGCAGATGGATAGTGGGCCAGGCTCATCCACACCATACCCGCGGCATTCCTTGAGTTCCCTTGGGGGGAGAACCCGGCACGGTGAATTTGTGCAGACTTCAGACTCATGGAGATGCACGAAGGCAGGGTGAAAATACTAAGATAAATGGCAGAATGACAAAGGGGAACAGAGCCCTTTATGAGCTCCGTATCCAAAACAGCTCTGGGTTCAGCTTCCACTGAGTACAGGCTGTTCTTGGGCGGTATCACCTTTCTTTTAGCCGGGTGGTATGAATCCTGATGAGGCTTTTACACCTCCCTGCATGAAAATGCAGGTTACTGTGCTTTCCTTTCTACCTTCCGTGTGGTCTCCAGAGTCTGAACTTCCATTTTCACTTCATGCTCCGATGTTTGTCAGGTATCCTTGTTCTATAATTTCCACTGCTCTTTAGTATGTTAAATTACGATTTAACATTTTTCTTTAATTGAAGGAAGAAAAGAAACCCCAAAACATAATTTGTGGGTGGTAGGAGGGGGCTGTGCTTGCCAGGGGGGTTTATTTCCATTCTGTCATGTTGAGCCTCCCTTCAAAGTATTTAGATTTTAAAACCAGCTTTAGCTGAAATGAACAGGGAGACAGATTAGACCTTTCAAAGGAAAGAAAGCAGGGAAGTGGCAACTCCAGCTAAATCTCTTAGATAAAAATACGCCTTATATGCTTGAGATTTGTGATTTCTTCCAGAAAATGTTCCTTCAGGAAGTTGACATATCACCTAACAGCATTACCGCCATATGAGCCAAGGTGCAAAGAAATTAATCAGGAACGTTTCATGCTTTTGGATCATTGTGTCAAGTCCCAATAGCACTTTCTGTGATTTACAATGCACAGTCTGACATTAGCAATTCATTAACAAAATAAGTTTTTTGGTGTTTGCGTAAAGGAACCCACAACATGCTTTACCTGGATAAGGAAGAACTAAATAACAGTAAGAAAATGAGACTAATGAAGGATTGCCGTATAATCACAGTTACTCCGGTTACTCGAGCCTGTGCAATATATTCTTTTGAGAGGGGAAACTTGACATTTGCAGGTCTCTCACCCAGTGAGAGCTTGCTCAGGCAGCAGACAGAGCAGCATCTCCTGAGATTCACAAACAATCTATTCCAATAAAGTCAAACGAGCACTGCCTCTGCAGAGGGCCCAGAGCCAGACTGCACCAAGCCTTGTCCATCCTGCATCTGCAAGGGGTTTTGTCCCACCCACGTCACAAATTCCAGGACTGGGCAGTTTCCCCAAGCCTCTCGGGGAGATGCTGTTCTGCAGGACAAGGGAGGCCAAGCCCAGCAAGTACAGGAACGGCTTGAATTAGGCTTTCATGCACTCCTAGTAGTAAAGCTCTTATCTGCACTGCAGGACCAGTGTTTCATCACCTGCAGTTGTTTAATTAGCTGTAGCCTTGCTGCAAACCTGTTGAAAGGATGTTTTTTATAGCTTCCTCAGGGAGTCTGCAGACTGAAACACACCCTGGGCTGTCTCCAAGAGGCACCTTCAGATCCATTTCACCGCAGCGCATTCCTGATAGCAGGTACATTTCGAGGGTCATGTAACGCCCAGGGAAGTCATTGGTGGAAGAGCACCGTGCTTGCCAACAGGAACTACGCATTGCTTTTTTTGGGATTCGTGCCCCAGAATTGATCTGCTTAGAGTTTCTTCTGTTCATGGGAGTCTGTCTGTCAGACGTACAATCAGCTCTCACTTTGTATCCATCCCGAACTTGTATATTAGAGAAATAATCAAATCCTCATGTCCTGTGAACTTTTATGCCCTTGAAATTTAATGCATAATTTCCTTCTTCCCTCGAATGCACCACAGCTCTCTGCTGGTGCTCTGTCACTGTTCAGTGCCACTACTGCAGATAGAAAACATTCTGTTTTGTGAAACGTGAGAGCATCTGCCTTTTTTTTCTTTTTTCCTTTATCACTCCTGCTGCTTTGCACTTTCACTTTCCTTACGGCCATTGGCAACAAATACACATTAGTCAACAGTCTCTGGTGCGTACTCCAGGCCTGCTACGCAGAACAGGACAGAGATTTGGAAGGAGAAATACTTAGGCAACAAAAATATGACATAAACCAGATCAGCTACAGAGAAAGGCAGATACAAAACAGTCACAGTGACTGAACCGAACTTTTGTCTAAAGGTTATACATCCGATTTGGCTCCTTGTGAAACTGTTATAAAGTTGCCAGTGATTTCTACATTTGGCTGGTATGTAAATTGTGATGAAACGCTTTTTATAGGGGGTCATATCACCTGAATGAATGGTTAGATACTTTCTAGAGATGGCTTGGTCTGCTTCATGTAGCGTTCTGTAAACATGAGTCACATATAGGAAGTACTTTGAGGGCAGCATTGTTTGTAAAGATCCATTTACCCCACTGTGTACTGGTATTTTCCAAAAAGGCAATTATACTAAATACTCAGCAGTCTTCAAAAGACAGCAAGGTACCGCGGACCCTCTGTTGTCCTCAGCATCCTTGAAAACACAGAGAAAACAGTCAGACAGTACAAAGTTCCCGTGGGCAATGGCACTTCTCAACTCTTCAATCTTGTGTAAAGTTAACATTGTCTGCTCCTATGTCAAGGCTCAGATAAGGGCTTTAAAGCACGGACCTAACAAAACTGCAACACGCTTACCTGTAGACATCTGAATATCTTCAAAAATTAATGAGTTCCTGGGAGGCCCATACCTTAAAAATTAAGATTCTGCTTCCAAATTGATGGGCTCTGGTTAACAATCTTTAAAATGCTAATAGAGCAATATGCCTTTTAAAATGAAATTCTTTGCTGGTCAAGGGCCAAGAGAAATAGTTACTTATCAGATTTCCTATAGTGATTATCACTGTTTGTCTGAAACAAGACCACAATCTATTCCTAATGGGAATGGTAGGATCTTCAGGGCAAGGAACGAACATGGAAATTATTCAAAATGTATAAAGCTCTCTCCTCTGCAGCTCTTGGAATGACTCCATTCCAGGTTGCTTTCTTCTTGTATTATAGGAGCTAGGAAAAATAAACTACTGAGAGTTTCAGTCTGCAGACTCCCTGAGGAAGCTAGAAAAAATCCTTGCCCTGTGTAAGAGATATAAGAATAGAGAGACAACGTCCCACATGGCAACAACAAAATGAGACCTTGGAGGAGAACAGCGATCTCTGTCCGTTAACCCTCTCTGTCACCCAGCAGCCGGGCAGGGAGGACAGCCATGGAGGTGACTGCTTTTCCTTTTGCGAATGCAGCGTGTTGGCTGTGGCTACGTTAGCCAGTCGTGCAGCCCATTGGAAGCGGGTCTGTGAACAGCTGCTGCTGAGGACTCAACATCATCTGGCGTGCGTCTGTTAAGTGGGGTGCTCTTGTGACTCTAACTCGACAGAGAACGAGCTCTTTCCTTACAAAGTGCAAAGGAAACAAGATTCTTCTTTAAAACAAAAATGCCAACCAAACTAAACAACCAGCCTTCCAAAAATGAACTAAGAACTTCTGCATTTTCTTTCCAGAGAACGGATAAAGATTATTATTTCTCTTACTAAATTACAAGATTCAAAAGCCCCTAAACATACATGCAAATTCCTATGCGTTGTTGGTACCAAGAGTCACTAACTTTCATCAAGACTTTGGCCCTTAAATTTTTGGTAAAGTAAAAATTCCCTTGTATTGTTTTTTAGCTCATGTTACAGCTTAACAGAAATGTCTACATACGACACTTGTCTGGTGTATATCCCTATATCCAGCATGGCATGTATCTCCCTAGAGCCCTTCAGCAAGACGTTTTAGCATCAATGAAATTGCTATGCATAAATTAACAAAATAGATATAACGACAATTTCAAACTTGCTAGAATGACACTATGGTTGTAACAGAAAAAGTAAATTTACTCTAATGCACAGACGAACAAGCTTCTTTTAGCTTGTTCTTTTCTAAGGTTTGTAGTGCGCTGAATTTAGTGGAGAAAGGGCTTTGCATTCAACCAGAGTTCTACTGATTTCATTAATTGCAGTGAGTCTTTATGCATTCAGTGCAAGAACTGAGTTTTATATTAATTTGTGACACCATAAAGTGTTCTTTCCACACAAACTCAACAACTGTTGCTGAAAACAAGTCAGAAAATACATCATCATTTCTTGAAATGGTTACATTTGAAAGAAGGGGAGAGAAGTGTCTTAAATACCATTTTATTATTCATGTTCTTTTCAAGGAGGAACTTTGTGGGCTCGTTAGGTTGCACTGCTTACAATAACTGCAAAGGTCACATAACAAGCCTCAACAATATGTTTGCAGATGGTAAGGATCTCTAGGAATATTAGGCAATGGTATGTAGAGGCGTGGTGTTTAATGACTACAGTGCTTACACCATCTTGGAAGGAACTGCTTAAACTGAAATAAACAGAGGAGGAAGGATACGTACAGCATACAGCCATATTCAAAGTCGGTACAAAGAATGCCATGAGTTAAACTAAAACGAGAAATGATCTTTTTGATATTTTATAATCTACTAGCAGCATTTTCATTTCAAAGTCCATAGCAGCATTGGTAAAGGTTCCCCACATCTGCCTCGAAGTGCCGGGGAGGTTTCCCTAAGCGTCACCATGCGGCCAATGTGTCAGGCGTTGTCCTGCTCGCCCTAGAGCAGCCTGCGGATGGAACAGGAGAGGCTGGAGCAACTCTGGGTTGCACAAGAGTTTCCTGCTAATAATTTTCCCCATGGCTTTGTCAAGGCAGCTTAGCGGTCGGGGCCAGCAGGGTGGATACGGAGCGGCTTAAGTCTGCCTTGGTATAGCAAACCCTCTCTGTGCTGTGTTACACGTACACACAGAAATTGCTGATCAAAATCCTGTTCTGCACATTTTGTCTGAAGAGGTAAGATTGACCCAGTTCTACATTTACAGACTTAATTTATAATGTAATGGTGTAAAAAAAAAAAAAATTATGAGATTCTACAATATTGAGAAGTGTCTAGGGAGCACATGATGACGCTTCTGTTCTGCTGGTCAGTGCTTATGCAAAAGAACAAAAAATAACTACTGTTTTCAAACTTAAAAGCATGTCAGGAGGCTGTGTCTTTCTAGAAACACGTTTTGTTAATTTTACCGGCAACAGGTTTTAAATTCATGTTTTTTTTAAGACTAACAGTCGCAGGCAGTTCTTTGGTGTCTAGCGCTTGATTTTCATTTGGGTCATGTTTTTGAGAAGGAATCATCTAATGAATGTTTTTCTAACATTTGTCTTTCATCAGCAAGAATATTTGGACTTTTTCCTCGTTTCTTTTTTTAATTTTATTTTATTATTTTTTTATGCAAAAGGGATAACCAGATCTGTGACAAAACTTTCATTTTAAAACCACCATAGAATATGAACTGAATTTCTATTTCAATGCATGAGGTTTTTATTAAACAAGTAAATAATAGTCTTGTTCACTTCAACCATATCCTGGGCCTGTTTTTATAAGCCTCACAAAGCCCAAGTAGCGTGGAAGAAAAAACAGCATGGAATATTTTTACCCTGTCTGACCTAAATTTATGTATTTTTTAGTTCTTCCAAGAGAAAGAGAAGTGGAATAACTACTCCCTCTTCTCAGTTTCTTTTCAGCTTTCATATTTTAACTGTGTTCTCAGCTGCTTGCATGAGTCACAGAGAGCTGGAAACAGGACACCCCCCCCCCCATATTATAACTGCTTCCTCAGGAGGAAGCCTATGTGTGTTTTGGGGTATACCACTAAAAAGCCACAAAAATCTCCTGAAAGCTTCCTTGTGCCAGAAACCGACACGGGAACTAATAGAGGAAGTGACAATATCTTAGCTGCAAAACCGGATTACTTACGAGTGGCATGAAAATTAAGTGAAAATTAAGATATTTAAAGATTTCCATATTGCTCTGTCTCGAAATTTATGCCATTGTTCTGCGGCATTTGCAGAGATTTCAGACTGCTGTTGACTTTATGGATTGTTTTGTGTAATGATGGTATTGAATTTCACTGGTCTAAGCATAATTTGGATTTGATCCTGTGATGTTCCAAGAAACTCTGAAATCCACAGGCTTTTATGAGAACTGGAAGGGTGTTCCGCGCTTGCCACGCTGATCCACACTATTCCAAACTAACACGTTCATCACTGCCTGTTCCCTCCTATACAGTGTAAGTTATATCCAGCTAAATCTCTATTTGAATCTACCTATAACACTGGATTTAGAAACAACAGGGGAAGCTCATGGCAGAAAACTATTCTTCATTCTGAAATCCCACAACTTTGTTTAGAGTAAGCCAGATCCCTCACGGTTTGGCTCACGTCTAGGCTGAGCAGATCGTATCACAGCAGGTCAAGGATCTTGTGCAGTAAGAGAGGAAAAAGAAAGGTCAACCTACTCAAGCGTAAGCCAAATTCATTGGCAGGTCAAATGGATTAATACAGCAAACATAACAGTAAAAAAATGTTGTGAAATATTAAGAGAGGATGTCGGTATCAGATGTGCCTGCCAGCTCTATTGCAGGGATAGGCATGTATGATTACGCCTTATAGTGCCCTGTTTCAGTCGTGTTAGCGTGAGCTTATCCGCCTCTAACATAGAGCTTCAGTCCTAAATTCCTGAACAGGAGGTCAGGCAAGGAGCTCGTCACACTGAAATTACATTTCCCCACCTACTGATATTCCCTGTCTCACTGGGCTACCCTTCCTCTTCGCTGTGCGCATCCTGCTTTTACACCCAGCTCGGGGTTTTGCTATCATTTCACCATTTGCACAGATCTGACTACTTATCCTGCAGGCGGCCTCCTCTTCCAGCTCAGCAAAGCTTACTGATCCTCCGGACAACAGTCTGACTTTAATCAAGACTACGCAGGACAAGCCTTTCTTCTCAGAGAAAGCTTTTAGACGTTACAAGCATTCAGGATTCGTTTACCACATTGGGTAATGAAGCAGAGCTAAAAATACCGTATGTTCCTTTGACATTGCCCATTCATTACAAGAAACGACTGAATTTCTGTGACTGCAGGACAAAACATGTTTTATGTTTTTGCTTTTAAGTGAAGCTGTGTATAAAGCTCTTTGCCACTTGGAATATCCTCTTAGTGTTTCACATAAGAGGATAACAAAGTTTAGTTGGAAAAGGCAGAGAAGCCTACAGCTTGTTTTTCTCTCATTTTCCTAAATGAATGAGGGAGAGGTTTTAGAATGTGAGATCGCGGAAGTGGAACTGGCCAAATTTTCTCCGTTATGAGAAAATGTAGTGAGGAAACTTGTTGAGACTGCCCTTCAGAACATCACCTCTTATTGGCATCTCAGCGCACTGGGTAAGCAGCAGTCCTTTCAGTCACCTTCCGGCCGCCTGTGCAATCTGTGTAAGTCTGTTTCAACAACTGAGATGAGATTATCAAAGCATGAGGAAGAACTGACACATAGGACCAGATTGTTTGAAGATGTTTATTTTAAGCCATTTCACATAGTCTCATTCACTATTTTTGTTTTTTGAACTCAGAGATTTTTTTTTTTTTCTCCAGTAATTAAAACTCTGAAGGCGGATGCTCTTGCCTGCACAGTAAAAAAACTTACAATATTTTAAAAAGTATTAAAAAAACCACCCATTAAAAACTCAACTAATTTCTTCCTTTCAAGTGCTGAAGTGATCTAATGCTATTAATAGAAGAGTCTTTCTCTGTGGAGAATTTATTCTTCTATTTAAGGCTACTGGAGAAAAGCTTGAAAGAACAAAATTTATGATTCTGACATCTAGCTATCAGTATAGCCTTTGGGTGAGGAGTTCAGATAGCAGCTCTAAAATAAATACATTTATTTGGAAATAAGGCAGAATGATCAACAGGACATCCTTTCTCCGTACAGTTGCAGGCGGTGGCTGCACACTTGTAGAAGCCCCCCCAGCTCGTCCCTTAGTGCCGAAGGCAGCGAATTTGAGGTTACCAGATGGACAGCACTGAAAATCAGAGATTTTCCTTCCTGGCCGGAGGGCGGCAGAGCGAATGCAGCAGCATCACCTCCCCGGGCTGCTGCCCGCGCTGGCCCGGGCTCAGCAGAGCAGGGGCCACTCAGTCCCCGCCGTCCGCCTGCAGAGGTACGAAACTGGTACTCGCTGGGATGACATTTTGTGTGGGCACAGGACTAAGAATTCCTGTCGCAATAAATCAGCAAACAGAATACCTCCTCAGGAGTTTAAAGAGGACATTTTATACTGAATAGCTCATACCCTGCTTCCAGCACCGGATCCGTTAGGCTTTACTTCTTTGACACGTGCTGGCACTCGGTGATTTTGTTCCCGTGCTGACCACGCGGCCCAGGTGCCGTTCTAGCAACGTACTCCGGAGTTACAAGTTACGTGGCTTCTGCATTCCTAGTGGGATCACTCGGAGATCATATTTGCAAAAACACATGGGTATGTTGCCCAGAACATGTGATTCTCAATAAAACCACCAAAACCAGAACAGAATGCCTAAAGCTGAAAATAAAACACATCTTATGATTTTGTTTTCTTTTGTTTGGTAAGGAAATGGAAACAAGAGGTATTTGTAAAAAGTACAGTGAAGCATTGTGCTAGGGATGCCTGAGTAACCCAAACAAGGCAGGGCGCTTAAACACCGCCGCGGCGTTTGTGGGGCTGTGAGCTCCACAAGGGAGAGCTAAGGAGCACTGGCAGTTAGCGGGGGCGAGACGGCAGGAGTTACATATTTCCCAGATCTATGCACGGCATTGAATTCGATAGAGCAGCTCAGATTCCCTAACTCAGCTTTTCTTCTGCGAGGCGGATAAACCCTTAGAAGATACAGACACAAACAAGTAGGCCTTGCTTTAAAAAGTCTTGGGCTGGTATCCACTAAATCCAGTTTTAGGGCATCAAAACTACCGTGGTCCCAATGATACAAAGTACAGATCCAGTAGAAATTCATTCTGCCATCTCAAATGTGTTCAAAAAAATGCTGATCAGCCAACCTGCAAGTTTTTTGCGGAATCGGGTATTGTTTGTCTGCACCACTTGCACTTTTATGCCGTATCAAGCATTGTCTGTCTTCCCATAGTTGGCATCAATCTGGCATAAAAGCACAGCACTGGCATAAATTCTCTATCACGGCTCTGGCTGATTTGACAGAAATATGATCATTTGCCCATCCCTGATCTGGATGAAACCTGTGCTGCTGTTAAAAACAATCGTGCACAGATCTGGTGTTAACAGCAGCCTCTCATACGACGGCAGGGCCTGTGGGTGCCAGAAAGTGATGTCAAACTAATGGAACATCTCTGCCTGCCTCCCCAGCACAGAGATCTGGGTGGCAAGAAGCAAAAGGAGACATCCCATGGTGGCTCTAGCCTCTGTACAGGCCCCTTCTGCTCAGTGACCTCAACTTTCACCAGCAGCTCCCTGCTAGAGGAGCAGCGAGGAGGGTGTTCTGGCAGGGCACGAGCCTGTGCTGCGCCGCTGCAGCCAGCAGGGCGATGCGCAACAGCTCCGTTTGCAGAGCAAAATAGATCCCCCCTTTCCTCATGTTCGCTTTTCCTTCGGTTTGGCCTTGGGCTTTTTGCTTATGCACTACAAATGCACACATGCTCCATCCTCCCCAAGTCTAGTAGATATTCTATAGCGTGTCTGTATCTGCACGGTTATCTATACAGTATATAGGCATGCAATATTACACATTATATTACATAACTTAAAATCTTTTAAAAAACCAAGCAGTGTACTGGTAATATGGATTTGATCATAAAATAGCTACTTCTCATGTAGGGCAGAGTGAGAGAGGGTCTGGGAGCTTGGCTTTAGGGTGGCACCGTCAGCGCCAGGGATCTTGTCAATGCCGGCGGGCCGCCCAGCAGGTGCCCCAGCAGAGCCCAAAGGCTGACTAGCTCAGCCCTGCTGCTTCTAACCCCTTCCCAGGGACGCGCCGAATTCATCCTAGCAGCATGTATGATGGCTTTCAAATAAAACAAGTCAGAAGTTAAATTTTGGCATCTATTACAGTGCTGTCTTGAATGTTCATATTTATAATGCTTGAGTGCTGAAATGCACAGCGAAAGGCCTGTGAACAGAGTGAACTGCAGTTCCCATTCAAAGGTTCTTTAGCTTTCCTCACCTATCCTGGTATTTTTTTCCTTGATTTCCTTCCTCTGATTTTTGTAGTTCCTCTTTTTTTTTCTTTTTTTTTTCCCCTGAATTTGGCAGAAGGGGGAAAAGGGCTCGTATTTAGTCAACATTAAAAGTGAAAAGCTCTGACAGTTAAGCATGTCCCAAGCCAAAACGAGCAAAGCCAGCTGAAAAAAAAACCCAAATGTTCCTGTTCAAATTGCAGACTTTTCTGATTTGTTGAAAATGTTCCAGGGTGGCTGCAGGCCACCTAAAGGCAGGTTTAACTTATGCTTTGACCATTTAAGAAGGAAAACAACTCTCTTCCTCCACGACGCACTATGTCACTCAACAAATAAATCTTACTGTGGCAACTGTGAAGCCACTTGAGACTCTTCAGTAAAGCGGGCCTCGGCATCTTGTTCTACAGACTAACCTGGGTTCTCTATGGTCATTAAAAATGATAAAAAACCCCCATGAAATAGCTTAGTATCACGTTTTCCGATTGTTATGTTAATATAACAGCTGAGTCCTACGTAATACTTCTTTGTAAGTATATACCCAAGTGCATTACAAAGGAGGAAAGCTAAAACACAACGCGTAGCGTGACCTGGCTCGGGCTGAACCAGTGCTGGAAAGAGAACCTTCGCCTCTCGGTATTGCTCCTGCGCTCTGCCTTTTAGCTTCCTGAGCGAAGTCCTACAGCCCAGCAAATTCTGACTGCAGGCACAGGCCGAGGAAGCTCCCCAGAGCTGCCCAGTGGCACGATCTCTCTTACCTTGCCATGGACATGAAAGGATTCACAGGCTGGGAGGTCGGTGCTATCTGGAGGGAGCTGAACGTGCACAAACACATAATGTACCTGGGTTTTTTAAACAGACATGAATGGTGTGTAGAATGTCTGCACTGACAGCCACAGAAAAATATCTTCAATGGTTGTGGTGTGCAGCTGTACGTGAAGTGTGTGCGTATTTAGACCCAATACGATATATAGTTGCCACAGCTGTAGGTATCCATCATGCAATGGCTGTATTCTTGGCCAGTTCTGACTACGTACATGTAACCACGCAGTTACACAAGCAAAACCAAGGATTGCCAATAATATGCCTTTTTGCAGACTCATTTAATCATCTCTCTCTGACATTGTGACCTTAGACTCAGTGCAAACAGAAGGACAACTTCACAGTTCTCACAGTTTGCAGAACGAGACCTTGCTATACAAGCATAATTTCTTGCCATGATTTTTCTCAAAATAGATTAATCTTTGTAGAAAATGAGAGCAGAGGCTAATGAGGGTTGAGGCACAGATGGGATGGCACCAGTAGCGACTTCATACAAACACCGCAAAGTAATAGTTTCTAGCATGACATTTAATAAAATCAAGCCCTGCTAGGATGCACAGCTACCGGGGAATTTATTTTGAAGTCAAATAGGATGCTGCCTGGCTGTCTTCAGCGGAAATACATGACACATGGTCTATCTCAGTTCGCCGCCTTCAATTTCATCACGCTTTTAATGAGCAGAAACACAAAAAGTAAACAGTTCCTTTCTCCTCTACAATAATACTAGTTTTCTTTCTACACTGTTTACTTTGAATAACCAGAGTTCATCTTTAGACCCCTGTTTAAGATTTCATTCAAAGAACTTCACAAACATCTTCCAAACACTATTTTGAAGCTTCAGCAATGTTCGTTTGTGTACTGATAAGCAACGCACATTTCCTGGGATTTTCTCCCCTCTCAAAGAGGGCTCTGTCTTTCGGAGGGAGCAGGGGGAAGGGTTGTTTCTTGGTTTGCTCATGGATCCAGCTCCATTCCCAGCTGAGAGACAGGTGAGAGCTAGGCAGTCCAGAACACAGTCGTGCGGTGGGTAATTTATATATTAGCCCCTCATTTACAGATGGGCTCTAAAATAAACGTTATTCAGGGATGTGTTGCCTTCTATTACGAATTCTCAATATTGAATAATGAACTACTCCGAAAAAAAGTAGCCCAGTGGGAAAAGTATCAAACGGTGTTTTAGTAGTTATGGAATGACAGCTGTATGTTTGCGTCTTGATACAGGTGCAAGGCATTCATGATGGCATTTGCTAAGTTGCCATGCTGCTGTGCGCTTGGAAGAAAATAATATGGCACAACTGTGAGGGGGGTGAACCCCTGGCCCAGGTTGCCCAGAGGAGCTGTGGCTGCCCCATCCCTGGAGGGGTTCAAGGCCAGGTTGGACGGGGCTTGGAGCAACCTGGGCTGGTGGGAGGTGTCCCTGCCCAGGGCAGGGGGTGGCACTGGGTGGCCTTTAAGGTCCCTTCCCACCCAAATCAGTCTGTGATTCCATAAATTTCCAAATAATCATGGAAGTGCATATCCGCAGTAAACATCTGTACCAAGGAAGGTCAAACACAGTTTCTTTGCCTCAAACTATTTAAAATCATGAGTCAGAGATCCAGAATCACAAGATTGCTTGACCGATGGATTGACTTTGGTTTTTATTTTCTCCTCAAGGACTCTCTAGCATAATGGCTGCCTCCTTATTTCTTGTCTGCAGCCAGGAAGATTTAAAAAATGTTCAGCTTTTTACATGAAAACTGAAGATTCTTTGTAACTTCCTGATTCCAGAATTTTATAATCCCAAATTCCCAACGTGATCTCACTATAAAATTACATAGCTGACAGCTCTGCAGATCCAAAGGCTTTTTACCTATGCCATCAGTTCCTCGGAGACCGCAAAAGCTAGAGCTTTTATTGAAAAATAAAATTTCTCGGTGATATCTTTGAGTTGAAGAGTAACCTTACCCTCCCCAACAAAAAACTAGGATTAATATGTTTGTCATGAAACTATTTGTTTCAACTTCCTTCAATTTATCAAAGTACGAAATGCTGAACATTTCCGTCAGTTGGGAGTTTGTTCACCTTGCAAAGTGCTGCCTCGGCAGCGTGGTGCTGGGTGATTGTGCCTGGACAATCTGCAATAGACCGAGATCTGCTTTTAGAGAAAAATACAGTGCTGCAAAAATAACATTAGGGTCTGATAGTTGAGTTTTCTGTGAGTGACAGAGCTCATTTCTTCTTGAAGCACATTAATAGGTTTTGCAAAGAGACAATAGAAATTAATTAATTTTCTGGCCCACATGGTTATTCAGAAGAGCTTGGTAAAGTGAGTCATAAAGGCTCAATAACCCATGGTCTAATTTAAGTTACATGGCTTCTAAGAAAATCTCAAGATTTTCTGGGGAGGGAGGTGATCTTTCTGTAGAAAGAATTAAAGCCGAGGGAAGGGCTGGGGAAGTAAATCTGAAGGACTGTGGTGCGCAGAATCTGGAGAAAGCTGGCACAAGCAGCCTGAAGGGGAGATGGGATGGCAGCGACCCTCGCTTCGTATTTGAATCCTGTCCTTTGGTTTAGTTTTAAACTAACACTTGGCAGCAAAGTTATAAATAAACAGATTAACCAGAAGCAGAAGGTTGAGAGGGGGCTGGCTGCATTAAATATTACAAATAGCTCTCAGCTTAGTCACATGTGGCGTTTTTCCTCTGCCACCACGGCGCAGCGGGTGAAGCTGAGCATTTGTTGTACAGGCAACAAGTCATGGGATATTTAAACAAATCGGTACTTTCATCAGGTCATGTTTCTACCATTTCATTACATTACTTTTGAAGTCGACTCTGATTTTATATCATAGGCCTATATATTCCCTGAAATGCACTCCTCTGCGTATGTGGAGCATGAAAAATTAATTCCATTAACAGGTATTCTTTAACTAGGTCTCTAGAGGCCTGTGAGCCTGAATTATGCTGCATTTTCCAGTATCTTTTTAATTTTACATGTTCTGGATAAAAAACAGTTTCCTTTAAAAATCATTGCCCTCTTCTCTGTAATGGCGACAAGAGGGGAAGAGGATATTGAAAAGTTCCTCATCAGCATAAATAAATTAAAATCCCCACTTCATAGAAGCCAAGAGGAATGAAGCTGCTATTAAATGTTTTAAGAGGAAGCTAGAGGCAGAGATGACCAAAATGAAGCTCCCCAGTCTACATATGTCAGCAACTCCCTCCACACTTGTATTTTAAAATGCCAGGTAATCTATTAAAACTGAAACATCCTTGACAGTAGTGTGCCTGGAGAAGGGATTCTGATACAATGTGCTTAAATAATGGACGATCACCTTTGCAAGTCTTCTGTATTTGAAGGTTAAAATTCAGCTTTCTGTTAGTAAGGCCAGTCTTGTATTTCTGTCACAGGTGTCTCTGCTCAGGCTCCTCCTCTCTCTGTCATCTCTTTCCATACTCGCCTGCTGATGCCTCACTCGCAGGGATTTCCAAGGTTTGCAAAAATTTCACAGTAATCCCATGTCATCCAGCAAGGGAGATCTACGTACACTATTTATAAACTTACACAGTTCTACTTGCTGCATAATAGCAAATTCATGGTTAATTAGATACTTTAGATTTTCCATTGTCCAGCTTGCATGCGTTATTGTCCTAACTGTGCCCATGGGGTAGATTCACAGCTGTGTGTAGGAACCGGACGGAGGCATCTGCTTACGCAGCTTCTCTGTAAACCTGGAGCTGGATGCGTACGAGCAAGTCCATTACAGCCTTGAGAGGTATAGTAAAGCATCACGTGCACGTACATGGCCAGCAAGAACCCTTCTGCTCTGGCCCCATTCGGAGCTGAGTGACGCTGAGCAGGAGAAGGCAAGCGAGAGCCCAGGGCAAAAGCAAAGAGGTGCCTCCGGGAGCTGCTGTGGCACCAGGTGCACGGATTCCCTTTCTCAGAGCTCAGTGGTTTTGCGCTGCAGAAGAGGCAGAAAGGACGTGGTAAAACTGCCCCTGACTTTTCAGTGACTTCTAATCCTAGGAAATGCCAGCAGCACGGCTCCCCGACCTGCGGGGCGGAGCGGCGACCGGTGGGGAAATAGCTGGTCGGGGAGGGGAACGGCTGTGGTGAAGCCTTCCCAAGCAGTGTGCTTGTGAATACAGGGATACAAGTAATTTAATTGACTGTGAAAGGTCTGACTATCATTTGCAATGCCCACTGGAGTCCTAAGATACTGGATGGATGTCTGTTTAACAGAGAGGACGTTCCTGGCAGCTGCTGTGGCAGGAGCATGGCCTCCCTGCGACAGGCATTCTTGGGCCAGGAGACAGACGCCGTCCGAGGCACGGAGAAATCGGATGGCTTTAGAGTTGTGCAGTGCTAGTGAGGGGGGAACGAGAAAGATGCAGTTTCTAAGGTGAGGCTGTTCTCATTTGGGCAAACTTCAATGTTGGAGTGCCAGCCTTTTCCCTACAGTATCAAGTATCTCCTCAACTTCCCCATTGCCATTCATGGTATTTTAGGACACTTTGTCCCGAGTTATGGGGATATACTTCACCTGGGCTTCAAACATAGTGTTTTTATCCACTTCAACACACTTATAGGCATCTTGCTTTTTGGACTGTCTATTTTAGGGTTTCCTTTTTTACCTCATCACCTCATTTTTATATGTAGTCCCTTTTCTAGAAATGAAGTACCTGTATGCTGGATGCACTGGGCCTCCTATTCCCCCCCACAACTGGATTTTGGCTGTTACCCACTTAAACCCTTTTGACCTGAGTCCTGAGCACCACTCCAGATGAGATTCAGAATGGTATCTTTCCTTGTGGGTTCTGAGATTAGCTGTTTGATGAAGCAGTCGTTTACTGTGTCCAGAATTATTCATCCCTATGGCTTCTCCCGAAGAGGCAGTGATCCAGGCTCTGTGAGGGGAGTTGAAATTTTCTGCTGTTGATACTAGTCTGTAATTTACAGCTTTGCCTTAAAATTTCAGCTCCTGAAGTCTTGCGAGTCTTTTTTCATTGAAAACTGAAATTTGGAAAGTCACATTTAAGTCTATTTTATTCACTGGACGTATTTTTTCACTGAGATGGTTATGCAAATATTAACAACCTCTGTAAACAAGAACAAGCCACACAGGAGAAACGCCTCCTTACCCTGCTCCCTGAAGAGCCATGTGGAACGAATGGCTGTGTGCATAATACAGTTTTTTCTAATTAGCATCTCTGGCAATAAGCCACTTGGGTGTATTTGATATGCTTTTATCTTAAGATTAAATTTACATTTGCTGCTAGGTACCCTCTGACATCTTCATTCTTCTTTTAGATCGCTGTCATAACAGGATTATCGTGTGATCGCTGCTCGCAGCAACCAGCCCCTATTTGTGTACGGCTCGGGCCGATGCGCAGTGATGGGCTCTACAGTCATGCCAAGGCAGGAGGGGGGTTTTTTGCAACTTGCCTCGTAGAATTCAAAAATTATTGTTCTAAAACTTGCAGGGTAGGTTTGGTTTTGGGTTTTTTTGAGCTGTGTAACTCCAGTACAGAAGTTGTAAAACCAACCAAGAAAATAATTGACAAACAAGAGTGTCTTTCTGAAGAGATTGTAATTTAAGTATTCAAAAACAAGGGTTAGTCAAACTTTACAAGATAGACTGAGGCACAGATTTTAATGACTTTTCCAAGGTTTTGAAGAACTGGATATAGAACAGATCCTTTCCTTAGTCCAGTATTCTAACCACAAAACTTTTTCCTACCACGGAGAACTAAGCACTTTCGAAAATAATTTTTCAAGGGCAGTTTAAGTAAGTAAAAAAAATATACATCAAATGAAAGTGCTTTCATAAACATTAGAAGTAGATAGTTACAGGATTACTTGTGCCATGAAAAGTGACATAATTTTCAAAACTTTTATGTTAAAATGGAACCTTTTTTTAAAAATTCTTGGAAACTGAGAAAATTTTCGCAGGTCGCAGTAGGAACTGTTGTCTAAATCAGATCAGTCATTCATTTAATTCAGTTAAAGCAATTTCACTATTAGGTTCCTTAGCAGCTGCTTTAGTGAAAAGTGAGTCTTTATTCTGAAGTGCAAAAAAGGATGGAAAACGTCATACCATTGCAAAGTTACCTCTCACAGACCCCGCCTTCCGAGGTTAGAAATAGAAAAAGCAAACTGCAATAATAAGGTAAAGTGACTGCTGCAAATCAAACAGCAATCTGATTCAGTTCACCACGTGGGCCTTTGGGATTTTCGTACCTTACGCGCTTAATCGGATTTCAGGTGATGTCCATTCATTAAGAAAAACATTTCTAGTTCCCCAGGTTAGTAGATGTCTTCCTCCGAAGAGCTTTGTACTCCACTCTCTCTCTTTACCACAAGAGCCTGTTAAGTGTTTAGGTCAAAACCACAGAACAGCAAAATACTAACGCAAAATTGGAAACCTTTTACCCACGCTCAGTTGAGGCTTGTTCACCTCAAACAGCACACGGAGAGTGAGGAAAAGTGTTCCAGTCACACAGGTCTGAAGTTGTAGTGGGCAGCTGACGCTGTGACAAGACCATGCTGAAGTAAATACCACGATGCTAGCCATGAGGTCTGCTACACGGAACTCCTTTTCAACCCTCCTAAAACTACATAAATCGTATTCTGTTAACTTAGGGTTGCTTTATAATTGCAGAATGGCGCTGGATTTCCATCAGAAACAAGGGGTTGGTGATGGACAAAATATTTCCACATATTTGAGATCCATAAATTAATCAAATATAATTTATCAACTTGTAATATCAATACTAATATAGCATTCATGGAATGCTCTTGTGTATAACACCTAATGCTTGCAACGTACCCACTATAGATTATTACATATATGTTTTATTACAGGTATGAGGATTGGTGCTACTAGGATCACATGTTATAGATTCAATCTGTTGACTAACACTACAAATCCGATGGCAGAAACCATATCGTTAATTTAAAGGGAAGTTAAAATATTTTTCCTAGGTTTACTTATAAAAGATGTTACCCCCAAGAGCCACTGAAAGTCTCCTTAACCCTTTAATGTGTACAACTTCTTTTTTAAAGGATGCTGTTAACCTGGGTTGTTTCAGTGCTACACTTCACAACATTGCCTCAGGAACCATTCAGTGGGCAAAAGTGAAGGACGAGCAGCTGAGTGGCGGACAATGGACTACCTTTGGGAATGGAAACAAATAGCTAAAGGCAGAACAACTTCTTAATTGGCTTTGCCTTCAAAGCACATGACCTAAAACTCTGTCCCAGGCTTAGATTTAAGAGAAAAAAAATTGTGCCTGGGAATGGTGAAATGTAGGACTAGAAATACGAGCGAAAGAGAGATCTGGAGCCAAAATTTCAATAGAGACAAAGCTCAGCTGGAGAGATTTACGGGGAAAGAAAAATGTTGAACTCAAAGCACACTGTCATCCAGAGCCTCAAATGGAATCCAAGATTTCAGACCGCTGTTTCTCTATTGGAAAATACCTGACAGGTGCTGGTAAAGGTTTCGTCTTCATTCTTAACTGCTTTTATTCTTCCTTTTGTTCTCTGCAGTAGAGCTACTGGCTGAAATACTGCTGATGAAACAGTTAGTCTGTGTGGCTGGTCTGGGGCTGTTTTAATGTATATTCTGAAGTCTTTGCTAGAACCCATACGTGCATGCTGTTGGCTACATAACCTTAATGCAATATTCTGGAGCCATTCACTGAGAAATTGGATGATGGCTTTGCTGCAAAAGCTGTGAGTGGGTTGGGGAACTGTGGGACAAGGTAGATGGGGAAGGCCTTGGAGAACTGGGTTCTCTCTCCTGCCCCTGCCAGCCTTTCCTTTTGTGGGGGAAAGGAATAAGTCATTTAAACAGGGTGCTCATCCTGAAACTACAGTTGACATGCAAATCTTCAGGTAGATAAGAAGTATACCCGGCTCAAGTAGTATACCCGGCTCAAGTGAGGCAGTCAAAATTAGTATTTTTAAACCTCCCTCTGATGCTCTGCACACTCCTCAACTGTGTATGGGGATACACCAGCCCCACACTACTCAGGGCTTTTGTGGAGCAGGTACTGTACCGATAGGCACTACAAAAAAGCTTCTGACTATATTAATACTTCTGCTTTCATAGATTACTGGAGAAAAATGTGTGTGATTGTGCACTTAAGGCTGCATCATAATGCATGTGCACAAGGAACCGAATGAAGGTTGCATAGGCAACCATAATTCTGGCATTTCCTAAGGTTTTAGTGCTTGCCTTTAAAATCTTAATAATGTGCTCTTAATATAGTGGCTTTCCGGTATATAACTTGTAATTATCTGAAACTACGTATGTGATGTTTTCTCAGTATCTGGAGAACATTTTGTTTTGTGCTTTAAAAGGATCCTGAAGAATAATCGTTATTTAACCAAAACATCCTTGGCTTTCTTTTCACTTTGCTTTTGTGTGGAAGGCACAGAACAGCTCTTCACATACCAGATGAATAATGTGTAGGAAGAGTGAGAGAGGAAGGGAATTGATGATTTTTTTTTAAAGTATGTGAATTTAATTTCACCAGGCACTTTATTTTAATCATAACGCACATCCAAATTTACATTTAAAAAGATGTCCTTCTGAATGCTTCAATATGTTGTTTTATACATTATTGGAAAAGTTCATATTTTACAAAATAAAACATTTCTTTTCAACTGATTTTTTCAATTGTATGTTGAAAATGAATATACATCAATGTCTTAAGTACTAGGTAGCATAAAACCATTCTGCATCTTCAAACTGTACAGCAGAATGCAATCACAAGCATGCTGGACGGCTGTTACATCGCCTCACCAGATTTAGTTTCATAGAAATAAACTTTCTTACACCGTTGGATTTTTTAGGGAAACTCTATTTCTCATCAGGAGGAGAAAGCCCAGCAATCCAATACACGTCTGAACTAAACAGCATTGAGACACTTGCAGTGGGAAAAATTCCCCGTTCCCGGCGCCCCCCCAGCTTTTCTGCAACATAACTGTCGCCATAAATCCCTCTTCCTATCGCCAAAGTGCATACATCGATATTGAAATGAAGCATGTGTAATAGACAGTTATGCAATTCATCTGCCAGCACCACCACCGATTCCTCCTTTTGGAGGACTACATTCATGGTTATGAAATGTATGATTTTCAGAGCACAAAGTATCAAAGAACAATCCTACTTTTTCAGCTAAAAGATACCCAATGAATTTTTTTCGTTATTCCTAATGATCACAGAGATAATGCATTCTTATATGTTGTACCACAAGGAAAATATCCTAATTCCTTAATGTTAAGAGGTAGCTGCGTACCCTCAATATAGAATCTCAGAAATATTTTAAAAATGCCCAAAGCCTTAGGGTACATAATGTCTACTCACGTCAGTTAAAACTCCAAGTAAATAAGATAGATCAGTTTAACAAAATAAGGCATCAGTAGCAGGAAGTAAGTATTTATCCATTTTTCTATTCATTTCTTCTATTCCTGGCTACTTACCTCTGAGTGCTGCTGTCGCTCGGAGCACACAGAACGCAGCAGCTCAATCCGAGGAAGAAAACGCTTATTTCCTTTCACCCTCTGTTACCGTTCTCCCTTGAAACTCCTTCACTTCTTTCTTTTCAAGTTGCATAGGAATACAAGGATGGACCCTTTGAGCTCTATCCAGGTCTGTTTATATTATGTAAAACAGCCGAATTCATTTCCTATTTTAACCATGAAAATCATGTCTTCACTGACAGCCGCCTGGATCATTAATAGTACACTGTATGCAACTGTGAAAACCCACGTAATGCTCAGAATTGGGCTCAGTTTTCTAAATGAAGAACCAGATGAAAATCTGCAAATCAACTTCTCTGTTGCAAAAACTTCTCTTTTTCTCTCTTGTAGAAGAAGCTGGAAGTCCCTGTTTAACCAATATGGATTTTTCCTTGGAAATGCTGGAGACCTCTAGACTTGGTTTCACACCAGAAACAAACACATTGGAGAGGTTTTGGTCATTAAAGTGCCTCTAACCCCACTGTAACTTTCGGTCAGCCGCCACATCAAACCTGTGATTCCTTTCTCCCCAGGCAATTTTGTCTTACAGCACTGTCAGCAAACTGCTTCGGCACTCTCTGAAAAGATTCCAGCTTAAATTACAGTACTGAAAGCCTGGTCCGGGCTTTTCCCTTACTATTTTTTCTAGAATATTTAAATTTCATATTATTCCCCACCCAGTCTTAACCATACTTCCCAGAAGGCAGGAAAACAGTCTTTCCTTCCTGCAATCTTAAATGCCTTCATTAGGGAGACTTAACATTGAAGTGTTTTGGAAAGGCAGATGCTCCAGATTTAAAAGAAACAGGAGAGGACTCTCAGCGAACAGCTGCATTGCTCTCAACTTCAGGCGAGCCATATCTCAGAGTGGTTTTGTACATTATTTTGTCACTGGGAACATATTATTACCATCTAAATTTAAAAACACTGGCTTTCTTGCACGAAGGCAAAAGCAGACCTAAAACCACAATGAGTGTTCTGTTCAAGCACTCTGTGCCGATGATGCAGAAAATACCAAAGTGAGAAGCAGTTCTTGTCTGAGAAGAGCGCTGCTTGCAAGGTGTCTGGATAGAACTGGCCAAACCCACAGGCACAGGAATTCCTCTACACTTTCACATATAATCCCTATTCCCAGTTCTTTGTGGAAATCTCATTCTGCAGCTGCTTCAGCTCTTCGCTGACTGCTCAGAAGTATCTTGTCCCTACTACCGAGCAGTATTGTTTTACATCTGTTAGTAGATTGAAATGTTGGGCATTAAACCCATGCTCCAAAGTTTTAATTTTTCAGTTCTAAAGGAACATACTTCTAAAAAAAACCAAGCACTGGCTGCTTCTGTAGGTACTAGGTCATGTAATTCTTGAAATAGTGTTGTAGCAAACAATTCCACTTTGGAGCACTGAGCGTACCTCTTGATCTTAAAATGGCTACTGAACTTCCAAAATCCAGGGAGAAAATCTAAACAATGTTTTAAAAAAATCTTATGAATTTAAATCAAATCACAGTCTTTTATTGTCCCATGAAATATATATTAATAGTTTTATCTCTTACTGAGTCTTCTTATGCATCTTCTACAACCACCCACATTTATTTTCCAGAATAGTTTAGTCAGTGACTGAATGATCCATTGCAACTCAGGTAAAATACTTATTCTGAAAAAAGTGCGCTAACTGTATGCATGATATAAGATTGATTTAGTTTAACGCAATGAACATATGTAAAAGAGAGGCGTAGACTTTCCATCATAAACAAGACTTCAACGGACAGCCTGTTACTTATTCCCCGGGGGATACTTTAAGGAACAAGCTGAATAAAGTACTGTTTCAATGACTATTAACATCATTGTGAGTCTTTTAATTAAAGTCAGTGGCATAATCTAGGTCAAAAGTTTTGTTATATATATATATATTTTATATATATATATATATATATATGTTATAGCTAAGTACTTATTGACATTTTCTGAGAAAATTTTTTGCCTTTCAGAAGTATCTGGCTCTCTCTAGAGGGGGAGCCAGCCCAGAAATTTGGGAACTTTGCTTTTTGGTAAATCTGGGTTTCCTGATTGTTTTTGTGTAACTAATCTGGAATCTCACAAGTGATTAAATATCTTAGAGAATGAAATACAATGACAAGTTGGAAAAAAAATTCCCAATTTTTCGCTTAGTTTGAGTAGAAGTTTGCTAGTGGGCATTATCCTGACCCATCAGTCAGTTATCTGTCCATTAGTCTAATTGTTATTCAGTAAGGTCTTCCTATTATAATCTCTCAGGCATGTGCTGCAAGGTCTAATCATCTTTCTGTGTTGTATCGTAAGAGAAAGAAGGATGTTGAGTCATCTCGTAAGTCTCTTCACCTCGTTGCTGGCAAGACCAGCCTTTTCTCAATGACTCCTGAAGGGAGGAAAGCTACAACTGGGTGGGGAAATAAGGCTCTGATCAGAATACTGGGCACTGGGTAAAACAGGGAAAAGTGTAAGATAAAGTTGAACAAGGAAAAGGACAAACTTCCTCATAACTAAAAGCATGCTTCCCTGCATATATTGAAGTCCTTAGTTGATTTTTAAACAAAAAGACAACAACTATCTCACCATTCTGCATACAGAAGGCATCCCTTCTACTTACTAAAGTTCTGGAAAAAGCTACGGCAACCAAAGGCCTAACTTTCAAATGTAAATAACAAATATTTAAAAAAATCTCTATGAAAAATTAAAAACTCTGACCCAGCAAAGTTCCCAAACGTGCTTAAATTTAAGCATGTAGTCTTAACAAGGTTAATAGGATTCATCTGTCAGTGAGATGCCTTATGCACAAACATGCTTCTTCTGAGTTTTAAAACCATGTTTGCTAAGCTTCTAAATACTTGAAATTTAGGCACACAAGTTTGAAAATCTGGCAAAAGCTTCTTAAATGTTTTGCTGAAAAATATAATGGATCTTTTCTGGTTTAGAAGATGATATGAATCCTTACTCTTTAGGCCAACAGAACCGGTTATTAACCAGTGGAGGAGTTCTGTCTTGGCCGCACGGGTAACACTGGAGGGCTTCTGAGGCGACTGCAGCGGCCACGGCAAGTCGAAACTTGATACAGGCCTGAGCTAACAAATGAATGAATGTTGATGTTTTACACTCTTGCTGATGGGCAAAATCCCCCAAAAGCTTGGAACGGCTTAATTTCAGATTCAGATTTTCCATTGTCGTAAATAAAATAGAACTTTTCCTCCTTAACAGAACCCAGACTTTAATCTTGCCTTTTTGCATGAGACTCGGAACTCTCATTTTCACACTCCTATATACGAAGCACCTCCGGCAACTTACACTGCAGCAATAAATAAACTCTACAGTGAATTCATGCCTTTTTAAAATATCTCTTTAAGAATCTGAACTCTCTTCATACACTTTGGTGTTCTCCATATACTGGACAACTAAGTTTTTGTTAAGCTTTTCTTAGAAAACATACTTCAAGTATGTGAATTTTGTAAAGCATCCAAAATGTTTCATGTAAAATTGCGTGCAGGATATAATGTTCTCCATTTCAGCTGTCAGTGTATTTCTGTGCTAGAAGACACTAATTTATTTATGAGATCATAGATCTTCTTTGGATTACAGTTAAAATATAAGATATTCTTTGTTGGTAGTAAATGGTGACCCCTTTCATTAAAGCTGGGCAACATTCCATCTGCCAATGTTTTATTATGCAGTTTGTTTAAAAGTCTTTCAATGAAAAGAGATTAAATTGTCAAAGTTACCAGGTAATGACTTGAGTACTTGACGTAGCACAAACTTGGCATAAAAAGTTGGTTACTTTTTATGTATTAAAATTAAAAAAAAATATTAAAAAATATGGTTACTGAAAAGCTTGCTTCCCCATTGAGGAGGGAGGGTGAGGGCAAATTGGCTAGCTTACGTCTTGGAAATCCAAGGTGTTTTGCTTTTGATTCCTATTTTTTTCTTTTCAAGAAAAGAATGATCATGTGAAAATGTGTCTGTGTATCAGAATGCTGAGTGCTCATTTTAGAACTCTTCAGATAGAATTATAGACTCTTTGAAACACTCAAACTGAAGAAAAATTGGATTTCAGGAATCCCTCTTAAACAAGTTTTAAATTAGGTGAAATTAGGGCTATAATTTATTCAGTATTTCTTAAATACACAGAAATTGTGTTTGGACTCAATTTTGAGACCTTCTTCTATCATATTTAATGAATACCTATAGAAGAAGATTATTCGTAACAATTGGAAACAACTACTCTCTAAACCAGAAACTTTAAGATTAGGTTTAGAAAGACTGTAGAATTAAACATTTGTTCTTCTATTGTCATGAACATGAGGAAATTCCTCTTATTTTAAAGTCTTTCTCATTTGAATACACTTAACATGCTGGGAGAACTTTGTTACTACTTCAATAATTAATATTTGTAACCTTTTCTGATTTGGAATTAATGTTATAGTTAGTACAAAAAGAGAAACCAGATATTCCAGTATATTCCTGGAAGTATCTTTAAAATGTCCTAAAAAGTATTTTCAAAAGCTACAAACTTCATATCCCACTATCCCTGTGTCTCTTGATCAGCCTTAATTAGGATATTTTTGTTTTTTAAATGTGGCAATAAGTTCCTTTTGTTTTCTCAATAAGGCCTTTTGTCATTTTTTATTTTTATCATCTGTCATAAGAATTTGTTGTACGTGTAAGCAATTTAATGGTTCACTGAAAGACTGTTATGCAACGGAATTGTGTAAAACCCTGTCCAGGCCCAGAAATTACTGTAAGGGGAAAACAGCAAAATGGTGAAAGGCTGAGAATTTAAATATGTTTTCTGTTTGTATTTATACCTCTTACATGTAATTTTGTTACCTTGTGAGTTTAAGAGGGAAGAGAAGGTCAGGAACAGATATCTGCTGCCTATTCCCAGCACAGTCAAGACTCTAGAGTCATTATTTAGCCAATGGGGATGATGTAGTACCACAGCTGTTTTATGTAGCTCTGAAACGATTATTTCAACAATATACCATTGCTAGCTCCATTTCATGGGTAGTTTTTCAAACAGAAGCCGCTCAGTGTAATGCTGAGCTATTATTAAAATCATTAAGCCTGGTCTTAACAGCGTAGGTGAAGAATGATAAATGCAGCATTCCAACTGCACCGATGTCAGAACTCAAGGGCTTTCTATCAATACTCATTATAATCCTGTAAATGAATACAGTGGATGGGAAATATTATCAATTGGTAAAGCTGTCATTGACACAGCTTATTAGCTACTGGGACAGTATATACAGCTATTCTGAGTGCGGGGATCAGGGCGGAAAGGGCAGATTCTGTCAGTATTACTCACTCACGTCACTAAATCACACCTATTTCTGTTGACCATTGTTGTGATTATCTAGACAGCAAAGCATTACTCTATGAATGAAAGCGAGATAATTTGACTCTAAACTGATTATACATAAGTACTACTCCAAAAGAAGTGAAAGACCTAACATTGCATTTTTTATTTCACTGGTACTGATTTCCACAGGAATAAGAGCTCATCCTAAAGTATTTGACAGAAGAAAGAAATGTATTCATGCTATACACTAGCTTCTGCAATCACAAGATATAACTTCATAATTCAGTGTATTTCCCAAACATAGCATCCTCTGAGAAACCAGAAATTCTTCCTTGCAAAGAACCTTTGTATTGGACTAGGTGCTCTCCTGCAGTGCCTTCCAACCTGAATCACCCTATGATCCTATGATCTGTATATGTAACCCTTACAAGTAAAAACCATGTCCACATCCATCAATTATTTACCTATATTTTTACAGATGTCCCAAATGTATGTTTTTGACCTTAGGCAGAAACACTGAAGCACAATAGAAAACTCCACTTGACCAAAGTTGGAAAAGCTTAGAAACCTATAAATTATCTATTATTCTAGACTGCTAGAGTAACTTTTGTAAAACAAGAAACAGTAAGTCAGGTTCATTTTGGCTGAGTACAAAAACCAGAACCGGCAGAAGTGGAACAATTGTTGATAACCAACGGCGGGTATCATTTAACTTCTTGGGATCAATTTTTGTATTTGCAATTGAACTTGCTAGTTTGAGATCCAAATAAACTTTTGAGGGAAGCTTTACAGATATTACATAATATCACACACAATACGTATTTCTCTTCTCACCTGTTAAAATGAGATCCTTGTAACTTCTAACGTTCATCACCACAGAGCATATCACATGAAACATGGGTGACCATTTTTTCACCAGCCAACATAAAAGAAAATGAAGAGACCGATGTCAAAACATCAGTAACACTGAACTGTAATTCCCTGTAAAATTTTCTCATATCTCTTCTCACATTGTATGAGCCTTACTTCACAGTCTCTCTTGTCTTTTCATTTGAAATTGCGATGATCTTTCAAGACAATAATCAATGAGAAGGCAATATGCACACTGTGTAAAAGTACATTTTTTTTTTGCAGTCAGCTCTGAAAACATGGACTTCTGTCCTCCCTGTACGGGATAAATCACTATGCAACTGAATACAAGTATACTGTATGTTGCACAGGCCATAGTCTTGAAACCATATTTTCATTGCTCTGAGGACTAAAACTGGATAACATTTTTATGCATATCCATAGATCCAATTCAGCTTGTCATGAAATTGCTGAATTTTTGTCTAATAATGCATTCATGGACTGCTGGTTTCAGCCTCTCTTCATCGGCCTCCCTCAAAAATTCCTATAAGAATTTGAGACTGGCTGTACACTAATGAGCTAATAAGAATGAGATATACCGGTGTGATATATCTCCTCATAAACACGCACCCACCACTAGCACTGGGAGCACCAGTGGTACACGAAGGCGTACCGGAGAAGACCCCTCCAGTATTCAGCACCACGGCCAGCTCAGGGCTACATACAACCTATAGAAAAGGACCTTGATTCATTAAAAAGTCAAAAATCCCACCAAAAATACAGAGCAATCTTGAATTAATAAAACACTTGTTGGAAATAAGCAATCCTGATAGAGAAGATTTTATTAAAAAACCATCTAAACCTTTAATTTTATTCATTAACTGAACATTCTATGTGGAATACAATGCAAATGGTTAGATGTGAGATAGTTTGTAACATTATTTACTCTTAGTAATGCACAACGCAGCTGTCTGTATGTGTGGTGGAAGAAAAGCCAGACGAATTGTGCACTGCACTTGCATCTAGTTTTCTTTGAATTGCCTATGTACAATATATGGGCTAAATCGTGCCTTTAGGCACACAGTCTTGAACAAAGATCATAAACTGCACAACCTCAGAAAACATGATATTGTAGCACAACTCCCTCTTTGCTTCATGATAGGCCAGCCACAAATTAACTTTTTCAGAAGCAGTCTACAGCATGTCTGCAGCGTCTTAGATGCACGCACTAATCAGGCATCACATTGTTACAACAAAAGTCTATTTCTCTTTCCACTTCTCCTTGTCTACTCCTCAACTTCATCTTCCAGAGAAGAATGATGTCATAGGTAACAGATTGCATGTATGCCCCTCCTATACAGGCTGAGACAGACAGACATTTTCACTCCCTTAAACAGATGTATATAGTCTTTCACAAACCTAGAGCTTCTTTTTGTGTAGGTTTAGCTGACATATTTCTTTTGAGTGTGGACTTGAAACATGGAGATGCGTTGGGTAGATTGAGATTGATCTATTGCTGACCTTAAAATGATCTAGATGCCTGTGAAATGCCAAGTCAGAAGGCCCATGTACTTTATACGTGTAAAAAGGCAAATGAGGTCCGACTGAATTTATTATGTATCAAGCCAAAGAGTGCTTGAATTTTTAGAGAAAAAACTGTCATAGGTTCTGAACAAGACTTTGGCAATCCACCAGTGACAACAAAGCTACACTGACAACATCAAACTTCTAAAACTTCAAAGTGGTCGTGTAGATTATTGTGTTGTGGTAGTAGACAACTCTGGCACATAGTCCGACAAACCAAAACTGCAGTAAGGTTAAAAAACATCCCCAGTGCAGGAGCCTGGAATAGGTAGTGCCACTAGAGAGAACATGGCAATAATGCATGTGGGAGATCCCAAAACAAAGAGAAAAGTCAATCACTGTACATTTATTGAAGTAACCAGACTGATACAGTACTGCAAAGACATTTCAGCCTAAAAGTTGTTCTTTACGTGCATCTGAGGGCATTTTTAGATGGCAGTACTTACAAAATCTAATCCAAATTATCTAACTGTGCGTGCTTGGAGTGGCTTAATTAAACCACGCTAAATTTGCATGAATACTCTCTCTTAGAATTAAAGTAATCTTGATTCAATTTAGGTTCATTTACTTTGGAAAAGAATAAAGCTAAATTAAATTGATCTCACTTTAATTCTCGACATGAGTGTCCACATGGATTTTAATAGTTAATTAATCCACTGTACTTTCATAAATTAAACTGCATGGATTTTCATAGTCCTTGTATATGTAAACACACTCTTATGTTATTTCAAGGCTGTTCTATTTTGTATTACACTCCATATGGGCTAATTTAACAGTCACTAGGAGGAGCCAAGTATTAGCAGATTGTTCTTAACTGAGACTGTATTTTCCATCACTGTATATAAGACAATTTTTTATATATTCTCTCAATTACAGTCCTTAATGTAGCTTTTTAGGCCTTAAAGTCTACTGATGATGAACAAAAGAAGCTAGATATGATTCTTTAGAAAAAGCAGTATTTATTTAAATTCCAAGTCTAAAAATGATATGCTTATAGACGTTCCTTTGCAAAATAGCTTATAGCATAAGAATTGAATTTTCTAGATAACAGATGGGCTACAACCACAATTTGAAACAATTTTGGACTGTGTCCCAGCACAAATCAATCTTATGGATTCTGAAAACGCTAAGACAGATCTTGAAATGGTAATGAATTTGATATCATGATTTTGATGTAAAAGAAGAAACACTGATTTATAGCTGTTAAGGCTCTAACTCAACAATTATAAACTATGTTTTTTGAAGCTTCACTGTGCACAAACTTGTTGGGTCCCCTCATTAGTTGCAAACTTTAAGATGTTCTCCTGTTCACAGGGTAAGAAACTCTTATCTTTGGCTGCAACTCTGTTCAAATCACAGCTTGTTAGGCATGGTTCATGTTAACTGTGATTTCAGCTGGCAGGGCACTAGATTAGCTGTTGACACCAAGCCAACATTTAATTTTGTTTTCTTGAGTCATCTGTTGCCAGTTCCCATGACAACTGATCTTCTAGCCTTCAGATTTACTAGAGAGAACCATTAAAATGGCCAGGAGTACATATAGAGATTCTTTGAAGTAGATGGAAGTTCAACTGTTTTCTTCAATGGAAACTAAAAGATCTTTTCAGCTTTTACTTTAGCAACACGTGACTTCTGTTCATGAAAACACAGATGTTCTTGTATTAGAAAAATAGAGTGAATGGTAGTTTTTAACAAGAAATCTGTTTTAGCATCTTTCTACTACATCTACAGGATGAAGGTCTTTGTATCTAAAATCATGTGATGCAGAGGGCAGGCAATAATATTTTTCCATTCTCACTGCATAGCAGCAATGAAAGACAAAATTTAAGATATGGATTCTTCTGATCTTCCTTGGAGTCCCTGTACATTTCAATTTCTTGTTTCACAAATGGGTGACTTAGGTAAAGGAAGTATCTCAGCAAGATGTCATTAGTGTGCTAAGTCAACCCAGAGGTTGTAACAGATCGGAGGAAAAGGCCAATGCTACGGGAGCTTCTTGAAGCAAAAATACCTTGGGCTAAAAATAGTAGTCAGTGTATATAAAATATGCACAACCCATATACCCACAGGTTATGAAAGCAGAAGAAAAAATTAAATAGCATATGGCATCACAAACAGTCCTTCTAGCAGAATGTTAAGATGCAGTGGTTATTTCTAAGACCATCCCACACTGAGTTTCACAGGACTCTGGGCAGGAGTGGTTTCCAGAGTCTGAATTCCACATTCCTCTTATACACTGCGTTTGAAACATTGCGAAGCACTAAGCACAAATCCCTTTGAAATAAATGGAAGTACAAACACAATAGGAAAAGGTGAACAACTGGTTCAAATACTGCTAGAGACTTAAAAAGCCAAAACAGGCTGTCTCTTTACCTCTTCATTAGGTAAACATCGGCCTCCAGTACATGGGAAGAAAATAAGCAGCTAGACAACTTTGTCATTTGGTGTGGGTATTCCCCACTGCTCAGGAGCTGTTGTGCTGACAACTAGTAGCTGACTCCAGAGGAAGTGCCGCAGGCGTTGCAGTGCTGCAAACGCGGGTGCGCACACAACACTCATGACTGTTCTGAGAACTAACGGCCCTCTGCAAAGGCAATAGACTAGAGGGGTTTGTGCACCCCGTTCAGTTTATGTTTCATTATACGTATTTGGATGACTTTTCCAGGCTGGTTCTTCAACAGCAATTCAAGCTTGCCTTCCTAAATGTGTAGGTACCTAGGCCTCTCATCTCCACCGAAACAGAGAATAAGGCACTGTGACAAGAAGGTACCTTGCTTCTCTGCTCCTCCTCTGCCCAGCAGAAGCAATTAGAACATTTGAAAGATAATGGGGGTGTACGTGGGAGAAAGTGAAAGATAAGAAAAGAGAACACGCCAGTTCCTCAGCTTGAGTTAACTCTCCCGATTCCACTCAAGACAGCCATTGGCTGCCTGCTGAAAATCCAGCCCATCGGAGATCGCGGGTGGCGATCCCAGTCACTGGGACTGGGTTTGGTCCCAGTCACACTGCAGGTACCTCAGTGGCTTCCCCTTACAGCAACTTTCCCCTGTTTGAGTATAAACCCACCCTTTGCTGTTGTGACTGGTAAAAACTGGTGCAAACCAATGACAAAACGAAGCACTGAGCCCGGGATGTATGATGGCCGTCTTTCAGTACTGCCACGGAGATTAACCAAGTGCATACATTAAATCCGGCAGGTTTTGCTGTAACGGTTCAGGCTGTGAATTCAGGCTCTATGCAATTGTTTTAGAATGCAGTTGGCTCATAAATGTCATTGATGCAGACGCTGGCATACATTCAAAATGCTCTATTTCATGTTTTGCTTTTATCTTTAAATATATTTGAGTAGGTTTTTCTCTCTTCTAAAACAGCTCACATAATAGGTAGAACTAAAAATGATCTAATAGCTTCAGTGCCTTAGAGCTACTGCCATGCATGAAATTCAAACTGTGACTATAAAAAGGAGGACTTCCTCTCTATTTCTCATTTTTAGCTATTTCTGTATTTTTTGAGAAGGATAGAACTTGTTCATGTTTCAAGTCAGAATCAGTTAAATAAAATGCAATCTGAAAGTTATTACAGGTCATCTGGGGAACTGGAGGCAAAGTTCTGGGGGTTTTTGACTGGTTGAGAAGTGATAAGTTTAGGAAGATTAGTTGTTACTAATTAAGGTTACAGAGTGACCTAAATTTGGTTTTACAGACCTTACTGTTTTAGTTAGATGCAATGATATCCATTATAGCTGAGCAAATAATTCCCGATGAGTAATATATTTGCACCTTCTTACTTTCTATCTGCATATTCCCTTTGATTGTATTTCAGTTCTCCTGGCACTATCATCTACTTGTTCTTGCTCGGTTATTTCCGCAGTGTTCAAAACGTGTATTGTATGAGTTCAGCAGCCAAATACAAGTGGCATCGCTCAGTTCTAGTCCAATACCTTATGTCAGTTCACTCTATGACTGAGAGCAAATCTTAATTAAGTTTATTTTCATGCGTGCAAAACATATGCTTGGTTATTCAAACCTTGCTTTGTACAGATGCTGCCCAATTTTGTTAAATGGGAGAGACCACTATAACTTCCAGGAGAAATTAGCCAAATTAGAATAGACCAAACCATTTGAGCGTGTTCTCAGACTAACATGACCATTTGGTACGTTGCTTGTGAGAATTTAAATACTTCGTCTATTTGCAAATGCTCTGAAGTAAGAATTTGTGATTTTAATAAACGTGGATCGTTACTGGGTTTTACTACCCGCTTCATTCCAGCACAGGCTGACTCAGTGCGTGCTGAGACAAACGCATGCTGAGACACTCCTGCAGACTGATTTCAGGTTGAGCCATAACTATTCTGGCTTTGGAAGGGCCCACTGAGGGTGCACACGGTGGGTCTGTCCGTACCGTAAAGGAGACGACTGTGGAGTATCCCCTAAACCTGTTCTGACGATTCAGGCATTTAATCAGAGACTGATATATTTATTATGAATAAAAGGAACAGGAGGATACTAAGAATGTCTTCAGAGAGGCTTAATTGATAGTGCATTGGGTAACGAATGACTAATTAATAAAATGAAAGCAGAATATAATGGATTTGTACTTTGTTTGTACACAAAAGGCATCATTAGAACTCTTCAACCATCATTAGCTCTGTCTCTTCTGCAGTGAGTCATTCTGCTCCCTGAAAAAAGTCTGGCTGCGTTATAAAACCGCCAAACCAGACAACCGGTGCAGCTAAAACTTTCTGGACTGTCCTCCTGTGTAAGCTGGTTCTCTGAGTTTAGGGGATTCTTTCCCATTTCTTTTTTTCCATTTCACGGTGAAATGGGTTATGCAGATACCTCAAGGCTGATCTCAGCAGAATTTTCCAAAAGTGAAGGTATAAAGAGAAAAATCCTTACCCTACTCCTGGAGCACACCACCCGGCTTACTCCGGAAAGGAACTGGCACGTCTTAGGTGCGGAGAAACCAGGAGTAAGTGAAAGTGGATAAGCTTAATGACAGCTCCTGTGTCTCTGGTTCATTCAGACAACGTGGGTGCCACTCAAACTAAAATTTGGCCTTTCTAAATGGGAATGAGAAGACTTTGTTTTGCTCTGCTTCTGAGACGATCACACCCTAGAGACATGCAGCTCCAGAATAAGCACTCCCTCTCTCAGCACACGCACAATAACCCATCTTTCCCAATTCAGAATCAGAGTGCTTGCCACATTTAAAACCCCTGGGACAAGATTAAATAAAGTGACTGTTGAGAAACTGAAAACAGAACTTAAAGAGCAGGGACAGGGTAATCATTTAGTAGCATGACTTATTCAGTCTTAAAAAAATTTAAGATAAAAAAGGAACATTGAAGTAATGAAACCAAAGAAAAGCAGTCTGGCGAATTCTGCCCTCTGTGCTATCGACTCTTTAGTAAGTAGGTTCTTCTACAGGTATGTTCTCAGAAAAGGCCCCAAAAACACATAAGGGGATTTTTCAAAGTGCAGTTACAAAACCACGTTTCTAAAACGTGTATTTCTAGTAAATAAGACAGCCCTTGATCTACCAGAGAACTAGACAAACATAAAAACCAGTCTTTGATTAAAAAAGAGCATTATTCACCCAATCTGGTTAAGCAGTCGATTACAATCATTCGGTTGAAATCTGTATCAGTGGTAATTGTGTGCTTAAATGCTCTGAACATTTAGAATAATATATTGCGTAAAGTGAAACAGGCATGGCAACAACATATAAAACAGAGTTCTTTTACATACAATGACAAAAATTTCTAAAATCAGATGCCAAAATATACAAATCATTTGTATGCACAAAAATCCCATGAGTGCATATGCAAACCACTTAATTATGCCTGTTAGTTATTGTAATTGCCATTAACATGTGCAATTACTTGCTCTGCATCACAATTCTAAGTGAATGGTAAAATCAGCTACAAAATTATGAATAGCTGAAAAATTCTGTTTCAGTCCCCAAGCCATTTCATTAAATCCCTTATTGTATAGTAAATAAAGTACATATCATGAACTAACAAGTTGCAAACTATATTTTTTCTGAAGTGACTGCAGTATTCCCAGAACTCGGGTTCTGTTGTTTACAGAACAAGTATTCCACACGCGATAGCAGTGAAATTGTCCTTCCAACCCTTCCCATCCGGGCTTAGGCACATCATCAGGATGGGTTACTCGGGCCCCTTCAGATCTTGGGTGTTCTCTTAGGGCTGTTATATACTTTTTTAATGCTGTCTGTGATCCGAGTATTTGAGCGCTTTCGGCATAAAACCATTAGCGATAACTTAGTTTCTTATAGACATAATTGCCTGGCTCTTCTCTTTTTTTGGGAGGCCAAACTTTGGTTAGGATTGGGTTTTCTGGAGTCTTTTTCAGGGAGGGGAGGATAAGAATATTCTGGAAATAGAATGGGTGTTACAAGTGTAAATGTAATTTTTGGTGGAAAAAAATGAGGATGGTTATGAAATATTTCTTAAGGACTATCAGACTAGATTTGCCAAAGCACTTCTCTACAAGGCTGTTCCACAGTTAAATCCTCTTGAATCTAAAAGCTTTGGTCTCATCTCTTACGATGGCCAAATGGCTTCATCCTTGGCTCTGCATTCTAAATTGTTTTAGAGAAACAGCTCTTATAGTACTACTTCATCAGCTGAAATTCAGTCCTAAATACGCTGAAGTTTGCGCAACCTCTTATAGATGGATATTGGGGCCAAAGTTGGTGTTGATGCTCTAAGTTGGCCTCTCCAAAGCTCACTCAGAGCTCATTTGAGGCTGTGCCTGCAGGCTCGATGGACGTCTAGTGACATGAGCCATGGAGAAAGGAAATGTGGGAAATGCAGACTACCTTTTGGGTTGTGCTTTTCACCTAATATGTTAACAGGACAACACACCAAAATGTAGAGTTAAGCAAATGACAGCTCCCATCCCCTTCTTACCTCTCTTTTTCCCACCTCCCCCCACCAATAAAGGCTGCAATTATTATTTTTTCAGCAACCATGGTAAAAACTGAAATATTAATAAAACCTGATGGCTACCCTCCCTTATCCGAGAGCTTATCCAAGAGCTTGACCATAGCTGCAATGCAGAAGATTCTAGCGACAAGCTTTTAAAATTCAGATTCAGGCAACAACATCAACAGCAACAAAACCCCAAGCCCAAACCCCTTCCTTTCCCATCAGGACCTGGACCACATGCAGACTGTAATTCCAGAGCTATTGCTGAGGAGAGACCACACGGAATGCAATTATGCTATTAGGACTGGGTAATCAGAATAGCTTGCTTATTAGAGAAGACCATATACTTGTCCTACGCTATTATTTTCACTTATATAAAATAGCCTTCTTAGGAGGTACTACAATTAAACAGTGATTATGCATATCAAATCAATTTTCAACAGATATGGTTTATATGATAGCACAAGACCTGAGAGAGAATCACAGTTTAGTGTCCGTGCATTTAAACAGTGAAAATAGTTTTGCAGTGACGCAGTGGTTTAGATGCGCAACCGTCAGTCCCGTTATCCTCAGTCAAACAAACCCACGGACACTGGTAGCAAGAGACACGAAATGCCCATTAAAAGCATATAGTTAGAACTGTTAAATTTCAGACAAAACTCTAAAAAGAAGAACATAATTACTATTCAAACATCACTGTTATTGGAATCTGAAATTGGAGCCACTTTGAATTCACTGAATTGCAAATAGATGGGTAAGACTAAACAAATACACTGCGATACTTGTGATCCCAAAGCTGCCGAGGATTTATCGAAATGATACCATGTACATCTTTGGGAAACAATTGCTGTAAAAAACCCATCTGTCATGAGAAATAATCCTAAATAACAAGGTTGTCACCTCAAGTAGACTTAGATGGCAGTGGAATAGATGAAGCCTTCACATCTCGGAACGCTGAGTGTGTTATGAGCAGAACAACAATGAAATAAAGCAGCTACTTAAAACCACTCCAGACATGCTATTTTGGAACAGTTGCTTTGAAGTCGTACCTTCTGAAAGCTACTCAAATGACAAGATGAGAGCAGGAGCACGGCTTCAGTCGGACTTGGGGCAATGGTAAAATGCCTAGAAAGGAATCTCAGTCCTGTTTCTGGAGGATACAAAACATCCGAGTTACCAATGGTTTTGGTTTGTGCCCAGATGTATGTCACAGGAAAACTGAGGGAACAAAAAATTGATTTTGAGAAGGTATAATTAAAAATTTCACAACAGTCATGATTTTAAAGTTTGGAACGTGACGTGGATGTGTAATGAAGTGGTATGAGTTCAGCGGTTTAGCAGCCCCTCTGACGATGGCGTTACTGATTTCTGGTACCAAGTGACCGTAAGATCTGACTTGGAAGCTGTAAGCCAGGAAATACAGTACTGCCATTAAACAATACATACAAGACCATTTTTGCAGAATTGAGCATGTAGTATTTGTTAGTCTCGGGGGAATCTTCTAGTACCAGTTTTTGACCTCTTTTACACAACTTCCTTTAGCTGTAAGATCCGAGCAGCCTTGAACTTCGGCCCTGTAGCGCTTGCCCTTCTCAGCCTCAGGAGCTGGAAGACACCGCTCTGACTGCGGCAGACACCAGCCCAGCAGTGGTTACCCAACATTTCCATGACTCAACACCAACACCTGTTGAGCTGATACAGCCTCCTTGGAAAAGTCTTTGTGAGAGACTTGGAAAAGTCTCTTAGAGAGTCGTATAATGGAAGAGCAGGATTTTCTGTGGTAAAACAGCTTCAAAAAAGTTGCCAACCACAGCAACGTGGAGAGAAAAAAAGCAGCCGTTTACGATAGCTATACAGACCTTGCCTAGTAGCTGTTCTTTCAACAACTTATATATGCAATTACACATCTATTCACCACCATTGCAGGTGCAAGCTGAGCAATAGCATGTGTATAAACGCGTGTGGGTGTGCAAACGCTTCATTATGGTGATTTGTTAGCACAGTGAGTGAAGCTTTGTGTCCAATGAATGTGTAAATTAGGTGCTTAGCTTACTTGAGTGAAAACCAGTTCACTTTGTCCCCTTAGCCCATCCCTCTCAACAGACATTGGAAAAGAAAGTAGGAAAGTAGTTAGATAGTTTCAACCCTGTCAAAGTAGCAGCTTCCATCTAAAACATAATCCTGATTTCTTGTGCTGTCCTCAGGTTTCTAACAATGAAGAGAAGTGAATCTTGAGGAATTAGTCGTGTTGAATGATATCTTAATCGTATGCATGATAAGCTCCTATGTAGCATTAGAATAAGAGGTGTCACATCCTGTGTTGTCATTTCTGGGACAGAAAACCGGGACTGTTAGCTAGCTTTAAATCATTTCTGGCATTAACGAGATTCTGACCAGAGGCTCTCTTTCATGTTCAGGATATGCACCGCGTTATTTTCTATTATATCACAATACATTGCAAAGGAACAGCTAAGTTACCAGGACTAATCCTTTAAGTCTTTCTTTCTTCACAATGTCAGGCAAAATAAGACTATGCCATATTTCCGTAATCACTCTTGTATTATGAGAATATTATGATCTGTAACAGCAACAAAATCCCTAAACTGCATGCATTCCCGTTGGCTGTGATATGCTTAGACTTGTCTCTTTCTGTCAGAAAAGATATTTATAAGTCTGTAGGATTTCATCTTAACAGACACTATCAGGCTAAAAATCAGACCATTAACATAAAGCAGGGAAAAAAAAGTTCTCTGGTGTTTAAAAATTAGTATTTCTGAAAAGACATGACGTAATACCTGAGGTTCTCCTCTTTCTTCAAGAAACTACTTCAAATGAAAGTTAATTTTGAAGACCTAGGTATCTACTTCCACTTTTTTTCTACTTGGACACATATATTTAAATTAATCTGTTCAAAAGTAGTTTTTCTTCTCAGACCACTTTACATCAGCTACCAAGGTCTAAAAAAGATTTCCGCAATGCTGTGATGGCAAATTGCAGGGGAATTTCTTGAGGGAGGGTGGGAGGGGAATTTGAATTAAAAACTAATTAATTCAACCCACCAGAAGTAGCCTTCCATTTCTTTAAATAGGATGAGATAAAAAAGAAAAGAAATATAAAGGTGTATACTCCTTCTGAGTGATCTGTACTTTTGGGTAGAGTGAAAACATCATCCCATACATACCTATCCAAAAATGTTGGGTGTATTTGTATTTCTCGGCTGTTATTTGCATGATGTCTAAGCTGCTAAGAGTGTATTCAGTCACTTAAGTCTTTTAAAATCACTTTGTTAGAGCAGCCAAACAACCCATGACCTCAAAATGCAAAAGCTCTTGGCATTGTGCTGTTTGTTTGGGTTGAGGGGGAGGGGGGTGTTGTTGGGCTTTTTGTTGTTGGTGGTTTTTTTAATAAGTTACTGCAAAACATGTCTAAAATGCTCAACAGGCAAAGAAATAGAGGAATAGAGAAATATTAAATTCCAGGATGGGAAGTGGAACGAACCCTCTGCGGGTGCAAGACGTGAGAGCTGATTCTATAAAACGCCATCTCCCAGGCAGGATGGATGCGTAATGCCCCAGGCCATAGTGCAGGCTGTTTGGAAGAGGTTGCTAGAACTGGCTGGTAGAACTGGAGACCTTTGATGTGTTGGAATAAACACGTCCTAGAAGTAGGGTTATGAGAGCAAGAGCGAGAAAAATATAAATGGAACAGCAAGTTACTGAAAGCAGCTGCTTCTATTTTTTGCTCCCAGGTTCTTCTTTCAGAAACAAGGGTTATTTAATCACTTTTCGTCTCTTGCCGCCCACAATAACTTTGGAGCTTACTGGCAACTTTCATCAAAGGATGTAGTTCATGACAAAAGACACCAGCGACCCTGTTGAGTATTACCTGCAGGAAGAGGCTCCGCGTGAGGTCAGTTTTGCTTGCGCACCAAAGCGTCCGCGCAGGAGGGATGCTCTCGTGCCCTAAGGGAAGAGCTTTCGGTCAGACTGACGCTTCATTAGACAATAGAGGATCCAATCTGAAGTCATAAGTCATAAATGAGATTGTTGACAGTTTAAGATCAAATTGAGGACTGAAAATGCTGAAACTATAGGAAAGCAGGCTTTGTTGGCTTCTCTGTTGATACAGTAGGAACCCCCATTCTGTTTCCAGAAGAATCATTTGGGAGAAAGGCATCTGGAGCAGGGGGCATTAGCTAAGGCAGGAGAAAAGTGCTAGCTAACAGAATGAACTCAGACTAGGTGGCAGAAAAGTGAAAAAACTGTAGAGAAAACAGCCTGAAAAGGAAAGAAAAAAAGTTGCAACAAGCTCTACTCTTTCACGAGAGAACAAGAGCCTGTAGGAAAGCACCGGCTCAGCGAGAGAGGAGGGACGCCAGGCCTCAAAGAGACATTCTTGGCCTAAAGAAGAGAGGTACAGGACACATTTCTGTTACGAGATAGGGCACCCTATTAAAATGTTTTCATTCACGCACGATATTCCAGATTTTTGAAGGATGCTTCTTTGTAGTTTTACTTGTTAAAAATGATCACTTTTACCGGCTTCTTTTCAGTTTATTCTTCTGGTTGAATTACAGCAGAAAATGTACAGCATAACACGAAGTAGTCTATTTGCTATCTATCTTGACAGCTGCTGTTCACGTACCCTATGTTTGCCTTAAGAAAATACACATCCGATCGTGTCATCTGTTAAGTTAACCACTGCTGTGAGGGTTCAAGTAAAATAGCCTCAGGAAATGGCTGATATTTGCTCCTATTCTAAATCTAGCAGAGTCATGGTTTTAGCGAGCATGTAATTTTTTTGTATCACACCATTCAATTCTGAATTAGTATCAGGAGTTTACAGTAAAAAAGTATGTTCTTCAGGATCTCCGTTACGTTCCTAAACGTAGGGGATCCCCAGATGCCAGTAAGTTCCCTTATGTTCCCGACTTGCAGGAGGAAGTGTTACAGGTTGCGAGGTTCTCTAGAGTTAAGTATCTCACATGGGAAAACGGAAGTGGGAGATGTAGTTTATCTCAGTTCTGATTTTTCCATTAATTTTCTTGAGTTAAATAAGAAACTAGGCGTTTAAAACTCATGGTGAACTAGTGGAGAATTTGTACAAGTGAAAGACTAGGCTCCGTTTTCTTTTTTCTAGAGCTTTCTGTGCAGAGTTAGTATCCTAGTATGGGTACTTATTCTCTGCTTCTAGGCATTGCAACACAGAGCAAAGTCAAATGAGCAGCTGTTATGGAAGTGAACTTTTTAGCTGAAGTTAAACTGAACTGCTGTATCTGAAAATAGGATGCTTTTCTCCTCGAAACCTCTACAATCCCAGAAAGCTGCTACCCAGTCTGCATAGCTACTAGGATTTAAAAAAAATAATAATTTTTTTCTATCATAAATGCAGAGCTTACAAAATTATAGAAGTCCCATATGCAAAGCATAAACTTCAGAGAAACCCAGTTAAGCCAGTGTTACATAGACTGTCATCCATCGTGAGCAACCCAAAGGGGGATGAGGATTTAGGGAGCTGACGAGAAGGCAGACACACAGGCCCGAACGTCTCCAGCAGTCTCAACGACTGAGATTTCCCAGGCCTGCCAATGAAAGCCGCTACAACTCTTCTCCCTTCTTCTGCAGTAGTTTGTGAAATCCTCCCTTGCTCTGAGCCATCATTAGAGGTGACCGGCCCACTGTTGAGTGTGTTTTTCACTTGTACCGTCATTTTCTCTCTGCTGCTGAAACGATTTGGGATGGTCAAGATTTAAGTTCTCAGCCCACCTTGTCTCGCTCTGCCACGCTCAGTCAAACGCAGGGAACAAGTCCCTGCAAGGCTTACGGTCATTCAGTGATCCCTCCGGGGGGTGCAGCAGCGACCATCATGTGCTGGATGAGAAGAAGTCTTTTAACTATCTCCTTCCTCAGTTCCCAAGTCCTGCTGAAATACTGTTGTGACCCTAGGTACTGCATGGGAAACTTCCAGGCTCCAGTCCTGAACTCGGTGTCATCTTCCCCAACTCTGCCCATCATCAGAACTGAAAGCCGTTTAGCTCTGGAGCTGAGGTATTCTGGCTTAGACAAATGCAAAGCAATCACATCTCTGACGCGGCAAGACCTGGAGACAGGGAAGAGCGGACAACTCTTCTGTGGAGTTAGCTAGCCTTTTTGTTGAGAATGTTTGCTGTCTAAATATTCCACGCAGATTCATATCATTCACGATAAAAGAATTAAAAAGTAGTTGCAGGAGCCAAGAAAGTCTCTTGGAGACCGATTTCTACTAACATTTTGTCTGAGCTCCCCCAAGCAAGCAGGGCTGGGTCTAGGTGCTGAGCCAGCTTGCCCAAAGCATCAGCACTCGGGTGTGTTACTTGAAGTCAGAAGGTCGACGCTGAACGGTTGTTGGTGCTCCCGTGTGTTCAGCCAGCCCCTCCTTTGCTTCCAGCCTGTCTCAAGCTTCAAGGCCAGGCAAGTGCGCTCCCCCCAAACTCCCCTTCTGCCGCCCCTGCCAAGAGCACTGCCCTAGGCTGGATGGACCCCAGTTCTGACCCAGCAGAGCATTTCTTGTGTTCTCACAAGGCTAAAAACCCAACCCTTGGTGCAGGCTGTTCAGTTAAGAGGTGCGATGCAGACTTCCGTGAGCAAGCGAATGCAGCGTGACAGGCATTCGCAACAGATCGATACGGGCAAGGATAGGGAAGAGTGCGTGGCCTGAGGGATGCAGCAGCCCTCAAAAAAGGCTGAAGGCTTCACTGGTTTGATGTAACGCAGTGATCTATGGCCAGTTGCTGGTTATGCAGCAACAGAACAGTTTGAGGATGAGGAAGTTAACACAGGAACTGCCCCGTCATTATATGCGACAATCATGAGGTGCTTTACGCATCAGGACGTGGCTTTGTTTAGTTGTAATCACAGGGCCGCATGCACGAACCGTGTGTGATTACAGGATCTTACCGTACTACAGAGAGCACGGTCAGGTGGCCTTTGATTAAGATAATCTTTCTGAAAAATTTATGCAGACTCGAGCATGAAGCTGTTCACCTGCATCAAGTGGTTATATGATGGGCTCTCTAGGGCATGTATAAATTGTATATACATGAGACCATAAATCAACTTGAATTTCAAACAAAAGCATGGGATTTAATGGGTACAAAGAATCCGTTGTATTAGTATACAAACTCCAGCTACGTTTAGAACCAAAATGAAGGTATCATATTTACCTTTACTTACTCTTTCATATTTATAGATCTGACCTGCTTAGAGATGCCAGGCTAATTAATTCTATGTATTAAATTTTAAATATACAAAGGCACAAATTCGGTTAAAAAATGCCATAATGTTATAAATAAATAAATAAATGCTGTAGCCCGCTCATTTCAGCACAAATTGGGCGGTCTTGAAACACAGTTCCACAACTAAAGGCTGTGACAGATTAATACTGTTACTTAACTACTCGCTAAAACAAACAGTTACATTTACACGACTCCAAGCATTATATAACTCATTCCATTTTCAAAGTGTGGTGCAAACTTTAACGGATTGACTGATCTTAGAACATCTTCATTCATAGCTAAAGTGTAGGGTTTGTTTATTATTTGGCAGACATATGAGTTTATCTTATTTGTATAGAGAAGGAACTAATTGTGTGCACAAATTCCTGTGTGTGCAAATCAAGCCCAAGTACTTGTACCTAAGGTACACGATAAATTTGGAGTTTACCTTAGTTTTAAAATGAAGCCTGTGACATGAACGAGAGCAAGATAAGACTCAGTACTCCGTAGGCTAGCTGATGGACTGAACCCTTTCCATCCCCTTCAAGTGCCCGCTCTGCCTAGCTTAGGAGAGGGATGCTTGTTTACTCATCTCTTTTTCCTTTTTTTTTTTAATTCTGTTCTTACTAAAACTAGCGTACAGATACCTGCCCAAAGCTGGGTGGGAAAGCATGGACAAATAAATACTTTCTGATTTAACTTTTCTCTGTCAAGTTCCCAACTATCTCTACTTCGTATCAAAAAAGGTCATTAGAAGGCAAATTAATTGCAAAGAGGACAGATAAGTACTAAAAGGTAATTAGAAATCCCTGTCCACCTTTCATCAAAAAGCCTGTGGTTTCCATTTTTTTTCCTATTAGGTGAAATAATATTCAGCACAAAGACTGAACCTCTGGAGACTTTTAACAAACAAGAATTCTTGTCCTAAATCTCAAAGTGAGAGACCAGACTCACTTGTGTTTTTAAATAAACTGTCCCAATGTAACATTACGCAAAACACAGAGTTTCCTTTTTTTTTTTCCTTAATTCACCAAATTTTCTAGATGTACTTGCCGACACTGTTTTCTCCATTATTAGTAATATCAAACACTGGAAGCCATAGAACAAGAACCTGCAGCTACATTTAAATCAATCAATCAATCAAAGTTCTCTAACCTTACACTGAGAACAGATTTCCTTTACCACACAAAATATTTTTGTATGGTGGCTGACTAGCAGACTCTGACCCAGCTGGCCACCCGAGCAGCCCGTATCTCAACAGCAGCGCTGCTGGGTGCGATTCCTGCCCTTCAGAGACGGGACTGAACAGTACGAAATGCAGAGTCAACTTCCAGGTGTGCCACTGGCTCCCTACAGAAACTCAGAGAAGGCAATTAATTACAGCTCGATTCTCCATATTTAAAACATAAAACACTCTTTTTTTTTTTCCACTGTTTTCTATCTTTTTCAAATTAGATTGCAAACTACTGAAAGTGGGAACAGTTTCTCTTTCTATGCTGCACAGCAACTGGCACAATCATGCATTATTTCAGATATAGCCCTTAGGTGTTTCTCAGACTAGACATCTGTGTTTGGAGAATCTGAGCCTGAATCTTTTTTGTCATCTGTGATAGTTCTTTTATGATGCATGAAAACATCTGAAGAGTTAAGAAGGGGAAACATAAACGCCCTTTGTAGGGAGCGTACATGAGACCTGTAATACTACTCTGTGTGATGTATGAGAGACCGCAACTCTGAAAAAGCCCTTTCTCACTCATCCAGCTCGCTTTGATCATTATACACTTAAGGCCTAAAAATTTCTCCGGTAAGATGTAAATGCATTATTTAGATACCAATATAAAAATAAATTTAAAAAAATCAATCCTGCATTGTTTGCACGTTCATCCCCGCTGCTTTTAATGCCAGAATATAGTTGCTGCAACCAAACCTAAGGGTGATGAAAGAATTTGTGTGCACGTAAGTAGGTTCCTTCTGGTGCATGAGAAAGCATTGCCAGGAACTAGGGGAGATATAATATATTTAAGACATTCTAGAACCAATAAATTAATTCTGATTCAACAAGGGACAACAGAACCTGCTAGATCAGATAACTAGTGAAAAAGCTTTTCAGTGACCTGTGATATCTACCTACTCTAACGCTGATACTCCAGTTTAGACCCACTCCTTTACGTGTCCCACGGGTTTTGCTGGGAGCACTGAGAATAAGTGCCTGGAGCATGAGCCCAGCAGGGCCCGGGGGCTCTGGTGTGGGAGCAGGGAGCACATTCCCGCTGCGGGACGGTCCCTCGGGCTTCTGCACTGCAAACTGAGATCTGCCCGATCTTTCTGCTCAGAAGACAACGATTGTAAACCTAGGAGGAAAACAGGACCCTCAGTTATTACTCAAGGATGCAGAAGTAACTAGAGATGCAAAAAAGTTCATAAAGCAACACCAGGTATTTCCAATACGATGACTTCATTCTCATAAATCCAGACTAGGTTATGATTGTGTATAATCAGTATTTCCACTTCTTGGATAAAGAAGTTTAAATGGTTTAAGTATCTTTTCAGCAACATTCAAACTACCTGCCAACTTGGGATTTAGGAGAAAAGAGAACTGTAAACCACTTTTTTTCCCCCCATTAAAGGTCTCTATTTCATTTACAGAGCTCTAATATTTGGCTAAATACAAGTGTCCAAACACTGGAAGCAGTCAAACCTTGGAAAAGCCTAAAAACAACCCTTAACATGAATAGCATACTTATTAACTGATCTCAATGAACAGCTGCAACATAACTTCACCAAGCTCTCTCTTGAATCCCAAAAAATAAACTAAGTAGTTGGTTTCAGTAAGGAAAATACCCGGGCAAGCAGCATAAAGCAACTGGCGTTAAGCGTGCCCGCGTGCATGTTGAGCAACACACACCGAAAGGAGGGCCCAGCATGGCCACAGGTGCCAGGGTCTGCAGCACGAAGCGAGGCCCAGGCAGCAGCACCCACAGCGGGGGAGTCCCAGTTCTGCGGCCCGCCCCAGTGCACCGAGCCCATCCTCCTCTCCAGAGCCAGGGAGATCTCTCTCCCTCCTGGAGCACGCTGGGGAGAGCAGCCACGCAGCTGGGACGTCACCAGCAGGGAGGAGGGCTGCTGGGGCTGGAGGAGATCACTGCAGGACGGAGGGAAAATAAGGGACTTGGGAGCTTCCAGTGAAGTTTCTCTGCATCACAGGGACTTGGGGTCCAGTTAGATCAGACCAGCAAGGGACTGGGGATTTGATGAGAAAGGAAAAGACCTTCCCAAAAGCACAATGGCCCATTTGTTAAAGGATAACTAGCACTGCAGTACTTGGTAATATGGCAATGATTTTTCTGGTCCTATGTGATAAAAAACTAACTGTACTTCCCACAAATAACAAATGTTTTGGGGAGCCTTATAGGGCTGAAATCTGGATTTCACTGTAAAAGGAAACAGGCTATTAAGTTGGAATGTAAATGAATACCCTGCGCGTTTCTAGTCTCTACTGAGTATGCCTGCGCACACTCCCCACGGTATCACACAAGGAACTAAACACACCTGGAACAGCACGTTTCTGCCGGGAGCCCTTTGGTTGGGTTAGAACAGAAACATTCGGACTTTGAGTGAGAGAACTTAAAATATCACAAAGCTTCATATACATGAAAAATAGGGTTAAGTCATAAACTGGAGCAAAAGCACTGACTAGCTTATTTAATTTTGGTCATAAAATAATAGGGTTGGGAAAGGATGTAGGAGACCTGGTACACTTCTCGTTTCAGAAGAAATATGATGCAGGGCAAACAAACTCTGTTAACAGAACAGGCTTGTTAATAGAGGAAAATGAAATGGAAACCAAAATCTTTCTGGTGAAAAGCCCCATATAATAGGTGGCCTGGCTCAAGCGTTGGTATCAAATTTGAAAATGTATGCAGCAACTAAAGACGTCACAGATAAGCCTACAAGTGCCTGATTTAAGTTGTGGTGATCTAAATGACTGGAAAAGGATGAGAGCACCAGCCAACCGACAGGCAGGGCATCAACAGCATCTCTTCCTGTCCTGGTGCTCACGCTGCTATCGATTTCCTTGTGTCTTAAGCACATGTTTTAAGTTAAGCACACGGTTACAAGATTTTCTGAATTATGGGCCTGGAATGAATAATTTGCAGCAAAAATGACTAGAGCAGATTCAGAAAGCTGGCACCAATCTCTGTGCACTCCAATTGTACCCCTCTTTGCTTTCCCTTTGTTCCTTACACACATCTGCAGCCCAAACCTACTATACTTTACTTTTAATATGCTTTTGAGTTTTCAAACCTCCCCCGCCAGTAGCTTCCAACATCATGCAGTTTACCAGTGTAGCGTCCTGACGGCTAAGGGGCAAAAGCATGGCTCGCCCATCGCTGACAAGCCCCCTAAACACTATGCACAAGGCTCAAGCTGAGCAAACTCGTTGAAGGAACAAATATGTCAGCAACAAGTGTTAAATAAAATCTTTAGCAACTCTAAAAAGTTATGAGAAATCAATGGTAGGCATATGAAGGGAGTGGCACGGCCTATTTAGGCTAGGTTACAGCTTTAAAAAAAGAAGAAGAAAAAAAAAACCCAAATGCCCCAGTATAGAGTATTCTACACTTGCCATTTTATGGCGCCGTGACTTTCCCCAGGCATTACTTGGAAGGCCGATGTCCCTGCACTGCCTGTGAGGCTCTGCTGGGTTACAGCTCATCCTTCAGCCCACAGGCGACGTACAAGCAGCATGACACTTCCATTCCCTTCTTAGCATCCTGCAAGAACACTTACAAGAATGTGTCCCGCTACAAAACTTATGAATTATGATAACTAGAAACAGTGACGAAGGAGCTTTAAGTTTTAGGCGGTTGTTCTCTCCTTGAGTCAACTCAGTGCACAGTGCTGTGATTACACATGGTATCAATAGAAATAAAAAGGGAATTCGTGTCCGGCAGTGACATAGTTGGACATCTCTGGAACAGCTATTCTGAAGTAGCTTTAGCTTGTCAGGTGCTGAAGCACACCAGAGAGCGCAGAGGCTGAGAAGCCCCTTCATCAGTCTCTCCAATGAGAATGCTGAGAAACGATGCCGATAACGCGTTAGCAACATGGAACACTACTGCTTGCACCACCCCAGCTCCGTGCCTTGGTACAGATGCTACACTGGAGGAGAAGGAAGACATGGTGGACCACTGGCAAGGTCCACGAGGAACTCGGTAGCGCCAATCCTGAAAAAGCATTCTTTAATTGCATGGTGCCAGGGAGGAAAAGTAGCAGCATAGAGAGCAAAACGTGACGGCACCAACGTCTACTTATACAAATTAAAATGGATTATCCCAAAGTTGAGGGGGGGTGACATTTTCACACATTGTCATGGTTGTCTGTATCCCCTCAAGTAGTACAGAGTTTTGACATGGTGTGTGCTTCTTCAGTCTGTGGAGCCCTGTCTTTTACGACTACAAATCAAATAAGATTGTCAATCTTTTCTATGCCCTGTGACTGCTGGAAGGATATAATGAGGGCAATATTTTGGTTTCCTGCAACTGCCTCTCAAATAGGTGGTGATGGTGAAATCTGTTCTAAATTTCATATCCCTGCCCCCCTTAGACTCCCCTTTCTCTCTTGATCCTCGCCTGGGAAGATGGAGGAGGCAAACAAGGAAGGGGAAGGGAAAAAACTACGATCTCTGGAACTAACGAAATCCCTTTTGGCACTATCTTTCCTTAAGTGAGTGCCATCTTTTGCCATCTAAATCAAGTTCCACCACCTTTTAATTTTTTGATTAGAATTTAACTAGTATTTTAGAATTTTTAAACGTTCTTAACTGCCTCAAAAAAATCCCCTTGATGTTATGGCAGGATGTGATATTTTCTAGAGGAGTTTTTTCAGCTCAGAGCTAACCCCAGATCTACAATCAAGAGATTGTGACTTCATACAAAAATCTGAGACAATTGGATATTCTGGCCTGCTCCCAAACTCAGTGAAAACAACGGGACTTTGAACAGCCACCTTAATGGCAGCAGGGAAGGATGCTACTGGTTTCAGAACTCTTTCCTATGAGGATTTCCAAATTAAATTGTGTTAATTGTGATTCTTCTCCTGTGAATCTGACATTAAGTCATGGCACAAGGAGAAAAATGAAGTTCACTTTCTTAACAACAGCACAGTCTAGAGACAGCCTATAGTTAAGCAAGGTATAAGTATCTTGATGTATGTTTCTCAAATTCAGGACATATCCCTTTTTAAGGCTCGCTCACTCGGTGTGACAGCGTGCTTAAATGAACTAGGGAAGTCCAGTGCTCGCTGTATTATACCACTTCTCATAAAATACTGCTCAGCGGCCACAAAACAGTTCACTTAAGTTACAGGCTGAAATGCATTATTTTCTCTTAAAGGAGAAAATAATTTATTCAATTAAAACAATGAGACATTCATTCCTTATCTTTCTTATGCTATTTCCAGCATTCCCTACACTAGGCATAGGAACTATATGCACCATTTAAATGCTGGAGGAAATGAGCTCTTTGTCAGTAGAGCCTGCACAGGTCACCAAACTCCATATTTTCTTCTCAGGCCATGACTGTGACATCTTAATTATCACTGTGAGGAGCTGCTGTTTAATTGAAGTTGCACGTGAAGGATCTAAATCAGTGAATTTGTATCTCTGTTTTAAAATAAATAGCTATTAACTGCCTCTAACCTAGTTTACCAAATACCTTGTTTATCTTATTTACTACAGGAACATTTAATAAGATTATAGTGGCATGTGTTAATTTTTAAAGTTTTTTATATGTGATAAAATTCACTGTAGCCTGCAAAGATTACATCTGTTCTAGTAAACCAGGGTTATAAAATAGCTTTTCATTTCTACAGTGAATGCTTTGTGAAGAAAAGCACACTAGATAAGAAGCTTTATCGTGAAGCCCTGGTTCTTCAAGGCTTGGAGTAATTGCAGCTTCTGCTGGCATCAGTCAGGATTGCCAGTGTCCAGAACTTGCAAAAATCAACATCTGAGGCTGTTTGAACCAGCCACTTACTTAGTTATTCCGTGCTCTTGCTGGAAGAAGAGGGAGCCCTCTGTTAAAAAAACAAAACAAAACAAACAAACAAACAAAAAACTAAAACCCAAACAAACAAACAAAAACCCCCAAACCAAACTTCAGCTTTGTTCTCACATGGGAAACTCCTCTGAGACTTGATGTGGTTCATCAAAAAAATTGCAAATGAAAGCAATAGGAAGGTGAACTAACACTTGCCATCTGCAGTCTCTTCATCCCGAGTCCCTTCAGTCTGATGTTTACGTCACTCAGTATCAGCTAAAAAGAGATTATATGGCCCAGTGTGAGCAGATTCTGAACTTGTGCAAGAGAGCCAGCAAGTCTGGTAACCACGCTGTGTACAGCCAACGCCGCTCCGAAGCTGGCGTTTCCAGAGAGAAAGGAAAATGAAGCATTGCATCAGAGAATTTTCTTAGGTAAATACATGAAAAGCTATGTGCTGCCACCACGACTTTCTCAACTATGTCACCAACGTTTCCTGTATAAAGCTGGGCTGCAAAACAAAATACTGTAATTGTACAGGTCAAGAACAGGAATATGAATTGTCTTTAATCAAACCCAAATGAACACCAGAAAAATCTTTACAATTTAGGCTGGCTTCATCTATTACCACATCTTCTACCTTGATATACTTTCCTACAGTAGAGACAGCCAAATGAATTGGTGCAGAATAACCCTTGACCACATCACGCATTCAAGAAAATGTTGCAAAGCAGGAGTGCATCTCCGGTAGGAACACAGTACCGTTCAACTGCCGTATAAAAGTAGGAATGGTTCTGTAGTGATCCTTCAGTTATATCCATATTTTATTACTTTTATTCGTCTTAATTGTCTGTATAATTTAAATGCATGACTTAAATGTTAATGAAAATTAATTTAGTTTTTAAATTTACAATGAATCCTACATTTCAAATTTACTTCTCTCTATGGTTTATCTGTGAGCAGGGTTGGGACGTAAACACAAACTTCCTATGTACCATTTAGCGCACCTACGGCTTTCTTTTGACGTAGAGTCATAGATGATTACGTTGGTAGTAAAATGATTATGTTGGCATTATATGAGTCCGTAGATGACTATGTTGGCAGTATAATGATAAAATTATTTTCCAGAATAATAAAATAAGTTAAATTACAATTATGTCATTTAGCATACATGAATCTTACAATAGTATAAATTGTATTTCAGTTTTTTTAGTAGCCAATTGTATAAGATTGCTCATAGTAAGCGATTACTTACAACACTGTAGGGTAAAACATTATTTAAATAAGAAGTCATTTATGTTCATTTATTATCATTTTGAAGCATACAGATGTTCAATACTATTTGATAAACAAATTTTAAACCTGAAAAGCTTACCAAGCATGCTAACTCTACTACTAACTGTTTATACCTACCTGGACAAAAACCCTAAGGTATTTATCACCTTTTGTTTCTCTCCCCCTATTGTATGTACAACACAAAACCATAAAAGAAATCTTTCTTGCATATCAGTATAGCTTCTGCCATGCAATGGGACACTGTCTTATCCGAAGAAGTCTGTATTAGGGGGAAAAAACGCTACTTAGTATTGATAGTTCTTTTTCCTTAGAAAAAGCATAACAATGTTTGTATCTGTCTATATGTCAGACATGTTGTGTACTTTCTTTGTTGTATATTTCACAAAGGTCAAAATAATCAATTAGCAGAAAATAATATAGAGGAATTAAAATTGAGATTGCATATGCCTTCCTTTCATTAGTCACTTCTGCTTCCAGAGATGAAATGGCAGAAACATACATTCCTCTTTCAGTCAAGATTGCCCCTTTGGGAGGGAGTCGAGCAGTTCATGTTAGAAGAGTCCTTTGTTCCCTTCACTTAGGGTATCGCAGCAGTTGGGCATCAGAGATAAATCATCTACTGTTTGCCTTAATTTAATTTGTATTTCACTCCAGAACAAGGTGCTCAGAATTGCTTGATAAGACAAATAAATAGAAGGACTTAAAATAGTTCCAAATATTAATATCCTTGCTGGCTCAGAAGGAAGCAGTATAGCAGGTGTATGTAAAGAGCCTGGAATATTTTATTTACTCAATAACCTGATAAAGGCTGGAACGGAAGTTCAATCCAAAATTGCATTCAGAGACTGTCTCTTCCAGGCTGATAGTACCTGACCCAAACCCATTTCTAGGGTTGGAATTCAGTGTAATGGGCAGAGATGATCAACACCCCATTCATTGTCTTACGCTGTTTTGATTACTCCTTTTCTCATGAAGGAACCTTCCAGTTCTTGTATGGCCATCTATTCAGATAAACTGGGAGGAAACTGGCTCTTAGCCTCTGCTTCCAGCTTGTTGTTGTGCCTTTCCTTGCAATCACATCACATCAAAGTGATGTCGTTATTTTTTATTTTTTTCTAAAGGGGTCATCATTGCTTAGATTCTGACAATTTGAAATTACTGAGTCACCACCAACAGATGCTTAGAATTATTCCTCCAAGCGAAGTTAAGCTGAAAACATCACTAGCCATTGTTAAAGAAAGAAAATAATCTAATCACGATATTCTATTTACACACTAGCGATTCGGCCGCGTCCCCCCAGCACCACCCTCTGTGCCTACACTTCATAAGAAGATTAGGCTTCCCCCTGTGAAGCGAAAATTACCTTCTCGTGGGGAGAAAGCGTTTAATTACGACTCTGCTCCCCCCTGTCTCCATGGCGATGCCGTGCAAACAGCCTGCTTTATTAGCCCCGATTTCCCCCCGCCCCACCAAAGTCATAAACGCGCTCGGTGCGAGCGCCCGCCGCCGCGCTACCGCCGCCGGGCCGGAGCGGGGACCCGGGGCCGGGGCAGCCCCCGCCCACCCCCCGCCTGTCGGAGCGCGGCCGCGGCACCGCTCCAGCGCCGAGCGCGGACAATGCGGTCCCGCTGCCGCCCGCCCGGCGGACGGGAGGACGGGCATGGGGTTCCGGCGCGCCCGCGCGGGGCCGTACCTGGGTGCTGGCCGGCGGCGGGGCCCGCGGGGTCGGTGAGGATGCTGGGGTCACTCTGCGACCGGCCTCGCGGGAGAAAGCAGCCGGTCCCTTCTTCCGATGCAGCCATGAGGTGGAGGGCGGGAAGCTCAGAGGCGGGGGGCGGAGGAGGCGCTCATGGAGCCGGGGGCGGACGGGGGACAATGGGGACGAGGGTGGCGGCGGCGGCGGCGAGGGGGGCGTCAGCCGGGCAGGACCAGCCGCGGCAGCATCTTCGCCGGCGCCGCGGGCAGGCTGCGGCGGGGCGCTCCGCCGGCGCCGGGCGCTCAGGGGGCGGCTGCGGGCGCCTCAGCGGGGTGGGCCATGCTGCCTGCGGGGTGGGGAAGAGCCGGGGCGCGGGCCGCCGGCCCGGCCCCCCGCCGCCCCCTCCCGGGCCGCCCCCCCCCGCCGCGCGTCGCTGCCGGAGCCGCCTCAAGCCGCCGCGCTGCTGAGTGCATCCGCCGGGGAGCGGCGGGATTCTCCCATCCTGCCCCGCGAGCGGCCCCTGACGTCACGGCGGGGGCGGGCCCTGCACCTGCACCGCACAAAGGCGGGGGCCGCCGCAGGTGCGCGCGGACGTGGGGCTCCGCCCCGCCCGGCAGCATGTGACTCCGGCGCCCCGCCCCGCCCCGCCCCGCCCCGCCCCGCCCCGCCCCGCCCCGCCCCGCCCCGCCCCGCCCCGCCCCGCCCCGCCCCGCGCGAGGGAGCGGCGGGAGCAGCTCCGCCTCCGCCGGGGCTGAAGGAGGGTCCCGGGGGTTGAGGTGTCCGCCCCGCAGCTCGGCGAGCCGGGGCCGGGGTCGGCTGGTGGCAAAGGAGGTGCCCCGGGGACACCGGGCACTTGGGCTCGGACCGAATCACGAGTGGGGAACGTGTGTAAAGGACACCCCGGGGCTCACGGGGGTTTCCCGGACGGAAAGGCGAGCGCCGCCCCTCTGGCGGCGGTGCCGGTGCCCGGTGCTGCGGGGAGAGTCGCGGGCCCACCATAACGCAGCTGTAAGTTTGGCGTTTTAGACATGAAACTTTGTATCAGAAAATTTGACACTAACGCGGTCATTTGTTCTTGGATGTATTTGTTTTGACAGAAATATATGGAAAACATGTAGTGTGTGTGTGTGTCATGTAACGCAAATGTGTTTTAGCCATTTGCAAAAGCAGGGCCAAGGAAGCAGTTCTGTGGGCTTGTGTCTTTGTCGTATTTTGGAGGGGGTTACCCAAAAGTCATCACATCTATCACAGCGAGAAGGGTGTCTGCCTTTTTTCTCGAAGCAGGAGTTTCACAGTTAAGCACCTGCACACGTCGCGTTTGGGAGTCACCTTTAGGCTGCACATTCCCTGAGGTTTGGTCACCTTAGTGACCTTTTGAAAAAAAAGAAGCCTGTGGGCCTGCGTTTGATGCGGGGCTTGAGAAGAAAATTGTTCAAAGACGGCATTTGAACAGGGGCCAAGCGCAGCTGTTCGGTCACGTCTGCCTGCGGCCGGGGCAACCCGCTGCCTCCAACAGCGAGTCCAAATGTTGTCAGGAGAACAGAGACTGAACAAAGGGTTTAAAGCAAAACATCAGAGTTTCTCATTCAGTGAGCGCCGTCCCTTCTCGATGTGGGAGAGTAATCGAAGCTGTACCATAATGCAATGGAATAAATTAAGGTAGCAAGGGCATGCTGTAAATTGGGTTCTTTGAGAGCTTAACATTGCCATCTTGACACATTTTCAGTGTCAGCTTTTGTAATTTCTTCTAAGCCTTGCCAGTCAAACAGCTCGTCATAATTCCAAAAAGACAGCTAAATGAACCATTTTTACCATGCTGTGAAACATTTCCAGGGAAACAAACAAACAAATAAATCCAAACCACTTGTTTGAGGGATGCGTTAAAGAGATCAGGATGTATTTTGTACGCCTTTCCCCCTCAAGCCAAGCTTTTGGGTTGCCATGACTCAACTTTGAAAGGGAGTCATGAACTCTAAAAACTCCTTACTGTAGTTTTATATTTTTTTTCCATGCATACATCTGACATAGGTACTGGGCCCAGGTTTCAAGCAAGAAATCTCCCCTTTATAGTGGAATAACAAGCCAAATCAGGTTTTAGTCCTAAAAAGAGAGGAAGTAGCAAGTTTTAAATGGTTTTTCCTCCATATAGCTTTTAGGTCATGCTAGAAAATGCTGATGGTTTCTAGGGAATTCTGCGAAGGTCTGTCTGTACTAATTGATACACCCGCCTTCTGCAGTGAGAGGATACAGATTTCTTGTATAAAACATACCGTAGGAAAAGTTCCGTATCAGATTTAAGCATTCGTACAGGATTGAATATATGAAAATGTTTTCAACCCAAGAAAATGTCTCCAAGACAGCTTTAGCACCCCACAGAAGCAGACAAGATGAGACTGATGTATTTTTAAGCGACTCAAACATTGATTGCCTCCATAGAGGAGAGTTCACTTTGGATCCTTTGGATCCTAAAATGTTGTCTGATAGAAACCAGGCAAACAAGGCTGGAATCTGCCTTGCTGTTTTAACTTAGTTAAGACGCTTAGTGTTTTCTCGTTCCTGCCAAGCCGAGCTCCGCGAGACAGCCGGGAATAACCCCTGGGCACTGTGCGCGCCGCTGACGAGCTGCCTCAGGACACCTTGCTGGTTCCAAAAGAACCATCCTCATCATCCTTGGGGCAGGGGGTGCAAGAAAAAAAATACTTGTGTTCAATTGTTTAAACCTGTGTTGCTAACTAACGTCTGTCACGTCAAAAGTAGTATTTTCTGCATGGCTTTTACTGCCAAGTTTCACAGATAATGATAATGATGATTATTTGCACTTTTCATTTCCCCACCTTACAGCAGGCGCTGCTTTCCTTCCGGGAGCAAAGCTTTTGACAGGAAACATAAATGTGAGGCAAGGTCTTTTCTTTGTGTTGAAGGAGCAAGACCAAAAGGAATGGAGCATTTTCACAGGAGTAGATAGAAGTTGACGGAGGCATGCGCTAACCAATATATTGTAAGTATATTAATTCGTAAATCCCTCTGAAACTGGAATGAAACTAAGCCTGATTCTAACTGTGGGTCCTAAGCACCTGAGAAATTGTCCTTAAGATCCCTTTTACTACTTGATACAATTCTATAAATGTCACAAACAAAAACATTTGCAGGATCGGAATGACTATTAGTAGAAACATGATTCTCCTTTTACTTGGTTTATTTTCTCAGTCTTGCAACATTTTCCCAGAAAGTACAACGATCTGATACGTCTATTTCTCCCTCAGAGGATTTCTAGCCTTTGATATCTACGATGAAAAGTTATGATGAGATTTTTCTAGCTTAGTGGCAGATATTTCTGCAATTGGCATCCATTCGGTTGCGGAAAAATATTTCTTAAAATAGCCACACAAGGAACACAAAAGAGAAAATAAAATTTATTTAGCTTTATGCGTATTCCACAACCAAACCAATTCATGTCCATTTGATATGCCTTCCCTTCTTAAAAATTAAAAAAAATGCAATTATATAAATGGTATGCATGATTTGATTAATTTGTGTTCTGTTTGATAGACAGCTGAACTCCTCTTTCACGATCTAGTTACGTAAAGAGAAGCCCTGCCTCGTGTTGGAAAGGAGCGATTCTCTGAGGAGAAGGAAAAGAGGTGAGTCATGTCAGTGCTGGTTTTCTCGCATCAGCAGAATACGGCACAAGCTCATTTCCATTCATCTGAAGCCCACATGTGATCTCTGAGCGTGACGCTGATCTGTCTTTCTGCGCTGTTACTTAGAAAAACGAGTTCAGGATACATTTGGATTGACAATATCAGCTTTCATGTTAAAATTGTTCTGATGACGAAGGGACAAATAGCCTTGCTCACAGCAGCTTTCTTACGGGCAGCAACAGAAAGCATTTGTTTTGTTGCTTGTTAGTCTCAACCTAGTTATTTAGATTTTATGCCAGCTTGTTGTAGTTCAGGGTGCTTACAGTAACAATAAAGATGAGCATTCCCATGCTGAGAAGGCTCTTGTCTCTATCTGCTCCATGGTTTTTTTCCCCTCAGATGCTTTCATGGTAAAGAGGACATAGGGCCTATTTTGAGCCTTTATTTATCAAGCAGATGAATGTGTGTCACTGCAGAGACACAAGTATCATCCAGCAGTCACAACTTTGGAAGTACAAAGACTTGAAAGATGTCTTCTCCGAAGCGTGGTGGGGTAGCTGCTACTATGGAAGGCAAATGAAAAATGAATAAGCATCAGGGACTTGTTTATTGGTGGCTTCGTGTTCACATTCACGTTTAGCATCTCCGATGCTCACGCCCTACGCTAGGAGTCACCCGTCTGATTTTCGTGTTTGCTTTCTCACACAGCTCTGGCACTCGCTCTGTCACTTCATGAGTGAAGGAACAGGAGGGAGAGAGGCAGGGAAAGCTTACAGGGAGACTCGGCTGCCTGCCTTCTCGACAAGCAGCTCTACCGGTGTCAGTCCTTCCAGGCAGCTGTGCCATGACGCTGAGAAGGGGAACATCTACTCCTATGTCAGTTATTCCAAATTATGCAGTTTATAATAGCAGCAGCAACATATCAGTGTATGGCGAGGGAACTCGTATCTGTGACACGCGAAGGGCAGCAGAGAGTTGCAGGGATGTGATTAGCGTGAATGATAATTGTGCGTAAGAAGCAAGGAAAAGGCAGCTGTGTGTGGAAGACAGGGGAGGACTCCTGTGGCGCTGCCAAAGCCAGCGAGGCTAGAGATGATGTGCCATGTGGGTATTGTTTGTGCCAGTTTGAACTCTGAAGGGATGGTTCTCATTTTCTTCTCTGTTTTTTGTTCCCTTTAAACTTCAATATGTCTGAAGAAAAGGGGCATATATACTACTTCTGGAGCAGGGCCAAATCTTCCTCCTTTGCATTGCCTTTTGGGGAATGAATATTCTTGTATACAGATCTTTCTCCTCTTTACGGGCACAGTGTTGTTAAGAAACAGCGTTCTTCCAGAGTTTGTCTCAGCTTTGCAGGTACTTGACCCTGGAGTTTAACTTTAGCTCCATAGAATCAGGAACCTCATTTTATGAGAACACTTTAGGCCCATATAACACTGTATAAATATTGTGAGTTAATGGTTTGATCATGCCTACTGTTCAAAGACTTTTTTCCCCTCCTGACTTAATAAGGGGAGGAGGGAAGGCTGCTGTCCCAATGATTTCTGAGCAGCTGGAAACAGTATTATCATTTGTTGCTAACAATCCACAGGTTTGTTTTGTTTGTAGCATTTGATTTCTGTCTAACTGAATTTTGTAAAAATGTAGGACTTTTCTTCACATTAAAAACAGCCAGCACAGGCTAGTGAAAAGGTTTGTGAGAGTCTTAACTTGCCCGAGTGCTCGTAAGCCCAGGCCGGGCAGTGTTAGTCGCTGAGTGGCAGGAAGGCGTTGTGGGCAGCTCGTGAGCCACCTTCCTCGCTCGGTGTCCAGCAAAGAAGAAATGTGGGAGGAAGGATCTGCATCCGCTTGAGACTTCATTAGGAAAACCACCGTGCTCCATATCATGCTTCTAGGGCTGTGATCCTGGAACTGGTAAGGGCACTGATGGGCGCTGAGGCAGCTTTGCCGCTGCCTGCCTGCTCCCTTTAGCCCCTTCCCTCCTCTGCCTGCTTGCAGAACGGTCAGAAGCTTTTCTTCCCTTCGCCAGTTCTCATCTTGTACACCATGCCTGAAGCACCTGAGCTCTTCACTAACAAAACCCTTTCATTGATCGGCTACGTCTGCCAACTTTTCTTATATATATTATTTTCTTTCCGTTATTTGTGTTTCAAAATCACTTGAAAATACTGAAGAAGAGAAAAAATGATGGAAGTTATTTGACTTAGTATACGAGTGGGGGAAGTTCACAAACGGCTAAAACTTATCATCTGCTACTAATTGATTTTTAGATAATAAAAAAAACAACTGTTTGCCGCTTGCTTATGAAAATCTGATTGAAGTCATTCTGGTCAGTTTGTCCCAAGAGCAGGAGGGCACGTGCCCAGGAAGGAATTGTGGTTTGGAAGGAAGAAGGTGGGTGGCTGCAACGCGATGCCCTGTACTATTGGAGAAAGCATGAAACTGTTTCCGTAGGTGCTAGAAATGAACACATCGCTTACTCTGTCTTTCCTCTGTTATGGAACAGAGACACCCTTTAGACGTGGGGAACAATGAACAGCTGAGCAAATCGCAATTGTGCACACGTATTTCAAGTATTAGTAACCACCACAACACCCCTACATTTAGTACATTATGTGATGGATTTATTTTTTATTTTTTTATATCAGCACATTCCGATAAGATCAACATGCGTGTATTACCAGCGTACATACGGTCTGCAGGTTGCCGCAGCTCCTCTGCGTTCCACAGACCTCACTCCCAGCACTGGCTCTCGCGTTCCGTCTCCCAGAGGGTCAGTGATGTGGGAGCGCAGCGCAAGGGAGAGACAAACGTATTGTGACTGTTGTAGTGATGTTTGCTTTCTCCTTGCAAGTGGTAAATTGCTTAGAAAATAAGTAGACTTTTTTAATAACTATTTTGAGCACTTCAATTCCATTAGGAAATGAAAGATACATGAAAAAGAAAAACCTTCATTTTGCTTATGCTTTGCTGTTGGAAGTGTTTGTAATTTAGAAGCAACACAGCTCATTTTTTCAGGGGTAAGTTTGGGTAGCTTGTACTCTTATCAAAGGTGTCCTTTCTTTTTGTTATGTATTGTATTTAGACAGTACATTCTGATTCACTTCTCATCTTCCTGTTACCAAACCTGGAATAACTTTGATGTGTAACTTTTTCAAATTAATTCAAATAGCAAAGATCACTCTGTTGTCAGCAGAAGCGGAAAGAGAAAATTGGTGTTCTGTGCTAATTGGATGAGAGCTGAGGAATCTTCGACAGACTTGTGGGACGAAATTCTGATTCCGTTCATGTTGGTATAAGTTTCAACATTTACTTCAATGCCATCTATATATCAATTTAATTTCTTGTGTAACACAGGACTTTGGCTGGTATTTCACACACTGACCACGATACACAAGAAATTCGTCAGGTGGACAGTTAAAATAGTTTGGGGGCCAGGGATACATGAAACCAGTCACAGAGCTTCCTTCAGTAGATCACAGTTTGCAGTTCTTGGGGACCTGAAATCTAGTGAAGATCACAATAATCAGGGTTTACGAGCATCTCACGGGTGATACAACCTCACATAATTGGGAGCTAACTTGGGCTTGTCTTCATGGGAGGAAATATAGAAAGTCTAGAGTTGATCATCAGCCAAAGATAAGAGAACGAAAGATCAAATTGATCAGAAGTCATAATAAGCAAGGTCCAAGTTAGCAGCACAGTATCTGGTCTGAGACTGAAGCTGTGTATTGCCTGACTCCCCAGAAGTCATAGCCACCGGTTCTAGCTCTCCTGCTCGGGTGCTACGCGGCGTAACAGAGGAGTGTTGGAGCTGCAGTGCGCGGAGCTGATTTAAGAGAATGAAGCTTGCTGTCTGAGCTTCCCAGGAGGAGCGCAGTGGTCCCTCTACGCTACATGCACTTACTGCTCCCAGTGCTTCTGTGTGTCACCTGCTCTTATGTGTGTCTGCGGTAGAGCAAACCTTGGGATGGCTCCATGCCTTCAACGTCCTGCTCACCAATTCCTGAAGCAAGACTTCAGAAGGGAAGCAGAACAGCTACATATAAATTCCCGGAATTTTTAATTTAATGTTAAGGAAAACTAGGACTGAATCCCATTCCTACATGGTAAAGTTACTCATTTCTAAGAGATGAAGTAAGGATTTATGTAGTGTTTTGCATGCTCATTTAGGCAAAATATGGATGTGCAGTAAGATGGTTGCTGCGGAGGTTGTGTTTCTGCTCTTTTGCAGATGTAGTAAGTCTTTTTGAGGAATCATTCTTCAGCAAAAACTAAGCTAATCTTTTTTTACTTTTTAAGTATCTGTTTTTTTTTTTTTTTCAGCTGTGTGTGTTGCCATGACAGCAAGCAATCTTGAAACAATCTGCTCATCTACTGTATTGCAGTTTAGCAGGCTGTTTCTTAATGGCGCAGATGCCATCTTGCTGCGACGTCTGGAAGGGCAGGCTTCCTGGCCATTTAAAGACGAGGTATTTGATGGACAGGCATAGTGGTTGTTTTCCTAGGATCAGTTCTAATAGTAAACTTTTAACCGGAAAAGTTAATCCAAGACAGAATTAGATGGATCTTCTGTTCCGTGACTTCAAAGCTGGAGACTATGACATTATCATAAGCAAAGTCAGAACAATTTAATCATGGAAATTTCTGTACTGCAGTTCGGTTGTAAAATGCAGTTTGTCAGCGTGGCTTCCAAACAGCAGTAGACTGTAATCAGGTGAACACTTTCAGACTATGCGTCTCATGTATTTTGGAAACAAATCCTTTAACATCTTTATCCAACAAGTAAAATGCAGATCTTGCCTGTCATACTCTTCCAGTGAGGTCAAAATTCAGGTGGTTGTTGCAAAGCCCCTTTCTAGGTCAAGTGCCACATTGGAATGAAAGTGCAAGCCGGATTTTACAAACACTAGTTCTGATAAACTTATTAAAGAGTCAGATTTTGAACCAGAATTTATGAGCGTGTACAAGGAGCTCAGCAGGGTGTGTTGTGCAAGAATGATTTATGGGATTTTGTTGGCAAAGTCCTCTTTTCGTGTAATTACACCAAAAGTGACATTCTAACAAAGCAGTCTCATCACTCACCAATGAATTTGGGAAACACTCCAAAATGCTGTAGTGAGGAGTGGATTTAAGGAAGTTTTACTGATGTATTTGAAGGACATTGGATGTGGCTCTGAAGTTGTACACTGTGAGGCCAACAGCCCCAGCTGCTTCCAGCGTTTCAAAGCCATTGGCGTAACCTATTGTGAAGCCAGAGCAACAAGGAAAATCCACGTACTATCAGAAACTGCTCTGACAGTCGTGTGTTTGTAAACATTGGAAGGTTTTAGTCATTTGGGTTGTATGCCGTGTGTGAACTCTGCGCAAGCGTACAGCAGTGTAAGGTACATGGGAAAGCATGCCAATTTATGTTGGAAGCAACACCAGGAATGGTACTGAAAACAGAGACGTGGGCAAGCTGGAATATGGAATGGGCTTTAGAGCTTGATCCAAAGCCCTTTGAAGCCAATAGAAAGAGTCTTACTGTTTTCACTTAGAGGTTGTGCCTAATACGTGCCTCCCACCCCCAGCACCACGTCTGCACGGCTTTTCAATCCCTCCAGGGATGGTGACTCAGCCACTCCCCTGGGCAGCCTCTTCCAATGCTCGATATCACTTTTGGTGAAGAAATTTTTTCCCAATATCCATCCTAAACCTCCCCTGGGGCAACTTGAGGCCATTCATCATTGTTATACAAATGTATATTTCTAGGGATAGATGTAAACAAATTGCATCGGAAAAGAATTCCCAACATCGATTTAATATAATCTGTTAATCACGTAGATACTTTAGACCTCTCTCCTACAAATTGCTTCTGCGAGGCTGTGTCCTTCAAGCTTTAAGGTCCAGTTGCAGAACTAGATTTTTTATGACTAACATGTAGTCTGAAAATATTTTATTCTAACGCAGCTTGAAATACAGAGACCTGAAACACAAATTTTTGCTAAATATGCAAATAATTATGTACATGAATGTCTTCTTAGAAATCTGGCTAGTCACTTGTGCGCATGCGTATTGGAGGTACCTGGCCGTACAGTTAAGAGGTTGTATCATAATTAGGTAATTATACCCATATTTAGTGAACTAGCAAACGGGGGGGGGGTTTGCTGGTGGTGTTTGGGTTTTTTTCCTCAGAAAGAATAATGTGGAAATAAGTCCAATTACATCACTCAGGGAAGATGCCAGTAGGTTTGCTTCTCCAAAAATCATTCAGAAGTCATGAATTATTTTAACATTTTGTTGTCTGTCTCCCTTGGCTTTGTGGCTGTTACGAAAATTCTGTTTATTAATGCATTATGAAGGAAAGCTGCCAAAATGAATCTATTTCTCCATTTGTAAGGATGTTATATATGTGCATCGGAATGACACAGTATGTACTTCTTAAATTTTCATGTGGGCCTCCTACTGGATTTCCTAAATAGAAGGCTAGCTGACAACCGAAGAATGGCACAGCTGGTGTATTCTGCCCAACGCAAATGTCACACAAACATTGTTTGCAGAGATATTTCTGTAAAACACGGTTAGTAGGACCAGGTTTGGGTCCATTTTATATTACTCTGGGGTATTAACCTGCATTTTCCTGTCCAGTGCAATGAGGAGTTGTGCTTAAGACCCCAGGGAGCTCTATTTAATTATAATTGGCAGTCCACAACCCTTTGTGCTGTCAAGGAAATCATGGAGCTAATGGATGCTACTGCAAGCACTCGGGAGTGGGTTTATGCTCAGTGATTTGTGCTTTATTTGGCTGAATAAATATCTGATGGAGCTGAGAGAACACACTGATGAGGCATTATTGTATAGAGGGAATTATGGGTGTGCCTACCAGGGAGCCGCAGGAATTATAGAATTATTTTAAAGGGTAATTTTGCCATCTCGCCTTTATTTATGCATCTGAAGTAAAAAATATCAAAGTGTAATTTATCTTTAGTAAGACATTTCACAACAGCTGTGTTAAGAGTCCAGTGGTTACGGAAATGTGTCGGTTACTGTAGGCAGAGGATAAAAGTCTCCTGTCAGACTGCGACCGGCCGGGACTTCGGAGGTCTTGAGAAAGTCATCCGTGAGAGAGGCAATCCTCTGCTGCGCTGGTATCCAGGAATTTCCCAAACCGCTATGGGGTTATGTTATTGTGATGACGGAGGTTGAGAAGTATGGGCAGACTTAACCAAATTTTTACTTTATCTAGGATTCTAAAGACTAATACCCAATATCTATTCATACTGGATTTTTCACATCTTTTAATTACGTTACAGAACTTATAGTGAGGTAGAAAAGTAGAAATACAGCGTAGTTCAAAAAGCTATAGAGCAAAACTTTCTGAAAGGCTGAGAAAATTAAGTTCTATGTATTAGAAAGAAATCACAGCCGTGATTTTATTTTCTTCTTGGTCACAAGGTTAAGTTCAAGACTGGTAGCAGCAGAAGTCCTGTGGTTTTATGTTCTAGTGTTGCACTACTCTAAAAATAATTCAGGGTTGGACTTTTTTGGAGTACATTTCCCTGAACTCCCACTCTGACTTGGCACCGAAATGGAATGTGAGTTAGTTGTCTGGGACGCTCCGTATTTCAACACTAAGGAAAAGTACGGTTGACTTGGGTGCTCCCAGAATTTGCCTTTCACTTACGATATTCTGACCTGTTGTGCTTTTTGCACTCAAGAAATACACCGTCAAATTCTGAGAGACAAATATGGGGCCATTCAGTTTTAAAAATGCATATTTTTTTTAAAGGAATCCCTACACAAAATAAAAATCGAAGTAAGCAGTTGTGAGGGTTGTGTGGGTCTGGTTTGGGGCGGGAGGTGCGGGCTCCAGCGGTGGCTCTGGGCCGAGCGGGACCGCGCTCTCCAGGCACCTCCCCGGTCTCTCGGGGCCTTCCCCTGGAGCTCCGGGGCGGAAAGCTTGGGCAGAGGGAGGCTGGCAGCCAGGGCCCCCTTCTGTGACTTGTGTTTCAAGCCCAGTAAGACAGTACAGTTTTAATCGGCACGCACTGTGCAATGGGGTCATCTCAACTGGAGAGTCGGATGGAGCAGAGAGGAATGGTTTTCCCCTCGCTCCGCCGTTTGTAGGATGAGGAAGAAATCTGGCACAACTGGAGTTTGTCAGAGAGCCAGAAGGTCCCCTGTTCCGATACCGGCTGGTGAGACACCCAGCATACTAAAGCATCGCCAGCATCTTACGTTTGTTCTGTATCATTCCAGACACGTGTGTTCTGGAAGTCAATCCTTAAGGAAGAACAAGACTTGGACGCAGAAGGTTGAAGCAAACACAAGTGCCTTCTCTCTCCCAAGATTTGCTGATTTCTTAACAGATACCTTTATAAACTCTGACCCCAACTCTCTTCGTATCCACTGGCCAGCTCCTGTCTCTGGACAAGGTGATCGAGTTTGTTGTTGAAGGAGTTTCACAACAATTTATTAAAGACGCAGGAACGCGATTGCACTCAGCAAGGGAAGAGAAGGAATATAACCATTCCTCACCTTTTTCTCTGCATCGGGTGTTACCCCAGTCTGTGCCCTAAGTCACCACCTGCCCCTCAGTGAGCTGTTAAAGATGCCAGGTCAGCAAGTCTGGAGACATACTAAAATGCTAAATTTATTCTCATTTAAACAGGTTTTTTTTACTTTCTGATTCACATGTAACATGTCAGCTCTGATTGTTTGTTTGAAGGCCATTTCTTCAACGGCTGCAGCAGCCAGGGTGCGTGGCAGGTTTGTCCCTCTGTCAGGGGCCGGGGCTGACTGCAGGGCAGCTGAGCTTTTGGGTTATTTTGAGTGGTTTTGGACCTGGGATTGCAGCCTGCGGAGGTTTTTTGACTGAGAGCCACTAGAGAGCACTATGCGATTGTGGCTGTTCCAAAGTAAGGCGTGGTAGCCAAATAAAGAAACACAGTGTGGAGTTAAATATGAAAGGCTTTTTTCAGAACATTTCTAAAGTATCCTCTTGTGTTTTTCGCAAAATAGAGTATATTAAGCTAAGATTTTAGCACCTCTGGCATTTTGTTTTACACAATTAATACTCTTGGCGAGGACTTCTTACATCAACATTTAATTCCTGCTTCGTGCAGTTTCACAGGGATCTGTAACGTAGCCAGGAAAAGTCCCTTATAGTAATTAATGTATGAGCTGTTTTTGCCATAAGACTGAAGGATGATGCTTTGACGAATGCTACACGGGTAACCTTTGGTGAATCCAGCTCAGTTTTAACTTAGTTCCTAGCAAAACTTTTAACTCAAATCATTATGATTCAGCAAACCATGAATGGGGTGGATCCATGTAAAATACATAAGCAAGGTCTTAGAAGTGATGACTTAGGGGGAAAATGCTGCATAAATGAATCTTCTCCTTTCTTCCTGATCCTAGTATTTGATGTTTCCTTATCTGATGGACACTTGTAGATCTCACTGTAGATTTTGTAGATCTCATACGGCCCATTTCCCATATTCCCCCAGAAAAGAAAATTGCATTATTCTTTCCTTTTGAAGTACCTGTGCCTTCAGGTGGTTTTTTCTGTCTTTTCACACTGCCTTCTGAAATCAGCTGTCAGGGACCTGGTATGTTGATGCATTGTCCTTTTAAAGCTCTTCTGTGCTTTTTGGGAAGACTTTCTCATTGAGGTCATTGCTGTCTTTCAGCTTATTGTATGAGCGGAAGGTGGAAAGGCCGTAGCTTGAAACTTGGCAGCGATTGTAGGAGAAAGCATGTTCTCGGCAGATAAGGAGCAGCCCAGAAGTCCAAAGCTTTCACCATCGGGTCTGCGGTTCTATTTCCAGCCCGTGACCAGTGCAGCTGTGGTCAGCAAAGGGGTTGTTGCAGAATGGTCTGTCTGTACTTACTAAACTGGTGCTGAGAGGCAGAGCCGCTTGTTCTACTGAAGTGAAATTTTACTACTTCTGTCAGCATTCTGGAATGGGAGCAGCTGTAGGGGAGTACACTGGATTTTGATGAGATTAAATGTTAGGGCCAGCTGTGTAAATGGAACAGGTGGGGATGTGGAAGACCATACCCATGACAATGGTATTCATCACCTAAGAACCCAACTAGACCAGACTGAAAAAACCCTACCTGCCTTGAGTCGCAGATGCCCAACTTACTTTGCCACCTTCTTTATGCCGGCGTTAACACGGAAAACGTAACGAGCAGGTTTGGTTTGAAGCACTTGGTGACAAAGCCACATTGCTTCTGTGACAGTTGAACCAAACTATTAAAAAAACCAAATAGATCACAGGTGTCACTGTATATTTATTTGTTCTTTTTTGTAGTTGTTCTTCACCAGTTATGAAGAAACTTCATAAGAGAGACTACATTTCTGTTTACTGTTGCAGTACCGGAATGCTTTGCTGGGAAGACATTTGGCTGTATGGAAAGTGTTACTGGCTTTAAATCAAGTGATGAAATGTAAAAAATTACTCAAGCAATTTTTTTAAGCAACTTGGAATAAACAGCATTCAGGTTACAGGCTAAGTGACAGAAGAAGCCTGAAGTTCATTGAAATCCATGACCTCTCATAGAAGTTAATAAACCTGCAAAGATCTGAGGGTCATGCCTTCAGAAGGGAGCTTTTATATGTTCCCTAGAGAGCAGAGTGTGTACTTAGGTGATCGATTTGTACATTTGCATTGATTTACGTGCAAATTAACCAGTTTGTAATTAACTCTTCATTGTTTTTCATGTGGCTTAGCTTCAGTAGGAAAAAGTGCCTGTACACCTCACGCTGTTGCTGTTTGGTTGAACCATCTTTATGTTCAGAAGTAGCTGGAAATACTGAAACTGTGATCTCTTTCACAATTTGTAGTTAATGAATCTTTATGACTTAAAAGCGTAGATGAAATTAATGGAGCTTTTTATGTTTTAAGGTGTGCAGGCAAATATCTGAAAATTCACTATTATAGAAAGATTTTTAAGAAATTAAAATCTGGCCTTAATTTCCCAAGGAAGTAGCTATCCAAATGATGTCTAATGGTTTCTGTAGGTGATGCTCTATCGCTCACAGAGCCAGGAAAGAAACAGTTTCCCATCCTCTGAAAATTGCTGAGGACCCTGGAGGTTTCTTTGATCAACTGGAATTATCTCCAAAGCTTTGAAATGTTTCTGGTGTGGGGTTAGGGGAAGAAATTATGGTCAATTGAAATATTTTTTATTGCATTTAGATTGCTTTCTATGAATTTTCCCACCTGTTTTCTAGGACTTAACACAGGTACTTCCTAGGAATTTTCCCGATGGCTTTCTGAAAATTTTCCAGGATGCTTTCTGGGAATTTCTCGAATGCGTTTTACAAATGCCCCCAAGTGCCTTCTAGGAATTCCCCTGGGGAAGTTTCCAGGAATTTCGCCAAAGCTTTCTAGAATTTTTTTTGGGTGCTCTCTGGGAACGTCCTAATGCTCTCTGGGAATTTTTTATGTGCTTTCTAGGAATTTCCCCTGTACTCTTTCGAAATATCTAAGAAATTCTAGAGTTTTATGGAAATTCCCTGGGAACTCTGGTGTTTAACGCATTTCCATGAATTCCCACAACTGCTGCTGAATGCAGAGCATTGCTGTGGATCCCTGTCACTCAGTATGACTTCTCCAGGACATTTTAGGAATTTGGAGGAAGGGAATGTCCCGAATTTTGCTAAGAACTCCTGCAGCTTGCTCAGGGTTTTCTCAGTATTTTGGGTTGAAAAGCCTTATTAGAAATTCTGGGAGTTTTGTAAGAATCTTTCTGTTTTTTTCTAGGAATTCTTGAAGCTTTTTAGGAATTCTGCAAGTCTTTTTTTAAATTTTGGGGTCTATAAACTTTTTATGAATATTTGGGCTTTCTAGTTTTCCTGGCCTTTCTAGGACATCCTGGATCAAGAACCTTCCTAGGAATACCTAGATTGAGACCAATGCTATGATTTACCATATTGAGATATTTTCAAAGAATTTCCTAGCACTTTCTTGGAATTAATTGATCTAGACTTTTCTAGGAGTTTCCCTGGCCTTTGTAGGTATTCCTGAATGTATAACCTTTCTAGGAACTCCTGGACTGAGACTTTCTCTAAGGGCTTACTGGGCCTACAGCCTTTCTTGGAATTTTGACACTTTCTGTGGGGATTCCTGGATCTAGAACCTGCGCTGTTCTAGGAATTTCCCTTCCTCGGAATTTTACCAAGTTTTCTAGGCAATCTTGGATCTAGACTCTTTCTAGGAATTGCCTGCAAAAATTCTTACAGGAACTGCAGTAATTCCTCATGTCCCATATGCCCTGATTTTGCTTCAAGGCCTAGAAATAGGTTTTACCATTTTTCTTCTATCGGAGATAAGCATCCGTCATATGCATAATTGAGTAGCTGTACGCATTCTGCAAAAAACCCCCCGCTCTGCTCAAAGTGCTTGAATTCCTCTTTTAAAATCAGTTACCACAAAAGTAATTATTTTTTTCTCTCTTAAAATTCACTACGTTATACATTGCTCCCAAGAGTGATAATAAAACGGCTTCCTGAGAGCAGTCTGCATTCCTTCCTTTCTCTGACGCTTGTGTCCCTCTCACAGAGCCTTCTTCCCTACAAGCTCTTCAGAGCAGCATTTTTAATAGAATTTGGAAAGCTTTAGATGTAGCTGGCACCCCTTTAAACCTGCATGCTGTTAGCATTCCCTCCTCCTCCAGAAACAAGCACATCAGTCTGTTCTCTGAAAAATATTTCATTCTCCTGGCACCTTCCCTGCCTGCTTGAACCCCAAAGAAGAGCGACTAGATACGGAAAAGCCACCGATTTAGCTCACTGCAAACCCTGCAGCAGCACCTTCTTCCACCACACGTCACACCCCCACTGAAGAACTGGCCATGCCTGCGTGCAGGACGTCATAAATCCAGAGCGCCGCTCATCGCTGGGGCGCATAAGCCATTGGAAAACGTCTTGTGCCTCTTCATTGGGTACGGCGGGGCAGGGTTTTCCTCTGGGCCAGGGCCTGAAGGGCTGGAAGTTTGTCAAAAGGGCCGTGGGCAGATGAGGAGAGAAAGATAGGAGGTAACTGCAGGATGCCATTCCTGTTGTTCAGAGAACTGCAGGGTAAGTCCTGAGGAATGAACGGCACTGACAGTTTAGGCTGCCTCAGGTCTTGGATCTGCCCACGTACCCAGGGATTTCCCGCGATGCCACTGATGCAAGGAAGTACAAAGCAGCCGTGGCAGTACGGCGCTCAGACTGCGTATGACATGGCAGACAGTGACCTTAGGACCTCGCGAATCTGTCCTCCTCCTGCCAGTGAGATAAAGTCTTCCCACTGAGAAAAGGGGCGCAGGTGTTTCAAGTTAACTGATAGGAAGACGAATGTAACACTGTTAAGTGTTAATGCGTGACAATACAGCATGGAATACATCCTTTGAGGTCAAGTGTCAGGATTAGGAAAGTATCGGCATGCCAGATTTATGGACTAGAAAGTGACTCCTGTGGGCCTCCGGAGTTAATATATGAACTCCTTCACATAGCATGATGCATGCAAAGGCAAGTTATAAAATGTTTGCTCTTGTCCTTCTGCCAAACACTTGGAGCCAAAACCTTAATTGGACTTAAAAAATATGTTTTTATATTTCCCTTTAGGGCACTGGAGTTTTAAACTGGTGTAAGACATATGGCTATTCTCCTCAATACTGAGTTAACCTTTGCGGTCTAAGTTCACGTTGAGAGTAAATCCAGTCTTCCCAGAATGCTCTGCTGTGGACGGGATTATATTTTTCTGAGAAGGATTACGATGCTCAAGACATAAGGACCATAGGGACAGCATGGTGTTGTCTGATCAATGGAATATGTCAGAGTATCTGAAAATTTCCAATCTTACTAGCTTTCTTTTAGCACCAAAAAAAAAAAGGGAAAACGAGTTTGCCCACGTAACTCCTAAATATGTGCATACTTTTGCGCAGGTCTCTTACTAAGCGAGCTGTAATCTACAGATACATGTGTGTTGCACCAGGAGGTGCTGGTGCCTGATGATCCCAGTAAGAAAGGCACTCAGCGACTCTGAGTATCACTTAAAATGGTATTTATTAGAGCCAATACTATAAGGAAAGAGTAGTACTCATAATCTTATGTCCCTTTAGATGCCAAGAACCCCAAGTGGGGTAGCATCTGCATGCTGTGCAGAACCCATCCATAGACAAAAGCTCTCCCGTTTTGGTCATTCAAGCTATTACAGAACTTTCTCACAAGAAAACAACTCTATTCGTCATTTCTCCTGTCGAACCCAGAGGATGCTTGCGTGAGAACTTCTTGCTGCCCTTTCAGACACAGGCGGCGTGATCAGCGGTGCCAGGTGGGAGCCGGCTGTGCTGCAGGCTCTGCTGTTGGCAGCAGCCGCCCGGGTTTACCCTGTGCCCAGGGAGGTTGTGCGACACCACACATGCCTGAAAGCCACCCTGTCCATGCAGCGCGGGCCTGGCCCCACGGAGGCGAACCGTGCTGTCGATCTGTAGCTCCTTGATGTGCGGTTGTCGTCCAGTCAGGACACGACCTATGTGCCCTTCCTACAGCTCCGTGTAAAGCTGAGATATGAACTGGGGTCTGAAACTACGTGGGTCGTGATCATAAAGGCTCCCACATCCACACTGGTGCTGCTTGAGAAATGTTAAAGCACTTAAGTGCGTCATATACCTGATGGAATGAGAGTGTTGGCTTTTAGCTTAACATTCAATAAATGCACTTTGTACCTACTAACAGTAAAATTTTCAGCGGATGGCCATCAGTTGAGATCAGATACCTTTTCTCCTATTGCACAGAACAGACCAAAGGCTGGCCCCAGCTTTCCAGTCTGTGAGGGTACAGAGTGGTACACGCGGGACACCGTGCTGAACAGAACAATGGCGTCACCTGCCTTTGGGACTCTGGTGGTCAAACAGCTCAGCTTGCGCTACTTTAACACCAGCTGGCCGTGTTCAACACACCTGATATTTCCCAAAGCCACTGTTTAACTCCATCTCAGAAAGAAATTTCCTGACGTTGAGATGTGTCGTGCTGTATAACTGCAAGTACAGTAACGAGCATTAATTGCTACAGAGTTAAAATGGAACTGCAAGATAAAATGCTGTAACAGGTACTCAGCAAAGGAAGAATTAGATAATTTAGTAGGTCTTTAGCTTGAACATATAGGATTCAGTAACAAAATGATACGGTTATAGTTTCTCCGTTGCCTCCCTTCCTTTTCCCATCACTTTATGTTTCAGCCAGGTTTAAGAAGACAAGCCAAAGCACCCATTGCTATACCCTCACTCGAACTAAACACGTCTGGAACCATTTGTTATTTTGTGACTCTTGGAATAGAACCATATTCTTGAAAGCGATGGCAGAGAGAACGGTTTTCGTGAGCCAGTTGTTAAAGCTTCGTAACACTGTGAGTTCAAGACTCGTGCATCTTTGATTGATAGTGTTGTATTGAACTGACTTGCCTTACTTCCCACTAAGTATGATTCATTCTTCTTGATTAATTCTAATAATACTATGGTGTATTGGAAGGCCTATAAGAGGAGAAATAATCACCGAGGCGCTGTGGGAATGAGGGAGTCCCCTTAACTGCCTGTGCAGCGTACCCTTCAGAACCTACGAAATGCCTCCTTGCTGATCAGCGCATCACGTTAGCAGCAACAAGCAGCGTTTGAGAGGAGCTCGAACGGCAAAAACGGCAGGAGAAGGCAGGGAAAGCCAGGCTGGTTCCTGCTGTAATGCTGCCCCGCATGGGTGCTGCGTCCAGGGAGTGACTACTGTCAGAAACATGAAGGATTTGAAATTAAGAACTAAATGATACTGGCTTTATAATGCTTGTAAATACTGTTGCTCAGACTGGCTGGCTTTCAGAGAAACTGTAGTTCATTTGGTCAAATTACCAACACATTTCTTTTCACAGCTTCTTTCGAGCCAGCTTCAATTATAACCTTAAAATAGCATTTTTACTGGCAGAGGAAACAAACCTTTAGACAAGACATGTGAAAGCAATGCATTTCCCTTAGCTCAGATATCTTATTTAATTTTTTATAATTATTTTTTCCCGCAGAAAAGCACGTTTGCTGAAGTAGATGTTTCAAACAGGTGCTTCATCTCACTGAACTTTTTGCAACTTGTTTGGGTAGGCTGAGATCTAAAAGTTACAGTATAAAAAAAAATTAGTTCTTTTTTTCCCATTGTATCATCTAGTGTTTTCTCTTCTACGTGCTGCAACCAGGCAATATCTGGCAGCACACTGGAGCTTCTAGAACTCGCAGCCATTGCTTTATCTGAGCTGGTTGGACATGTCCTGAAATAAGCAAGTTAAACTAAAAGGCCAAGCAAAACCTCTACAAGAAAGCATACAGAAAAACATCTGCCCACACATTATAAAGGGGGGAAATATTAAAATCGGGTAGTCCTCTACCCTTTTTGATGTGGAATTTTTAACTGAACACTAATGGTGCTGGGAATTTCATCTTGCAGTTAACGTGCTGCTGCTCGGTCCGGCTGTTCTACTCAGCTCTGTAGTACCTGTTACAAAATCACTTTCCTTGCACGTGTTGAATGCTTTTCATCTTCAAAGCTTACCCAGGTGACTTTCACAATGCACTCGGGACAATACTCTTTGGCACGGGGCTTGTCACTCACGCGTCTGAAAGCTGCAGAGTTGCCGTTCTGCTGGTATGGGACTAGAGGCTCGGTGCTGCTGGAGCCAGGGATTATCAGGGTATTTATCAGGCTTTGAAGTCGTGACATCGAGTACAACGTTTAGTCAGCCACGAAAAAAGGTTACACGCAGTTAGGACCTCAAACGATAGCAAATTTTGTACCTTAAAAAAAAGTCATTGAAAAGGAGGGAAATTACATTTTTAAAGCTGCGCAACATGGTAGTGAAAAATCTTGTTGACAGAATCTTCAATTATTCCTTCTGTACAGTAGCCAAACAGACCGCCTTCTAGAAGAGAACTCTAGATGTCCTCCAAGTATGCCAGAACTTATCCCAAAATATGAAATGATTTGTAAACTGGATCATGATTTTTGTGTCGGAGAAATAGTCAGTTGACTAATGTAAGGAAACGCTTGGTTTATCATGAATAAATACGTGTGATCCTCTCGTTCTTCTCTTTTTAGTTTTGAGAAAGGCTGTTTCATGTCCATCTTGGTAGTGTGAATACAGAGTTTCTTATTCTTTCTCATCATTTAACATACATCTGATTCAAGTTAAAAGATGCAGTCTTCAAGATTTATTTTTTTAATTCACAAATTGATAAATTTGAAAATATTTGGCTAATCCAGTGTAAATTGTCCTGTTATTGCTATGGTTTTGGGTGAACTGATGCTGCTACCTGAGCTCACAGCTTCTTTCCTTAGAAGGGCAAAACCAGATCCCCAGCTTGGATAAACTGGATTAGTTCACGCTTGCTTGGATTTCCCTTTGGATGCACTGAAGCAATTTGTAAGCATGTAATACGGCTACTGCTTGAGAGCTGGTTTGTTCAGTTTTTAGCATGTGGAGTGTGTGGACTGTGTGACATTTGCAGCGGGCAAGGTTTTACGGTGGTTTTACTGCAATGAGGAAGGAATCGAGGAGCATTTTCCAGGAAGGGTTCAAAGGGCCTCGTCTCGTGGTTGGGGTACTGAATGGAAGCTGCCAGCGGATGGCGGTGTCTATAGAAACGCAAGGGGCACGAACAAAAGGGGGGTTATAACAGCACTGAAAAAATCAAAATTAAATAAAAAATTGAAAAGAAACTTTATTTCTTTTTTAGTACTAGTATATGATGTGATTGCTGCAGTAAAAGGTGACAAGCTTTATGACTAGGTCTTTTCCAGTCCTCTCTGGAGTAAGATGTAAAACATGGAGGTCGAAACAGCTTGTGAAAAAAAATTCCAAGCAAACAGGTAGCTGTGACTTCAGTATTGAGTTTTGTTTCCAGTATGGTAGCCAGGGCCTAAATTCTGCAGCAAAAGTTCCTGCTGTTTGAGGCAAAATGTATAAAAGTTCACACTTTTCTCATGATCTAAGATAACTTATCATGACTTTGGGCCAAAGGAGTCCCTAGTACTTAGTGCTAGTATAGACAATTACTCACTTGGCCTCTTTTGAGACTTGATGATGAAGCAATTTCATTTAAAACTACTTTTTGCCAAGCTAAATTGTTTGATTTAATACTCATCACCCTCGTTTTCTATATTTCCTTATTCTTTTCTCCATCCAACTGTTGAAGCCATTGGAAAAGAGATCAAATACTCAAGAGCAGAAGTTTTTATATCATCCGTATTGTTTCATTTTTATAAGAACCCTACTTAAAAATCTTTTTTGGCAGGAAGAAGGTAATAGAGATGGGAAGCATCTGATAGGAACGAAATTGAAGGCTTACAAAAATTTTCTATCTATCTATAACAAACGTTAAGTAAGGCAGATGCTACGTTAACTACACATCTGTGCTGCTCGTCTGTCCCATAAAGGATCTTTAGCATTTTGGTTTGTAGGTTTATATGCAAAATATAGTTTTTAAAACGATGTATTAATTAGGAATTTCAATTAAGGGTAATCAGGCATCCTCTAAAAAGAATTATTTCTGATTGCATTAAGATTTCTCAGTCATATGTGTATGGACTATATTGGCTAAGACCAGTGGTGGACTGAAGTCTCTTGGCAACGTTTCGGTGTGCGTGAAGGAAGAGACACATCTGTTAACGAAGCTGTAACGACGCCCCTAGATAATGCCACAGCAAAATGGTCTCCAGTATGATGATGAGGATTCTTGAAATGTCCTGAACTGAGTTTGTAAACGTTCTTAAAAGCAAACTGAAAACAACTGGGGTTAGTTACATTGTTTTCCAGGACAGCTGTTAAAAAATAAATGGTCAGGTGATACTGATGAACTGTGTAAAATGCTTTTAAAACTGTAATATTTGGCCCAGTGTAGTGAAGAATTATTCCGCTAGCTGCACGTGCACCGTTCTGTCTTGGCTTTGTCACTGGCCTTGGGCACGTCTCTTTGATTAGGGACACGGAAAGAAGTTATTTCAGGGCAAACTGCTGTGTGAACTCAAAATACATCAGCTTCTCGGCAATATTGCCAAACAGACATTCTTACCCCAGGACAAGAAAATAATCCACTTCACATTTACCTCTTGAGGTAAGACAAGATTTTATCCCCTTTTGAAAAAATTAAATTGCTTTTTAGGATAAGGATGTGCATGTGTCTGTTTCTCACGGAATAACTGGAGCTCTTCAAGTTTATACCCTTGCTTGCCCTGCAGAAACTTCTTTGTCTGTTCCTATCCTCTGCATCTTCCTTTGCGCACATAAAAAAGAAATAATGTTTTTAATCCTTCTGTCAGAGTAATGTAAGATCTCCAGATAAAAGCCGAATAGGTGTAATAATTCCTTTTTACATATGAGATATAAATGATATGACAATGGATGGGGAATCAGAACAGCATACTCTGTTGGCTTGTTTCTTGGTTTGCTAGAAGCAGAGCTGTGGGAATAACTTTCACCCCAAAAATGGTTGCGCTTCAGCTGTTGTGATAAAGTTAAGCCATTTTAATAACCAGCAACCGCTGGCGTGATCCCGATTCTGCTCTTGCCCTTTTCCTTGTGCAAGTGAAGGCGTTTGGATGCTTAAGCCAGCTCAGGGGGTTCAACTGAAAGCATCGGGTTTTGCAGGGTTATTTTTCTGGTTTAGCACTGGTTATGGTGTCCCACCCCATCCAAGACAAACGGCTGGAGTGCAGCTGGCACGAAGGTGAAGATTCGATAACGCGTTCAATTTTCTGGCTGGTCATTTTTAATGCTTTCAGAGTCTGCATAGTCAGAAGGAAAACACGTTTTCAGTGGGGCAGAGCTGGTCACCAGCTTGGATTCCACGTTCGCCTGATGACCGCTGCTGGCTGGGCAAAGGGCAGGGTGACACGCCTGGGCCTGACGGGCCTCTTCGCCTTCCTCCTGCTTCCCCGCCTGCGCCAGCGAGAAGAGGGTTGTGTTCCCGAGGGGAGCGGTGGGAGACCCTGGTCAGTACCGTGCACTGGCCTTAACTGGCTATTTTTCACAAAAGAGAGAAGCCATGAAGCAGAAAATCAGTCAATGGAAACTTCTAAAACGGTGCTAAAGGCATAAATTTCCCTTGATTGCCTGGCCTGCCTTCCAAGAACTGTAGATTTTCACTGGTGTAGGCTGATGCCGCATACCCAGGGATCTTACAGAAAACCTAGTTCCTGAAGCTCCTTTTCTCTCCCCGTTTTTTCATCCACATCCTATGTACGAAGTAGATTTAGTAATATTCTGCAAGGTGTTCCGGACAAGCGGTGGCTTTGCTGTCCGTGCTCATGCTGGTGTAGTAGCAGGAAAACAGTTTCAGCTGTGCGGGCGAAAGTCAGTGCTGCAATCCAAAGCCCCGGGGTCCCGCTAATTACCCCCGCAGGCTGGGGCTGGCTTGGGTAGCTCAGGGAATTTGCTGCTGAAAGAAAGTTGGAAAAAAAAAGGGGCTACTTCTCTTCCTTCCTATCTCTGGTCCGCAGTCGCTGCCACCCAGCGTGACCTGACCCCTTCACTGGGCACAAAAGGTGCCGTCCAGGTGCGCAGGGGTGTGGTGGGACATGGCCCCCCAGGCCTCTCTTGCCCTCAGCGGGCAGCAGACGCGGCTCCTGTTGTTCCAGCGGCTCCGGGCCGGAGGGTTACAGCAGTAATCGGTGATGGCAAACTTAGGGCAGGACAGGCCGGCAGGGAGAGGCTTTGCTTGAGCCCGCCATGGCAGGGCGGGGAGGGGGAACAAGCAGCTTCTTCAAATAATACAGTCTTACAGCGCCCATTCCACGCCTGGCTGGAAGTTGTTTTCACAACATGAAGGTTTTGAGGTGACTTTTGGGTAAAAAGAAGCATGAATGCCATCGTTTCATCAAAACGCTTCGCCAAATGATAAAAATTTTGAAATCTTAGATTTAAGGCAGGGTTGGGATTATTTGTCAGTGTGATTTTAAATGAGGATCCCACTGTTTTTTAACTCCATTGCAAATGTGATCAGCTGTATTTTGTCCTGTAATCAGCTCTTCGTTTGGTTCAAGTGGCACCTGGATCCAGCAATTAAGCCATCCTCCTGTGCCCCTGGGCACACCATACACGTGTTAAGGAAAAGGAGGAGGAAATGAAGAGTGTCCCGTAAAGCGGATTTGAAAACATGTTGGAAAGGAGCTCTGGAAAGAGCTGGTGGGAAGCAGGAGAGGGGCAGGCTGCCCGGGATGCCCTGTGGGCCATGGCTGAGCTCCGGGGCGAGTTGGTGCCAGGGCCAACGGAGCCGCACACAGAGTCTGGAAAAGATTTTGAGGTATGGTAATTTTTTTTAATACACTTTGATTTTGTTGTGGTGGATGTTTTTGCTCTTGTCTTTTGATTCTGTGCATGATTAAGTGTCTAAATGCTTGCTGTCTTTGTGGGGTTTTGTTCCATTTTAGTTTATTTTATGTTTGTTTGGGTTTGGTTTCTATTTGGATCAAATGAAAATTAAAAATTATATGCTTGTAAATAACTTCATTAAGATATAAAACCAAAAAAAAAGGAGGGTTTTTCTTTTTATTTCTCTGTATCTAGCTCCTTTAAGAAACCGTATTTTCGTGTTATAAATTCTCAGCACTTTCTTGTAATCTGGCAGCTTTAATCTGGTAAAATTGGCTGCCCAGAAATGAGCCCACCTGGGCAGGAGCACAGGCTGGCAGAATCGGTCTTTCACAGTCACTGTTAAAAGGTGTAGCTTTGCAGAAGTGGGAAACAGTGGTAACTTCTGTTAAATTTAAAAAAAAAATATAAGATGAACTGTGTAGTTTGATTGTTTGTTTTCATCCAGCCCTTATTGTATTTGTTCCTGTCTGCATTTTCAAGTCTTCGTTGCTCTGACTGAAAGAGTAAAGGCAGCAGAAATCATGCCTAAATCAGATTGTCTTTCTAGGGCAGCTAATGAATAAGTCTACTGGGTCTTCTTGAAGTTAAGTGGTTGCAACTAAACTCTGTTGTCAGTTTAGAATTATTTAAACCAATCTGTTCTGTTCTGGATTCTTCAGGTGTTCATCCCCACCAGAGCAGAGGGCGTTCTATTTAGCTGGACTTTCTTATGAGTAAGATGAAAGACTATTTAAAACTTGTAGGATTATGTTTCTGGTGTTCAAGGGATATTTTTAATATTACCTACTAAATATTAAAGAACCAGAATGACATTTTTGAGTTTTAATCAAATCTCAAGATTTTTATTTTACTGGGTTTTTTTTAATATATCCATTTGGCACCTTTGAAGAGAAGTCTCACAGAAGTGACTGTTTTGGAACTGTTACTGGCTTCCTGGGAGACTGAAAAACTTGTCGTTCGTGTGGCTCATGCACCCCGAGATTGCTCGCTTTCTGTAAGTGTGCCCAGAGGTGAACCTGCTCCCCAACCTCCTCAAGCTGGTGGTGATCAGTGGTGCTAGAAAACAGGTTAGATAATAGAGTTTCAGGACTAAAATAAGGAAAATCTGAGAGTTTAACCTAGGAATTGGAGGATGAATCTTCTGCATTTCAGAAATAGTTGTGCCTTTTTTTGTACCTAGAGACATGGGATAAACGCATGACCGCACCAGATTGCACCAGGCTGCACCGGGGGAATTTGTGCTTCACGTGTATTTGCATGTCTTGTCTCAAAAATGCAAACTTTTCTCCGGGAAAGATTGTGCAGTTGAGTCTGTCTTATTCTATTTCTTCAGTTCGGGAGTCTTAAAAGAATAAAGTTGTTATCCTTATGTAGTCTTTCTATTTATAGATATTTTAAAATATGGTCTGTTAGTGTATAAAGTTAAGCTGTTTTCTTATTTCTCTTTCTCCTTTTTTTTTTTTTAAATAATGTAGTGTCTTGACCTGTTTGTTGTGAGAGGGACTGCAACATGAAATACAGAATTTGAATGTTCACTTGATGGCAGTGGAAATTGAATTTACTTCAGCTGCATTAAAGTGCCCACATTCTCCTTAGCTGCTTGTTGACTAGGAAAGGTTTATGAAATCCAGTGATTGTTCCTCAGAGGTTGGGTTTTTTTATTTGGAGGCTTTATATGGAGATGACCCAATAATGCCATGTAATTTATATTGTAAGTACACCCTAAGGCCTTGGTTTATTTTGGTGAAGAGACAGTTCTTAGTAAACGTCTAGCAGAAGCAAAATAGAAAAAATGCATGTTATATCTCAATATTTTGAAATAATTATTTGTGGAGCTCCATTTCTCAGACCACCCTTGAGCAGCTAAATAAGTGGCCTGGTTTGCAAATATTCCGAGCACTGTAAACACCGTACAGAAATGTAATCCTTTAAAAATAATTTCTGGGAATAATTTTTGAGTTTACACAGCATCTTAGAATAATTTAGGTTGGAGGGGACCTCTGGAGGTCATCCGGTCACACCCCTGCTCAAAGCTGGCTGGAACTCGCGTTCAGCTTCAGGTTCAGCTTAGGTACCTCAGGGCCTTGTCCTGTCACACAGGCTGATCCAAACTGCCTTTATTTTGACGCTTATGGGAGCTTCCTGAATACTTATTGTGTAGGCAGCTGCGTGTAGCAATTGCTGAGATCAAAAAAGGATTTAAAAGACTACCGTAATGCTCTGGAAATTGGATATTGCTTAGGGATCCATTGGTTTAAGGAATGTTACAAGCTGTTCGTTATAGGCTGACCTCTAAAAGCTGTTTATTTATTCAGAATATAAAGCAAGTGCTAGTAATTGTTTTGCATCTTATGGAGACTTAACGTCCACACGTTAATTTATATATTTTTTTTTTTTAATTTTGTGCTGATTGTTTTTCAGAACTCGGCTTTCCTGCTTCTTGCATCCTCAATGATGCTAGCGTAGTCTCAGCATTTTAAGCTAATGAAATCTGTAGAATTTCACATTTTGTGTTCCCTTCTGCTTTACAGTCGAGACGTTTGGATTAGAGTGTCAACCTGACTGCGAAGGAAGGGATTTCACTCGGAATTGTTCAGAGGCAGTAACAAAATTTCTTATTTGTTCCCTTTGTGGACAACTTCACTGTCTGGGGGGTGGGAGGAGGCACTGCTTTGGTACGTTGTCAGAGAATTAAATTGCAGCCTGTGCTGTTTGTAGGCATCGGAAGTAATTATTAGGTTTGAAAGAAATACACTAATTTGTTAAATGTTTGAAAATGTCTCAAATAGAATTGAGATATAAACCAGCGGGAGATTATTGTTCTGGTCAACGTGGCATATTACTATCTGAGGAAGGCTTCTGTTCATCATTTGTTACTTTGATTTTACCATAAAACTGGCATTTTAGGTGGTGTTTTGTAAATTGGTGAGGTTACGAACTTGGTTACCCCCCTTACCTTCAGTATTTCTAGAAGAAGTGTTTATCAGTGTTCTTCCTTCCCTTGGTGTCTGTAACTGTTTGATTTTTATCCTCTGATACATGTGGAATTTTTCCTCCTCTGTATTTTTTCCTTGAGTCATGTCTTCTGGCTTGTTCTATAAGATCGCCTTACTCGACTGGTGATGTAGCTGTTCACGGTTCTCATCTGTATCTGTTCTTCTGAAAACAAAATTCTCTCTGTGAAAAATTTTCTATTTGAAGTGGGATGGCAGCATTCCTTTTTAATGTGTGTTCTCTCTGTCCCAACACGGCTTGCCTCTGGCTGAAGTTCTTACATTCTCCAAGGATATTACTAATGCACTTTGGAAGAGAATGGAAATTCTGTTTTACAAAGGTTTTAAGTCTTTTAAACTGATTTTTATTCCAAAATGAGTCCACCCCTTCCAAATTTAAATTCTTTTATTGACAGAAAATATTTTTGTTTTTCACTCTTACAGGAAAAAAACTACAAATAAAAATCCATGTCAAGATTAACAGTGAGTTTCATAATTATTTTTGAATAAAACAGAATTTTTTTGCGTGGTATTGGAATTAGTAGCAGGACTGTTTTTTTTCCCACTTGGAAAAGAGAGATGGGAAAAGTCAGTAACAGTTTGTCTAGTACTTTAAATTTAGCAAAATTACAGGAAGGACTAAAGAATTAATCTGCGTGGGTTATTTAACCAAGGTCCGGTTACCTAATGCTTCCCCCCCCTGCCTTTATTATCCAGTTATATACTTGCAATGTTATTCTACTTCCTTCCAACCCAGTCTAAGCCTACTTTATTGCATCTTTTTTCAAAGCATACAATTTCTCATATGTGTTCCAGCATAACTAAAACTTTGAGCCTTTTTCTCTTTGGTTGAGAAACACTTCTTTTTTTCTGGCAATGAAAGCGTATAGATTGCATCTTAACCTGAAGGAAAATATTCCAGATGCTTCCTCCCAGGTATGCCTGTCACTGGTTCATCTGCTTTATCTTAGAAATAAATGCCTTGGAGGATAAAAAAATGCATCAAAATGATTCTTCAACTGTGAAGCTACAGTAATCTGTATTGGCTAATGATCTGTTTCTGAATGTGTTGTATGATTCTGCCCTTTCCCTTTCAACCTTGGAATACTAAACTCACTTTATTTTGGGGCAATTGATGCATATTATTCGTATTTAAATGCACATATGTATTGGTGCACTAACAAGTATTTCTTTTTCATAATATCAGCACATCCTTTTTCCAAAAGAATGTTCCCTCTTCACCTTCAAGTAGAGATAGAGATCTCTTTATTTACAGTAACTTGGTATTGATTGGTCTTAATTACTTTTTGAAATTATGCTCATGAATCACTGAGGTCTAGATTTTTGCAAAGACGAGCCCAGCGGGCTCTGCACAGAGCAGAGGTGCTCAGCCTGCTCCTGCTTTCTTAGTCCTCCCACTGAACTGGCAGGTCATGAGCAAATTCTTGGGGTTTCTTCCCTACAGTAACTCTACAGGGATTCCCACGATTGGGTGTGATGCTGGAGTGAACCGTGCTTCCGTTCTCTCCTCTACGGGAATGAGACGGCGGTAGAGCCTGAGCTCTGAAATCCTCACCCTGCTGGAGTCAGTACCGAACATTCCTCCTGACTTCAGCGTGGCAGGGATTGCACCATGGTTTACGGGAACGCCCGGCGTGTTCCATACTGGTACATGTTCTGCAGTGTTCAGTCTTTGTAGTTGAGCCGGGATGTGTTGGCTGCTCCTAATCAAAGTAATCTAGGAAACTTCAGCAGCTGAGCTTAAAAGTTAGCCTTGAACGTGTACATTGTATACATATAAGAAATCTACTGTAATACTTAAACTCTTAGGTATTTGCCAATAGCGGCGCTGGCTGAAATTATTTGAAGATTATATTCCCCTCTTAAGACCATGGACTTTCTGTTCTTTCCTTTTTTTAATTATTTTTTTAAGACATGGAAACTGTTGCACATACTCTTCCATGAAGTGAACCTTTATCTTTTATCATTTCGTTATCAGCTCTCAAGGGGAGTGACGTAAGATTGCGGTCACTGGCATGAATGACCAGCATGTGAGCTAAGGAAAAATAAATGCTGCTTTTCTTTTAGGAGAGAAAAATTAACTTTTCTCTTTGTGAGACAGGGAGGGACGCTTTGGAGGCACATCAGAAAATAATAGTTCTGTCCTTTGCCTTGAGTAGCAGAAGGTGATGGGGAAAGTGAAAGACGGTTCTTGTAATTATGGAACTGCTTTTTAGCCCCGGCAGAAAGGAGGGCTTTGAGTAACACGTGTGGTTTTTCAGGAGAAACACACAGACAAATCTTCCTTCATCCTTATCTTCATTGCCATGAAGATGGTGGCTTTGCAATGTATGTGCATAGGCTTCCTTCAGTTTTTAAGGAGGAGATTAACTTCCAGCTGTTTGGAAAAAAAACTAAGAATGCATTTTATCATGTTAGTGTAGTTTCCAAGCAAGGTACGTGCAGGTTGTTAAGTGCGGTGATGTGTTCATTTGATCTCGGAAGACCAAGGCTTATCCTCCATCCAGTCCTTCCGACAGAATCAAGACCTTTCAGTAGGAGATGAAGGCCTGAACACTAGGTATCTGCTGCTCTATAGATGGCTGAAGCTTATCTTAGCAAATTTCAGCCCAAGATTGTAGAAAATGTGGCAAAGAACAGACGCTATTTGTTTTGCCAGTGTAGTGATAGCGTGGAAAATAATCTAAAATCTTTGGGTTTAAAACAAACAAAAAAAGACATTATAAAGACAATAACAGCATTATTTTTTCACTCTTGAATGTGTTATATTCTATAGTACAGAAAGCAGTTAATTTTTCATAACAGTGTGAAATTGTATCATGCAGGTGTCATCAAATGCAATAATTAAACCTCAGCAAAGTAGTTTAAACATGCTGTTACTGGTGTGACTAGTTAGTGCCGTGAATGATGGGGAAGGGAGTCTGATTAGGGAGCCCGTAGGCAACTGGGGATAAAAGACCAATGTCAGCAGCATCTTAACTAGCTGAGAAGAATCTCTGTGCCCAACATGCTGCTGCTTGTGCTTTAATAACTAGTCATCCCCTGATGCTTTTCCTTTTGACAACCAAGTGTGTATAAAGGTGATAGAACTGTGAACTGTGACCAGCACACTTCAGCTGCAGCTGGGGAGGTTCCTTCCTCGTGTTTTCAGAGGCCGTTTATGCAACGGTAGCCAGATCATGGGAGTTACAGAGGAACAGTGCAGACCCCTAATGCAAAAATGTTGGCTTTGTAAGAAATAGTTTGCCGTGCATTCCCCTCTTGCAGTGAGTACCCAAAACCAGTTATTCTAAAAAGCCAGACAAGCAACTCAGACTGAAAGCCCAAAGGGGACAGAGCCCCCAGCTTTATCGGAATGTGTCTTATCTTAAAATCGGCAGCAACACAAATCTGTATGAAGAGAGAGTGTGTGAATGCTGGGGCAGGACTGTGGATTTTTGGCACAGGAGACAGACAAAGGTAATACGTGAACATTCGAAGTTTCAAATCGATAACAGATATCAGGGACTCGGATTAAGAATTTCTCAACCATCAGCCCTAGATATGAAGGACCGAACTCTGCTTTTTAAAGACTTGTTTAATTTTATTTTTATTGTACGCAGTCTTCCATAATGACCTTTTAAATGAAGTTTTCAATTATTATTAATTTGGCTAGAGAGTGGGAAAATAAAGAAACACCCTCAAAGCAAAAACTCTTAACATCAAGTGGCTGCTGGGTAGAGGATGATAAACCGAGAAATGATAGCTTCTAAATCGGGAAGGGAATTTAGACATTATGCCTGGTAGTTGTGTCTTCTCTCAGGAGATGAGTTAAGATTGGGAGAGTAGAACATGAGAGCCCCCTTAGGATGGACTGGAATATGGAGAGCAAGGCAGCTGGGAATTTCAGAGGATTTCAGTTCCAGGCAGAAGGTGTTGTGTCTAAAATGCGAGTGAGGACTCACTGATGAGGGAGGGAGCGAACCTCTGGCGGAGCACAGCGCTTGAGAAAATATCAGTGCAAAATTAGAAACGGGGTTCAAGTGACCACTGGGCAACTCCTCCGAGTCTGCAGAATTGCTCTTTTCTTTTGGGAGAAGACGCCGTGAGCTGGTTTGTGACACGGGGAGAAAATACTTTCTGCATGTAAGTAACATTTGGATTTAGGTGTGTAACGTGGATGTGTCAGTGCTGTTTGTTCGCAAAATGCCAGTTGAGTTCTCACTGGAAATCTAGTTTAGTGAGAGCTGATGAGAAACTGCAAAATTATTCCTGTGGAAGAGCTGGAAATAAAGATACTTGCGATACAGCAAAGTTGTGATTCTGAGTAGGTAGCTTGGAAACTTTTTGATCAAATAGGTAGGGTTTTAATTGAAAAATACTGGCTTGGTGAAGAAAAATGTACCTATTTCAACACACTTCCGCTAACCATCAGTCACGGATCTGTCAGAAACTTGCCTGGGTGTCTTGCAGGGTGCTAAAAATTGTCGATTTTCAGTATTTGTGGCTTGTTGGCCAGAATACGGTAAATATTCCATAACTCTATTTTGAAAGCTGGAATGGAAGTGCAAACAGCCCCATCTTAAGTGAAGGCGGCTGGGGCCTGCTGGTTCCCGGCCACGCGTTTCAAGCACCGATCGGTTTGATGGGCCTGGCACCTTTGGGCTGAAGTGGGGTGTTGGAATTTTATGCTGCCCGATAGCGCTTGCCCTACCTTTAAGAGGACTTTGTAGAATGTCCTTATCTTTCCTGGAGCGGCTGCGGCTATTCCCAGAATTAGGACCAGCACACATAGTTGCTTGGAGTTTGGGCAATTGGCTGTCTAGTTTTATTTTGAAAACAAACCCAAAACCTATTAAAATATTTGGATTTTTTGGAAACCGTATTTCTTATGCTGGATTTTTTGACTTGAAAGTTTGTGTGTGCCCTATTCTGTCTTGTCTTATGGTGCTGATTCAGATTTCCCGGATAACGGAGGTTACAAATTTAACCAGCGTTCCTGGCTGCTACGGTAGTGTTGTGCCTCTGGAGCTGATAGGATTTCCTCAAGGCACCAACCCAGCAATGCCGCCTTCTAGTGCCTCTCACTCTCAAGAGAAACTAAGAGAGACAAAAAGTTGATATTCTGTAATAATGTAAGGACAAGTGCAAAAATATTGCTAAATATATCCTAGTAGAACTGGCTAAATATATCCTAGTGGGCCTTGCTTTGGCTTGTGTTATGGTAGTAACCCAGTACGCTGTTTGTGATCAGTAATGCCTCACGAGAACAGTGTCTGCTCTTACCTATTTTATGAATTATGTTGTTTTCCAGCTGCTGCTTTTGACTTGTTTAAAATATCTCTTCAATCATCTGCAACACTGCTCCTTTTAATAAAGTAACAAAAGACTATGAGCTGTTCTTTTTGATTAAATGTGGTTGTGTTGTATGCATAGCTGACAGGCTAATATCTCATCCTACGATATTTAAATAAACATCTTTTCCTCCCATCGGTTTCTCATAAATCCTATAATTATTTTGTATATCCACAGGAGTCCTTTTGAACTTTGCATTTGTTATTTTAAAATGTAAGTGCATGTTTTATTGGGGATAATGATATTTTGGTAAATAATGTTGGCTTAATTGATTTCATGCAACAGTCACAGGATCTAAACATGCAAACAGACAAGCTTTCCAGGTTCAAGTCCCATAAAACTGAAATCCAGGAGGACGAACTTTAGATCCTGAAATTGAGCAACTGTTTTCCATTTATGTTGTTGTATACAACTGAATTATAGGTTGTTGATTCAATGACCTCTGCAAAAATCACAGTACAAAAGTCTTCTGGTTTGTGGATTGCTATGCAAATGTAATTACGTAGGTGTAAGGCGTTGTGGGTTTTTTCCCTAGTTCTTTAAATGAACGTTAGTCTGTGTTATACTTTGGGCTAGGTTGCTGGCTTTATAGGTGGTCGGTACACTCTTTCTTTCCTGTAAAATAATATGTAATTCAGTATTTATTAAGCTTTTATGTGCTATGGCATCTTCTCACAGCTCAAGCCTCATTTGTGGTAGTTAAGGGTAAAATATAATTGTATGATAAACTAAATGTGATTTTTCCACCAGCATTTCTGTAGCAAAAAAATGCAAACGTCTACTGACCCCTTTGATCTCTCTTCTCTTTTAAGACTACCGAAGACAGGAGGAAATCAAAAAGCCAAATTGTCCTCATGGCGGCTGCAGTACAAGTTGACAAAACATTTAGACAGCTTGCTCCGAAGCAAATACATGTGCTGGGCCATCAGATGGATGTTTTGATGGATCTGATAATGAATATAAATTAAGACCGCAAATCGCTGAAGGCGGCCAAACAACTGTCCTGCTAAATGAGTTGCAGCACAGTTGGAGACAGGGGATGGGAACTGCCTGGCACCTTTTTCCCCAACACACCTTCCGATGGTTCAGGCTGGCTGGGGCCACGCGTCCATTCCCTGGAAATCGGCTTTCGGTGTGTATTGCCTGCTGTTATCACTCATGGCAGAGGAGCTCTTCTTGATTATACCTTAATATTACTTTGCCTTTTAGAGCTTTTACAGTTGTCTTGGAAACTGTAAGTGAAGGATGGCAAACACACTAATTGCAGTTATCTGATTCTACCCAGGATGAAAGCAAGCTGCTCGGTGGAGCAGGTGAAGGCCTGACTTGGACGGTTTAACTCAACACACTTGGACTTGAGCACATTTAAGTGGTTTGGTTTTGCGTGAATGCGTTGGTGGCAGAGCTACTTCTGATGTATCTCACTCCAGTGGCGGGAGGATCTGTCCCATGGCTGCAGCAGGATTGCACAATCCCTCTGGAATGCCAAACTGCCTGCTGGGCTGCGGATGCGCAGGGAAGCATCCTTCTGGGTTTCTTTCTTGTATTTTCTTGGAAAGTCTGCTTATTACCCTATCAATTAAGTTTTTCAATTATTCATTTTTTCAATGGAAGCATTTCTTGTTTTAGTTGAAAACTTGTCAACAAAATAAATAACATCAGAAACTTCTAACTTAGTGATTATGACACGTGATTCCTCTCGATGAGACGGTATTTTCTCTTTCCATAGGTTATGAGCTAGGGTCCTTCAAAGACCTCACTGTCCTGTTATACAAAGATGAAAGCAATAATTCATTGCAGTGGAAGACCTGAAGTGGTAGAAACATTCTCTGTCACTTGTAGAGTGGCTCTTACAGCTTCAATTCGGAGTGGAAGTGGCACGGGTCAGTCCCTCAGTAGGTTTTTCTTTCATCTCCTGCAGTTTGGGGGGGTTTTATCACATCAGCAGCTTCGTTTTGTTGTGTATTGCTGCAGAATGCTTTCCGAGTGATTGCTGCCAGTTCTAATCTCATAGTCCTGTGATTTACAGAGAAAACCTCTGATTATTTTTCCTCACCACCCCTGTTTTTTAAAAGCTAGTTCCTAAAGTCATTTAAGTCAGAAGATATTTTGCTGCCAATTTTAATGTGGACAAGATGTGACCTATGCCACTTAAATTTAGTATTTTTTTTTTAAGAGTGGCAAAAGTACTTTGATTTCTAAGATTTAAGATATATCTATGCTTGGGCACAAAGAAGACAGTGTCTTCAAGCTATGGTTTTTCTTTCTAAAAACTTGAGTTTGTACGTAACTGACGTTGGCTGGAAAAGTCACTTTACTCTTTCTGCCAGCACATCACCTTCAGGTTTTCATTGTGCCCTTTCTGTTCCTTTCTGCCCATCGCCGATACTTCACTCTCCGGAAGCGCCGAAAATAGCGTAACGTCATCTATGCACTTGGAAGTACAATAGATACTTCCACAAGGTAAATTCATTTTCCCTATCTATTCTGAGATAAACTGTCTGATAAAGCTAAAGGGAGTTGTGTCTTTCAGTCCTATAAAGAAGACAACCCTAAGTTTTAAGATCTGGGATCAAATACTTTAGCGCTTAACTTCAGTCTAATCAACGTGGAATGCTGTATTTATGAAGCACGGTAACTGCGCTTCATCCAAAAAGGCCTGTTGCTTGTGAGGTTCACCTTCATGGTTTGCAGCTCCGTAACCAAAACTGCTTCTGCTTCTGGGTTCCGGTTGTCTGATACAGCGGGAGAACCGTTTGTGGCATTTTGGAAGCATCCTACATTATGGCTGATTCTCAGCTCTTCAAATACTCAGTCTAATCTTGATTCAGATCTGAAGTTAACTGGGATTGTATTTTCAGAGTTGAAGTGTGAGAAGGGCTGTATTATCCTGAAGAAAATGAACAAGCCATCTCTGAAAGCACGTGGTGCTTTGCTTCTGGGTCTCTACTGGATGTTCCTTTCTCTGTGACTGTTCCTTAGTGGGATACTCCGAGTAGGTCAGTGGAGCTCAGCTGGTCTTTGTCACTTTAATTACTGTAATCAAATGGCTGAACTCCTTGTGTGTTTGAGAAGAGGAAAAGTTTTAATATCCTGTTTAACCTCTCCCTGGTTTTAATATTTCCATGAATGGACGTTAAGTGAAGGCATCTGGCATGTTTAGTCTCGGTAAATAATGGAACTTCTCTCTGACATATCAATTATGCTGAAATCACAACTACTATAAAACTTAAACAAACTTCAGACCCGATCTTGGGAACTCAGGTGTGCACAAGTAACATTTCACTCATTTGGAAATAAAACTTCGCTTGTGAATTTTAGTTTATCTGTTGAGCCAAAAAAGAGAAATATAAGCAACTCCCGCAGCAGTAGGGTTCGAGGTTTTTCTTCTACAAACACCAGTTGGCATCAGAGTGGGTCGCACCGTGCTACACTTGGCATGTAAATCCGGTAAGGTGTGTGTAACAAAGAGCTTACAGTCATTCTTCTAAGGGCCTGAAACGAAAACCTAGTGGCTTGCTTTTTGACTTCAACTATGGCAGCCCGCTCGAGGCACCTTCGTTACGGTGCGTAGCGCGTTGCTGATGTGGCTACGCTGGGTACAAAGCTGGTTTTCCTCGCCTACCTCAAGCATCTCTGAATGTATTGCTATTTAACTGCTCTCAAGGCATAGTTTTCCCTGCCCTCCCTGTTTCCGTGGTCAATCCAGCAGTCTGCTAGAGGTCCAAGTATGCTCGCTGCCCAAACAGAAGTTTGGGGTGTATATGGGCAAATGGACTAAAGCAGAACTGCAAAGCAGGCATAAAAAAAAAAGTCTCCAAGCAAATACCCTGAGCTCAGATTTTGCTGTGACTGATGTAGGTGTCTTCTCTGCCAAGCGTACAAACAGTAATGTGTTCTGAAATGCATTCTGGAACTGCAGAGGGAGATGAAAGGAAGACCCCCTACATCTACGCAGACAAGCCCAGAGGGGTTGCAGAGTATTACCAAGGTGAATCCTCTAGGGAGTAATGAAACTGGAATTGCTTTAGCTGCGGTTTAAAGGTTAATGTTCTCGTGATGAACGATATGACAGCATATAAATCACGCTCTGCTTATTTCTCAGTGTTGAGCTTTTTATTGTCTAAATTGGCCAACCAGGACTTTTTTTTTTTTTCCCCCAATTTGTTTACTGACACGATGAAATGCAGAGCTGTCTGGGTCTCTGCTGTCAATGCCTCGGCCAGGGTGTAGTGCGTGGGTCTTAACCCCAAAACCCAAATCAACCAAAACCCCGCAAATTATAAAACAGTGTAATGAAAAGCAGGAAAATACTAATGTCTTCTATAAATTTGCAAGGGTAAGGTTTAGTTTAACGGGATACGCAGGGGGTAAGCTGTGTGTTAAAGGTAGTAAGCTTGTTTTGTGAAACTTAGAATTTATTTGCTAGTTGCATTCTGAGGAGATTTGGAAGTCAGTGATCTTGCTTTCTCTAGCAGATCTCCACTTCTGGGTAGCGCACCTCCTGCCAGTAAAATTATTTTTCCTTGTCCTGTTGACACTTCTCCAGCTGCAGCCCAAATCACCCCAGGGTGAGCACAAGCATGAATTGCCCTGAAAACAGTGGAACTGCTACAGATTAATTTCTTGTAGAGTTCGACTCCATTCATTTCCGTGCTAACGGCATTAATGGCGTTACCCGGCTCCCTGGCCTCCCATTATCAAATGCTTTTCACTTCAGTGACCAAAACCCCTCGCGTTCTCTTTGCTTACCCACAAAATATCCCTCTCTGGCCACAGCTCCCCGGGGAGCTCCCCGAGGCGCAGGTGGCCCCGACGCGCTCGCTGCTCTGCCTCGCTCCCCGCTGCCTGCGCCTGCCTGGCCCCCGCCTCCGCAAGCGCTCCCCGTCCTGCGAAGGCCCCACCAACTGCCGGCACCTGGGACCAGAAACTGGTTTCCACAAACCTTTAGAAACAATTAAATGATAATAGAATAAAAAAGAAATCTATATGATTTTATTAATTTTAGTTAAGTTGTCCAGAAAAATAAAAGGTTGTTTGCGGGTGATGTAGATGGACAGCACAATTAGATACAACTTCTTTATTATTATTTTTTAGTTTTAGATTGGAAATAGAAAGATATAAAGCTACCTTACCCAACACAATTTTCTCTTTAAGACTTAAAAATATATATATATATTTGCTTTAAAATTATAGGATTTTTAGAATAATAAATACTAAGGGTTTTTTCTTAAAAGTGTGTGTTTTTCTCCTGCAGTTCAAATGTCAGAAGTTTCAGTCATATCTCTCAGCACTGCAGTGTTAAAACCCAAGTAATTTTTTTTTTTTTTTTTTTTAAATCTTACTCAACTGAGCCTGCTGAAGAGTAGCCTCAAGTTTATTTCATTCTTTTATATTTAGACTGTACAAGAGTCGCTGGCAATGAGTTCCCTTTAATAAAGAATCTTAGCGTCGTTCTGGGGTTTTTTGAGTTAGGAATACGATATTTCATTGTTTGCCTTCCCAGTGTCCATCTCCTAGCTCTGCCGTTCCCGGCGATGTTCTCCGCTGGTACGTGTTTATCCCCTCCTCGACTGCCATAATGGAATAGCCCCAGTTTTCCTGGCCTGCCAGGAGGCTTATGCAAACTGATGAGGCATCTGAGGGATGACAGCGGCTTTGTGAAATGCGCTTCACTGTTACTTTATGTTCTGCTCATTGTTTCCATCTGGAAAGAAAGAAAGAAAGGAAGGAGTCCCAGGAATAAACTGATACAAATACTAACTTTTAGCATAAGTAACTCTCTGAAAGAATGGGACGTTTACCCTTAAGTGTTTGTATGTCCTGCAGAACAGTAATCTGGAATAGTTTGTCCACAAAGCTAAACTGAAAGATTTTTATAGGTGTTTTTGTTTTGCTTTCGTCTTCTGGTTACCACAAATGATACAGAAAGTTTCCAATAATATGTACGTCCTACACCGTAGTGTTAAATTACCGTGTTACTTTCACATCCCAGAATGAAGAAACATTTGTCTTAACAGAGATTTTAGGCACAGTAACCACCCACATTTTACTAATTCCCTGTGTTACACACCAGCGACAACGCTTTGAGTTCCGATTACCCAATCGCAGCTACTTACTTCATGCAGAGAAAACACTGTTAGTTTAGGAACCAAAGTGTAATAAAAATAAACCTGCTAAACTAATGAGTTTTCTGTAGATCAGCCTCAGCAAGTCATTGACTTGATGAATGTAAACATTTTAAACAGACCAATGATAAAGAGTTTGGATTTTAGACAAGGAAGAATTGATGTAGAAAATAGCGACACGTCAACAAAAAATAATTTCCTCTAAATTTGCTATCAGAAAGTGAACTTGAGTAATTTTTAATTATGAAGAAACTTAACATACTAATCGCATTTTTCTCTACTCGTACCTTGTATCCTCTTGCCCTGAAAGCTCATAGGAAGGGGTAAAGAACAGAAATAAATGCTCTGCAGGTTTTCTGTGTGTAACTTCAATCAAATTGTTCCACCGTTAGTGCAAAAGAAAAGTGGGAGAGTGAATCCACAATAGTTTGCATCCTTGGTGTATGCAGTAGCTCTGTCGTCCTGGTTATAAGAAATGGAATATACTATTCTCTCCATGCTCAAAATATAAAGCAGCCTGCGGATGGTCAGTTCTTAACTGAATGTCGTGGTAGTTCTGCCGATTGAGTGTGTTCTCTTCTAGTTCTACCTTATTTAGTCCTCAGAAGTGGTTTTTTTTTTCTTTTGGAAATTTTAGGCTATCTGGATGTTCCACCAGAAAGAGACAGAATGAAGGCTCAGAAGAGAGGTGCTCTATCGTTTCTTAAAATAGTTGAATACGCTGTGTTCCAAAAGAATTTCAGTGCTTATTTACCTATAAAGGAGTATGCTTGGTCATTCTAAGTTCACATATGGTAAAGGGCTGTGTGTTTTAATTGGCTCTTATTAGTTCTCTGAAATGTAAAAGCAGCAATGTTATGATTGCATTTCAAGGATCTCGTGTGTGTATATATTTTTATTCAAATCTAATCCCTCTTTAGAAATCACAGAACCCTAAAAACATTTAGGCTGGAAGGGATTTGTGGAGGTTATCCAGGCCTTGAGCTTCCTGCTCAAAGCAGGGCCATTTTGTAAGTTAAATCAGGTTCCTCAGGACCGCGTCCAGTCATGCTTTGAAAATCCCCAAGGATGGAGATTCCAGTCTCGGAGCAACTTGTTCCAGTGCTCAATCAGTTTCACTCTGTATTTTTTTTCCATATATCCAGTCAAAACTTCCCTTACTGCAACCTGTGATCATTGTGCCTTGTCCTTTAACTTTGCACCTCTAAAAAAGAGTTTAGCTCCAGGTTCTCTGGGCAGTGAAGACCACGGGTTGCTCCTCAGACTCGTGTTTATTGGGCTGACCAAAGCCACGTCCATTGGCCTCTGGGCCACGTGCTCCAGGCCCCTCACCCTGAGAGGCTGCTGGGTTTGTTCATCTCTTGTGAAACGAGCGTTCCAAGACAGGACGTGATATTCCAGATCCAGACGCAGCCTCACACCTGCCGAGTAGAGGGGACTGATCGTTTCCCCTGACTCGCTGGCTGTGGGTTACCAGGCGCTGCCCTTTGCCGCTGCCCGGGCATGGGCTGGCTCCCGTCCGCACGGCCGAGCGGGACCGCACACCCCTCTGCTGAGCTGCCCCTCCGCCCGGCGGCTCCTCTCCCGAGCTTGCTCTTCAGTTGAGGCCCGTTCTAAAATCCCCTCTCAGTTCCTTCTCAACACTGTTGCCCCTTACTTAGATCGCTTTTGTAGTACTGCCAGTCAATGCTTTGAAAAAGACATTGCCTGTATGTTAATTAGGGCCAAATATTCAGCAAGTCTATAATTGTCACTGGTGGCAAAGCAGCGAAATGAGCTTGCAGCACATGCAGATTTAGTCTGGTTTGGGTCCTGCTCAGCTCGTGGATTTGGGCTTACGCTACAGTCTGTCTCAGTACTTGCACATTTTCTTGGCATAGTTTGTTTTGTTTTTTTTAATTTTGAGTCTCTGATTAATCAAAGTCATCCTCAAGAGTTATGCCTTTTTTTCAAACATGAGCAAAGAGGCTGTTTCTGATTTGGGGGGGTAGTGCAAAAAACACATGAATTAGTATGAGTTTAGTTTTCTTATTTTTATGTGCTGTACTGTGAATATAAAAGCACCAGTAATAATAGTAAAATAAAAGCAAATGCTATTAATATCCTATTAATTTAACAGATGGAAATGTAACCTTTTTACTAACAGATGGAGTCCAGATTCTGTGTAGTAAGTATTTTAGAAGTAGTTTGACATTTGAACAGCAAACGGATCAAGTGGATCTCTTCAAAAAATACACAAAAGAAAGAAGGGCTTCAAAAATAGTACTCTCTTCAGTCTGATACACAACTAATGTATCTTCAGTCCATCCTTAGTGAATGAATAAATAAAAGGACCCACGGATTAGGAGATATATCTGTTCGATGTAGGTCTCAAAGTGTTTTATCACGTCGCCACATCAGCATCCCCTTTTTTGCTGGAATAACTGGGATCTGGCGGTATGAAGTACCCTTCCCAAGGCTGGCTTCTGCAGCACCATTAAATACTCGTTCTGAAATGTGTAGTGTTGTAACGTAGTCGATGCTAACTAGATAAAATTGCTAAGTGTTAATTGCATTCACTCATCCATTTAGAAATGAGCATAAACAAATGCATCTGAAGCAATTAGTATCCTAATGTAAGAACTCACAAAATACCATGAAAAAGGTACTGATTTTAAATATAAGCCAGCAGAGTATTTATAGAAGCTGAAAAGCGAATGAAACCCTTTATCCATGTGTTTCTTTAAAAAAAAAAAAAAAAAACAAACAGCCAAAAATACCCCCACAAAACAAACCAACTTACTCCCAAAATGCAGATCCAGTTCTTTGTCTGGTAAGAAGTTCAGTCTTCAGCAAAAATCCTTTGCTGATTTTGGACTGAGTTTATTTATATTTGTTTTGTACATGTTTGTCCTTGGGGTGAGCCCATCTGTGATGAGAATTCCAGACTTTGTGGAACAAAATGCAAAGGAAGCATTTCATAACTGGAGAGAGCGGAGCCGGGACGAGAAGGCGCTACTCACATGCAATTGAAGCGCCCCCGTCCACAGGCGTCCAAGGCCCTCGTCATCTTTGCTGTCTTTATCATCGGCAGCGTTGAGGCCTCCGTCCTGAGCTCATACAGATGTGTATAACCGAAATGAGTACGCTGGGTTGTTTGGGAGACGTAACCGAAGGGGGTTAACTGCCTGAAAGGAGAAATGAGGTCGTGTATTCGTTGGACGGCGTGAAATCCTTTGGCTAGAATATTTTGTGTAAACTTTGTGTACGTTTTATGCAGTTGTCACTGGTAAATCCTTTAGAATCAAAGATAACAATGAGAGTGAGTGAAGAGACTTTATTTTTATATGTAAATTACTATGTACCTATGGGCGCCAGGAATGTTGCGTTGCACAATCCCTACCGCGCTCGGCACAAGCCCTTCAGTTACTATGTTTAGTGAAGTAGCAATCTATTTGGGAAAAAGGGGAGGGCACCAAATTTTGGAGATTAAACGTTTGAAATCATGCAAATTAATTTGTAATAACTCCACGTGAATCTTCCATAACATGTTTGCATTTTGAGGTATTCTGAAAAGTCTATAGCCCATTTTTTGTTTAAGTTGTGAGCAGCAGCTCGGCAGGCAAACGCGGTGTTAACAGTTCAGTTCTGGTTTCAGTCTTCGTTGTAGACAACCTCTGTCCCATCGCCATTGCACGCAGAAAGATTTAGACTAGGATGTTGTTTTTTCAGTGCCACTTGTGTAATTAGGGCTTAAAAAAAAAATCCATTTAGGAATGGGGTTAGCAACGCTATAATAAGGAAGAAAGCACCTAATTTGTCAGATACTACTGAGAATAAGTTGTCAGAGATTGAGGAGGCCAGCTGAGTTTCTGGACTTTCTTCCCAATTTTTTTGAGTCCCTAGAGCAGAGTTGAGGTGAGTCTAGAGCCATTTGGTAAAAACGCAAACATTTGTAGGTTTTATATATTTGATTTTCTTTGTATGTTCTATTTGCTGTTGCGGTGGCTGCATTCCGGCTCCTCCCGGACGGGTCCCGCTGCCCGTCGGTGTCTGGGACGCGCTGCCCGGCACAGAGGGCGCACTGCCCGGCACGGGCCCTTCCGCCGGGGCGCAGGGGGGATGCCCGGAGACAGCCATGCCCTGGGGTCTGTGAGAGCGCCCTGCGCCCGGTGACAGCAGCCTTGGTGCGGGGCGATGGCAGGCGGAGGGCTGGGAAGGGAAGGATGGGATCGTTGTGCCACGAGTTCCTCCATAACCACAGGTCTGAGAATGAGCTAGAACAGGCAGGGACAGGGCGTGAAGGAGCGCACTCAGAGAAGCACTGTGGGGGAAAAAAGACTGAAAACTGCTTGACTGGGTGTTTTAAGTACCTTTTGGTCTTAAAGACTGTGAATAAATGGAAAATCATTAGCAAACATTCTTGTCTGTAACATTCAGCTTTGCCTCAAGCTTTTAGAAGCCTTAAGTATGTTAATACACATTTCCAGGAATGCTGAAAAATAAGGATCAGTGGTGGCCTTATGGTGAAAAAGTCAGCGATTAGAGTCTGTAAAGCTGACAGAGTAGAGAGCAAGTCTAAGCCAAAGAGGGTCTATCATTACATATTATTATTGGCTTTCAGTTGCTGCAGGCTTAACTGAGAACGCTCAAAGTACTTCTTGGTCCAGTATGTTTCCAAATTAATCCAAACCTTGGTAATGAGGGTAATGGCCAGGGGAGTAATTTATTAATTTATTATGGGGTTTTTCTTTTTTTTTTTTTCCTCTTCTCTTTTTACAATCTGAAGAATATTTCATATTAAAACCTATTTAGACCTGAAAAACTTCCAATACCAAGCGAAGTTTTCTGGTGCTTTTTAAAGTTTGGAATTGAAAGTGTAGTGTTGAGGGAGAGATGAATATTCAAAAGGGGGCTTAGAGCTCCAAATATAGATGTATATACATTATGCTGTTGTCAGTTCGATTTTATAATTTTCTGTTTCCTGTTCGTTTTATACTGGCTAGGTATGGGGAAGCTCACAAAGCTCCCTGTTCCAGTCCATTCTGCCTGGCTGCAGTAATGACAAACTAACGAGGGGCCAAATGATACAACTGAAAATCTCTTCCTGTGTTTAGTAGGAGAACCAACAAGAGTGGACGTGCCCGCACTGTCAAAGCAACGGACTGTGTCTCAGGAGGCCTTGGTTTAGTTTCCATTTTAGGCTCCAAGCAAATCACCTCTCTTAGTGCCACGGTTTTATATATGTAAAGCGAATACTTACCATTATTGCCTGTCCCTAGACTGTAAAAGGCAAAACAGGTCTCTTACGTATTTATAGTACTTCTGGAATGCACTTCAGTCTCATCTGTGGTAGCTGAGCAACGATGGCGTAGGGGAACGACCATGTGAGTTGCGCTGGCCCACCTCTCCTGGATTTGCAGGGGACAAATGATGGGTTTTCAGTGCCTGATGCGGAGCGTGGTATCACTGTTGTCTGCGCTGCCGCGGGCGTCGCGGCGTGGCGTGCATCTGATGCAGCCGTGCTGTGCTAAGGCCAGACACGCGGTTTCGCCGTCCTGCTGTTACGCTTGGTCACCTCATTCAAACAACTGCTCGCTAGATTTAATTATCCGAGACAAGCAAAGAAAGGAAGGACAGGGAAAGTAAAAGTTGGGAAATGGCATTTATTTTTTGCTCTGAGATCTGTATCATCCATGGCTGATTATCATCGTGTACTTCTGAAATGGAGATTACAATTGTGAAAATACGTAGTACAGGTCTAACTCAAATGTCAAATTAGTAGAGCACGGTGCCTTCAGGAAGGCAAAGGATGTGTGAATAAGGTGCAGGAACCAAACCTTCACAAACACGCACAAGTTACTGAGCGTAGTGGTCTTGGTTGTTACTGTCTGTTTGATGGGGTTTCCCCCCCCCCCCCGGTATCATGATGAAATCGTGACTTGAAGTAGCTTCTTTATTCCTGGGGAAGGAAAGAGTAAGTGACCTTGCATTACTGCAGAGCTGCTGACACGCCACGGAATGCTTTTTGTGTTAGACTACATGATAAATTTGTCATTTTATATTAGAATTTTACTGTGCCAAAAATACAGCCTAGTCAGAAAGCTGCATGTTTCAAATCTGCTTTTGTAATCTTATTTACATTAACTTGTGCTCATGAGTATTCTCCCTGAAGTCTGTGGTATGAATCCAGTCTTAATGAAATTATTTGTTGTTTTTTTTTACTCATCTGGTAATTATACTTTGCTATCTGATTCTTTTGTGACCCTTCAAGCAAAAGACTCAAGAAGAGAAAAGCTTCTTTGCTTCTGCACTGGAGCCAGTTCTAAAGAAATGAAGAGTTCTTGTATCCTATTTAAAAACATCATACAATCTGGCAAGGAGTATTCATATGGCATTATGAAGGGTGCTTATGTAGTTCAGATTTTTAAATAAAGATGGGACTACGCATTAAAGCTATTTTTAATGAACGACAGTGATCTAATGTTGTAACTAGTTGCATCTACCAGTAAGCCTAAAAGGATCTTTGATAAATTGAGATATCACACACACGCAAATACAAGATTGATAGAAAAGCTATTAAGCTGCTATTAAAGTCTAGAAATAAAGCATAATATCATTTACATACAGTAAATACACAATATAAATATATAGTATTTAAAATATATTTTAATCTCGCTACTCAAAAGCAATAACAGAACTTTAAAAGAATTTAATCAACAGAAACATATTCAGGAGGACTGCAAAAACTGCACATTTTGAAGCATAGGTGTTGTTTTTCCAAAATTGCTGCTTCATATTTTGTATAAAGTTCGCAGAGGATTAAGTTTATTTTCTGAGGCACAAGAATTGCTCTGCCGTCTCCCCCATCCTGCTGATATTGCTGCAAATTTTACACCATCTTCTGTTCTTTTGTGGAAGTGATCAGAAAACATCCATCCATTTTCCAGACTCTGACTATTCATACTTATTTGTGCAAAGTATTTTCTCAAGATGTTTCAAAAACTAAGGTCCAAACTTCGTTTAAACAGATTAATAACATTAAAAAATTATTTGTATAGTCACTTTACTGTGGGGTTTGTTGATCCTGTTTAACATAAAATGCCAGTTGCTGATTAAAGCTTAAGTCAGGGGAGGGGAAAAAACCAGGAACATCCGAACAGATTATTATTTTTGTTCCCCCTGGGGCTGGTCAGTGATGTTAGCAGAGTTCTGGGCTAGAGCTTTTGTTGGGTTTGTTTGGTTTTTTTTTAATCTTTGCTGTGGAAGAATTATGAGAAGTTTGGTCAGCTCTTGTCTCGCGGACCAAGTAGTACCTGTTGTTTGTGCTGTTAACCTGTGGCATTTGGAGTAGTTTATTTTTAAATGGTCGTAAACTGTGCAGTAGCACAGTCTACTTTATGCAGTCAATATAGAGAATTTCGAGGTTTTTTCAGTGGAGTACTGTATACCAAAGGTCCAGAATTCTAAATTCTAATAAAAAGTAACAGACTTAAAATAAAAAAAAGTAAAATATTTTTTTTCTTAAAAAAAATCCAAAAGCACTGTGTGCAGAGAAAAAGGTGTATGCGGGTAATTCCCTTACAATTAAGACAGACGCGTATCTCCTGTTCCACAAGATGTTACTTCCTCAGTAGGGGAGAGTGACAACTTTATCACGCTGGGGTTAATCATGAAGGTCTAAAGACCTTCTCTGAGAATCTCAAAGTGGAAACGTTGATTTATTGAATGGAAGCTTTTTTTAAATGTTCCAATTTTGGTCGTTTGTCACAACCCAAACCGGATATCAAGTCAAATAGATGCTTACAACCAATGCAGGTTGACACGCTAACGTGTTCCCGCACGGAAAATTTGCTTTTCAGGTATGCAAAAGGTCTTATTTGAAGATTCTGATTTTCTTTAAATGCTTGATTTTTCTTTCCCTGTGGAAAACGTTTACAAATGAAAACACAATCGGATTTTGACTCATATTTAAGTTTTGTAGTTGTAAGATTATTTTTTGAAGAAGAGGAGTAGAAAACCTTTAACTGCACCAGTGGTTTCGCTGACTTGAACTTTAGATGGATATGTACAATTTTATCTGGACTGTAGCATTAGGCTAACAAAACAGTATGCAGGTGGTAGCTTTTCTTCTGATCTTAAATATTTTATGCATGGCACATAATGGAGTCTATCGATTAAGTGGCTATCTCAAATATAATAGGGGTGACTTGCCTTGTTTCTTTCTATGATTGCATAACTCAGTTTAAAAATCTCTGACTATCTTCAGAAAAGGAGGAGGGGAAGATGAAGTCAAAGGACTGACAGTTTATATAGTGTGCTCAGAAATTAAATAAGTAGAAACCCTGGATGGATTTAAAGAGTATTAATGGAGATTTTTTATCAACCCATTTAAGATCTTGCATCTAATCAACTGTGAATTAGTCTCAAAGGCACTTTGTTGACAGTGACCATTTGCAAAATAGTTGCTGTAAGGAATTTAGTACAAACAATTTCCACAAATATTGTTGGCTCAAAAACAGCTGTGGGAAAGTATAAAGGAAATGTACTTTGGGGAGAAAATTCTGGTTTCTGCTCCCACTCCAGATTATTTCACCCTTCAGTATGTGTAGGGTCCCACGTGGTGTAATTGTTCCATCCTCTTGAAGCTTAGAACCAGGGATCTTTTCCAGATAGATTATTTCCTTTCCGACATGATTTGGTGTTTTCCTCTCCTTTTCATTTCTTAAGCTGAAATGAAGTTATTGTGCCACTTATGGGAATGGGATGAGTGAAAAAAGTGTATGTATTCATAAGGGGGTTCTGGTGGAAATCAACAAAAATGATAGAGGTAAATGTAGTTTTGGTAACCACAGCCATCTCTAAGACATTACTTCACTGGTTTTTTAAAAATGTCTCATTTCCTGTACAATGATTCCAGTGGAGGAAATGGAGCTCAAATGTTTTGGTTCTGAGAATTTTTTCTTCCTTTGGAAATTTTGTAACGCACATAACACAGGCACTTTTATTCCCATTGTTACACAATAAACAGGGAACAATTACTGATTTCCTGGTTTGCTACCAGTAGGTTTTCGTCCAGACGCAGAGACTGTTAATGATGTATACTGTTGGTAGAGATTCACTTTTCTTGGACAGAAGGCTTAAATTCTTTTCCTTCCCTGGCCGTTAGATTTGTAGGACGACTTCTAGGTGAAGTGTGCAGTGACTATCCAAGTAGCTCATCTTTAGTCTATACTGCGATAAACCTCCTTGCTCTAGTGGTATTTGAGAGTTCTTTCTCGGCTTTTTTTTTTTTTTTTTTTTACAGAAAACGTTTTTTTTTTTCCATTTAGCCTTACCTTTGCCTTTACTTCAGATGATAAGGTCATCTTGTGTTAAGCAAAGGATGGTGTAAACATAATTCTGAAGATGTGCACATGTGATCAAGACGTGGTCAAGCACCTAATGAAAAGTTCCGTATGAGAACGGAGCAGACCTCAAGTAAAACCTCAGCCTAAATGCACGAGTAGTGACCTGTCTTCAGCATTATGGGTTGCTTATCCGCCTGTAATTGTACAAAAAATTCTTTGGGTTGGTAACCATGTGTTTTCAAAACTGCAAGGTACCACTAGTTAGTAACAATTAATCGTGTTCCTGCTAATAGCATATGACTAGACTGAAAAATTTAGGTAGTTTTAATCAATAGTGCCACCTTTCACACTGTTTTAAAGATGCAAGTGCTTTCTGTTTTAGAAAATGACTTAATTTTACAAGCCTAAGATTTTCCATCTGTTTAGTTCTTGCAAGTCTTGTTTCCAGGGCGGCGTGTGTAACGTGAGGTTTTGAGGCTCACGCGGGCTGTAGTTGGTATCATCCCTCTTGGACGTGCAGAGTTCACCAGCGGCAGCGCGCCAGCGCCCTGCTCTTGTCCAGCGCTCGGTGCCTGACTTGTTCCCACAGCTCCGAACGGCTTCTGGGGGAATTGCCTGCTCGTGCCCGAAGCAAACACTCGGTTCGCTTTATTCCGTACAGGTATCTCACGGAAACCCCTGGTGCCCCTTGCCCGACCCCTCGCCCTGTGGCACGGCAGCCGGGGGGTTTTGCTGGTGCCACGGCGGGGCGGGCGGGCTGCCGGGCCGCTGGCTGGCAGCGTTGGGCAGGCCGCGCCGGGGGACTGGCCTCAAACGCTTGAGAATCGATTTAAAGGCTCGCGCAGGCTAGTTATCTTGCTTAGATATAGTTTTCTTTACTAAGTAGATTTTTTTTTTTTTTTTGGCCACTCCATTACTGACAGCTTTCCATCTTGTTCTCAAGGGGCGGCTTTCTCTCACTGGGGCTGCTAAATTACCCGATGTATTTTGATTACTTAGGTCCAGAAGAGCTGCCTCGTTGTTTGAGATCATGTCGGTGAAGAATTTAAAGCAATAATGTTGTTAGGCAGTAATTTCTCGATATTAAAATAAATGTTGAAGCCTCTTAAAAAGAAAATAAGGAATACCACAGATTTAAGAACGACTGTGTGATAAGGCCTTGGGGGAGACCTGTCACTCTCTGCAACTCCCTGAAAGGAGGCTCTAGTGAAGGGAGTCGGTCTCATCTCCCAAGTAACGAGTGACAGGATGAGAGGAAACGGCCTCAAGTTGCACCAGGGGAGGTTTAGGATGGATATTGGGAAAAACTTCTTCACTGAAAGGGTTATCAAGCATTGGAAGAGGCTGCCCAGGGAAGCGGTGGAGTCGCCATCCCTGCAGGGATTTCAAAGATGTGTAGATGTGGCACTGAGGGACATGGTTTAGTGGTAACTTGTCAGTGCTAGGTTGACAGTTGGACGCAATCTTAAAGGTCTTTTCCAACCTAAATGCTTCTATGATAGTCTTATGTCTAAATTTTGTCTTGTGTTCTCCTTAAAGTCTAACGAGCACCAATTATATTTATACACTGATAATGAATGCATTGATGCGTACTGCCCTTCACGTTCCAGTTGCAGATCTCTGCAGTGTTAGGTCTTGCCAGCACGGCGGTTCATTGTCACATGAAGCTCCTTTAGGGAACGCTGTGTGAAAACCAAGGGCTATGTGAATCATAGCATAAGAGTACAAATGGCTAAAATTATGCTGTTATTAAATCCCTTAATTGTTTGTATGTGAGGAGTTACTAACAGCCATATCAATTGTTATGTTTAACAAAATACAAATTGTGATTTATGAAGTGGAATCTAATTTCTTTAGAATTCTTTCTAGATTTTAAGATCTTAAAATATGATTTAGCCATATGTAATTATTAACATGTAATCAGGAATGTATTTGGAAGAATTTGTGTCTATCGCAGTTTGCCTTTATTACCTCTGGATCTCCCTTTTGAAACAGAAGAGCTCATTGCTCTTCTTTGAACCCCAAAAGCTTTTCTGCAATAGTTTTCCTTGAAAGCGGGCCCCATGCATTGTCAGGAATTTGTATTTCTGGAGGGTTGTCTCTAATTTAATTTAAGCCAACAAATTCTGCAAATTGCTGCTTGTCCTCAGATCTCTTTCAGATGGTAAAAGGTGTCATTCTTGTTGACTTGTCTGCTATTCAACCTAGAACAGTCTCAGGTTTAACAAAAAATGAGTTGCGAAGTTACGTAGAAGTGTCTGATGGTTCCCTGCGCTTCCTCCTGCCCTGTCCGTGATTCAGCCTGCTGGGTGGTCTCTCAGCTGCTGAAGTTGATCATGAAGAACTAGACGAAGCAGTGTCAGACTTCACGTTGCACGGCAGCTGCAGAGCTCCTTAGTGTGCACTCGTTACACGATATACAAGCTGCTTACGGGGTCCTTTCAGTGCTTTCTAGCGGTACAGCCTGGCACGACTTCCAGATCAGCAAGGTCACCATGGATGTTTGCCACAAGTAGCTTTCACAGGAGAAGTTTCACTAAACTTAAACTTTAAAAGCTGTCCTGAAATGGGATGTAAATCCTTGTCTAAACTTTTGTGACATCACCCATTGATTTAATTGGGTTTGGGCTAGTTCCTTAATCTTGTGGCAGCTATTGTGGTGCATGCTTAAAAAAAAACACCCCACAAGCAAACCAAAAAACTCTTGAAAATTTGTCTTTGCATCACTTTACTGCCCCTGGATATTTCCAGGACTTGCCTCCCATAAACTTTTGCACGCTAAAATATAAAGTTGTTGAAGCGTATTCTCTCAGAAAGCTCTATTTCCATTCTGCATCTCTTAAGAGGTTCTCCTTTTCTTTTCTTTGAATGTGTCAACTTTGAGCAATATTGATGTTGATAATAAAACTGAGAAACTATTGCTGCAAGTGCATTTATATTTTCATCCACACTTGACTTCTGCCTCTGCACCTACTTGGCGAGCAGTAGCTCATTTTCAAGACACTGATGGCTTAGTACCAAGTTCTTCCCACGGCCAAGGAGCAGCAGTTGACGACTGCGTTGTTTCAGAGCACTGGAGGTCATTGCTTGGTGACAGGCAGAGCTTAACGTGTTTGAACTGCCTAAAGGGATGAGCTGACTCTAAAGAACTGCAAAAATTACAAAACTCCATAAGCAAACAGGCCCTGGCCCCAAGCTTACGTTTCAAAGAGGTTGTGTGACCTGTCAGCGAGTGCTGGGATGCAGCATGGGAATCCCTGGGTTATACAAAGGGACAAAATTAGGAATGCACTTTCGCATCCAGTGAGGATACCCAGAGGGCGCACACATATTATGGAAAGCATGTGTAACATGTCATGAAAATATGGAAAAAACCCAACTGGCTGCTTTCCTGGACGCCTGGCGGCCAGGTATTCAGGAAAGTGGGCACTGCTCTAGTAACTAATGTATTCCCTGTGTGTTTAAAAGCGCTACGTACGCGTCGTGCACTCGGTCACTGCCTGCGTCTGTTGCGTATGTGCAGTGTCTGTCCAGAGGAACACAGTGCACGTGAGGGTGATGCAAAGTCCCTCGCCACTGGCAGGCTTTATTTGTCGGCGCCACGGAGGTGGCTACTCCGTGCTACGAGGCATCCAGACGTTGTGAAATGGCCACGTTCATTCATTGTAGAAGTCCGTCGGAGTGAGAAGAATAGTATTTCAGGAAGGAACTGGGCCTGAAGAAAGTAAGCAAGAGGGTTTGTGATTAAAATTAAGGGAGGAGGATTTAAAAATGAATAGAATGCTCTGGAAAACGCGTTTCCCAGAGCAAGAAGCTTTGTGGGCCAACTTCCCCAAGCCCCTGCCCCCGGCTGTACTCTCTGTGGTCCGTGCCCAGTCTGCTCGAGGCAGATTTCTTACCGCTACGGATTGCCAAAGGTGTAATAACAGCAGGAATATTCCCAGCGCTGGCATAATTTAGAGCATTTACTTTCAAAGAAAATATTTTATTCAGGTGTCAGAAATCTCCTGATCTAAGGGAGAAAAGAAAAAAAAAAGGAAAGCAAAAGGGGAGTTCGGGCTAATAAGCTGTGAATATTTCATTGGTGACGAAGCATTTTTTTTGAGAGGACTTTTTTAAAGAAAGAAGTGGGGAAAAATTGGAATCTAAACATGAACAAAGATAATTCAATTAACAGGCATGGCCAAAGAAGGCTGAATTAAAGACCTTAAGCACGTAGAAAATTCCTCTTCCAGACCGGCCGCACCACAAAAAAAGAGAAAGTTTCTCTAAAAGCCAGGTATGAGACCCAAGAATGGAGAAGCAACTGTTAGCACTTGGTTGGAATGATAGCTCAGGTTTTTTTATTTTTATAATTGCTATCCTCACAAAAGATTGAAGCAGATTTAAAAAAAAAAAAAAAGTTGATTTAAGCTAAACACAACTAAACAGAACTAATTTTCTTCCTCCCCTCTACCACTAAATCCTAACTTTATCCAGTTTCATATCCTCAAAACCAAAGAATTTTGTGGATTCTCCAATTTTTTTGGATCGTGGTCCAGCTGTTAGATAAAATTCTGATGAATGTTGTATAGACATAACTACACTCCTGAATAAGGTGAGGTGGGTCCGTACTGAGGCTTCGCAGAGGTGGTGATGAGCTGAGTTACCCAGCACCGATTCTGACTTGTCACAGTTTTAATCCAGTTTCTCTGGTAAATTCTTTCTCCTTGAATCCGTATGCCAAGTATTAGCCTGCACTGTGTCATCATTCATATAGATTCCCACAGCATGAAACAAACCTATTTTGTTTAAATGCAAATAAATCACTGGATTTCATTACACAACAAATTTTGCCTTAGGTTATGTGTAGTCTTTGAAAGTGACTGTAATGTAGTCCAAGCTTTTAATATTCCTGTCTAGTGTTTCTTTTTATTATTATTGTACTCTTTTTTTGGTTTGTTTGTCTGAAGTGGAAGAGATTATCTGTACTCTAACGTAAGCCTTCAGAATATCCCACTATGCAAAGGTTATGGGACTGAGCCCTATTTTTTCCACAGAATAAATAACTTTTGAACAAAAGGCTTCACTATGTTGTTAGCCAGATTCTCTTACTTCCCTTGCACTGCTGTTTGTTCGGATGAAATGGATAATACTACCTTCGGTAGGCAGAGAGAAGGCGGCAGGCTGAGATGTAGCCAAAAATACCGGAATTAAGAAAATGAGATGTGCGCTGTTAGCCAAGGAAATTATTTGCTTGTAGCAGTGGGAACAGCAGCTCTCACCGAGAAACTAATCCCAAACCTTTGGCAAAATTAGGATTAGCGGTTACAGAGGGGTTTCCGGCAGCAATGTGACTCAGGATTCCTGTAAGAACGGGAGGTCTGTTTGAATGTAGCAGCCTGACAAAAGGACTTTTTGGTTTTGATCTCCCAAGAAATTTAATGATAACCTCCTTGAGTGTTTGTTTAGGTCCATCTGTAAAAATAACTTAATTGGGATGGAGACTAAATTACAGCATTCTTTTTTCTTGTTCTATTATAATTTTGTGACCCTAATTTCCTGCTTCCTTGCTTGGTTTGAATTGGACCGGTTCATGAGAAAATCTTCCCATAAGGCATAAATCCTGTGGGGGGGAGAATTCTTTGCAGATATTTGTTCTATGAATTGGAATAATAAACTATTATAATACTACTATGGATTTGAAAGCTACTTTGGTCAATAGCACCAAGTCTGAAACTTTTATTTCATTATTATTTGTTTTTCAGTTAATCCCACTGTGCTGTTTGAGATAATTTATTTGCTCTGGGTTTTCCTTTGGTGAAAACGCAAACCCTTCTTGTCCACCGAACGCACGCGCGTCCTCTGGGCTTGTGTTACTGACGTGCCGGTGCTTTAACTGGGGCTCTGAATGGGTGTTCCTGGAGAACACGCCATAAATGTTTTGCAGAGTATCTCATAAATATATTTAGACATAATGCAGGTTATTCTCAGTCTTGAATCGGTGATGTGAAGCGCGTTATGTTCTTCACGTGAGAGACTCGGGGGTACTGAATTCAGTACGGCGATTCTTTGGTTGCATCCGTGTAGGCTGTGGCTGGTATCGTTGGCTGCACGTGCTAATATTCTGTAACATTTTATTCAGAGGGTTTGTATTTACTTTTGATTTTTTTTCTTATCGGGTCAAAGAGTTTGACGTTTGAGCATATTATTTCCAAATCCAAAATTTTTATTTTGTTTACGTTTATGATAAACTTTCTGAAATCCTTTGCAGTATTTTTTAAAAGTTTTTTTTGGTTTGCAGCTTTGTTAAGGTTATGACCAAATAACATAATTTAATCACCTTAAATTGTCTCTGAATGCTGATCTGAATCTCTTGTACACAAATCGGTAGTAATTGTGTTGGGCAATATATGTCCACATTTTTTTGACACTCCCAATTAAATAAGCTGTGTTTATCGGGTGAACAGGTACTGTATATATTAAAAAAAAAAAAAAAATCTAACTGCAGCTGCTTTTGTGACACAGCAGGTTTTTAGAGCTCCCTTCAAAGGTGCCGCTGGGGAGCTTCTAGGCACTGCCTTATTTATGATGTTAATGTTGTGGTAACACTGGCTTCAGGGGAGGGACTTTCAAAGCTTCCAGCTGCTTAACCGCACAAGGAATTTCATGCTCCCAAGGCCCTTAGCTGCTTTTGAAAATCACACCACCTGAATGAACCTAACTGTGAGGACAGATACAAGACCATCATTTGGATTCAATGGACCCCTCTAGTACAGAAAAAATACAGAAGATTTATGGAATTAAATTAAAAACGTTGACTAAGATATGCAGATATACATGGGTATCTCCATGGGCAAATCTCTGTGGATCTGGGTGAAGATTGCATACCAAAATAACTAAAAATAGTTACTAAACTACTATTTTCTGGACAAAAATAATTTAGTTTTTGGGTTCTGGTCTGGAGCCTGTTGAAATAAAAGGAACTTTGACTCTGCAAAGTATAATGCTTGGCGTAGTTTTTGAGATCCTTTCTTTCATTGAATAGTACAAGGAGGCTCAATAAAGTCTGTAAGATTAGTCATTTGGTGCCTCTAGGGATTCCATAGTGATTACCAGTGAAAAATGTCCTGATAAATAAAATAATAATTGTATCTTGAGTGACTAACAGAGCGTATGGTTGGATATAATCTTCTGGAGGGAATTTACTAAAACACTGAGTGTCTGTTCTTGCAAAATTAGTCATAGCCAGTCAAAACATTTCAGTACTGAGTGCTGGAAAATACACCTTATTTGCATTCATACGCAAAGCTAGCTTTTCTCGTGTGCTTGTGCTTTTTAGTGATTCTCAGCAGACTAATCCAAAATCAGAACCTAAGTGTGAAAGAACAAGACCTTGCATTTTATATGTTCTACAACATGAGGATTTGGAAAAATAACAAAGCACTTTTCAACAGACTTGTTAGATTGTTATATAAATTGGTACTTTTTCATCATTACACTCTTACATGTAATCTTCTGTAAGTGTTCTTGCTTATTCCTTCTTTTTTTTTTTTTTTAATGAATGCATTTCTCTGTTCTGAGTTAAGGCTAGTCTTATGGTTTTAGGAGTGGCAGGTATTGTTACAAATACAGATGGTTTTGGTTCATTTCCAAAGCAAAAATGATTAACTAAGTGTTGGCAGCTGCATCTACCGTTTTATGTATATTTAAATCTATTTTATGGTAAGAGTTGTTTCTTCTACATTCAAGGGTGGGAAGTGCACCTATACCCCGTAGCCTGATCGGCCTTTCAGAGTTCACGGTGGCAGTCGAGCCCTGGAACGAACACTTTGACGAGAACAGAGCTGTTGAGGAATTCTCCCGAGTCCCGATGGCTTGGAATTGATGCGATGCCAATACCTGCGATGAGTCTCTAAAACTCAAAAGTAGCCTTATTGATTTGGTTATAGTGCTTTGTAGATTCTCCATAAACCTGCTTTTTGTGGGTGATACGGGCAGGTGACGCTGGGCAGGCTCCTGGGCTGCCTTGGCGCTGGCAGCAGGCTCATCGCAGGGCGGACGAGCGTTCAGAAGTGCTCGTACACTGTAGGCTTTGCATTGCCAAACTAGAGGTGAGTCTCCCCTACCCCTGAAAAACGCTGGTCAACAGTGTGGCCATTCCGAAATAAATTGCCTCCCTGACCCTCCTCGTGGTCTCCTTCGGGGCACCCCCTGTAAGCCTCCAGCCGTCACCTTTCCTGGCGTAGAGTTCCGCTGTGCGCTCGTTCCAGTCTGAGGCCTTGGGCTCTACCCTCTGTTGCTCATTTGCCATCCCCTTCGGCAGGTCAGGTCAACACCTGCGGTTCCGTTCTCTGCAGCTTTATAGTACACATCTTGTTTCTGAAAAGCAATATGTTATTTAAAACAAAGCACTTCAGAGAAAGCAATTTTTAAAAGAGCAATCGGTCTGACATGCCTCCACGTCCAGCTTTCTCAAATCAGCGTTCTCCCTCTGTAAGTGTAAAGTCTTGTGCTATGTCAGGCGTTTTGAACAAAGTGAAGTCGCTCCTTCAACTCTCCTGAGTGGGGGTGAAATACTGAAAGACCCGTCTCCTCTTTTCTTGTTATCACCATGCTTTACATATCTAAAATGCCTTCGTTTCCTGAAGGAGTCTTTCTTTAAGTATTTGGAAAACAAATACAATACCTGTTGTTGTAACATTCGCGGAAACTTCTTGTCCCTGAGGGGAGGGATGTGGGTTTAAGGTCTTCCTGTGCCCTCAAATTTCATTTAATTTTATGCAGATATCAGGAAGATACTTCTTTATTCAAGATGCTAATACACTTGTATGTTTAAAAATATTTTTTTAAAAGAGAGAGAATTTAATAGCAAAAAAAATCAGTAGACTCCATGTCGCTAATTTCTTTGAAGTTGTATAGGTTTTATCACAAATTTTGAATTAATGTCTTCCAATGTGTAGAAATCAGCAGATGATATGACCCGTTGATTGGTTCTAAAATTGTCCTGACAAATTGCAATCTCATAAATATTTTGTTTACCGTGAAGCTTGTTCTGAACACTGCTGCTTCTGCTATCCACTTCTCAAAGCTTGCTTTTTTTTTGTGAAGTGATACTTAGCTTTGTAATAAAGACATGTTACAGAGCCGTTCTTAACTGTCCTTTGTTAGGCCTTTAAAAATTGAAAAGAACGCTGTTGTGAATTAATATATTTGATGATTCCTCCTAGTTAAAAAAAGGAAAAAAAAAAGTCCCTATCTGGCATGAAATCTGTGATGTTTGCAAGGTTCTGTGGTGTTATGATGCGGAATGCCAGGGAAAAACCCGTGAAGTGCATGGCAAAATTAGCGACAGTTTCTTCAGGGGAAAAGGGGAGTTCCCCCACATATGAAGAGCTTCAGCTTTTGAACAGCTTAACTCTACGCTTCTCCTGTTCCGTCGGTACAGCATTAATCCCAAACTTTCAACAGTTGGCTTTGGAGATGTAGTCTTAGATGAATGACCACGTGACTGTGAAATAGAGCGTAGAGATGGCCAAATTAGTTTTAAATCCACCAGCCTGGTAAGAGCCATTTTAGCCACAGTAGTGTGTAACACCATGGAAGCTAATTCACTCTTCAAAAAAGGAGTTTTATCTGGGTGTTTGCGTATGCGAGGTAAGTTGGCTGACACAGCGTTGCTGTGGCTAAACCACTTTTGGTACTGGAGCTAGTTGACTTTAAATTAATTTTAGAGTTAATTCATCTGTCCCTAGGCTGAAAAGCAGACAGCATTGTAAGCAAACTGTAAGTACAGAACTTAAAGAAAAACAGAAGTAAAGTGTCTCCTTGGCAAGTAAAAGGAGTCTGCCCCGCTGCGGGGAATGGAAAGTGATCATTACCACACATCAGCCATCTGATCGTTTCTGGATTTTTTTGTGTGTGTTTGCTTATCTTGTTTGAGTTTCTGAAACATTTAGTTTATTTTACTGCTATAAAACTGCTCGTGGTGATCCTTGGCCTTGTTCATATGCTGTGGTAGCTCCTTGCTGCACTGGAGCCCTCCGTGGGTGCTCGTAGCTGCTGTGGTGTTCTCCTGGGAAATTTCGGTGGGCAGAACAAAGAGATGGCGTGAGGCTTCCTCGAGTCCTGCCCTCGGTTCCAGCTGTCTCTGGTGTGAAATATTCTGTAGAGCTACAGGTGATGAGAGTCCTTCCAGTGCAGATAATATATGTTTAATTTTCAATAAAACCTGGCAGCAGAGGAAGAGACTGCATGGTATAAGGCTAAATCGTCATCACTCCAACTGGAGTTTTTTCTTTAAACAACTTTTGAAGTGCCTGTCACTTAAAGATCTTCATGTACAGTTTCTTTTTTTCCTAAAAAGGTACACGATGATGCTTCTGCAAATAAGCAACCTTCCAGTGTTTTTAGAACAAAAAAAGATTTACAAATATCTCCTTCAGCAGATTATATTTATCAGTTTTCCAATCTCTTTTCAAGATGAAAGGTGAAGGCGAAACAGTCTGACTTGAAACAAAGAAATGAACCCTATCTTGTCTTTGAACTGTTTGCCAAGGAAGTAATGGGCTTATGGGGGTTGCGTGTGCAGCGCTGAATTTGCTGAGAACAGCAGCTTTTAATGAAGCATACAAAAATATTTGAAATTTAGATCTATTTTGGTATGGGGAGGAGAAAAAGTATTTTTGTTTGAACAAACTGTAATTCTGGAATGCTTCTAAGTGTTCACCTATTCTATAATATGCCAGAGCTGTTTTCTACATGGCTGTGTACCTTTATGGGCTTCAGTTTCAACTGAGCCTTGTATTCTAGAAGTCATTGCTTATTTTTTGAAAATTAACATAATTGTAATAGCCCTAAAATATGGCTTTAATCTACTAAGAGAGGCCACACATGGGTTTTAACTTCTTGCTTCTGGGGAGCTTGAATCTTTAAGCATTCATTTTCCAAATACACCGGCTGGTGCATAACTTCATATGTGAAGGTATTTCTGTTGATTTCAACAGGAGTATTCGTATGAAGAAAGGATGTACATGGATGTTTGTAGGATCAAAGCACTATTAAAAACAAAACAGGCAGATAAATGTCACTACAGCCTCGATGGTCCAGCAGTTCTGCACGGATGTATTTGTAGAAAATAGAAAAAATTACTAAAAATATATATTCAGAAAAGATAGGATCTGTCCCAGAAAATTTGAAAGCATCATGTGTGAAAGCATCATATAATAGGGACTCATAATAAGAAAGTCAGATTATTTTGCTGTGGAGCCTTCAGCCGTACAGTAGACCAATACCTTCCCGTACTGAATACGTGTAATAGACGGCCATGGAAGGACAAAAGGTCCCATTAGGTAGACAAACGGAGAGCACAAGTACCTCACAAAGCTTATGAGAAGCACAAAGGTTAAAGTTCTTACCAAGGCGCCTTTCTAAGCGGTGAGAAATTCTGCTAGGTCTCATACTGAAGGAGAAACGTAGGGAAGTGTTTGTAGTAGATTACTAGTATCGGGACGGGCATTCATATAGCCAGGATCCATAAAGCGAAGTTACTGACCTAAGAAATACGAAAAAAGAGCTTCCTTGACCCCCTCCCTTTTTCCTTCTCTTTTCCTGTCTCTATTCCAAAAGTAGTATTTAAAAACACGCGGTACTTAATTTTTAAGAAAACATCGATACATACTTTAGCAAACTGCACACGTCCATCATACAAATGATCATTGTACAAAAGCCCCAAACAGTTACTTTTTGGGTTCTGCTGTGCTTAAACAATCAGATGGCCAAAGAGCACGCAGAATTAATGTGACACGGCCAGAAACCTGCGTGCGCTCTACCAAACAAGGTTGTTTTAAGGGGAAAAATGAGCCTCCACACACGGCATTTAGGATACTTGACCACACTGAAAGCTGCTTTCCCCCGCTCCTCGGTGAGGGGCTGTCCTCTCTTCTTGCCCGTGTTCTGCAAACGCAGCATTGTAACACGCAGCAGATCCTGACCCGTTATTTCAGGTGTTCCTTTAGGCACCCTGTTTCTCCATCTCAGTCCCTGCAGTCGCGCTTGAGCCGCCCTGCAGCTGATGTGAACCAGAAGTCTAGACAGAGGCTTTTTTAATCACGGCAGTTTTCTAATTAGTTCTTCAGTTTACAGTGTAAGCTGCTTACAACAAGGTAGTTTTAATACTCATTGCTAAGCCATCGCACTTTCTTTTTATGGAAGACTATTGAAATTTCTCAAAAATTATAGTATTGTAAATGTTCCAAGACTAAGCTGCTTTGTGATGAACAAACCTCCTGGGATCAGCCCAAGTCTGAAATCTTTGTTCCCTTTCCATTTATGAACTCACAGGCTTCATGCGAGAGAGAAGCACAGCAATATGGATTTCTTTGGTTTCCCTAATACGGTTCAGAAATCTTGTGAATGAAAAACTGTTTGTGCTCTCCTGGGGCGTGTGACAAGCATTAGAACATCTGGCGGCCACGTTAGCTGTTCAGACCCAGCAGCAGCACAGTGCAGAGTGAAGCTGTACCAAAAAGAGTGTTTCTTAGAGCATTGTCGTGATTCCGTTGTCTTTGTCCTCCTAAGACTCATCTTTCTCGCTCACGTGCTTATTGGCACCCAAGTTCATGAGAAGAGAGAAGCCTTGAAATAATATTCGACATGAATAACATTTGTTGTTGTTTAAGACCATTCTAGTAGCCAACATGGAAAACAATTACGGCCTTTCTTTTTGCAGTAGCTTAGACGTAGCTGAGGAGTGTTTCCACGTGTGTCTGCCCCCAGTTGTCTATTCTATTCTTTGCATTAAACCAGCTTTTCTCTGCCTGCGGACATTTGTGAAATAATTATGTAGACAGTATTTTTTAAACCAGCTACGCACAAATTCATATGGATACAAGCAAAGCAGAGGGGAACAAACAGTATTAATTAAACTAAATTAATTAAAGGTTAGTCTAATTTTTATTTGAGGAGACTAGCATGGGAACATTGCACAATAACTCCAAGAAATTCTCCACAAGGATTAGCTGATTCTTGGACTGGAAAATGTGGAAAAGCGTGGGCAGAACACCTCCAAATTCCCCCTCTGCTCTCACAAGCATGTTTGCAAAGATGCTTGACCGCTTTTGTTGTTCTTCTGGGCTCTTTCTTTTCTTGCTGAGCACTCTTTCTAGGCACAGCGCTGCCGAAGAGGAAGGATTACTTCCTGCATCTTTCAAGCAATAATATTACCCAAACCTGTCCACGCTCTTGTTGTTGTTTTGGTGCGAGTGCAATGTTGTCAGTCCCGGGTTCAGTTTGTGACCAGGCACAGTCCCAGGCTCTCCTCTGCAGTACGCCAACGTGCCCAATTATTTCCCACCTTCTGAGGTGGCAGCAACACAAAGAACTGTAGAAATCCCTTCTGTCCCTTCTGCAGCGCTTTCATGTCCCTAGGGAAAGAGCCACCCCCTTTTGGGGAGCTAGGATTTGCGGTAAAGACAAGCCTGATGGTTCATTTTGACACATTTTGCTCAAAGCAGTTATAAAGCACTCTTCTGGTTTGATGCATCTTGTTCTGAGTTAAATGCATTCATGCAGATAAGCCGTAGGGCACGCGGGATTAGGCCCTAGTGAGGACTCGCATGAACACTGGGTAAAGTCAGGAAAGATTCTGTTATTTTTCAATAAGTTTTAAATTAAGTCTCAGTGGAAACTTATGTTCTAGGCATCCCTACGCATCAGAATTGTACTGCTCCTTTGTTTCTGACAGCGCAGCTGAAGGCTGGCTGCATGCAGAAGGCTGCCCGATGGTCAAGGAAGAGGCTGTTACCCCGTATTCTCCCCGCTTCTGAGTTCACATTTGGGAACGCGAGTGGGATCCCAAGCTTAGGGAAGACACTGGTGAGCTCCTGCAGAGGCCACCTACTGCTCGGGGACCTGAAGAGCTTAGAGCCAAGCAGAGCCTGAGAGCGCTGGGTTTGCTCAGCCGGGAGCTGAGGCCGCAGGGGCCGTCGCAGGGACGGGGCCGGGGACGCAGAAACGGACTGTGGCGGTTCTTGGAGGCACCCGGATGACCAGCAACAGACACCAGTTACGGCAGGGAAAATTCTGACTAGACAGAAGGAGAAAATTCTTCCAAGTGAGGGTGTTCAGTCACTGGAATAGAGCCTGAGAGAAGTTGTGGAATATTGGAGATTTTCATCTGGACAAGGTCCTGAACAACCTGATTTAAAATTGAAATTTTCTCTGACTTTGAAGTTAGCCATGAAATTGGACCAGATGATCTTCGGAGGTTTCCTCTGAAATATATATCATTTTATAATTCTAACATGAGCAATGCATGATAAAGGATCTTTAGAAAGATTTTCCTTCTACCAGTCTGCTTCACCGTATGGTCCCACGAATGGGTGCGTAAGCACAGCTGTAGAGACAGTAAACTGTGACGTGAAAAAAACCCAAGGGTCAGGATGGAAAGGGAGAAGTGTAGTAATCAAAGGAAGCCTCCTAGATACCTGCGATGCCGGACACATCGCAAGTGGGAGCATGTCACCAGGCACTCCTGGCGTCTGTCCTCGACTTCTGCTTCGTGGCAAGAGCGCCGCCACACCACTAACAGTTTGCGGATCACCTTCTTAATGGACACCATATGGGAATAAGAGGTCAGACAAAGATCGTCTCCTGTGCAGTACTAATTGCTTAAATCTGGAGAGCTTGTAGGCGCTGAGAGCTCTACGCGGAAAGTCCGGAGTGGTGGGATAGATCAGCGCCGTGTACAGAGGCCAGGTTGATCGGCACCAAATGTCTATGGCCCAGCTTTGGTACAAAAAAATTAAAATCTTAATCTTGGCTTCTGATAAAATGTTTCCCTGTCACGCTTCTATCAATCACATCAGTGCCTACCTCTTAATTAAAAGTGCAGCAATGTGTAATCCTATAGCTCTGTATTTGAAAGACAGACAGGAGAAAAAATACTGCGGCAGTGCCCCTGGGGGGGTGACGGGAGCACATCTGGAATGCACATGTAGGTAAGTGTGTGGGGAGCTTATTGACATCCTTGCAGAAATAGGGAAGTAACTGAAACAACTGTTGTAACTACTAAAAGCTAGCAATTCCCATTATGAATCCAAATTTTTTTTTTTTAAACAAGGTAATATATCAGAGCGTCCGTTCAGCCTTGAGGTCATTCTTGGACTTGACTAAGCTGGGGTTCAATGCAGGACGTGCGGCCTCTTCTTGGAAGTAATACTAGGACTCACTAAAAAGCCTACACTGTGACTCAAAATCGTAATTTCTAAGCTATTATATTCTGGATATTGTTCCTGGTATGCCCGTGAACACAGACCACGCTAACCCGATGCTGGGATGTTGCCTGCCTGGGCTGCTGTCTGTTGGGGTAAGAAATGTCTACGCCGGGACAGAAGCCTGCTCTGCCGCCGCGCCTCGTGGAGGAAAGCAGAATTTCTCCTCGTTTGTGCCCTTACTTGGGAGAACTTACTCGAGAGGAATAAAGAAGTCGTTGCATAGGTGTCAGATCCTCATGGAGATGAAATGATGGAAGTGTTGAAAGTTGTTGCAACTGAACGTAGTGAGGTGAAAGCCGTCTTCAGGGCTCCGTTTCACGGCGACCTTTGATTAGCGTAGAAGTGCGTTCATTTTAACAGTTTGCACAAATACAAGCTCAAAACCGGAGTTTTGATCACAAGTTTATTTTTAAATAAGATTGTCATAGAAAAGAGAGATTCTCAGGGGATTTTCAGTGCAGTCCTGTTAAAATCTGTGGAGTTATTTTAACTTTATAGCAAAATAAATTAAAAGCAGAATCCAGTCCCCAGCATCGTGCTGTGACTTTCTATTTTAGCTGAGATTCAGCAGTAGACTAAGTTGCTGTGGTATCTAAAAGCTCTGCTGTGAAGTTCCTAGGGTTGATCAGAAAAGGAAAAAAAAAAAAGTGAAATATTTTATGTCAGCCTTATTATAAAAAATATTTTTTTCTTAATTGAAGCAGTTTGTAGTCATTTGTAAGTGTACGAGTAACTTTTTTTTCATCCTTTTCCCCGTTTTTCTCATCCCTCTCTCATCTTCTTGGTTTTGAAGAAAGGCCAAAAAGAGTAGCTCAGAAGGGCAGATGAAGTAGCCATTTCCTCGGGGAGGGGGGGGGGTGTTGTTTTTTGTTTTTTCAAGGAAAAAACCCCTCAGAATACTGGCAGTGGCAGGCCTGGGAGCTTCACGCTTTGGCGTGGAATAACTACTTTACTGCGCTAGAACACCGAGGTAAAACCACTGTGGACTTGGTGGCTCTTCCTGTCATCTGTGATTTTGGGGTTTGCTGCCGTCCCTAAAATTAGCATTACAAAGAGCGATTCTTCCAGTAACTACGCCTTAGCAGAAGTATGGCTGGAAAATGCAACTAAATGGTTATTCCCCCCTCCCCCCGTGTGCTAGCAAAGGGGGATAATTTCGTATTGCTTCCCCAAAGCAGAATGGAAGAGAAGGAGCAGCAGAAAGAGGAAGGACAGAAAGTGGGAGCGGGATAAGTGCACGTTCCCCTCTGTTACCGCGGCTGCTCGTAGCCTTCCGTCCGTGCCCAGGGCGGTCGTGGGGCTGATAGTCACTGGCCACGGGCAGCGAGCCTAAAGCACCGGCCACTTTGGGAGAGGTTTTCAAAGGTACAGCCAAAGGCTGGTTGGCTGAACGAGAAGGTGGGGTCACTGGCAAGTTGTGGGATCCAAATGCAATTTTATTTTTGGCTTCAGTAGTTTTGTTTCAGGTCGTCCGTGCTGTGGGCTGTTTGGGTAGGCTCATCCCTCTGATGTGCATCTACATGTTTTTCCTGCTAGTCTGTCTTCTTTAGTGGATAGTAAACACAAAAAAAACCCAAACATTTTTTCTCAGAACGTGTGTTGGGGACAGTCTGAATGCTCTTTTGTAAGCATATCTGCCCCTTTTCCCCTTTCACATTTCCAAAGCCATCACTTTTTTTTCTCTCTCTCTCTTTTTTTTTTTTTTTTACATAAAACTGGAATAGAAATGCTGGCTTCCTTTCATATTCCTAAAAAAACTTGTGAAAAAATACTATATAAAAACAAATTTTGTATTCTCTTGCCTCCTAGATAGAGGAAGAGCAGAAAACAGAAAAATCTGGGCTTTGTTAATCTATTTTTGGGGAAGCGCACCATTTCCAGATCTTGACAGGTTATGAATTATTTTCTTCCCTAATTCTATTTGGATTCCTATTTATTTTGGCTAGTAATTCCTAAGTGTAGACTGAACCTGGACATAAATTTTGGTACTCAACGCGTAAGGGGTGTAAGCAATTTCAACTAGCTCATTTTAGAAGAATTCTTCCAGAAGGGTCATTTTGCTCCTACTGGATGAGAGAGATGTATTTGTTGTATCAGGAGTGTTTATAAACACAGGCCCTTCCTCCCAGTCAAGGTTGCTCAGAAAATCAGTTTATTAGTGATAGCTAATTCTTACTGTGCTCAGTGGAAACACTAGAATTCTGTTCTGTGTCTGGCCTTAGGAATTATGCCATTGCTGCTGAAGATTGCGGGAACTACTGACGGTAGATACAGATTGGTATTTCCTGTATTTGGAAAGGTCATTCCAGGGAAATCGCCAATAAGGAAAAATTTCCTAAACAACAGGAATACAAGGTATTGATGACCCTGACACAGCTATTCTCTTTGTGCCTTGTGCCATCACAGCACCTTCCTTTCTTCCATAGTCTCTAAACTCTTATTTCTTCAATGTATTTGCCCTTAGAACTTCTTATGACGCACAAAGTTGACGTCATTTGGCTTAAAGGTTTCCACAAGCAAAGCGTGTGTGCATGTTTTTCCAGTTAATACTACAGACTGGTCTTTCTATATAAACATATTTTTAATCTGTTTTCTACTACTTGTGCCAAGGTACCATGATTGACTATGTTCATAGCATTTATAATTGTTAATCATTTCAATCAATAACTACTTCTAGCACATTAGCGCATTGCTTCGATCACTGTGAATAAACCAGTAGCTGTTCTGTTCCTGGGTTAGCACAGCATAATCAAGTGCTGTATTGTTAAGGAGAACTTTTAATTTCCTTACCTAAACAAAAGTTTTGAATTTAACTCACTCTTGTTATTCAAGCATCACCCGGCATCTGGGTATTGGTGGGGTTTTTTTTTAATAAGAGATAACAAAAAAATGTTGCCTACGAATTGTTTTATGATTTGGAAATTGGTTTCAAGAAGCTATAAGGAATCAGCCAAAACTGCTAAAACCGATGTCTGAAGGGACGTGCACCAGTACAACTTCAGCAGGTAAGAGCAGTTCAAAAACTGCCAGTGTACGTCGCCTTGATGCATAAACAGCTCGGGATCACCTGCAGCGGCTCTGGCTGAGGAGGACAAGGAATTCTGTTCCCATGAAGCACAGGTCCGGCCATCCATCCGATCATTTCTCTCAAGTTTCTTAAGGTAGAAACGTACCTCCTGCAGTTCATACTGACCTTCTGCTGACAGCAGCACCATGTGAGAATTACAGATAATCCGTTCGAGATCGGGGCCACTTTGGAATTTCAGAGCCCAGCTCCAGTGACTAAAGATTGTTCAGAATAAATGAAAAGTATTCAGGAAATCAGAAGAGGACTTAAAAAACTGACCGTAAATCTGAATTCCGAAATCTTTAATTGTTGTGTCAGGGATTTCACCGCAGCTGTGAAATGATCTTCAGCTTCACACCCCTCCAGACGACACGACAGAAGTCCCTGCTACTGCAGGGACGGAGCGGGATAGTACAATTGAGTCTTGGTTATCTTTCCCAACATTTTTGCAATATCAGTGTGAAACAGAGCTCCTTTCTGTTTACTATTAAGTTTTCTTTCTAAAGCTTGTGTCCAGCAGCGATTACGGTGTTGCTGATGTTCTCTCTTTGCTCTGAGCGCCTCTGCAGTCCCGTTCCGGGGGGCGCGGGAGGTCCGGGGCAGAGGGGTTGCATGTCTGAGAGGCATCTGCAGTGGGGCCCTGCCCTGGAAGCTAACGCAGCTCCGCAGGCCAGCGACTCCCCTTTGCCTTGGTGCGCTGCTCTTGCAGATGAGTAATTGCATGCCGTTGTTTATTCTGCTGGAAATGCACTTCTCCAGAGCAGCGTTTTTCCCATGCTTTGGTTGTCCGCGTGGAGTATGCTCTCTTCTAGCTGCCTTCGAGAGAAGCTATGTAAACACAGACGTGTTTGCAAAGCAAACTGGAATTCTGCAAGACAGCATACAATCAAAAAATAGAAAGATGGATCTGATCCCTAGCACGCTGGGAGAGCCTCACAGATGGAGAGGTGAACGGCTTTAGGGTGGGGGAAGTGTTTTATTTCCAGTCGGTGCATTTGGGGACGGCATTGCCCATTTTACGGCCGCAGGTTGGTGGTGAAATGGAAAGGAAGAAACTGACTTCCGTGAATGGCTTTGAGAGCCGCGGATAAATTCTGGCGTGTAAGAGTGGGGCAGTGCTGTTCTCCGAGCCGGCGCGGCAGAATCACGGCAGCCCTCAAGGAAGCTGCATCGGTTCACTTTGGCAACGTTTCAAAAGTAAACAGCCATTTCGGCTTTCCTCCGTGTTTCTCTGTCTGCTAGAAAAGGTATTTAACATGAAGTACTGGAGGAGTGCCGTTGTTTCCAATGGATGTTATGATTAGCACGGCGTATTTTGAGGGTAAGGTGTGCTACAAAAGCTGAGCAAAGCCTCAAGGGTTGGATAGACTGCATGGCTGTAATTGAAGATAATTGCCCTTAATAGAAAAATGGAATACAGTCATCATCTTTGTTCTAGAGACTAATCTCAAACGGACCAAAAACTGTATGCTGACAAAAACATTTTAATTAAATATTGATCATAAAGGTAATTCTGGTATTTAACATCCCCTTCCCATTCTTCAAATTTGCATTTAAAACTTCAAGAATTACTGCGAAAGTTGGATTTTCAAAAAAAAAAAAGTCAAAGTTTAAATTAATTTCCTTAGATAAAAAATTATAGATGCGGAAGGCAATGCAGCTACCAACTTTGGTGTACCAAAAATTTGTTATATAAAATCAAGGCTTAAAAGTACTGAGAAGCTGTTATTACCAGAAAGCTACAGACCGTGACCTGCATAGCTGAGGTATTAGTCTTAAATCTAACTGGGTTTTTCTTATCTTCAGCGCTCTTTCTTTTATTTTTTTCGTGCAAAAAATGTAACAGAATGTCTGGTGCGTAACCATATGTGACAGTTATTCGCACAAACACTTGGACAGTTGTGCAGATACTCTTGGACTAACCTCTAAATCAATTAAGTCCAGATCAGATCATTCATGACCACAAATCATTCCCATATGAGGACTTCTCCCTGAGTACGATAAATAAATCGCCATAATCAAAAGCAGGACTGCCACTAGCCTGCCGTGGTGGTGTCAGAGGAAAGGGACAATGGAGTACAGAAATTCATATGGGGGGGGTGTGTACGTTCATGTGCCTTGCTCTTTCAAATGAAACACGTTGGAACAGCAAAGACACCTTGCGACGTTTCTGCTCTTGCTGCCGCAGAGAGGAGTTGTTGTTGCCGACGAGGCATCTCTCCCGGGAGCTTCATTTCGCCGGGGGGTCCTGCCCCTCTTCTGCAATAAGGAAAACGCCGGAGTGGAGAGTGAGGGTGCCAAGGCGTAGACGGTCAAACAGCGCGAGGGGCATGTCGTGGCAATTCATGGGCAGTTGCGAGAGTGAAGTCTCTGGGTAACGGCCGCTTCAGTAGCGTTACAGGAAAAACTTCTGTCTTGGGGAGGTTTTGATAGCGCGTCTCAACCATAAACTTCCTCCTTTCTCGTGATTGAGCTGCCACTTTTCATGAGATTGAACCTGAAATAAAAGATTATGTGGTTATAGTTTTCAGATGCGCTTACTATTATTAGGAGGAAAGGACTGCATAGAAAGCTATTTAGTTAGGTAATATGTTGTACTTCTATATAGACTTATATTTAATTTGGCACAAGCATTTTAGCTTACTCCCTATAGGCAGCAAACTTTTGTGTTTCAGGTAAATGCTGTGTGTGTTTGAGCCTTTCAGACTTCCTGCTGCTTACAGGCGCCTTGGGCAGGCGGCTGAATGCGTTACTAACCTCCGATAAACGCCGAGAGGTTCAGTATGAGTAGGTCGTTACGCAACGGCAAGTTCATTCAAAAGTTTGTCCTTAATGACCCATCCACCAATGTTTATGATCACTCAAAGCTTGCCCATTTCTGCCAAAATCCTCTGAAGAAGCAGGGGTTTTAGCCGGGGGGAAAAGGACAGAGTTGTACAGATATGTGAGGAATTAACAGAAAAATTGTGTACAACTTAACTTAATAAGTTTGTTTTTAAAAATGCACATCCATAAGATGTCAGACTTCTTTTGATCTGTTTTCGATCTGTAACACATAAACTTAGAGCGATGTCACTTAGGATTTCCTCCCCACTTTGTACGTAAGGCATTTTGCTAGCGGTGGTTGGCCTGCATTGGGACGAGGTCTCTCTCTGCCTGTGCAGGAGGGGCATGGCACGGCAGCGGACAGTTAGCAGAACTGCCTTTGTCTGTATAGGTTAGAAAATAATGTTTTGTATTTGAGAAACCAGAACAATAACTGGTTTGCAAGACCATTCATACAATGCTGGTAACAGAAAACATGAATAAATTATGTGAATGTCTTTCTAATGGGTTTCCATCTACAACACTTCATTATTTAAAACTGCGTTTCCAGTTGCCAACCCCACATGAGTGAGGTTCCTCGGTAACTGTTTAGTCAGGAGGGACTGAGCTAATGCACAGGCCGTGTGGAACACGAAGCAGCGTGAGCAGGGTGGTAAGGATCTGAGGTAGGAACAAGGTTTTTAAGAAGAGCCTTTGGTGGATGCACGCAGATTAATAAATACGTATGTTTGACAGAGAAATGAAAAATTTCCAGAGGAGTCTTTCAAGAAAGCGATGTTGTAATGTTGTGTACAACATACAATGTTCCTATGGCTTTTAAGTGAAAACCAAGCTTGATAAACATCTTAAGGCTGTTTTCCATAAGTGAAATCTGCAAACAGGGGAATCTTCAGTAGGAGAAACAGATGAAGCACAAAAAGTAGTGTGAGAACTATTTTTGTGTACAAGCAGAAGAACGCTTGAAAAATAAAAGTTGACTAACTCAGGAACTTTCTGGATGGGTAATGTTCCAATTCATACTGTTAGACAGCCCCGCTATAAAAGTGCAATTAAAGAGACTGTTTAAAAAAAAAAAAAGAAAAAAAAGTCATACCTTATTCAGGCCAGATGAGAAAAAACACGCTTATCAAAAATGTTGGCAGTTGTGCAAAAAAAAAAAAAAGTTGTTGAAAGATTGTGCTGAACTTTGTCTTGCTGCGGCAGCGGCGGCAGATGCTGGAGGCCTCTCTGTTCCAGACGCTGTAGCTGTGCCACGTTCGTTCTTTACCAGCATTTCTTGAAAATTAGGAAAGGGGAGTTTGGAACTATGTTTCTTCCAGTAGACAGTGTTTGTTTCAAAACTGGTGTTTTTCGCACAGTGAGGCAGGCGCGGTAGAAGCCATTTGGAAACAGGCACTGCCTTTTGAAAATAAATTATGATAGTGCTGCATATGTGGAAATAAAGGCTTTGAGAACTGTTTATGAAGCCCAATGCACGTGAGTGGCAAAACACGTTTACTCCATTTGCTCTGTGATATTTGGGAGAACACATTTGCAACACCAAATTGAGCACGTCGGCATAGCGAACACTATGTACATTGGTTTACTTTCTGGGACTGTTTTTCCCCAAGATTCTTGCATGGAATGTACATTGCCAGTGAGTTGATAATCAAATACCTCGTGCCCCTTGATTAGTTTTCTTTAGGTTTCCACTTAATAGTACAGTTCCTCAGTTTAGATAGTGGTAATAACATGTCAGCTTTCCTTCAAAAATGTCTCTATCCCTTCTGGTTGAAAGCATGCGGGGGGACTGGAACCAGCCAAAGCCATACCAACGTTGTTTCCGGGCAGCCAATAGGTGCCTGAATGCCCAGGCAGCCATAACCAAAGGAACCGGCCAGTCAGACCCTTGACGTGCCTTAGTTCTGCTCTGGGTCGCTGCCAGAACCACACGCGTTGTTTCACGCGTACATCCTTCTCTCCGTACAGCGTGGGAGTGTTTTGTAGACTCGGTTGTGGTTTGGGGTTTTTTTCTGGTAGGCAACAGGTGTCCAATTCCTTGAAAATGTTCGAAGAGGTACAGTGACAGTTCCACCCAAAGACACTGATCCTTCACGTGTTCCCCAAGATGACCAGCGCACTTACAAGTCAAATGGTTCTTTGGGGAGAAACGTGCCTTAGGGCTGGGCCCACCAGGATCTTAACATGGACCTTGCCTTTGGTCTTGCTCTTGTGTGAGTGTGCGCAATAGGAGCCTGAGTAATTTTCCCAAGATCCCATCATGAGATAGAAGCAGAATCGGAGTTACGATTCAGGGTTTATTGAACTCTAATGCAGTATTTACTCTCCTTAAGCTTTCTTTTTCCTTCTGTGCTCCTCCAAACACACAGTTAAATTATCCAATCTCTTTGGAACTCCGCTCAAAGAAAGAATTTTAATCAAAGACAAACCTCAGGATCTGGCACAGGTGTTTTGAATGTTTTAATTCATTATCAGATTTGTATAAAGAAAGGTTTTACATTTAAGAATTCAAATGCTTAGTTTCAATCTGGTTCTTAATTGTAGTGTCTTAAAAACACTGAAAACATGACCCTTAGCTGACCCATGACTATCCAAACTGACACCAGAAGGAGCTGTAAACTGGCTTCACTGTGAAATTAACGGAATTCTCTTCTGCGATAGATATAGGGAAACAAAGTACAGGTTTAAAAAACATCTATTTTGGGAACTGCATCTTAATGGTGTCAGAATTGCAAAAACACACATAGTTCCAGGAATGTTCTGACAGAGCCTCTGGGCTTTGATTTTTCCATCTGCTGTACTCCGGTTATGTAGTTCACCTGACCCACTGGCTATTCAAGATATATTTTATATTGCGTACAATAGTTTGCACATTTACTTTTCAATGACAAAAGGCTCCAACCCTCTTCGCGTACACTGAAAGCATTTGCATAGCTGAGGGCTAAGCGAAGGCAGCTCGCCCCTTGGGCACGAGGGATTGCCAGGCTGGGAACACCACGGAGAAGCAGTGAGACACTGAAGTGTTTCCGAATTGATCGAGACACTGAAGTCTTTCTGAATTGACCTGGATTCTGGGGGCGGTGGGGATGTGAGGGGAGCTAAATCAAAATTAACTGTGAAAATAAAAAGGAAAATTATTTAACTGATCGCAATAGAACAAATAATTCCTGGACAATTACAGCAAAATTACCATTCATGAAATGCATAAACGCTCACTAACTTAAGGGGGATCTGGTTCACCCTCTGAGAAACAGCTCTAACAGAAACGATTAGTTAATAACTGTGATGTGTTGTCTAATGGAATATCCATTGTAAGCAGTAAAAATGAAACTCTCATCTTCTCTAAGTTTATTTCATTGTTTAATGTACTGGCTCTTTAGTGTCTAAATGATCTTGCTGCACAGGATTTAAAAATATTCGTAGGAAAAATGGAGTCTGAATGTCAAAGACTTCAAATCAACTTATTGTTAAGGGGCTAGAACTTCGGCGCGTGCGAGCCAACGCGGTTCCGTTTGTGTTGCCAGAGGTGTCTGCAGAAGTTTGAGTCAAGGTATCCGCTTACTGATGGGGCAGCGATGGCGCATGGTAGAGATGTTTAGACGCCCGAAGAACCACAGGGGTGCAGAAGGAGTTTTTAGGTGGGCGTACAGGTCTACCTCGCTTCTAAAAGCGCACACCGGAGATGACTGGCAACCCGGGCTGTTATAAAATGGATAAGGATTGTATTGAAAGAAAATGCGAGGTCTAAGCCAGAAGACGTAGATACGGGGAGGGGTGTTCGGCGTGGATACTGGTGTGACTCAAGGCTAAAACCCAGTAAGAGCCCCAGGATTCCGTGAGGTGTTTCCCAGGGCAGAACAGGAGCGGGGACTCGAACCTCATCCCAAGCCTCCGCGGGAGCGCAGCCGTGCTGCTGCCAGCGCGGGTCGCAGCTGCAGAGACAGCTTGGGAGTACAGACCAAGGCAGGCCTGTCTTCCAGAGCACTTCTGAAAATCTTGGAAGTCAAAATACTGTTTAAAGCGTGCTTTTAAACAAAGTTTGGCAAGGTCCCGCTGCAGGGTAAACAGAAGGCTCAATAGGCTCTGTTTAACTTGCCTGATGTATTTTAAGTCTCTCAGTCCTGACGTTTCTTTGTAGCATAAAGCTCTCCAGATCAGGTTATATCTTTTCTATTGTAAAACTCCAGTAGTGAAAACAGACGTTGTTTCCAATCTCATCTGTTTATAATTTTGCTTGATTACTATTCCAATAGATTGCAAGCTGTGGATTTAATGTTCATACGGCTAGAATTTGTTCCTGTTCTAACGGTAACTTTTAGCTACATTATTCAGTCTTACTCATGTTAGCCTGTGTTTTATTTTTATCAAGACACACAATTTTGTCGTCTTCAATCACCTTGAACCAAACTGTCCTGACTGCCCCCAGCAATCCTTCTCTGCAGAGTCATTTCTGCCCAGCTGTTCCGAAAACCAACTCCTAAAAGCGGCACCGTGAGAATGGGCGAAAGGCGGTAGATGCTGCCAGTGGGAACGCGCTTCAGGCTTCAGCGCTGGGTATCTAGAAGTATTCAGGGTGGCTCTGGTAAGAACACGTCCTGGAATCGCGGCCACCATTTCTTTGGGTCATTACAGAAATATTATAGAGCGTGTGACGCTTGCATCCCTTCCTGTAGCAAGAGAAGCTCTTACCAGCTCTTTTTGCTCAGCTGTGTTTGGTGAGAAAGGCTTAGATGTCAAACTTGGGGTTTTTAAAACATCAAAAGTATTTAATTCAGTCTCTGCTGGCACATCATGCCAGCAAGTTCCATGTTTTATTATGCAGAAAAAGCAATTCAGTTCTGCTGTATTTAATAAATAGTTGGAGGATGTAGTAAATACATTTTTAAAGCAGACGAGGAATGATTTAAATCATCACAGTTTAGCCAAGAGAAAATTACTTCTGCCTGTATGAGAAAAAAAACCCTAAAAATGTGTCACCTTCTCCCACTCCCAGGTAGCTGCTAGACTTCAGTATGCTAAAAAACCCCTTAGTAAGAGTGAGGATAATTAAATGAGTAAATCAAGGGTCTCTTTTAATTTGTGTAGATTTCTTTGCAAAAATGAAACATCTTTCCTGGTGAACTCAACTAAACATCAGCTGCTTTTCCTCCTGCGTGCCTTATTTTGTCATCCCTGCATTGACATAACAGGAGAAGGACCTACAGAAGAACTTGACCCCTGGGTTTTACGAGCATTTTATAATACATGGGAAGAATTAGAAGCAAAAGGACGGTATCCCCAAAACTTTCACCCTTGCAGCTGTGAGGGCCCAAGGACTCGCCAGCAGAGCCTTTGCCTTCCAGCAGGCATGGCCACGGAGCGAGAGGTGACGATGGAGACCGTGGTCTTCAGGGCACTTCACCGTTCCTGCCCCCTGCTCCTTGTTCTGCCTTCTGGGGACACGGGCAACAAACAAGGCACAGCCCTCCCTCCGGCACAGCCCTCGGCCTTTGTCGGCTGCGCTCCCAGCCCCTCTCCTTCTCCTTTGTAGGCTCAAAACCTGAAATTCTTCCGAACCTCCCTTCTACAGTGTTTTCTAGACTTGATCGTTTATTCTTCGTACTGCTGTTAACAACTGGAAACTGAACTTTTATTAATGGGAACTAGAATGAGAGCTATGCAACTGTGACAGAATTGGAGCAGAGTTATGTATAAATGGTTTTACATGGAATAGAGTGAGAAACAGAACTAATTTTTCTGTTACAAAATTAAACGCAAGTGTCCTCAAAATAACACCCCAGACCAAGAATAATTCTGCAGTACACCTAACTATGCTAATGTTAATGTTGAAAGAACATTGGTTTCTAAGTTCTGCAAGTAATCATTTTATGATTTATCGCATTTTAAGAGTTGTTTCTTAGTTAAAAACATTCATTTAGTTGTGTATTAAATTAATTTTTGTATAATTTTTAAAGAATGGGATTTCAAATTATCTTAACATCTTCTAGTTACAAATTAAAAATAGGCAAACTGAGTCCCTACGAGCTGAGCAATATTCACGGTGACATTTTCTGTGAACGTATGAAATTAGGTAAAACTGATCTCCTGGCCATGAACTGTTCCCAGACAGAATAACGGTAGTTCAACTCCAGAACCCAGCACACATAATTTTCAGGTATATGGTGTGGTTTATAGATTTATTCAGAGATATCTACAGCAAACTTTAGATTTTCCCTCTTCTGGGTTTGATATAAGTTATTTCTCATTTTCTTTCTTTTGTGGTATCCATGACAGACGGATTTTTACACTAAGTCCCGGCAGTACCTCGGCACTGTGCCTTCAGCTGCTGTGAGGAGTCCCAAACCCAACCTGCCTCAAAGTGGAATTCACGTAGAAAAACATGGGATTTTTCTTTCTTGAAGAAAAAGCACCACAGTAACCACCTATAGCCCACTACTCAAGGGCTAAATCTACCTGCATGAACCCAGTTTGATTATTTTTGTTCCCTGTGAACATTTGAAATAGAGTGAAAGTACGTGGGCCTGGGGAAGGTGTGAACCCGTCTTCAAATGCAACGTTTAAATTGCATTAACATGGGGGAAGACAGCAGAAATCCGAGCGCAGACTGAGCAGTTCATCCAACCGCTGGACTGATCAGTCGCGAAGGCCCTACAGCCTTGTTGGCACCGCCGTGTGTCTGCACTTCCAGGGAAAAAGATCCAATGGCTGCAGCTGAAGTCAGTGAACATTGTTCGCAAAAAGAACTCGCAGTCCAAACGGCCGCTGCCGCCTCCTTTGTCCCCTAATTAGGATACTAATTAGCCAGATGAGGGTTACGTTTATAGCAAAAGGGACGCAAAATTGAAATGTAACTTTTTGTGCATAGTTATTATCAAAGACATTTTTATTACGTTTTCATAGCCAGTTCTCAAACGGCTAGGGGAGTGATTAGTCCCTCAAGAAGGCACGTTTTCGTATGGCCTGGGTGCGTGCGTTCGGGGGGGGGAAATAAAAATTCCAGTTGGTGGTTCTAAATGAACATTAAGCATTCTTCATAACAAAGCTTGATTATTTTTTAGAAACCCCAAAACTATACAGTGTCTTTTAAAAATTATGGGAAAACAGTATGTGAAATGTTTTTATACAATAAATAATCTATTTTCTATAAATGTACAAAATCATTTGTACAGCAAGTAAGAAACTAATACATATGCAGTAACTGAAAGATATATTTAATTTTATAACTATAATAATTTATTTATGAAATATATCCACATATATATAAAATATATCATATATATTTTGGCAAAGACCTCCCTTTCTTGTTTCAAACTCTATTACCACTGTTTTAAGCCTATGTAACCACTTTTACTGTTAATTTCATTTTTCTTTTGGTCTCCATCTTTCTTCTGATAAAACATAATTTAATGTTATCGGGTTACAGTTTAACCTATGTGCCCTGGGGAAAGTCTGCGTGAAGGTCAGTCAAACCAAAAAAAATATCTGTACTGTCACAAGTAAGGGATTTCCTCTCTTTCTTTTTAAATAATATAGAACAGGATTTGCAAAAGTTACTCTTTTTTTCCCTAGCTTACTCCTGCGTCGTCCTATCAAAAAAAAAAAAAGTCCATAATTTCTGAAGAAATCATTTACATTGAAAAACGTCCAGGGTTGGATTTAATCCTTATTGCCAAGTTTCCAAGTTATTCGGTGATGATTGTTTCAATGAAGAGATAAAAATGGGATGTATGGTGCTTGCAAAGACGAGTGTACGTACTGTGGATGACAACGTATGTAGAGGCTTAGAACAGCAAATGCTCTAGTACCGTAAGTTATTCTCGTTGTATGAAGTTTTATTTGAAGTTCCACAGTCCTACCCCTTCATCTTTAGGAAATTCTTTGGGGGTGAATAATTGGAGTTCTGTTCATCGACTACAGTGCATCCCTAAATAATCACCGTAGGTGTTTCTGAATGGAACTTTGAAGTGCAGGAATAATTTGTGCCTAAATTAGGTGATCTATTGAATACTCAATGTATACTCTTAACTTGCTATAGTTTATAATAATATTTATATTAGCCATTCATATTTATTCTGCATAGATACTGTCATTTAAATATCTGCCACGCAGTTACAATATGATGATTCAGGCTTGCATACATTAACAAGAGAAATATTTTGTATCTGTTTATTCTTAACGAGAACTCACGTATAGGCAACCCCTCTCTAACTCATCCCATTCTCCATTTACAGTTGCCTGCATAAAGCTGTGGATGGATTCTTCAGACATACAGCAAGCAGTAAGTGGAACAGCAGATTTCTGTTGTACTTTTTTAAATCACATAGAAAAATGTTCCTTGAAACTTTGTGTTGCTGAAGCTCGGATCTGCCTTTGAAGTTTCCTTCGCCGGTGATCCATTCCCTGCCAGGTTACCTGACAAAGATTACCCTGTACTGAGACTCTGGCGAGGGCAGCGTGGGAGAAAGCTGCTTCGTACGGGTTCACGGGCCCCCAGCGCGGTGTTGCCGAAATGGAAGTGTCGCACACTGCCGAGTTCTCCCTGGCGTCAGACTGAAGCGGCACGTTTGTCCATCTCAAGGGAGAGCTGTAGTCTTGCTTCTGAGCTTCAGCAAATAAACATAAAGGCTTTAAAAAAATCCACAAACCAACCAACCAACAAAACCCAAACTGCTTCATTATCCAGAACTAACTCCCTGTTACCTGTTAGAACTGCGGTTCATCCCCTTGGTTATGTGTACGGCGAGTGAATGCTACCCAGTTGTCTAATTAGCTCTGACCAAAGAACCATAGCAATAAGTTCAGCTTGGGGACTTCTAATCCAAGTGCTTTCCTTCATAGCAAAAAATTTTGGGTAATGGTGTGTCTTTTTTAAAAAAAAAAAAAAACAAACTTTTCTAGTTGTAATGGCTGCTTCATTTTACCCAGAACGGCGAGTATTTGCTTATCCTGACACCCTTTTGCATTTCGTATGTAGCAATAGTAGATCTGGGTAGATTTGGAACTGGAACTTTTTGAAACTGGCTATTAGGTCACAGTAACCTCTTTATATCTGACATCTAAAGTAGATTTATTTTTCCCTCCAAATACTTTTTCCACAAAGACTGTTCTGTTTCTTTACCTTGACAATTTATGTTTTACTGAAGCACCGCACTGGGACACGTAGCTTAAGTTGTCGCAGTGCTAAATGAGCAAAAAGATGATAGACAGGAACAGCCCTTGCCCTAAAAAAAAAAAAAAAAGGGAAAGAAAAGGCGGGGGGGATGACTGTTGCCAAAATATGTATTGGCTTATAGCCAAAGAATCCAACTTTTGAAGGAGCTGTATCAGCGTGAGGAAGGTTGTAGTAGTTCTGTGTATGCTAATGGTTTTAAAAAATAAATTGAAAAACCAATCAAAGAACTCCTGGGCCAAATTCTGACCTTATTTAGCAAGAATGGATAATATTCAGTTGAAAGAATTTAGAGTTCTGCAAATACAAAGAAAATTTAGGAAAAGTTAATACTTATTTTCGATGTTAAACACCTGTCGCATACCTGACTCTTCAGAATCCTCCGAACTCTCTATGCTATTGAAAGAAAGTGTGTTCCTCTTCTTTGCATTGGTCTTTCTCCTCTATCTTTTTTATTGATCCATGATTTCTGGGGGAGAGAGATTTTCTAAGTTTGTCACTGCGTTCTCACCAATTACCCTTACAGAGCCGTTCTAAAATGGCAATGTCATACTCATCATTAGACTAGATAAAACTTAAAACACTCTAAAACAGTGCAATATTAAGCACGTTTCTAACTGGGCAGGAGATCTGCTGTTTCAAAACTACCACATCATAAAAAGAAAAGAGTAAAAAGAAAATTCAGAGCAGCACTGTGCTGGGTCTGGCCTCTCTCCTTCACCTGTTAAACTCTCTGGGTTGTGACACGTGCGTTTTCTGGCTTTCGTTCTTCCTACTCGCTCCCCCGGCCCCCACCAGGGGGAAGGGAACAAGCGACTGTGTGAGCGCGCGGCAGCTGGCCAGGGTTAACCCACCACAACCGGAGACGAGAATTTTATTTAAAATCAATATATTTGTTAATCGGTCTCATTTGGTACGTGCAACTTGATTAATTTATCTCCGTTAACTAGTCAAATCATGTAGACGGTCTGCAATATTAAGAAAAGATATACTCACCTCCTTCTGTCTTGCATTCTTCTGCAAAACTGCACACACTGTGTGTCGTGAGCATCCGAACAAGAACACCGAGAGGAAGGCTGGAAAGTGCTTTGCATCTGGCCTGTGGACCTTTTGCCTCTAAAACTGCCTCTGAAGTTAGAGAGCCCATACGGCACGGTCCGCCTGTTGTGAGAATCACAAATATTGTGTATTTTAGAAGCCAAGTGAAATGATACTCCATCTCTCTTCTGTTTTGGAAAATAGATCTATTGATGCAAAGCAATAAAGAGCGGCACAAAAATCAAACCCTGTGCTAATGTAGGAGGTTCTCCCTATAATGGATCACCATTTCTGCTCAATCAGCTCAAGCCTTCACAAAGTTATAAAGCAGCAGATAATCAGCTCAACTGTCAGAATTAATCGGTAACTGCACTGGCTATCTAAAAAAATGGTGATTACCTAACAGCTGATACAGATACGTCCCAGCCTGTTGCTTATTTTACCGCTTACTCCTGTATCGTGCTGGTTTCCTCCCACAAATGCACAAAACTTGTGACGTTCAGTGCCGTCGCTGGTATGAAGTGACAAAGGAGCTGTGCCGATTGCCACCAGATGAGTAACATCGTGTCGTCGTTGGCATCTTCATGATTCAGAGCCGGATTCGCCATTAATTTTATGATTGAGAAATGGAGAAAACTGTCAGCGTGATTCGTTTACCGCATCGTGTTTGGAACATGACCCATGGAGTTACAAAAATGAGAAACAGCTCAATAATCTTCCTCATCTGTATCTATTGGTACTTTTCTACGAGAGATCGTATTCTGTACCACAGCACACTAAGAAACACTACGAGGTAGTTCTCTTTATTTCCCTGCAGTCTGGCATGCTTTGTTCTTTAATGGGTTATATTCGATATTATCCTCAGAAAAGGACATGCTTCGTCACTGCCTGCTAACATCGCCAAAAAGCCTGGGATAGTTTAGACTGATATCATAAATTATTCTCCTACAAGTTGTTAAAGAATCTCGATGGATAGCAGGTGTACACCACATGGAACTTCTGGAGACCCACAGAAGTTCCTGCGTACTTGAGGGATGGGCTAAGCAACCCACAAATCCACAAACACTAAATATCTGAAAAGAATCTCATCTTCAAAAGTAAGAAAGAGGAGTGGAGAGGAAAATAGAAGGGCCAGGGAGAGGAAGCAAGAACAGCTCTAGAAAGGTTACAGAACAAAGCCTGAATAATCAGTGTGGAACCACATAGTTGTGCTTCTTTCATTTGCTTTCATAACAACATCATTAGGCTATTAACTGAAAGCTGCAAAATTTCCATTTTCCCACACTCATGGTGGGCTGAAAGGTTCAGAAACATTATTTTCCTAATCTCTGCAATAATTTTTGATGTAACGTCAGTGCAGTTGATGCAAATCACTCATTCAAACCTCTGCACTTAGAGTACCCGGAGCTTCTAACAGCGCGTCTCGGCTCTCCCAGCCTGAACCAGAGCGCACCCACCATCCGTAGATTTATCATCAAATCATACTGAAAGACAGAAAGTCACAAGCACAATTTCTGTGTGTCAGAGGCCAGGAGATTGTCTTACTGCAGCAGCTGCTGGTCTCCCTCACCTGTATGTAGAAAATTGTTGCGTATTTTCACTACTTCCTTCATTCTACGGCTATGCCTAGACACTGGGAGAGACCAAGAATACGCGTATTAGTCTTAGAAGACTTTAGGACTTGATTTTGGCCCCCTTTCTCAAACAGTCATTTAAAAATCTTTTTGTTGTCTTCAGGATTAGGAGTGAGTCCCATTTTATGACTGAAGAATATTAATAATTCTATACTGCCATCTACTTTAGAGTAATGAATGCTAAATAGCTAACGTGGGTAACTTCTAACATAAATACTTACTTATATGGTCATATTTTTTATATATTTGTGGTTTTTATGAAGTAATGGCTTGTATCTAGAGACAGGAACAGGAGGAAGTTGTATTTCTAAGAGTGGCAAGGCAAACCCTCCGTGAAAACCGTCTGCTAAAATTCTGTTATTCAACTTCCCGCTCAGAATTAGGGTGAAAGGAAAAGACGCATTTTCCTTGGTCTGGCCAAACACGAAACCCCTGTTTCATGGCAGATAGCATGCCAGGGGATAAAGCAGCTTGTTAAAGCTTTTTGCAGATGTCATCCCACGTTGTGCTAACAAGACATACTGTAGCACGTTGCTCTCATTATTTAAAGTGGTTCCTTGGTACAAAGACCACTTTTACAAAATAGGGGACTGTTTTTTCTTACTCTGACTCTCTAAATCGGAACCTCTGCAGTTTGCCCCGCGTCAGAGGTTCTGCCTGAATAGCCTGAGAGGAAGGAGGACACGCGTATTCCTTCGTTGCTGCAGTTTGCAAATGAATGGACCGACTAGAATTGTCATCAGCTTCAGTTTTATCTTAATCCATCAGTATGTGAACTACAGCGCTGGAGGAACGGGCACGTTAACAGTCTGCTGTCTTTCCGAAGAGACAGTAAATTCCATGGAACAGGCAGGGGTGGAGAATACAGTGTAATTACAAGTGATAAGAAACATGAATCACAGCCCTAAGCAAAGGAGGAGAGTAGTATTTCTTTCTACTGAAGGGCCTCATGTTCTATGAGACTTAGGATGCTTACAGGAGTGTGCTTCATAGCTTGCAAAACGGACTCAAGACGCCTTCATTCTCGGAGGTCCAGAAATACATGCCAATGCAATGATATTTTCCAGTGTAGGAATCTTAACTAGAACGCCCAAGCAAAAGTTTTTATGTAAGCTAACGTGCAGGTGTGCCAATCAGAGATGGAAATAATAATTCTCCCGATATGCCTGGGTTTGATTTCTAATCCAAAAATTCAAACCCAAACCAGATAAACTTCAATAGCGACCCAGAGTCTTTCCAACAGCGTTCAGAAAGAGCTAAAAAATACAGATGTTTTCTTGCCCGTCAGTTACTCTCCAACTCGTAAATCACAACCCTTAAGCAAGTGTTCGTGCGTGTAGGGTTATCATTCCAGCAGCTGCACACGTTGGGATTTCAAGTTAGTTCATGCCTCTTTCTCAGCACTTCAGAAGCGAGCGGAGACGCCAAAGCGGTTCGGTTGAACAAGCAGCAGAAGCATTTGCCTAGCAGCGTGCTTGATCTTAGATTGGCACATGTGATTAACAAATGCTGCTTTTTATTGTTATTATTAATATTTTTTATGGTGCCGCAACGCTCAGTTCAAAATGAGTTAAGTAGAATCACAGTTTCTACATGCTGAACAGGAACGGCCGTCGACACGTAACTGCCACTGAGCGTCTGTGTCACTAAGAAGTCCCTTCGCTTTCCATTTCAGGCGAGGCACCAGCTTTCCTTAGCCAGAGCTGGCTGTAGAACGCGCAGGGTGGTTTGTGTCTCCCGGGTGAAGGGAGGAACGGCTGAGCAGCGGCGGAGTCGTCGGCTGGCCACGCGCCAGGCTCCTGCGGATGCTGAACAACCGGTGCCCTGACGCTGTGCTCCTCGCGGTTACCACCAGGTCCCTGGCCAAAGCACTGCCTAAGAGCCATTTGCAAACTTGCTCGAAACTTCTATGCAAAACCCACGCGTTCTTTGCATTTTTTTAACATTTACGTTTCACAAGAAGTTTTGAACTTCTGGCCTTTAACTCAGTACGCACCGTTGCTTTCTCTGGGAGACTGAAATCCACGGGGAGCAGTGGAAGATCTAACGTGGACTGCGTGTCCTTTACGCCTTCCTGCTCCGCGAAGTGGAGCACAAACCAAGCTCCGCCGCTCCGGGCCAGCCTCTCCACGGTGCTGCTTTGACCTGGCATCTGCGTGGCAACACACAGACTTGAGGTTTCTGTGGAGTGACCCTCTCCGGTGGAGTTCAGCTACCAGTACGACCACTGCAGCCAGGGAGTGGGTGTGTAAACATCTACATACTCAGTTTTAAAACGCTTGCTAAATTACCGAAGGTCTGAGTTTAAGGAAATAGTTCCTGCTTCAGTATACGCTATTTGTTCTTTAGTCTGTATGCAAAAAAAAAAAAAAGATGATGATGCTAACGCAACTCTCCAGTACCTGGAATTATTCCATATGATGAAATTATAATTAGTCAGGGCAGCAGATCTGTTATCTGAAGATAGATATACATCTATATATGTCTTAGAGAGAGAGCGCAGCACAAAGCTCATCAAAGCACAGTGTGCTCTTGTCACTTGAAACACACTTTTGATTTTGCAAGGGAAGGAACACACAGCAACCTTTAGGTCAGCCAATGTTTCTCTGAGAATTTAAGGAAAAAAAAAGTATAGATCTGCAGGTTGGATACTCAGATGCTGAAATAACCTAGATTATTTCTGTACTTTTGTGTCCACGAAACACAATCGTAATAGCTCTCCCCCTAAAAGTCAGCTAGCTCTTGAAGCAAGTTTTTGCCATTAAATTAACAGAAATAGGCATTTGTTTGTCGAAAAAGACAAGTAGTACTGAGTACGAGTGAAACAGCCGTTCTAAACCGGGGATATCGGTGAAAATTTCCCACAGAAAAACCCTGCCCACTGAATGACTAATACCTTCAAGTCTAATCGGGAAGTGTGATTTGCCTAAGTCCTGCTGCCCCTCGTTTATACTACAGTGAACATTCAGAATTCAGGCAGCCAAATCCAATTGGTTTATTTTAATTTTTATAACATGTGGCTGAGTTTCTCATGCTATGCTATAATTGACCTATGAGCTGCTATTATTTTCTACTTTCCCAGCCACTTAAACACAGTAGATACCTCCAGGGCACTCGAGAGTTTCAGCCAAAACAAAGGGATGAGGGGGTTGCAGCAATCATCTCAGATGCTGTGATTTCAGTATTCAGCAATATGTTTTCTGGCGCGCGCCCAGGCCAGCAAGGCTCCAACAGTCTCCAGGGGTTTCAGACAATCTTAAAACGTATGAGATCCCTGTAAGGACCACTGAGAACAAAGAACGTGGAAAGGAAGCAAAATCTAACATCCCCCAAGTGAAACAAAATGTCTCCAGAATGACAGATGCTTGGGGGAAACACCAGCTATTTCTGCGTGTACTTTGGTCTGAAGATACTGCAGTAACACCGTGGAGCTCTGCAGATGAAGAAATCCTCGGCTGCTCTGAAAGCCGGCTCCAGTTCTTTCTGTAACAGGCGTATGTTGTAACAGAGTAGTTCACAATAGGTGTAGCTCCCACAGTAACCCTTCCTCCTCATCCTCACCATCATCATTTAAGAAGTAAAACGCCTTCTTCAAAGAAATGCCTGACTTGTTGGTCCTGTCGCCCTAACCACATTCGCAAAAGCCGTACTTTTTCTGAGTAGCTTTTTGCAGTTAAAATTATTTTCAGAGGAAACTTAAACTTTTATCCTTTATAGACGCACCTTTATTTGCCAAATCCTCAATTTAGTAGTAATCAGTGTCCCTAGACACCTAAGAGACTGCTGACAGCCAAAAAGATGGACCTCCTCAAGCCTGCTAGATCTGGTTGAACCTTCACTTTTTTTTCAGTCTTATTCTTTAATTAATACTTGCTAGTTTGTGAGGACCCAAATTAGTTAATTAGCTATAGCTAACATAGTTAATAAGCTCAGGATTGCACACATCAGCTTCATCATCCAGTTTCACCGGCCACGTGAGTTCTTTGATTTCGCTCCTACTGGGACGTCGTGGTACCCACGTGAAGTGCTGTGAGAGAAGCCGAAGGCTTTGTATTGCTGGTCATCCTCCTCCTGCAGCTGTCTGGGTGATGTTACATGTTTTGTCTTTCAACTACGATCAGAAAAGTATCTTGAGTTGTTGAGGGAAAAGCTGGGTACGTTTTTTGAGGTAGCAATACGAAGCAAGCGTGGGGGGGTGTATTTTTCCATTACCAGCCCAAATGCCCAGAGAGCCTGGGCAGAGCTCACCTGCCCTAACAAACCGAGCCGTTGTTTCACTTAAATACCTCTAAAAGCAACACCGCTCATATCCTTCAGTACCTCATACCAATCCTAATCTGCTCCCAGTTTTACTGCAAGGTATATGATTGTTAGTATTAAAAAAAAAATAAAATAAAATCCGGTGCAGCATTTTCTGTCTGAGAGGCCCAAACTCCCCTTATTCCTTTTTCTTCCTCCGAGTGGCAGGGAGTATTACTAGTAAGTGGGCTGGTTCTGGCGCAGGCACACGGAGGTAAATCCCAAAAGGCAGAGCAGCTGGAAAATATGGATGAAAGGAATCAAGCTAGGTGTCAAATGGTAGCTTTTTCAAACTCAAATACTTATTGCTAGCTTCTGCAGCCACCGTACCAGCGCGCAGGAAGACCACGCGCCCTCATGTGCGGTTCTACCGCTCTCCACAGTGTATATAGTTCAAAATCCACTGCTGGTTTCAAAATAAATAGAACAAAAACCTGGGGGGGAAGATAAACACACGGTGTTAAAATTTAAGACTGATGAAAGCGACTGTGGTTTGACAGCCCTCGAGACTGTTTATTCTTGGAGCCGCGGCGCTGCCCGGCCCAGGCAGGAGCTCTGGCTGTGCCCCGTCCCGCACCCACCGGCCGCAGGGACAGCTCTGCAGCCCCGGGAGAGTCCAGCCTGCGGAGCCAAAACGCTCCGAGTCTTTCTGGGAATGCTGCTGTCGGAGCAGCGGTACGGTAGATAAGCCCTACAGGGAGGCTAAGGGATACACTCTGCTTTCAGACGGTGGAGGGCACGCAGGCTGTGCAGGCTTCCGACAGTGAGACACTGGAAGCGTGAAGTCAGTGCACCATTTAAATATGAAAGAAGAATAACTACGTTTGAAATCAGGCCTAAAAATCAAATCGGTTTCTCCGTGATAAAACATAACAGTAACAGCAGAAGCCTACTGCTGTGTTCAGTGAATCTAGTCGAAATACTCTCCGTTTGATGTGAAGATATGTGCAGCTTTTTAACACCAAAGATCCTCCAATTTTTAGGATTGCAGGTATTTGCAATCTGCCATTTAAATTTTCCCAAAAACTTGTAACTAAAAAAGAAAAAAAGGAAGAATTAAAAGGAATTGATGGAGATAAGGAAAATAATCTGCTTTACACTTGCAATTTTTTCTACCAGTGAATATGCCCACGGATTGTATAGCTTTAGTTATTGCAATTGTTCCTAGCTTGTTAAGATCTTTGTTTTTATCCTTCAACATTCAGGCTACATTAGGGCATACACAGTCTAATCTTGGGAGCTTCCACACATGTAACAGATTGCGGCAAACACGCGGATAGCAAAGTCTGCAAAACGCAGGGCAAACTTCATTCAGAAAAATAAAATCAACTCAAGAGAAGATTCACGGCTTCCCTTTTGGCACCTGGTGCTGCTGGTTAACCATGCGCGCTGTTTAACCGACACATCAGCTTCTTTATTTGAAGTGCCTGGCGTGCAGCCACTGCTTTATCATCATGCCTTTGGCTAGCAGGTATTTTCAGTCTGATCTACTGAGATTACAAGCACGTGCTTAATTGTTTTCCTGAACAAGAGATCTTTAGCTGCCTGCTTTTACTTCCAGTAATATACAGGACATCATCTATACTTATCTAATGATGGAGATAATTCTCAAAAAATGGGGTAATTGTAATACTTTGTAATACCACTTAATATCCATGAGGGTGAAGAGCATGTTAAGTTACGCTGTGTGGGCTTCTGTTCAACAAAACGCAATCCCCAATGACATGCGGGTAACACAAAGACGCGATGAAGGAAGAGTCAGCCAGCAGAGCGTCCGGTTGGAACAGCAGAATCCAACCGGTTGTCTGAAGTCTTTTGTCACAGCATCCCAAGACATCGCTCCCGCTCTATATATCAGCAAAACTAGGAGTGAAGCGACGATAGGGTACAAGTTGCTTCCATTCTAAGATGACTTTCTGCTGGTGACCTGAGCCAGTAATGAGCAAAGATCATTAACTTACAACTGTTAGAGAGCTGATCCCACGTGGAATCAGCTGCTGTTGTCTGCGTAGCCTCTGACAAGTCCTGGACCCCTAACAAAACCATCTGTCATCACTTCCAGGAAAGACCAGAAAAATGACCCCAACAGGTGTCACAAAAAAGTCAGGAAAAGAGATTTCTAGAGGGGAACTATCTGGAGTCGACCTAGTGCTAAGGAATATCTGACTCGCGTATGTTACAGAAACAAATTTCTTCCTTATTAAAGCGACAAAGCGCCACATCCTTGTAGTGTCCCCATGTGACCGCACTCCCTGAAACGCTCGCCGTACCCTCTGCCAACCTGTCCCACGGAGCAAAGCAGCACCTGCCGGCCAGCGCGTGCCTTCGTCCTTCCACCGAGGAAAGGGGAGATGTGTAAGCGCAGAGGATCGGAGCAGCAAGCACAAGGTTAGATCAAATCCTTCCTTTCACTCCGTCCATCCAATTCTCCCGATTCAGAAATTCATGTCGTTGGCAGAGAGATGTTAGATCACCACATAAGCTGGTCTTTAGAACACGGTCACAGAATTGAGCGTAACAGTGAATACTGAAATAAGGCATGTCGTCTAGAAAAAAAACCTGTTTGCCTTGATTTAGACGCTTCAAGAAATGACTGGTTTTAGTGCTTAGTTTGAGTGAGGAAAGACCTTTACCATTGTGGGTCTGTGCTAATTCTCCTGTGAAAATCCTCGTTACACTGTTATCTCAGCAATGAAGACCGCTCCAGTATCCGATGCTGTGTCCTTACGATAGCATCACTTGCTTAGAGTCCTCACCTTTTAATCTTTTACTAATCATTCTGAGCATCTCTAAAGCTTCACACAGCAACATTAATCTATTAATGGAACCACATTTCGCTGTCTGATGCGCGAGCTCAGTTCATATTGAAATATAGGGCCCCTCTGAAGAAGTGCAGATCTAAAAGAAGTCTCGCCTCTATTTTCTTCCTTAACTTACAGAATCAAGCACCGAGTTGTGGCTGTATTACATCAGTGGGTACTGTTTAAAAGATAAACCATTCCTTCTTCTTTAAAATATGTCTGTAGCTATAAATCAAGATAAGCATAATTAATCACTTGACAAAAAAAACACACATTGCAAACTAATTCCTGAGTAATCAATCTTATCAGTGAGAACAATTTACCAGCTTTTAATTATCTTTGTTAAGCAGCCTTTCTCTACACCACATAATTGCATTAGTCTGGTCTGACTTACCCAACTTTAAGTCGTCTTCATTCCCACTTAAGGCTCTCACTGTTCCCAGCATAAAGGACTCACTATGTCCCAGTGCCACTGGTGCGCCCAGCGCTCTGGACTAACCCAGCGGCTCACGGGCAAGTACAAAGCGCAGAGATAACGTCTCATTTAATTGGCAATAGCCTCAGAGCGTCAGAGGCTGCGCCTTCTGCAGTTCTACAACGGCCACCCTGCTGACCGAAGTGGTTTTTCAGGAACAGACCCTCTGTCATCACTCTGCCCCCAGCAGTTTCAGTAAGAACTTGAAGCACTTTTCCAGAAAAGGAGGAGAGGCTGCGACCGAGGTTTGTTTTGAATGTATTACAACAACGCTTACCAGTCTCTTCTGTTGGGAAAAACAGGGGCAAGAAACCAGAGGGGGAAGTAAAGTTTGTCTTTGAAGTATGGAGGAGAGAGTAGGCTGGAAACAGAAAGGATTAAGGAATTTGTGATGGGAATAAGAAACGATAGAGTGAAGGACATAAGTCAGGGGGAATAAGAAAGAAAAAAAAAATAATAAAAAGCAACTGTAGCGCGTGATGTAGGAAATAAAACCCAAAAAGATGTGATAAGTAAATAAGCAGGGAAAAGATCAGAATCAACAGGTGTCAGGAAAAGGTCTCCAATCCTTAACACCATCTTTCTGGCCTCCCATTGTGTGTATGGTCCTCAAAGTCGCATTTGAGCCAAATTTTTAGTAAATATAAACACTTTCAACAACACGCCTGCAACAGCAACAGAAAAGCCCCGTTTACAAACAGCCAGTCTGTGCACATCCAGCGGTTACGTCCATTGAAAGGCAGCAGTGTCACTGGCGCGGGATACGCAGTCGCACCGGCAGGCCTGCCGGCTCCCACTCGCCTCCCCGGGCACCTTTTGGCTTGCTGAGACATTGCTCCAGGTGTGACACCAGGCAAGAGTCAGTGTCTGTTCATTCAGATGCGTGATGGGAAACCTTAATCCTGCTTCTGTTGCACTGAGCGCGGTCCAAAACGTCTAATGGCTCCAGTCATTTCAGTGACTGCCTCTGCCCTTGTACACAGACGCACCCCTAGGAAGGCTCCTAGGATTTCTGAAAACGGAGACTGCGCTCTTTCGGGCTAGAGGGAGATGTGCAGAGGTACCTCACCTGGAGCAGAGCTTTTCCCTGCTGGCTGGCCGTGCTGGCCCGCCGCAGGCAGGTCTGCGGGGGCAGGCAGGGGAGCGGGACGGCTCTGACACCCGGCTCTCCCAGCCAAAGCCACCGCAGGCAGCCGCCGTTGGGAGGACCCCCCTTCTCCAGTTCTAATGGGCACTTACAGGTTCCAGAAAACTCACTTCCTAATTCCCCTGCTTTCCACCGGTATCCACTCACCATTTATCAACCCCAGAGGGCCCCCAGCATCCTGGTTAACCCGGTGCCAACAGTGTTACTAGGGTATACAGGTTCATCCCTTTGGAGCGCAGTAGATAAAATTTACCATTCTATGTAAATATTTCATATTCAAATTGAATATTTAAATTTAATATATTCATTCTGGAGCTTGCACAGAAATGGCCGGTCAAATGGCCTAAAAACTAGGTGCGGTAAGAATCAGAATCTCCTAGAACTGCCAGCGAATCGTCACCACTAACCTTCACGCTGGGCAGCGGGGGTAGCCCTTACATATCTGAGAGATTTGCTGATAATTCATGTACGACTGACTGCTGTTAAGAAAGCAGATGCTTATAGTCCTGACTGTTTAATACTTGGGTTATTATACGTACTTCATTGCTAATGCTACAGGTATCATGAAAATGTTAAAGATCTCTATTCTATTTTTTGTTCTTTTGTTGGTGATGTTTGCACAAAACTTTCACATAGGAAAAAATTCTCCCCATCACTAAATTAGTGCATATTAAATACTTTTCCCGCTGGAATGAAAATTGTAATTCCTGTAGACTTAAAACAGGATATCCTAAAAAATAAAAAGAAAAAAAGAGAGGGGGAGGGTGTTTAAAATCAGTAGAATTCTATGTATTTGGTGTGTAGGGGAAAAGGAGTGTCGTTTCCCGTTTTCACTGGTGAGCTCTGACTTAAATATACGGAGTCATAATATTTGGCTAAAATAATTCTAAGTAATCCTGGGGTGATTAGTGCAGGTACGAACTCAAAGAACTGAATGACTTGTGTGAATACATGGTACTTACAGGCTGGTAGAAGTTCAAAGGACCCGTCATCAGGCATGGCCTCTAGCCAGGACACACACATCAATTTACAAATTAAGCACCCTAAACCCCATTTGACGTAACCTATTTTACTGCTACTTTCTATTTTTCTAGTCCTTTTGTTATTTTAATCTGATTAAAAGCTTTGCAATTGGTGCAGAGGCAGATCCGAGTTAGTACAACTGTTCCCAAACGGTAGTCGGTGGAATGCTCGATGGTGTGTAGAAGTTCACAGTCATACAGCTCTATGGTCTGTAATTCTTGAAGTCCATCAAAAGAAATCTGGTTTTGATTCATCTGATGTCCTGATTATTTTTAATTAACTGATGGCTGTGGTTGCTGCAGGATGGAAACCGAGGAAAATCTTCACAAATCCTTAAGGCTGTTTTAGTTACTCGGAGAGGGAGGATGTAGGGAATGGTCTAGGAAAAGGCAGCCTCTGACCTTTGGGATGTAGGCAGAGCGTCTTTCTTGCGGGATGGTTTCTTTTCATTAAGTGCTGCTCGGAGCTGACCCTGCTTTGCTGGATGCGAGTCCCCCCCCGCTGACCTGCGTGACACCCGGCGTCGCCAACGCGTGGCAAACGTCACGTTTCCAAAGTTGCTTTTGTTGTGAGTTGAAACAAAACCTGATGCCCGCCATTCTCATAAAACATAACTGGAAAAGGCACTATTTTGTAACATCTTAAATCTGGTGTATTGAGGCTTTCAAAAATTATTATTTTAATGTTGAAGTATTTTTCCACATGAATTTTTATCAAAACCAGTACAGTTGCGCACACACACTCTACTCCTCCTTTCCCAAGGAGCGGTTTATTAGAACCAGAGCTCTCCTCCCAAACAGCTACTTTTCTCCCCGGGACGGGTTGCCCCCCGGCGGTGCCCGGGCGCGGCCGCACTCCGCGGGGGGCCGGGGACCGCCCCGTCGGTGCGGCGCGGCGGAGCCCCGGCCCCCCCCCCGCTCCCCCCGCCCGCTGCCGGGGCCGGCGACGGGCCCTGATGCCCGGGGAGCGGGGCGGGCTCCTCCCGCGGCCGGTACCTCGCGGCTGCCCCGGGGGCGGGCAGGGAGCCCCCGCCCCGCACCCCCGTCCGCCCCGCCATTTCGCGTCCCGCCCGCACTCACTCACTCACTCGGGGGTGTTGATCCAGATGATGTCGAGGTGGCAGTAGTAGACGCACTCCTTGTCCTTGTAGGTGTAGCAAGTGCAGCGCCGGGCCCGCCGCCGCGCCGCCCCGCCGTCCGCCCGGGCCCTGCCGCCGCCGGGCAGCGCCGCCGCCCCGCTCTCCTCCCGCTGCCTCTGCCCCAGCGCCGCCGGGCGCGGGGCCCCGGGCGGCTGCGGCGGGGCGCGGGGCAGCGCCCACCCTGCACGGCGGGAAGGCAAAGGCAGCGCTCAGCTCCCCCCGCCACAGCACCGACACCCCCCCCCGCCCCGGGTGTAACGGGACCCGACCCGCCATCCGTCCCCGAACGCGCCGGGGCCGCCCAGGGCACCGTTAGGCGGGTGCTCGCTGCGGCGGGGGAGCTCCCGCGGCCCCCGGCCTGGGGAGCATCGCTCGCCGGCGAGTCGGCTTTAAGCCCGGGCAAGCCGTGCCTCTGCCGTCCGGCGATTCACCGCGCAGCGCGGCGGCTGGCAGCCCTCGGGAAGTACAAAACCCACCCCCCGGCCCCCAGCCCCTGGCCCGCCTTTGTGTGCGTGCGGGGGGTGCAGAGAGAAACCCGCGTTACCTGCAGTCGACGTAACTGTAAGTCCAAAGAGGAACAATAAACCCAGCTCCATTAACCCCAAATTACACGCTCGTTAACGGCAGGCAAAGGTGAGCCGTTCCCGGGGCAGTCCCGGTGCCGGCGCGGGGCTGGTGGCTGCTGCCGAGCTCGCCGCGGGGTGCACCCCCGCAGCCCCGCTCCCGCCGCGCTGCTCCGTCCCGCCGGGGAGCGGTGTCAGGGGGAGGGAAGCTCCATGGCGCGGCTTTTCCCACACACACCTCCCACCCCACCCCCGCAGCCCGGCAGAAACCCGAGCCGCAGACGCCTCCCCCCCGCGGCACCCCCCGCCTCCCGCCGCCCCCCGCCCGCCCGGCAGGTGAGGGGCCGGGGCGGCGCCGCCAGGGCCGGGGGTCGGCACAGCCCGGTCCTTGCCCCGGCCGAGCCCATCGCCTGTGGATGGTCCGAGCCGGCTGCCTGCGGGCAGCTCCAGGAGGAGAGAGGAGAGGGCTTGTGCCAGAAAAACGCCAAGTTCTCACTCAGACCTGGGCTACAGATTTAGGAATTGTTTGAGGCTTTTTTCCCAGGACTCTGCTACTTGTTTTCCAGGTGAAATTAAGTCACCAACTAACTAATACTTTCTTTCTCCCCACTTAATTGTGACGCCTCCTTGCAGACAAACCTACCTAGAGTGCAAAACTTAAGGTAAAAGGGGATTTTGAATCGTATGAAATACCTGATGCTTGTGCCTAGAAAACCACTCCTGCGTGTGGCCCCGTTTGCTATCTCAACATCAGCTATTCGGTGATAACAGGCAAGGTCTAAGGGTTAAGGGAACTGCCTATATCTTTCCTTACAGTAGTATGTGTAATACATCCTGTTATGGGAAACATATGTGTAGATAGCACGTGGAGAAAGGTTAGCAAATTTAATTGTGGATATTTAAAATCAAAACACAGTGTTTTATTTAAGAATGTTTCAGTGCTAGCAGAAGGAGCTGCAGCCAAAGTTGCTTTTATGTATCATGCCAATTTGACATATTCACTAAAATCTGTTTTGCAAGTAGAAAACGAGTTGCAGGATGGCTCAGGTCATGTTATCCGAAGCAGGAACACCATTCTCTCCCGCATCACATTCCTCCCCCAGTCCCAGCTCCTGGCGAGGACTATTCAGTACCAACACTTACCAAAAACCTCATTAAGATGTCACGATTTGTCACTTTGTCAAACCTTGCCTTTTGCCAGTTTCTGAAGATTGAGTTTTGTGGGAGAATATTAGTTGACCCTATTCCCAGCTAATACCAACGGGACGATGGGCATCAAAGGCAGGGTCATAGCGAGAAAGTTCCTTTTTCTCAAGTTTTGCTGAGACTACGGCTCTCTGTGGAAACTTAAAATGCTTTTGTTTCGCACAGTTTGTGCAAATGCCAAGAGTTTGCAGTATAGAAGTGAGATGTCAGAAGCATTAATCATGCCCTGTCTCCAAAACGCGGTTAGAAAAAACAAGGTTTCAGTAAATTTCTAGGGCTTGTACCCCCCGCAGTGAGTGCAGTGCGCGAGGACGTAGCTGCAAGTAGTTTGCTCGGGTGGTGACAACAAATCTAGTTCTGCTGATTTGAAATAGTTTCACTGCAGTCGCTAACGTCCTCATGAGTAATACCGGGGGGGTAAAGTAGATGCCAGGTAAGTCCCTGACGGCAGCATCGTGCTGAAGTTCACGCTGGGCGTGGGAAAGCCGGGGCCGGCTCCCCTGCGAGCGGGATCGTCGCCGTGACCGGAGTGTTGGTGCAGTGGCGGGGGCTGCGCCCGGGTTTCTGTGTCACGCTCCCCGAGCATCAGCAGGGCGACGCTTGGGCTTCCCAGGTGTGTAGCTGCTGCTACTTGGAAAGGTATCGCCACAAAGCATCTCTGAAAAAAGAAAGGTTTTGAAGTTATTCCTGTTTCTTACATAAGTAGAAAAATTAATTGCTTCAAATCGGGAAGCTCTAGATACTGTACTCTGATACTCTTGGATAGGTGAGTGCATTTTAACTTGCCTGAAAAAAAAAAAAAGAGATTTATTGTGCAGTTACTGTTTAACAGAACTCGTCACTGCGGGGAGTAGGAAGTACGGGTTATATGTTGCTGGTGGGATCAATAACAATGACATGAGCCCACCTTCTCATTTATGAATTTCATTTTCTCCATTGCAACATATTTTTTTAATAATGATGTAGAATTTTCATAGTAATAAAAAGTTTAAAATGAGTAATATATAACTATCATCCGTATAGGTTTGTTATGGCATAAAAAGGTCACGTGTCGTCAATTGATTTAACCACATTGTTCTAAAAAATATTGTGCTGGTTTTATTTAAATGGTATTTTGAAGGTCTCTTCTACATTGCTTTACTTTTTCTTCCGTGTGCTGTTTAATCTCTGAAAAGCCAGGGGAGGCCATATCAGCACTGATACCGAGTGCTGTGCAAACAAAAGAAGTAATAAAATATATTCTGAAATTAGCTATCAGGGTTCAGAAATTAAGAAGGGCAAGGTTTTGGTCAGATGCCCTCAGGTAAGCTTTAAAAGCAGGTAAGGCATAGACTCTGCAGGAAGAAAGGACTCTCATTAGAGGCGTTGATACTTCCGGGCGCTGCGGGACTGGTTCTCATTTACATTGATTATCACGTTGTTTGTGTCACCTGTTGCCTGATGAGTTGAGACCCTGCCGCTCAGCAAACACAGCCCTCACAGAAGAAGAATGCTGCTTAAGTGAAGAGCAACAAATACATTTTTAAAATGCAAGGGTCCGTTTTGAATTGGGGTAGCTATAAATGGTGTCTGGCTATCGGTGTCAGTGATACTAACGTGATGCAAAATGGTTTTGTAAACCTGTTTGAGGATTAATATTTTCACTTAGTTAAAAAGGTGGCAGCTCTTGAGGTAGCGGGCATAGGCTGGAAGCCAAGAGATCCAACTGGTATTATTTTATAGCTTTTCCTCTAAAATAGTTTAAATTTCGTAGGTTCCTTTTTCTGTTTCAATGTCAAAATGTTCAGGGTGGATGGGTGCTTCGCAAAACTCTCGAGAGCCCCGGACAGAATGTGGGGAGTTAGTGCTTCTCCTCCTACCCCCGCCTCTTCCCACCTCCAGCGGGGTCCCCCGGCCCCACCACGGGATCCTCCCGGGGGGACCCCGCTCTGCTGCTCGCCCAGGGGAATTCCCCCGCCAGGACACCTCCTCCTCCTGAGGGCCACCCAGGCGGCGGGAGGAAGACAATCAGCAGATCTGCCCTGGTGCCGGGCGGAAATACTGCCCATCGGAGAACTTCTAATTGACTGAAGGGAGAACGTATCCTAGAGATGAGGTCAAGGCCGAAGGAGTCCTGGAATGCGGAGCAGCTGAACGGATGATGTTAAGAAAAGTAAGCTCAGATTCCGGATTTTATATTTGAAAACCCTGGGCTGCCATTTCAATTAGGAACATAATCTTGGGTTTGTTTAGTCCGTGCCTGCCCCTTGGATCCCTCCTTTATAAATACACTCGTGCGATTGTGAGGCAATCAGAGAACCCCGCAGTAATTCCACAGCGTTTAACCTTCATCATACAGGTGACTACACAAAATAGTTATGAGTTATAAAGAAGTTCCAGATGTGTTTAAATAAGGTTGGTTACTGAGAGAAACCACTTAAAAAGCCAGCCTCCTAGGATACATTACACTGGTGATGAAGCCTGTGTGTAAGAGGCAGGGTAGGGTTTCAGCAGCAGCGGGGAATCCGTTGGCACTGGTATCTGTTCTCACAGCTTCCCAGCAGGCCGAGGGGAAAGGAACGGCTGATCAATACAGATGTGGTACTGAGTGAAGGCAGCTGATCTGTTTCTTACATTTACACACCATTTGTACCTCTCTTCCCACTCTCCCTTCCTTCTTAATCACACTGGTCTTCACCGTTACTGAAAGAAAAGGTCGTGCCAAGCTGCGCGCACTGTCTTCAGCACGCTCTGCATCGCTCTCGCAAAGCACGCGACTTCATAGGTGGCAGGCGGTGTTTGAAAAAATGTGCTGAAATCAGTAGGTTCTCCAGAAAACGTTATCTTCGGATTGTCATTTAAGTTACTTTTTGCTCGGGTTCCGTAGCCAGAAAGCTGAAGTTAATCTTGTCTCCGCTCCTGTTACAGCCAGCCCTATGCACAACCCTTTGACGGCAGCACAAAGAATCCCATTTTTAGTGGCCTTTGAACCAGATGTAGTAAAAGGGCAACTGAGCGTTTTGTAGGGCTCGCAGTTGGGTAACTTGCTTAAAGGAGGAGAGTTCTGTTACCTGTTTCTGTTCTCCCATTCTTTTTATTATTTTTAATATTTATACACCATTAAAAATAATGTAGATTCTTGGCAAACAGTGAAGAGGACAAACGACCCTGCTCTGATCATATTACGATTGATTTAGATAAAAGCAAAGCAAAGAAGGAACCGTATTGCTGTTTTTCAACCTTCATAGCAGCAGAGCAATAGCACACAAATTTAATGATTCCTGCTTGTTTCAGCTATTGTGAAATTTAGGAAGGAGTTTGCATAAGATAACATATCCTGCTGTTGTAATATACTGGAGACAGGGCCCAGATCTCTGGATAAGGAACGCTGCAAAAATCCGAAGTGTTATTATCACTCCCCACCACTCTCCCCAGGATCTGAACCTGACCTCACTTCCTGCACCCAAACAATCTCCGTCTTTGTCAAAATAACAGGATTTTACAGGAAGAGAATTTTCTATAATTATTATGTGAACCAGTTCTTTTCCTCGAGATGTATTCAGGTCAGGGCATGTTACCGAACAAAGCGAACGCCGTATCAAAGTGTGATCAATCCCAACACTTCTTGTGTTTGGAGAGAATGGACGGGAGCTGCCAGCAAACAAGAGCTGGAGGTGGGAACCGAGGTGGCTCCTCCGCCCGAAGAACTTGGCACGTTTGGGACTGCGTGAGGCAGAGACAGGCCCCTCGGGAGGGACAGCGGGGTGCTGGGGGTGGGCTGCCAGGGGGAGCAAACAGGAGCCCCAGAGCACCTCAGTTTGGGCAGGAGCTGGTCTGGAGGGTGGTGAGAAGAGCAGGGAGTGGGGTGCAGGGGTCGGGATCGGGGTTCTGGCCTGGGTTTCCTTCCTCAGCGGCCTGGTGGGGCCTGGTAGTTCCACAAGGGAACTTGTGGTCAGTTGTTTGTGGCGACTGACTGCGGAAGCCTGTGGTGGTGGGAGGAAAGGGAGGTGTAAAGATAAGCTGGAGGAAGGTGGCTAGAAACCAGGTACGTCCTGACGACTCTGGCTGGCCCTCAGGCTATTCTACAGAAAGTGAAATTCGTGTGTTTCTCCGACAGCACCTCCCTGAGAGCTCCCCTTCTTGGAGCGCGCTGAGCTGCAGCCTGCCTGCGTGCCTTTGAAGAGGGCATTTTTTGCATCTGTTGGAAAGCCAGAGGACCAGAAGCCCTGGACCGACTGCCCTGTCTGGAGCAGGATCCGCAGGGAGGGATGCGCGGGGCGGCTGGAGAGGTGAGTGTCTGCCGTTGCCATCCCTGTGCGCCTGGGGGCTGCATGGCTGCCAGCAGGATGCTGGGGCACCACAGCCACGCTGCTTTCCACGGCTCCCTTTGTCCAGAGATGCAGCAGCTTGGGTGGAATAAGAGCCTAAAGCTTGTGTTGCAAATCATGTGTTCGTAGCCCTTCTGGCTGCAAAGGATTTACAGCGTCTGCTGGATTTCATCTGAGAGCGTGGATTTTGTGGAAATGGTTGGCCTCTTTGAGTACTGACGATTCCCATTTGCCTGGTTGAGCAGGATGGGCCTTTTCACAGTGCGGCTTAGTGATGGGACATGCAGGTGACTGCAGAAGCTTAAAACCCCCTATGTTGGACCACTGATACGCAGGAACATCTTTTTAGAAATCCGCAGCTGAGATGGGTGTCTTCTGACAGCCAATATTGTCACCTAATAAGGGCGGTCTGGAACAAAGCTTAATAAAATGCGCAGTAGCAAAATATGTGCACGTCAATAAAAAAAACTCTTTTATGTGATATGCCCAGGTGGACAAGACTGTTAACATACATGCAGCAGTCAGTACCCTGTGAGAAAATAATTTATTCACCTATATGAAAACCAGACAGGCTGGGCGTAACTACCTTCCTTCTGTGGCAAATCTCCACATCTGTAGTTAACAACATTGGTAAGAGATTAACGTTTCTGGTGCTGCCTTGTAGGGTAGCGTCAATAAAAGTTCTGCTGCAGTTACCAGCTAGTAATGAAGTTAGTGTCTCCCTATTGCAGCTTCTTGGTAAATCCAATTTTACGTACAAGTACAGGTCTGACCGTTTCTTTTTGTGGAGGATCCACAGCTGAGACTCATCAGTCTAGCAACAACCTTGACACCGTGTTTGACTATATAACCTTTCCGCTCCCCAAGTAACTTATCTCTCGCTAAGAAAAGTCTTTCAGAGAGAAATAAACAAGTGTCTGCCTGTATGAACTAGTAAAGGGAAAACAGAATGAAAAATGAACCTGTATTATTTAAACAGTGTGACATGACAAACTGCAAGCGCTGCTCACACCTAGCCCTCTGAGGGCCCGGGCTTTGTCGATAAGCTTTGACTGAACCCGACCCTTGAGTTGCTGAACCTGGCTTTGCGAATACGGTACATTTTGCAACGGCACGGTATTGTAATCCTCCAGATTTGCTTCAGACCGTTTGTTGGGATGACGTCACGCAAACGCCTGAACAGAAAGGCATCAGTGCTGTGAGTGACCTGACTCTCAGTCCCCTGGGAGCGGTGAGGCTCGGCGCACAGCCTGCGGGGGGGGGATCCTTCTAGTACCTGGGCAGCCTGTGTGTGGGGATCAGGGGCTGCGCGTGAACCCTGGGGCAGGCTGGGGGCCATCTGGGCGGGCTGCGGGGCCTGGGGCTGCTGCAGACTTAACTAACGAGGCTGAGGAAGCTCCTGTGTTGCCAAAGCCTATGAGCTGTGCTCCGGCCCTTTCTGCGGTGCGCGGAGGGTGCACGGCTATTTTTGTGCATTCTAAAAATCCATTTAGGTGTGCGTTACGGGCCTGGCACATCTTATGGCAAAGAGATCGTTACCATCCAGGCCCGGATTACCAGCTCGTTTTCAGCTTGGGCTGCTGCTGGTAAATAAGAGATGGCACAGGCATCCAAGGGAGTCACAGGCAATTTGTGTCTGTGGCTGTGTTGTGTTGAGTCGGATTTGCTGGAAGAACAAGAGTTGGCAGCATCCTTCTTGCTGGTTCAAAAGGATCAGCACTTTCCAGAAGAGGCAGAAATCTGCAGAACGCAGAGAGCTACAGGATGAACATAAGCCTGATGTAACACGGGAATTCTTAATCTGTTTAGCTGTTCTCGTGGCCATGGTCGTACTTATTCTGGAGGGTCTCAACCTCACGTCCAGTTTAACAACACAAGCCTGGGAAGGATAGCAGCGCAGGACTTTAGATGTGGCAGGAGCCTTGTACATTTAAGTACGTATGTTATCTTCTCGGTGGCTGAGACACCAGGGCAGGAAGAGAGGTGGGGAGGGAGTAAGGGCACCGGGCAACCCACGGGCCAGGTTTGAATGCAGCTGCTGCAGCTTCTCCCTTTCTCGCGCCTTCCACAACTGCCAGGGCTGGCAAAGCAAGCGCCAGTACCTCTGATCATAAGAAAAGAGCAGGTGCCAGAAGAACATTCTCCCCTAGCTGCTGGGGAAGAATACCGGGGCATTCACCAAAAGGGACCGGGGAAGTTAGCAGTCTTTGGGGGAAAATAGGAAAGATAATGGGGGGATATTCTTTTTAGAATAGGCAAAGGAAGGGGAAAGGAGAAGGTCAATTAACTGGCTTTTCACAGAAGTATCTTTTCTATATAAAGACAATGAAAGGAAAAAGGATGAGGAGCAACCAAAAAATAAAAAAACACAATAGGAAACTTAATGGGGGAAGTAGAGAAAAGGAATAAAGAAACAGGCTAGAGGAAGAAAATGCGATGCTAATCTCTTCCCAAGGGTCACGTGTATCCCTCTAACAGTAAGCGTGGCTAGGACTTTGCTTCTGCTTCTTGCCCCTGAGTGCTGCCTTAAAGCAAATAGCCAGGCACCGGGCTGTTTGGATTACTTGAGTGTCATTTGAGCTTCCGAGGTACTATGCCATTTCCCTGGCAAAAATTCTTCAGCTGCAAATGTTTTCAGGCCACGGTTGTGTTGTTAAGGGCATGGAGAAAAGAGACAATCTGAGGTGATTTCTTAGTAAGTGTTACTTTTCAGGTATTTTAGAAGATAGATTGTGGTAAACATTGAAAATAATACTGAGGTAAACTAGAACAAAAGGCAAGCTCAAAAAGCTATTTTGTTGATTGAAGGACTTGATGAGGGAGGGAATGAAGAAGGACTGGAATCTGTACAACTCTGTTAACAGTCTGGCTGCATTCCTTTGTCAGTATTTTTATTGACTTTCACTTCCAAAGAAACAATGATGCTCCAAGCTGTTCTCTGAAGTCTGGGTATACCTCGCTGGCCTGACGAGACGATGCTTCACAGCTGCCGGCGAGGGCCGCGTGTGTGGACACATGCTTGTACTAGAAGAACAAAAGAGTTGTGATCATACTTTTCTTATGCTGAAGTGCAATTGTTTGCATACCTCTTGAGTTTTGAATAACAGCGCTTCGCATGTTAGAAGCCCCATAATGAAACGTATTATCCCTGGCTCTGAAATAGTTTATCGTTCTTTTGACATTTTTCTCTTCTACTGTTTTGTGTTTGCTCAGACTAGGAATAGAGAACTAGGAGTCAGACTTTCCACTTTTTGTATTTGCAATTTTGCAAGCAAAGATTGACCCAATGTCTATACCAGTTAAAGTTAGACCGGTGGTGACTACTGGTTGTACTGATGTAGAGCTGGAGAGGACACAGGACTCGTATTCATTTTGTGGTGAATCAGAATCCAGGGGCAAGGATTTTATATGTCCATCATTGTCATAATCGTGACGGGCGGAAATTCACTGCCTTACTATAAGGTAGCTGCAAAAAGGATGATGATGATTACAGGTTCCAGTTAAATAGCATATCATACGAACTGGGTAGTGACTGTCAGTTTTTCACGGAATAGTTTTTCACTGAATCTAATGGGTGCCTGATCAGCCAGAGATTCATTCAGATAGCTTGATTTGCCTTTAGTTACTTAGTGAAAAGATGCACGAGTTATTAATAATTGTAACTAACCATTGCTTTAATGTAGCTGCTTCAAATAGTTTATATTTGGGATTCTGAAAATGCACTGGGACCTTAACATTTGCAGGATATAATAAAAATGCTAAAAAGGGTTGGCATCGAGAATAAGGAGATGTGAGTAAGGAAAGATAGTTACACTGCTGGAAACTGGCCACCCAAGAAGATCTGGCAGAGAAAGTCAAATATTAATAGCATTATTAATCTTCTGAGTTTTACTGCCAGTAAAATAAGTAGAGAAAGCCAGATGAGGGAGGAGAAGTTATGGAGCAGCAACACAAATGATGATTTACAGTTGTCGGAGGCTCCTGCTGTCACACTGGGAGCGCAGGCAGGGACAGCCGCTGTGCCCGATGGCCAGACATTGCAGTTCGCAGGGGATGAAGGGCTGACACTGGGTAAACTCCATGTACGTCTGCTACGCAGAAAATCCCCACGATTGTTTGTGGCAACAGGCAGAAGCCGGTTTTGCATGGGCTTGGGAGGGAGGCGTTTGAATTCTGAGTTAGTTGAATGCGTTTCTTGTACTGGTGCTCTGCAGAGTTCCGGTACCGTGGCACTGCGCCATTGCTGCTTCTCCTGGGCTTTTTCCAAAGATCAAAAGTTGTTTTCCTGATAATCTGGATAGATTTTTTTACAGTTCCTGTAATTTCAGAAGGCCTCAACCCATTGAGACTGTCATTCATGAAAAGTTTGGGTCACAGTTCAAGTTGTTTCTAAAAAACCGCTTCTTTCCAATGCAGCACCACTGGAGGCAATGCCACACCAGGCACTGGAAATCTCCATTGTACTTTCTGCGTCTGTTCACATCAATGCTTGGCAGAAACATGTTAAGCTTTAATTAAAGGGTAAATTTTATTTCTAATGCATAAAGAAAATTCTGCTCTAAGTTGGTGGTTTTCTATTAAGGTTCAGGTTTAGTTGCCAGTTTTCAGTGAGCGCTTTTCTTTTATTCGCTATTTTATTTTGTTTCTCTTGCCGTCCTAACGCTCAGCACGACTTCACAGGTAAATAATGATCAGTAGAAATTTTTCAGTATATGCTTTTCAGAGTGAAAGAACAGACTGTATGAGAATTAGGCTGCACAGGCCTCCCTGAAAATGACATGAAGCTATTTTATTTTTTATTATATTTTAATGTTTGGTTTGTAGCACCAACTTAAAGGGCCAAAAGAGAGGAAGGATGTGATTGCTAGATACGCCGCACCTGCATAAGGAGCAGTTCCTGCCTCCTCCATTCTCCTTGTTCCTGGTGAAGACAGTAGGTTTGCACAGCCGGAAACCCGAAGGCAGTGATAGATTAGATGATTTAGAAAAGATCGACTTAAAAAAGGAAAACACTGTGAAACACCTTTGCCTGACATCAGGTAGAATAAATAACTGCCAGTAATGTTTTTTATGCAGAACAAGTTCCATATGAGCAGTCTCTAGCAGTCCCTCTTTGTTACACAAAGCATGATGAAGCCAAGGGCAATTAAATCCAGAAGCTGATCTGTCCACTAGAAAATACAGTCATTCCAGGGGACGGCCCAGGCTGTGCCACACTGTGTAGTCTAGGAGAGGAGGAGACAGAGCCTAACACTTGGTGACTTGAGAGCCTTCTACAGATACGTTAGGGCTCCTGTAGAAAAATAAATGGGTTAAGAACAGATGCAGATTCCAGGCAAAAGGCCCAAGCAAATACAATATCTGGGACAATAGCTTCAACACAGAAGACTGTAATAAAAAATCATATCCGTGGGGAAAAAAACCCATATATTTTTAAATAAACAGATGAGACCTGTCAACAAAGTCACGTGTAGCTAGAATTTCCTATAAATATGAAAAGCAGACCAGGAAAAATTTGTTTGGAAAAGGAGGATGAAAACAGATCAGCAGGAAAATTGAAACTTATTACATCAGCTGTCAGAGACCCATCATTCACTTTCTGATTCCTCAGAAGCAGAGGACAGAGACACTGCTCTCCTCTGTTGCTTCAACATCTTTCCTCTCAGTAAAAATCTGTCGTTTAGTTTGAAAATTCACATCTGTTTTATACAAACTGCACGAGTATTTTAAACTTCAGCTATAAATGCAGTTAAGATATCGTTTGCTGCTCCCTGTATGGTTTATAATTGGGATAACATACTCCCTTCTCGAATCGGGAGCTGAAGCCAGGATTCCCTGCCTCGATAATTATCTCAGCAACCAGTGACAGGCCGCGTGCCATCGCTGGGGAGCTGGGCCCTGCCAGGGCTGAGGCTGCTGCCCCTCCGGTGTCGGCCCGGCAGGAGGAGGAGGAAGAGGAGGAGGAGGAGGAGGAGGGTGCTGGGAACCCGAAGGTACCAGCCTCCAGAGAGAGGGGGCTCGGGCACGACAGATGGTCTTTTTTAGCTTGTTTGTTTGTAAGTAATTTGTTTGTTTTCAAAAATCTTCCTTACTTCCCTTTCCCCAAACTAAGTTAAACCCAAGCAAGCATCCTGTTTAAAAGTAAATAAATAAACAAAAAATCTAGCTATGTAATCAAATCTCAAGTACGTTGCTTATGCAAGTGATCTGAACTAAGTCAGCATGAAAAATCCAGAGTTCTGGCATTTTATCCCCTTAAAATATAGGTTTGGGGTTTAAAAAGATTTATTTTTTTTATTTGTTTTAAACACCTCTGAAAAGCAGTTGCTTTACAGAAATAGCGCCTTTCTTCCTCCAGTACTGCAGCCTCCTCTCTTTGGGGTGTCTATCTAGCCATTTGCTTTTTTCTCCCTCTTTCTCTTTCTCAGCATTACTCACAATCTCCCGGGTCTATAAAGCATGTCCAGATGGCTTTACGATTCGGAAACGGAAGATACAGCAATATGGGAAGCTGAAACAAACCTTTTGGGTTTAATTCCGATAGAAATTTTCATTATGATTTCGGAAGTCACCATCTCTTTCTGGTAGCGTGTTACAAACGGGGCAGTGCTGTTCTTCAGGCCCGGCTCTGTAGGTTATAAGCATTTGAGGCAAATTCTCCATGTCTTTTGCGTGAAATCTGCCTCGGTATTTGCATTTTGACTCTAACTGCAACTGAGGTGTGAAATACCTAATGGTAAGTCCCTCTAGTGACTCCAGCTCTGATTCCTAAGTACCACTGAAGATAGGCTGATTATTCCCTGTCTTAAAGAACCAGATCTTAAGTAAGCCAAAGACTTGAAAAAAGCTGCATCTTGCATAAGCTTTAGTCTTCTGTTTCAGTGATATTTTGAAAGCTGGATGTTCTGTTTGAGATGGATGTTTGGAGTTAAAATTCAGTGGTCTGACAGAATGAAGGCTCTGTATTAGGGGCATTTGAAATGTGTGGTTGATTTTATTTTCCTCTTAGTTTTTGTATGCTGGCTGTATTTACATTTTATGCCCAGATGGTTTTCTTTAATGTCTTAGTATAACTTACATGTAACATCTTGCACCAACATTGCTTTCCTGATTTATGCCTCTGTGTTTGAATGGTTTGAAAACTTTGTGAGGGCACCTAATGGGGAAACTGCTTTTCTAACACTGAGGATGGCTGTTCTCTGTCAACAGAAAACTGGAAACTTGTGGTTTGTGTGTGAATTGTTGGACAGTGTTGTAGTCATGGCAGGCTGCTTGTTTTCTTTTATCATTTAGAAAAGCTTAAAACCCTTAGCCCCAGTTGAAAGAGTATTCTTTCTTAGCACATTAATAGCTCTGGAATTAAGTATTGAGTAATTAAGTTCTATTTTTCATAAGGGATCCTATTCTTCCCATGTAATAAAATGCTGTAGATGATGCTAAGGCCTGTGTGACTGGCGTAAAGATGGAACTTCGGAGCTGATACGTGTGAGGTGAACTATTCATGGAAGGAAAATCCAAGGTTAGGTAGAACTAGAAGTGCTCATTGAGTAGATAAAAAGCCTGCAAATACTACTAGCTATAGCTGTTCTCTACAACAGCGCATTATCTGAAAGAAAAGGTTGTACAGTAAAGAAATACTTACAGAAAATTTTAAAATTACTCTGCAACCTGATGTGCAAGTCAGATGTCCTGCGTTGTAGCAGATCATTTTGTTCTATGAGTAAAAGTACCTGCTTTGCAATGGCAGCCTAGGAAATAGGACGTACAGAAATCCATAAGGTGTTAAACTGAACTAGCAATTGAGGGTAGTCGCAGAACAAAATAGCACAGGCTTCCTTCTTTCTGCATCTGGGGAGGGCCTGAGGGCTTTTGAGATTGCTTAAAAGATGAAGTATAATTGTGAATGAAATTAAGCAGCTGCCACAAGGAATTGATTTCTTGTTGGTTTTAACTAGGCCAGTTATACAGTTGTTTAGCTGCAACAACTAACAAATATTTCTGTTCCACTGGTGAACAAAATGGGCCAGTAATATTCAAAACAATGGCGTTCATATTTTTCTCTTGAAATGTCTTGTTGCCAGAGTCCCATTTCATGCCCATTTAGGGGAAAGAAGAGTAGAAGAGCGTCTCAGTTTTGTACAATGTGAATGTAATAGAAATTGGGCAGAGTACAGCAAATTGTTTACTGTAAGCATGGCACTAAGCTGGTGAAGCCAAAGCGACATTGGTGAAGTGAAGATATGAGCTAGTTGCACCTGGCCAACAGATCGAGGTCTTTTCAGGGAGGCAGGACTTCTGCGCAGCCTCAAAGAGATGAGATCTATTAAAGTAATTACTGGTTACCCAGATAAGTACCGTCTTCCTGCCTGAAAGTCCTTCCATGGAAGTTTGTTTACATCAGACAGTGCTTAGAGGAAAATATCATGCTAAATGCACTATGTTGACAAAATGAAAATCGGAAACTTGAAAGCAGGAGTTTCCACTAAATCATTATTTGCAAGTAATATTCAATTTTGTAACCTGCACTCTGTTCGGACTCACGTTCATCTGCACGTAGCAGGACATCGTGACTCTACGAACAACTTGAAGCAGGATCAGGTCCGTAGCTTTAAGTGGAGGAACAAGTCTTATTTTCATTGACTACAACATTTATGTTTGTTAGGGTCGTAGTGTCTTGCAGACCATCATTGGTAAAGTATAATTTCTTCTGAATAAATCCTATGACTTGATTGATTTAGTGAAAGAATTTAAATCCTTTTAGTCTGATAAGGGACTATTAGTATTTCGTTGCTTTTAGGACTTCCTTGTATTTCTGCTTTTTTGCAGAATAGCAAAATACAAAAAAAAAAAAAAGAAGACTTGCAGGCTTAGAAACCCTTGGAGCAATTTTCTGCTTTCTGTATTTCTATTTGGAGTTGAGTGTGTTTAATGCAGGCTTGTGGTCTGTTTTAAGTTGTGCTGTTCTGTGAAGCCTTTGTCTCCCAAATGATGTTAATTCTCCCTCCAATGCATAATTTTGATTTCTCACTCGGTGGAGGAAAAGAAAGTACCTGTGAATACATTTCAGTTCTGTAAGACTCCTCTTGGGTGCTGCAGGCCGATGGCTACTAACATTCGTCACTGGGTTCTCTGGGAGGGAGAGGAAGGTCATCCCTCGTTGGTCTGATGTCGCTGCGGTGCTGAGTCTCCTCCTGGCACTGCTCGTACAGCACTGAGAGAGAGAATTCACAAACCTACGCTTTCACACGTGTTTGAGCAAGGTTCTTCCTAATTCATGTTCACGGGTTTCCTTTATTTGCTGCTGATCTCGCTCCCATGCCCATTTTTCAGGCTGTTACCTCTGTTGGTTTCAGCACCTGCTCATCCGCTGATCCCCAGAGCCTCTGCCGTGGTTCCTAGCGGGGGAAGGCACCAGAGCTCTCTCTGTTGCTCTCTGCCCTAAAAATGCAGCCCTTCAGCATTAACTCCCTAAACAATAGCCATGGCAGAATAAGAAGTTTTTCTGTCTGGGCTTTGCTCTGCAGCTACGTCGTCTCCTTGCAGCACCCCGTTGCTGTTACAGTCCTGGGCTTCATTCCCTGTCCTGAATTCCTCTACTGCAGAACGACGTGTCCTCTCCTTGGTTGCTTGAATAACAGAGTTCTCTTCTGGCAGATACCTATTGCTATCCTTCCTCTAGTATTTTTTCCGCAACAACCCACAGCCTAGCCCTTTCCCTCCTCACCCATTGGAATTTGGAAATAAAGAACAAACATGCGAATTAAAACTCTACCTGACTGGGTCCCCGTGCCGCTTTTTCTTCAGTTCTCCCCAGCGTGTTAACTTGGCGAGTGAAGATGGACTTGGTGAATGAGAGAGATTCTGAGTAGACTGGAAACATACTCCAGCCTGAAATGTTGCATTGAAACCAGTCTTCAAGGGTATGTTGGAAGTAGTCTGATGACACAGCTATTCATTAAATGCTTTGAAGTTCCATTTTTTATCACTTGTAGAAGTTCCAAGGCTTCTCAACAGGGCTTGTTGGCTTAGGTGCAGCTCCCCATAAGCATAACTAGGCTCTGAATCAGTTTAATTCAAGCCGGCTTGATATGTCTGTTCTGATCTTCCATGTTTCCAGTACTAACCCCAGTTAAGAGAGTTTGGACAGAGCCAGCTTAGTTCTTCCTGAACCCAAAAGCCTGTAGGAATGTCCACGCAGCATGTAAATGGAGGAAACCAGCATGTAAATGGAGCCAAGGGAAGCGAGAGCAATGGAATGAAGTGGAAAAACAGGTGGTGGTGAAAAATCAACATGTTCCTGAGAAGCTCTCCCAGAGATGCGGTACTTCCTATGAACAGACTAGTTAAGAAAAACTTGCTAAGTTTTAGGTTTGTTTTTAGTAATAAATGTTTTGGCTGTCTCCAATGGAATTACTTTATTAAAATATCAAATTGCAGATTTTAGAGTAATAGAATGCATCTAGTGAGACAAAAGAAGAGCAAGCTATAAACTTGGTCTGCCACTGGTGTACATATATTAAAAAGACTGTCACTTTTAGGCGAAAGTCAGGCACTAGTTAAATAACATTTGCACGTAACTGCCTTTTTTGGCTTTCTTTTCAGAAGATGTTTGAAACAAGGCATGTAGCTTGCTACTGTGTTAGCATTTATGTAGATTATGGGAAATAACGGGAAGATCCATTCATGGGTAATTTAAACATATTCTTTTTTCAACAAAATTATCTGACACACTTAAAAAGAGGGAATTCAACATCCAAGTTAACTGCCTGTTGGAACGCTAGCCCTGAGTCTTCCCAGAAGAATGTAGAATGAATTTAACTTTTCGGGGGCAAAGATATTTAAAGCACTACAAGCTATGTAAAGAGCTTAGGGATAGTCAACTGAATAGTCTTCTGTTGAGTCAAGCTCTCTTTTTCTTATTGTCACGCAGCATGGGGTCAAGGGTGGTGGAAATATGCATGTGACGAAGGGTGAAGAAATGGTGCACTCTCTTTGTGTATCTTAGTGGCTTTTTTAGACTTGGCCTTACTGCAACATAGTTACTGTTGCTACAGTCCAATCTGGAATCTTTCCATCAGAAACGCTATTTTGAGTACCGACTCCTAAATGTTTCATATCTCATTGTTCTGAAATTTGTCACATCTAGAGCTTGAGAGACAAATTAAATCCCATTTAATTTTAGATGGATTCTTTGCTATGCTAAAGATTTGGTGTTGTTATTTTTTGGGCTTAAGATTTCCACTGATTTCTGAAGGCAGAAACATTATAGAGTTGCAGAGGTGGGTAGCAGAGTCATCAGAATGGCTCAAGTAACTTGGCATGGGATGTGTGCTTTGTGTGTAGACTAAGACATGTATTTTTTAGAATGTTTGGTGTTAGTCTAACTTTGTTTCAGCTTAGTTGAATTGAAAGTACAATGTAAGTTGAAATGAAAGTACAATTCCAGTGTTTCTGGAATTCCTGTTCATGCAATATGGATACTCACAGATAGCATCAAGTTAACTTGCTACCCGTTTTCTTTGTTCCACTTAAGCAATAGTAGATCTACATCGTTCAGGTTTGTTTTTCTAAGATGAGTAAAGCATGTCTCTTGCCCGGCATGTGAACCTCAGCCATATCCTGAAGGAATTTCTGGACAGAAGAAGAGGGTCACGATTGGGATTAGTCAGCATGGATTCATTGCCTTCTCTGATGAAATGACTACGTCAGTGGATGAGGGGATTGCAGTGGCTATTGTCTGCCTCAGCTTTAGCGAGACTTTTGACATAGTCTCCCATGGCATCCTTGGGTCCGACTTGGGATGTTAGTGAAGCCATGTGGAATACTAGGTGGATGCAAAAAATGGCTGGATCAGTGCCCTCAGAGGGTACCAGGTAATAGTTGATTCTGTGCCTGGAGTCCAGTTACCCACGGAGTTCCTGAGAGTCTGTTCTTGGACCTATCTGTGTAATATCCTATTGAATATCTTTATTGGTGACCTGGAGAAGGAAATGGAATGCAGCTTGATTAAATTTGCTTGACACCAAATTGGAGGGAGCAGTCAATACACACGAAGGTAGCGTGACTGTTTAGAATGACCTGGATAGCCTGGAGGAACGGACCAACCACAACCTCATGAAATTCAGCAAGGGTAAATCAAAGTCCCACATCTGGGGTGGACCGACCTCATTCAATGGATGACTGTCTGTGTGGCAGCTCTTCTGAGCAGGATCGGGAGTTCTGGTGGGCTAACCACGCGCCAACACTATCCTGGGCTGTATCAACAGGAACGCAATCAGTAGGTCGAGGGAAGTGATTATGCCCCTTTACTCAGCACTCATTAGAGCCCATCCTGATTACCATGTCCAGTTTTAGGCTCCCCAGTACCACAGAGATGGTAAATATGAGCAAGTTTAGTGCAGGCCCACCAATACGATCTGGAGGCTGGAGCCTGTGGTCAGCGAGGCGAGTCTGAGACAATGTTCACCCTGGAAAAGAGAAGATGGCTTTGGGTTTGAGTACCAGCATGCCAATAATTCTGAGGCAGTTACCAACTAGATGGAACCAGAGTCTTTACTGAGCTGCAGGTTGGGAAACTGACACACAATAATCAGAAGTTGAAACAGGAGATTCCAGCTGCATGTAAAAGGTGGGGAAAAACCATTCTGAGGATAATTATGCATTGGAACAAGTTTCTCAGAATGATTCTTGAATCTCCACTCAATAGAGGTTTTCAACATCTGACTGGAGAAACCCCTTGGGTGCCTTCCAACCTGAATGATTCTATGAAATAAATAACATCTAAGCAAATAAAAGAAATCCGGTCCACTCGTCTCTTCATGGAGGGCTTTATGCTGCCTACAGAAACTACCACCAGGATGTGGGCCTTGAATCTTCGTCTCCTCAGAAATACAGTGAGAGAGTTCCATTTGGTTCATGAGTTTCGTGGCACTAGTGTAGGTTTGACTTAGTCACTCTGTCTAAAAGCTCTACACAGAGATTGTAGTTGTAAGACTGGAGGAAGGAATCTTAAGGGCAAGATCTGGAAGTTGGAAGAGGAAGAATACAGTCAAGAACATAGTCGCACGTCTGAACTGTGAGTGGCCAATTTCAGAGATTTGGCAGATACTTTTAATGATGAACAATAGGTTTAAGTGCTTGCTGCTAGGGTACTTCTAACAATGAGGCTAAATTTCCAGTTGTTAGCCCTGAACACGATAGTAATATGGATGTTTGCAAACATTTTTCTGCCTTCTGTATTTCTATCTGGATTCCCACTTGCAGAATTTTGATGCATTTGGGGCTTAAGTGCACGTGCTCTGAATCTCTTTGCCTAGTGCTTAGTAAATTAAAATACTGGCAAGCATTGTTGTTGCTTCCAAAAGCAAAATGCCAGCACATACATGTATTTCCAGATCTACTGTAGAAACTGTCATTTGATCATATTATCGAGGAGGCAAGGCTAAGTGGTAAGATTGCTCTCCTCCTGGCCCTGTCTTTTTTTTTTTTTTTTTTTGCAGTGTCATTGTAATTAAATCAAGAATGGTGTGATTTTTTAATTTTTTTTTTTTTTTTGAGGAGCTCTTCTTACACAGTGTGTTCTTGATGAATACAAAATGGAACATCTGGTAGGCTTAGCACATAAAGGCAATGCAATTACACTTTAGTAACTGATCCAGCTTGGATACGTTTTCGTACTGCATTAGTCACTTCTGTGTGAATTAAGGTGGAGAGAAATAATGGATGTAGGCACAGAAACAGTGAATGTAGACGTTGTGTCTGATTCTATGAATGACAGGGATATCGAAGGGAACCGCTTGATTGCATTCTCTGGCGACCTCCTGTGTATAATTACTTTGCACAGTGAGTGGCTGTGTTCTAGCTTCACATTAAATATCCCAGAAGAGGTATTTAGTAGATGTAACTGCGGTGGAACATTCTGTGGCCGTATTTTCCTTCTTTTCAGTTTAAACCTTATTACAGGACCTATTGTTTCCCTAAAATATTTTACCAATTCCTTTCCTTCCTACAGAGAATCCTTTCTCTGAGCATTTCTAAGCAAATTCTCCCTATCATGTGTTTCAGTCAAGCTTCTCTCCTGGTTATATTGGTACATTGTCAGTGAATTTAATTGGACCACGTTGGTGTAATTGAGAGCAGAAGACTGGTTTCTTTAATCTTTCTGCAAAAGTAATCTATTTCCCCAATCAGTTTTTTCCCCTGCTTGGAATGTCTTCAAATTTGTCAACATCTTCAGGGTAAGGAGGTTCTCCCTGTTCCAATAGCACCTGAATTCTTTTTGAAGCACAGAACATGTTTCCGCAGGCATGTTATTAATTATGGATATTTCCCTAATTCCACTTCTCTGACTATTGTCCAACAGTTTGCATCTGCCTATCCACATCTGATATAAATAAAAAAGTTCTTGGGTTTTTCATATTAAACATGTCATAATGACCATTTTGCTTTTGTTCTTATTTTTAAATCAAAGTTTGTAAATCCCTTTTATATAATCTCTTAAGCTTTATAATATTGCACAGGATGAGGCAGCTTTTTTCTGCTTTACTTAGCTCTATTTACTTTCTTGCTTCTGGACAACGAGCGATTTGAGGTCTGAGACCTTTGTATCATTCCCCTTTTGAATATTTGCTTCATTTGGAGCTAGCATAACCCATAACTAGAATCAACAAAGTTATGCAAAACTTCTTCATAAGAGGAAGAGTTGGAATAAAAATCCCTGGTGGGCTGCAGCAGCTGCAGTGCTGTGTTTTATGCCTGTATTCCCTTCCATTTGAGGAGCTCAACGCAAATTATTCTCCGGAAGCAATGGGAACATTAAGAAGCCTTGTAGAGTTAATGGTCAAATTACTTTTTAAGAGGTGTAATTTTCCCTGTTCCTCCTTCCAGCCATAAACACATAAACGTGTATGTGCACGTAGCTATCGAATTTGCTAGTGGTGCCAATCTCGTAATTGCATTTGTACACACGGGTTTTGAGATGGGAGCTCACTATTATAGCCCTGGCTTCCCGGTGCAGTATTCCTCTCGGAGACTGTGGTTTCCTAACATAGGTAGGAACAACCCTGGCTCCCTTTCCCCTGTTTAGTCACTAACCTAGGTCGCTGCCAAAGCATGCTACAGAAATAAATTTTGTTCTTTTCTTTTTGCATTAACCGTTTTGATGGAGCGGGGGGAAGTTTCTGTAACGGGTCCTTTTTACAGAGGAGAGGGGACAACAGCAGCTCATCTGAATGACCCCGTCATATCGCGCTCTCAGTGTGGAAAGAGTGGGGAGGGCTGTTGGTGCCACCTTGCTTTTGCCCGGCGAGTGCCTCTGTAACGTGTCAGAGGCTGAGCTTTGCAGAGGTTAAGCGTAATTCAGAAAGACACATTGAAGCCCGACTCCGTAAGGGCTTGGCTGTCCACGTTTGTCTGGAAGGGCCGACCTCGGCAGCAGTACTGCTGAACCTAAGTAGCGTTCAGAGACATCTGGAAAACAAGCCCACAGTAGGTTATGAAACACAGCTCCCACGGCTTCCATCCAAGTGCTCGTTTTGTTAATGGCATAAGAATCTTTGATAAGAATCAGCCTAATATATCTCAACTAGCTCACTTTGAAATACTTCCAATCATTGCTGGATTAAGTACATACTCCTAATATTCTGTCCAGTCGTGTACTTAGAGTTGCTTGTTTTGTCAATCAGCGAAACAAAAACATGCTACAAACGAATATACACAAAACTTGTGATGCTTAAAAAACTAGATTGTGGATTAATTAATCAACGGTATTAGAATCACCTTGTTTTGTTTTTTTAAACCCTAACAATCATTAGGGAGTGCTAATGAGACACTTCTGGTGGGTTTTTTAGAGCCGAAGTAGTCTATACACCCATGGGATAAGAATCCTTTCTGAGTACTTTGCAAAGCACCCACAGATACGTTCAAGTGAGTTCATCCCTTGTCTGACTGGCTCTTGTAGTTCTTCTAAACTCAAGCATTACATAAAACAGGACATATTTAGGCCGTTGTCGTGAGCACTCAATAGGTACATTGGCTTTGACTGTGAGAAAGAAAACCGCTTTTTTCTATTTAAGTACTGCTGAAACTGAAGAGAATGGCTTATAACCAAGCTGTGGTAACGCTCCGGTTCCCTGGGAGACACAGCGTTTAAGTTATGTGCATCTACGTGACATTTATCGGGTTCCACCCGGACACTTTAAATGTGCTGTTAAAATCTCACAGTATTTTAAAGTCTAGAAAAAAAAAAAACTATTGACCTTTTCATCCATGTGACTTTTGTGGAATGCTGATGGTAAATGAAAAATACAGGCCAGGAGTCTTAATCTGCAGCCATTAATTCCACGCAAATCCTTAAGGTAAAATTAATGGTTTTATAAAGCTACTTAACTCCATGAAAATGATCATAGTACAAACACTCACGGATGGGAACAAATTTGGTTGTGTAACTAAAACACAGGCAGGATACAAAACCAGACATAGAGCGCAAGTAATGCAACCCAAAGGTGCTCAGGTACCGCTCCGCGGGTCAGTAGTGCCACGGAGCACAGCCACGGAAGTATGAAATAAATACTTTAGGCATTGTGTTTTGGGGAAGCTATTGACAAACAAGAATTTAGGAATGAAAAACAGGACTGGAAAGAAAGCCTGTTCCAGCCCTAAATAATATTAGACCTATAATAAGAAATACTTGCCTTAACTGTTACTGAAGTTCCCAAGTGATGAGGAGTCTCTGATCTCCCTGAGTCACTTGTTAATGCTTAGTTGCTCCTTCAAGGGGAAGCTTTGCTTGATATCTAGTTTTTATGCTGCAAATTAAGCCCTTCGTTTCATATCCTCCCAGAATGGATGTGGAAGACAGAAGATCGTGAGTCTTCCCGCATTCTCTACTGAACTTTTTTGAGCAAATTGCCTTCATTTCCTCTTCTGATAGCGAGCCAGATCTTGTTATCTTTTCTCATAAATTAGGTATTCAGGGTGTATCTTTATATTTGTTGGCGATCTCTGGGCTTGCTCTGGTTGGTTCGCCCCCCCCTCTCGTCCACCCTTGGCTATGAGCTGGGGTTTGTCAGGCAGATTGGTGAAGATAATTAATGAGATCTAAGACAACAGTTTGAAACAATAAGAAATAGTCTGTTCACATGTAAAGAGGGAAAATCTGAAAAATCCTCTTATTTACCGCCTATTTGAGTGGATGTAGGTGTTGAACGTAGATCTTATCAGTGATCATCATTCCTTATTAATTTGCTTCCTTCAAGAGGAGGAGGAAAAAGTTGATGAGATGCATTCATGTGCAAAGGAATTTCAAATTTGCTTATAGCAAAGCAATGATCCATCGGAACTGCTGCTGACTTGGAAGGATAAAGAAACACAGATTTTTCTCTGTGCCTGGTGCCCTCATGTGGCTTTGACGTTCAGCTTCTTGCAGATTAATTAAATACATCACTGCGTGGCTGACACTTCTGCGGTGTAAAAGGTAGAAAATAATTTGCCTGCATAGCCTTGTGTGTTCTTCTGTGAATCCAGAATCTTCTGGAACGCCAAAATATGCTGTTGCCGTATGGCCAGTTGGGTTTGGGTTTGCAGACTCCTCCAGTTCCCGACCCTAAACGACGAACCTTTCTCCCAGCCGTCACACACGGATGTTCGTGATTCAGACCGTTCTCCTCCCAGGGGGGTTATGGCCGAACAGATTTGTGCTACAGCTGCTGCCTTCTTTAGCGATACTGTTAAAAATGCCACCCCAGATCTATCGGTGCTTTTAAAAGCTATGAATTTTTGGTTTTCAGCTCTAATGTTGGGGCAAATTTTTATAGTGTATACTGAGCTAAAATGTCCAGGATTACTTCTATCAGGAAACAGAGTTTAAAATGTTCTTTCTCAGCTAATTTAAAATTGTTCCATTTTTCTTCCAGCTACAGCTGCGGTATGACAAAGAAATTTCTATATTTAACACTGTAAAATATACACAGGCTAAACGCTTCTTTGCGCAGCACTCCTGAGTCTGTCGTTAGAATATTTCTAAATTACTGATCTGGAAATTCCACTTCAAAACACATCGTTTAGCCACAAACGTTATGCAAAAAACTTTATGTGGCGTATTTATTACGTGTCCATAAATTACAATAGTAAACCTCTTGCACAAGCAAGAGGTGACTCTAGCTGCCGCAGAGGCTGCTGGTGTGGTTTGATGCCGTGGCTTTGTAAAGGTGCTTGTCAAAGCTTTTCTGTACAGCTCCATCAGCTGGGTTTAATAGGTATGGAAACCTTCCGTTAGCTCTAAAAGAATATACATTTTTTGCAGAACTTTGAAGCATTTGAAATTTTACTTTGTCAAATTTTTGGATGGAGTGGCACAGAAGTGAAAATTGTGATTAAAGTTTGAAAATATATTTTTTTTGTCATCCGCAGTACTATTAACGAGGATGGACAGGGAGTTTGAAAATGAGGATGGAAAAAGGTCTGAAGTTGAAGCAGCTTAAACCAGGCACGTGCTTTTTGCTAGTCTGGCTGGCTAATGGCCGCCTGCGTGCAGGTGCCTGGGTGCCAGCAGCCGCGCGGCGCTAGCGGCGCGTGCCCAGCGGCGTGGGGGGAGCGCTGCCCGCTCTGTCTCTGGGAGCATTGCGTTTCTCCTTCTCCGGCTGCTCCTGCAGATTCAGAGTCCAGCTGTAACTTTGAGTGATTCCATCAGAAAACATTCCAGAACCTTGTGGCAATATGGACGTCCTCTCCTCCCTCTCCCTCTTCTTTTCCTCTTTTTCTTCCAAATTGCAGTTATATTAGTGTACTTCTTTGAACTTGCACTATTTACATTCTTTGCCCCTGGGATTCACCCAAAACCTCTCAGGTTTGTCTTGGAGCACAAATTCTGAACAGAGCAAGAAAGATTTCAGGACAGTTTTTGCTTTGATCTTTCTTGTCCTTCTAATACCAAACCTAGTGAAACTCGTCACGTTAGCGATGGTATCAACATTTTTCTTGCTAATAATCTCACTTAGAAGTTTCCCGAGTAACATGGTAGTTCTTCTGGTAAGGCTTGAGGTGGACTAAGAAATTTAGCATAATTGCTACTAAAAATCATTAAATGTTCACATGCTTGAACTGTAGTATTAGTTAATGTCCTAAGAATATTGCCACATATTATACATTAAGCTGTTTTATGTATAAAAAGAATTTATGTATAGGCTCCCTACAAGTCTTCCCTGGTCTGCTGACAGCTTCTCCCGGCGGTTAGGAACAGAAACGTGGAGCCCATTAGGTACGTCCGTGCTTGTGTTTCGGAAGAGACGTGCCCGCGGAAAGCCTGTGAAGGGCACAGCACTCACTGCACGCTCGGAAATTACTGACGTTCTTGGACTTGCGTCTCTGCAGTTGATTCTAGAAATCACCCTTAAACTAACATTCCTAGATTTTTTCCGTGCAGTTTTGGCCCCAGTTATTGCTGTGGTTGGTGTAATATTGTAAATTTTTAGAAAGGGAAAAACACCTTTCATGGTTCATCCTCTATTCCGAGAGAGTAGATTTTTTTCCTGACTTTTTTTTTAACACATTAGAATTAGGAATTGTGGTAATATTTTGATAGTTATTTTTGTTTTCTGTACCCATAATAAATTTATGAACATAATTTGAGGCTAAGGGTGAAGCTCTGTATGGATGACCTCAAGTCTTCTCATGTTTGTAAGACATCTGAAAACACAGGAATTGCGGGAGACTTGGCACTTGTTCTCTCTCTTAGATGTTTTGGGATCTTTTTGCACGTATACATTTATTTTTCTCATGTAGTATACCTGATCTTTTCATGACTACGATCTATATAAGCTTACCTGGGCATGATTAAAGTAAAACCAATTCCGAATATCCCATGTAGGTTAATCCTTAAAACCCTATGTGTGATTCGCAGTATAAGAGTGGTAGAAGCGTAAGTATAGCATTTGACTATAATGTAGAAGTGGAATGTTTTTAATGTTTACCAGTTTAATCAAGCAAGTGAATACACTTGGTCAAATTAAAATATCTAATTATTTATTCACATACAAACCAGTAAATTTCAGGGTTCGTAGCACAAAACTTTTTGTTAAAAAAAGAAAACAAGTTATGCCATATAGCTTCTTTACGCTCAATAAAATAGCATCGTTGCAGATAAACCTAAGATTACAATAAAAGTGAAACATTCCAGATTATATTGGTTGGAGCACAATGTGATGAATATAACAAGAAAATCCTTGTCAGAAATGTTACCACAAGGAAATATCAATAGCTAACACCCATATTCTCCAACTAGAAATCAAGAATATTTGAGTAGATCTTGGCATAAAAGGCACAAAACACAAAGCAAAGCATGCTTGTGTCGTTTGTCACAAAGAAGCATTGACATTTGTGCAACATGGGAAAAGACCAGCATTTTTCCAGACCCTTCCAATATCAGACACTTAGGGAACAGATCTTCCCCTTAATGCCAGTGTATCGCTCCCAGTCCAGATGGAAGTGCCTACAAGAAGGGAGGAGTATATAGACAAGAACATGTCTGTACCCTTCCAGGAGATCTTAGCTCATATGCCGAGGCAGCTGCTACTACGGTGTTGTTAGTAGTAAATAAATACGCCATAGCCTTTTGATAATACCACCACTGGCAGCTAGCACTTGTGGGAATTAGCTAAGAATGTTTACAATGCTGGAAACCCCTCGTAAACACGGGTTTACCGCTTGCATTTAAGTGCGTGATGCCAGCTCCCTCTTTTCTTCAAATAAGCTTTTTTTACAAAGTTTGAGTCCTTGAAATAAAGGGCTCTCTTCAGAAGAGAATGCTGCCTATTGCACAGAGGAATGGCTTCTCTGATTTTAAGGTGCTTCAGAAAGACAGATCAAACATCCGAGGTATTTCCTTCTGTCATGGGCCATCATACGAGCATCTCGTTAGCAGCCCGTGTGCTATATTTCTATAACAAGCCTATCTTCATCATCACTGCTAGTGTCATCATACTCAACTCTGGTTTGCTTCCGCATCATCTCTAACCCTCTCTTCTTGTACGCCTTGGAAGGTGTTGCTGAGTAAGTCTCGGACTCGGGGCACCTGAGAGTGACTGGGGGCTCTGTAAAGGCAGCAGTGGCCGTTCCGCGTGGCCTTCCATGGCTGTTGGCCTGCAGGTGGGCTCCGTCCCTCTCCGCGCCTCCCTGAAGGGCGAGGATTTTTTGAGAGAAGTTTGGCTGCTCGGTGTATTCTGTGCTGGGTAATTCAGCCCTTGTGACTGACTCTGCGTTTGGTCCCAATGAACGTGAACGTCCAGGCTGGGAACGGGGCATTGAGTTGTCTTTTGGAGTTGAGTATGCGTTTGCTTCAGCTGGAAGGTTTTCCCTTCCCGAGGCCTGGGTCACCGGCTCAAACGTCCCAAATCTTTGACTCTCCGGCTCCACATTCAGAGTGTTTCCCTGGCTTGCTTCTGGAGGTACGGGCAGGGGACCAGTAGTCTCTGGGTGTGAGCTGACAGGTTGGTCACCTCTGCCTGTAGAATCAGGGGGGCAGGACCAAGCCGCAGATGCCGTTGAGTCGCTGGGGACGCTTGGCTGCGACTGCCCTGGGCCGGGGGGCAGCAGGGGGGGTTGTGTCGCGGTGCAGCGGGGCCCCGGCTCACTGCCGGCCGGCGGCGTGGCCGTGCTCACGGGGCAGGAGAAGGAATGGGCTGCCAGAGGTGTTTCCAGAGGAGCTGTAACGTTCTGAAAAGAGAAGTTCGTTCTTGTGTGTTCCCTGATTTGCCCAGAAATGTCCTGTAGAAACTGGGGCGGGGGGGGGGGGGGAAGATTTACATTTACAATTTTCAATCCAGAGCAATTCCATCCTTCGTAAAAGTGCAGTGATTATCTTAGTTGACTGTTTCGGGAGAAAACATTTACCTCTGCTGTAACTCGTATCAACTGAGTAATTAAGCATAATGTCAGCCTCTATTTATGCAACTGTGATTATATTTGCACTCTTTTTTTTTCATTACTGCAGACCGAGTTACTCATCCCTCTTTTTATGAGAAAACTTTTTTTTTCTCCCAGTGTGTGTGGGAGGTGTAGTAAAGGATATATTTTTTCCTTAGGTTTTTTTTTTTTTCTTGGGTGGGTGACAGACCATGCTAATAATTTATGGACAAGAGGGGTTGGGGGTTTCAAGCTGCATTCTTATGTACCGTCTAGGATGATGTTCTTCTCGTTAAGATATTTTGATATCTTTATATCTTTTAATATCTTTAATATCTATTTAGAAGTATTGCAGTGATGTTTGTGCAATGTAGGGGGAAAGGTTTGTGATGAATCTGTAAGAAATATTACAGTGTCCGAGGCGGTGAGATACGTGTAGGAAATAAAATTACTTAGTAAAAAACATTTTCAGGATTAGGTTCCTAAATATGATGCTGCTTATGGTACCTGAAGCAGCAGCGCTCACGCTGCCCAGCGGCCGTCTGCCTCGGCAGCTCTCGTCCTCGCGTGGGGCCAGGGGAAGCCTCGGGGTCAGTGCCACGAGGCCGCGCGGCGAGCGCTGCCCGGAGACCTACGGCCCGTCCCACCACGGCCGAAACCCCAGCAAGGGCTAACGAAATTGGGCTGCCAGCCTGGGTACGTGTTCCTCCCACGCTCCGTGGCCATTGCGCTTCCCTAGTTTCAGGCTCCCTCTCTCTGCCCCAGGACACGCCGTGCTGCGTCTGCTGGCACCGCCGGCATCGGCGGGAACTGATCCTTGGCAACTGATGCAAGTTTGGTTGTTCTTTTGAAAAAGCTAATTCTGACATTAGTAAGTTTTCTTTATATTTTAACCCCACAAATACCTTTAACACATTTTTAAACAAAATCTGTGATACAAAGTGGTCTCAACTTGAACTTTAAAACAGCTGAATATAATTCAAGTTTTAATTACCAATATCCCAATATCTTTTCTTTTAATAAGAAAGCAATTCGTGAATTAAGGTACAATACCTACTTTTTTATCCATTTTGTCTTTTTCTTTAACATGGTTTAGATTTTCAGTATGTGAAGAAGATATTCCTGAGTTATTCTTTCCTTCTTTTTTCCTTCTGCAAAGTGGCTTGTCTGAGGTGGAACGAGATGCGTCTTTTTGCTGGTATGGGTAATTTTCTATTGAAAAGAGGTTAAAGAAACTTTTACTTTTATTTTTATTCCCCCACATGCTAGAATTTACTAAATTTCTCATCATATCACTGAACTAACTTCTATGTTTTTACTATTTTCTGTAAATTTTTATTCTAAGCCTGATACATTTTCTCATTTACTTACACGTGTTTGGGTTTGGGGGGTTTGCTCGGCCATTATTGCCCTGCAAAGTAACAGCCGTTGATATCTGCTGCGAACGGAGACAGGGTGTTGTCCCTGCTTCCAAGATGGTTGTGGCATAAGCATCGTTTGCATTAACACCGCTAATTAAATGGGGGTGCTGGTCTGAAACACGGAAAGCAAGTCAACATGCCAAACCCCTTTCCCACTGCAACACGCAGTCTTGTTGCGGAAACAGATAAAGATCCATCTTAAAACTGTGTAGGCTGCTAGTGGAAGCTTATTTTGAGTTATTTCTTTTTAAAATGTCCTCCTAATTGTCAAATTCACATACATAAGTATGTGAACAAAAATCATGCATTCGGTTCTGCAAATGTGCGAGACATTTGTATTCTTACTCACAAAACAAAGTGAAGGACAAAAAGGGGGTTGCAGTTCCACGTGGAACAGGTGCCTATCAGAGATGCCGCTAATGTTCATTCTCTTAAAAAATAAACATTCAATACATTTTAAAGAATGTTCAAAATACTTACCGTGTACCTTTGATTGAGAAGAATGGCACTTCTTGTTAAATTTACAGGGTTGTGACGAAGAGGCCTTTTTCAAAGCCTCCAGGGCTCGATTTGGGAAGCCGTGCCGCGTGCTCGGGCGGCTCAGTTTCAGCTGAGCGTATCCGTGTGCGTGCCTGCCCCGGGTCCTGCATTGCCGACGGCATCGAAAGGGTAAACAAGTATGTGGGATTGAAAAGCAGCCACAGCAGAATAATGCCACATCATCCCGTAAATTTAAGCCTAACAGCAATTTACTACTGTGAAGGAGATGTTAATTTATGTCGATTCAAAAAAAAAAAAACAATCAGGATTTTAGGCAAGAGACCCACAATTATTTTACTAAGTTTTTCCTCAGTAGGATCCAGTAAATTCTTGGTTTGCTAAGAGAAAAGAATTCAGGAATAACAGATCCTTTTTCCTATATCTGGAATTTTAAAGCAACGTAATTCATGAAGACTTGACTCACACAGGAATCGCCTGAGAGCACGTAGTTGTTGGCTTTGTTACTTTTCACTCCCTATGTGCTACCTATTCACCAGCGCTAATGAGCAACAGAAGCCTTCCCTTGCTTAGAAAACCCATGCTGAAGGACCCGGCTCTGCTGCGTCCCCCGCTCTGGCTACGGCCCTCCGTAACTCCCAGCGGTTGAGACCGAAGGACACCGGAAGGTCCCATTCCTCTATGGATAGAACCGGTCACTACACACAGAGTAACAAGTCAATCTAAAAGGGCGTGCTTATTCAGGTGTTTGGTGTATTAGAAAAATCTATTACCTTTCATGATTACCAGTTTGGGCAGTCAGCTGCTAAGATGCATGCCCTGAGCTTTCGGCACCCTGCACTTACTGGAGACCCTGTACTTCCTTGGTGTAGCCAAATAAATAAATTCTGAGACCAGCAGGAAAACAAAACAAAACCAAAAATGCACCAAAAGAACGCAGAAAAAGAAGTCCTAGAGGAATGTCACTGGACTGGATGACATCGGCCTGAGTTTCTATTTTTGTTCTTATGATCCTTCAAAATTGCAGTGCTGTTTTCCAAACTGGCCACGGCGATTAAGTTACCGACACTGATTTGTGCACAAGGGAGTCACTCTGCCTGGTTTTGGTTATGAAATAAAACAAGAGGGATATATGTGCACAATATGTGTTTCTTATTGGAGCAAGTCAGCAGCCGTCGGCTACCCACGCTCTTCATGGGCTGGAGGCTGAATCTTCCACTGATACGAGCTCCCGTTAAAAACGGAGAAACTCTGCTGACTGATACAATGTGCCTTTGATAGTTGTATACCCAAGTTCCTCCTGCTTTTTATTTAAACCGAACGATCCTTTTAGCTACAGATGGCTTTGTTAGTTTGTGTTAGAACTTGATATTTATTCTTCTGCATTCTCTTGTGAATACAAGTTCAGGACCTAGATCTCCTGAGGACAAAAGGGTCTCACACGGGGCTTTTAGGTTTAACAGGATTAAAAATGGAAGTATTTTGGTTCCCATCAAATAAAAGTAAATGCTGACAATTTTGGCAGACAAGAATCATTTCTAAAGCATAGTGAGATTCAACTGACCAGTCATCATCTGTCTCTGGCATATGTCTGTTTTCCTTAGAAAAGTCTGTTCCTGATAGTAAACCCCATACCGACATTTTTTATAGTTTACCTTTGTGGAACTGCTGCTCTTGCCGAGACATTCATTTTTTCCCCCAGTTTTGACAAGGTTGAATTTTGGGGATGACTTTATTTTCTGTGGAGTTTTTACACCCATTTTAGCAAAACTATGTCTGTATCTAGGGAAGGTGAAAACCATATTCCATACCATTTTGGGGTGACTTTAATCTTTTTCTGTTTGTGGCTCCTCTTGACTTTGTTTGTTGACAGTTTTTCCTTTTTGCAAACTACTGTTTTCTTCTTTTGCTCTGAAATATTTCTGAAAGCACCACCGGGAGCTGCTGAGCTTAACTGTTGAGAATATTGGAAAAAAATTAAGTACGTTAAAATTGTGAATTACATTAACTGAGAGATTGGAAATCCATGCTCTTTTTAAATAGCACTGAAAAGTATAGTAGTTAAATAGCACAACTCTGAATTTTTCCTAGAATTTTTGTGTTAGTTTTTTCTAATCACTTTGTCCATCTACTTTTATAAAATAAAATTGAAACAATGCACTGCTTTTGTGGATCTATATAGAATTAGGGTATGTTCTTTCGTATTCTCCTTCCTATGTAAAAATAAGCTTAGTCTTACAGAGCTGCTCTAGGATCTGGGCAGATAGACCACTCTGTCTTCACTTACCTGAAAAAGAAAAGCTTTCAAATCTTAAACACTTCACAGGGCATTAATGCAATCTGGGTTTGTGGGCACTTCATGTATCTGAACAATGAGAGATGGAGCACACGGGCTGTCTTTGACTCCGGGTATCTCCAAGAACAATAAAGTCTTGACGCTAATGGTCTGCTGAAGGCCTACTCTAATTCAAATAGTCATTTAAAATGAAAACAGTGAAATACATATGCTGTTACAGAAGAATATACGTGTAAGGGGAAAATCAGGACATCGGAATGCACTCTTCTCACTAGACAGCATTCCTACTGAAATTCCTGAGTGAAAGAAACTTCAATGTTCACGCAAAAGAATGTGTTTGTCATGCATCAAATGAATATGTAACTTATCTTATTAAAACACAAATTGTAAATTCTGTATCGACAAAGCCTGTAAATGTCCGTAAATACAGGTTTGATAATAATTTTATTTTTCTAATGGGCGTGGGGTGTTAGCCAATTGCACCCTCTTGAGAAAGGAAATAGGATTATTAATATTACCTCCCGCGGCTGTTGTCCTTTAGAAAGGGATGAAACCAACGTTTTTGAACTCCTGTTTGTTAAGCCGTATGCCACAGTCTTGCTGCGGCTAATATTTTTCATTTTGAAAATAGAAATATCGTATTTTGACAGCGTGCATTCGTTGCTCAACTCATAGTCACAGGTGTGCACGGAGGAGTAGGCAGAGTCTGCGTTGCCCTTCTGCTCGGCAGGCAGAGGGAGGCTCCTCGTTAAACAACACCACGTCAATCGAGGCTCAGCATTTAGTGATGGGAAGGTGCCCTTCGTGCTTGCTGCCGCTACACTTCCAGAGTAGCAAGTCAGATTATTGTGGGGTGGTGCTGGGAATTCTTTACCGCGAGTGGTGAGAGTGTGGCAATAAAAAGTGCCAAAAGAGTGGCAAAACCACGTGGGGTTGTCCGGCGAGCGCTGAGGATGCTGCGTGTCCTGCAGCGCTGGTGAAGGGCCCTTCAGAACGCAGGGAGCTGCTGCTCCTCCGTCCCAGCCCTCGGCCGCTGGCTCGGCGCCCTTGCTGGAGGCTGGCGGCGGCGGCAGAGAGTCGCTTCCTGAGCGAAGGCGATGTAAAACCTTCCTCTCCTCTTTGATGTCAGCTGATACGAAGAAACCACTTGGATACATAGACGTAAAGCATATGTTCTTCCTGGGGGTCTGTGTAGAAGAAGCAGTTACGCTCATCCACTTCTCTTCTGTTTGCCTTTGATAATTTAACTTATTTTTGTTCTCTTTGTTTTTCCAAGCATCTCTTATAATATCCTGCTGCCTGAAGTTTTGGTTATAAAAGGTGTTACCTGCTGTGGGTAAGCTATTTGTTGTTTCTGAATTGGCTGGTGAACAAAATACGGGAGTTTTCCAGTTCGCGTGTACGTTCCACCGCAGCTCTCCTTTGCTGGCCTTTTGGCTGGCGTCAAGTCTTACAGGGGACCAGACCCCATCGTCAGCGTGAGAACGGAGTGCTGCGCTGGTGGGGGGGCGGGGGGGGCTGGCTGAGGTGTCTGTGCCAGATGTGCAAGGTGAAATCTTTTGTTCTGGTCCAAGCAAAAGCGACAAATCTGAGGCTCTCTTTTCTTGCGGCAGTTTGAGGATATATTTTGGAGAAAAGGCATTTTGTTGTGGGACTGGAGTTAGATGACCAGGTTGCAGAGGATGAATTTTAGAAGACATGTCAACGGCATTGTCACTGAAAAGCGGTGCTTTTGCTCCTGTTTCCACAAGACATGTTTCGACATCTTTATCTGTTGCATTGTGCAAGGCAAAAGAATTGCAATCCCTTCCCCTTAACTCAGGCCCTAAAAATCCCACAAATGAAGCTTTTGAGGTACCTGCTGAATGTGAAAGAGGGTTAACATCACTGTAATTAAGAGTTCTTGTGGGGAGTTTGATTGTTTTCATACACTCCACGTTCTCAGTACCTCCAGTGGATTCATTATTTCCTGTGCTGAATTTTTGCCCCTCTGCTTTACTGGAGCGTGTCAGTGGGGCCACGGGCAGACACTGGGCGCTGGTGCAATAGACCCTCTCTGCTTCTTTTACCCCATTGCTTTCACTACTGGGAGTAGGGCTGGACTTTGAAGTAATGTTTTCTGTCTTCTCCACTTCAAATTTCAGCTTTTTTCTTTCTGATGGTAAATTCTGGGATTTCCCTGCAGCTTCTCTGTTGCTGCTGCAATGGGCCCCCGGGGGCGTCAGGGCGCGCTGGCCGGTCCCCTTACTCCTGCTACGGTTCCCGTCATCGTTGGAAGTGCTTTTGCACTCTGATTCAGATGTACTGGATTCTTTCCCAGGGCTTGCTTTTCCCCATTTGTTGCTCTGTGCTGGCAAGCAGTCGTCGTTCCTGCCGTTCGCGTTGAGCGGACAGGGCGGATTTTGGAGCCTGAGCTCACAGCTGCTGGGAGCTGGTGACGCGCCGTGGCCACCTGGGCACTTGTCTGTGTCGCTGCCACCGAGCTCTCGGGAAGTCCTGCTCGTCGCAGCCTGCGCACCAGCGTTTCCTGAGTGCGGTGTCTCCGTGGCGTAGGTTGAACTGTTGGCAGCTTCCCCAGAGGACGCCTTCTGTACAATGTGGTTACCATCAGTACAGGTTTCTGATTTACTGGTGTTCAAACCTGTTGTCACGAGGGAGGAGAGGCTGTCACTTGCAGAGCTCCCGCCATCTCTCCCCTCAGCAATTTCAGTCCCGCTGCCTGATTCCTTTGAATCAGGAGCGAAGCTTGCGGTGTCTGTAATCTTATTCCCCCTGTGTTTAGTTTTCTTGGCATTTTGACTGCTTTTCATTTTCTGGTAGATTTTCTTAAATGTTTCATCTCCGTACATTTGCCATTTTTCTTGAGAGAACATCTTTAACTTCCTTTGATGGTGTTTCTTATTTTTGGCACCGACTCCTTCTCCAGCCCCAAGCCTGTTGCTCCCTTGCAGCTCCTGCAGGGGAGGAGGATGATCAGCCCCGTTACTGACCGGCAAATCATCCACTGCTGTTTGTCGGACCAGCGCTCGGGGATGGCTGTTGGGAAAATCCACTGAATTCGCAGCAAGATTGTTGCTAGGCAGCAGAGCAGCAGCGCCCGGATTTACCGGCTGCTTCGTAAGAGAAAGCGGCTTGGAGCAGCCCGCTCTGTCCTGGGCCGCTCTGGTGCCCTCCACAAAGGGCAGGGAGTTGCTCCGGGTGACGGGCACGGCGTCGATGGTGGTGGAGAACTGGGTGGGGACCGAGTGGAAAAACATTGGCTTGCATTTTTCTAGGGGTGCGAAGGTAGATTTTGCTGAACAGAGGGAAAGGTTCTTCTTCCTATTTACATCACAGGTTCTGATGTCAAAATGGAAAGAGTCTTTGTACGTGTAAGGCATCGGCAGATCAATGCTCCCCTGCTTAGAAAGGACAGTTTTTCTGGGCCTAACGTTGTCTAACTGGGTGTCATCCACCACGCTTTTGTTATGAGAAATAAGTTTTGAAATGTGTTCTTCCAGCCTCTTTTTCTCTAGCATCAAGGCCGTGGCTTTCTCAGCCGCCTCCAGCCTGGCGCAGCCCGGGGTGCCGAGGGCAGGCTGGTTTTCCAGCTCGGCGCTGTGCTGGCAGAGGCTGTGGAGCGGGCTGGGGGACGCCAGCTGCAGCTCCGCGCTGTCGGAGCGGGACAGGTACCCCGAGTCCGTGCTCTCACACTTCTTCAGCTTGCAGTCAAACGGCTTGTAATCCCACTGCTTTTCCGAAGAGGTTGCCTGCTGCCTTTGCAGCTGGATGTGCTTATTGGCAGTTGGGCTGCTTTGCTCCTGCATCTTCTTTCTCTGGCACTGACCATTTGGCAAAGCCCCTGGAGATGATGAGCTTTGGGGTTCTCTTTCAGGAACCCCCTGATCAGCCTTTGAACTAGAGGACTGGTTCGTTGTTTCTTGACTTTCCAAAGCAAATGGTGAATTGCTTGTGGCCGGCAGCGAAAGGTCATTAGGAAGTTTCTTAGTGTCTGCGCTGGTCTCTGAACTCACTTGTTCCATTTGCACCCCCTTGTCCTCCCCGGTGCTACGGAGCAGTTTGCTGCCTTGATGTGACGCGATGCTCTCTGCTGGTTTCTCGTTCTGCTCCAATATGGCAGCGCTGTCAGAGTCTGAGGGCAGCCTGGTGTTGTTGACGTGTGTTTGAGTTCTTCTGTGCTTATACAAATTGCTCTGAGTTTTAAACGCGATACCACAAGTGGTGCAAGGGAAGGGCCGCTCTCCCGTGTGAGAGCGAATGTGCTTCTCAAGGACACTTGGCTTCAAACAATCTCGTCCACAGTGTTTGCAGATGTATTTCCCAGCTTTTTTTGATTTTCCTGGGCTTCCAGTAGACGCATTTACACAAGAATTTGGTGATGGTAAAACCGGCAAAGTGCTCACTATGTTCAGCGTCAGGGTTTGCCCGAGCTGCTTCTGAAAAGCGGAGGGAGGCTGCTGGGAGCCGTCGGCGGGCAGCAGGGTGTTGAGGATGAGCGGCAGGCCGCTGCCCTCCAGCTGCACGCAGCCCCCGCCGGTCACCAGCGGGCTGCCGGGCCGCCAGCCCCCGGACTGGTACAGCGGCATGGGGAGCGCTTTCACGTAGAGGGGCTGGGGCGGCGCTGGCCCCCGCTGCCGAAGCGGCGCGGGGTGAAGAGGGGCCGCGGGAGCCGGTGGCTCTGCCCCCGCAGCTGTGGCGGCGGGCTGCTCCATCGCGAAGGCCGGCTGCCATACAGGGAGGTAGCTGCACGGGAGGGGAAACAAAGTAGGAGAACAAAACAAATTAAACACTTGCCACGGCTCGACTGGGAAAGTTAGCAATTAAGAATAACACAAATCTTGTATGCAGGCAATACTCACTTCATTTTCCAGTTAAATTGGCTCACCTTTCATTTCTTAGCTAGGAATTAAAGTTGGGTACGGTGTAAAGAACATTGAACATTGCACTTAGAGCCTACGGTCAGTACCCAAAGTATTAGAAATAAATCTGAGTATCAGATTTGCAAATGGAGGATCTCAGCACCCCAGAAGCAATAAATTTTAAATTTTCTGGAACTATATTCAGCCTGGAGAAGAGAAAGCTCCAGGGAGACCTTAGAGCCCCTTCCAGTCCCTAAAAGGGCTCCAGGAAGACTGAGGAGGGACTCTGGATCAGGGAGGGGAGCCATGGGGCAAAGGGGAACGGTTTTCAACTGAAAGAGGGGAGATGTAGATTAGATTTTAGAAAGAAATCCTTGGCTGTGAGGGGGGTGAGCCCCTGGCCCAGGCTGCCCAGAGAAGCTGTGGCTGCCCCATCCCTGGAGGGGTTCAAGGCCAGGCTGGACGGGGCTTGGAGCAACCTGGGCTGGTGGGAGGTGTCCCTGCCCAGGGCAGGGGGTGGCACTGGGTGGGCTTTAAGGTCCTTTCCAACACAAACCATTCTGTGATTCTATTCCCATTACATACTTGTACCATGTTTTTTAATTTAAGAATTTATATTAAGAAATGTTAACATAGAAGCACAGAACAATTAAGGCTGGAAGGGGCCTCAGGAGGGCTCGCGTGAGCCCCGCGCCCAGCTGGGGTTGCACAGGGGTCTCTCCAGCCTGGGTGTGAAAAATCTCTGGGAATGAAAACTGCGCGGCTTCTGTGGGCAGCCCTGCCCAAACACGGGACGTTAAACGTGGCTGCATATTACCTGGGTTTACCCAATTTAAGCGAGCAAAGGCCAAACACATAGCAACAAGTGATGCAAAATGAAGGTATCTGAACAAAATGAAACTGATGTCCTGTTTTGCAAGTGAGTTTTACATAAATACGTATGAAGTAGAAAAGATGGTATCAGAGGAAAATAGTGGGATAAGTTAGAGGTATCTTTTGTGTAGCCCAAATTAATTTTGTCTAATTAAAGGTGATACTGTGGTATACTGCTTTCAATCCCAGATGAGAACATTTGTAGACACAGTTTTTGAAAAAGTGAACCTATTCTTATGAAATCTGTCCATATATAGTCAGGGTTGGTGGTGGTCCAGACTACTTCTTATTTTACAAAAACATGTCTTATCTTTTTTCTTTCTTAGAAACAAACTAGGAAACTGTCCAAATAAACTAGTTGAAAATTATTTTTGGAAGAGCTGATAAAGTCATCGGCACACCCTCTTATAGTTCGGGTGAAAATTAGAAGGTGATCTGGGAATGTTTATTCAAATTCTTATTAAACTCTACTCACAACTCTGTATCCATTGGCTGCTACGAATAATGAGCTGTTCTTGTGCAAACCGTCAGAAAACCCCCATTTGAAATAACATCATCAGTGGCTAAATGTGAAACCCGCAATTTGTTGCCTTGCTGCGTTACCGGTAGTGGTGTTTGTGTACCTTCCTTGGATCGTTTGAATACGTAATCTTTACTAGGAAACAGTAAAACAACTTACTCAAAAATATAATATGAAACTGGGACGGGTTCCATATGACACACACGCTACGTTACCATTATTCAAAGCAAAGTCTCCATCGCATGTAGTTACTGAGAATTTGGGAATAATTGACATAAAGGAGAAATGGCAAACTCAATGTAACTGAATTTGAGTACTGTTAGAGTTACCGTTACAATAGTTAATAAAGCTGGTAAGCTGATACCAAGTTGGATGGAGATCCAAGAGGAGTTCTGTCACTTCACAACTGAAAATGATAGTGTCTCACTCACGTCATGTGAAAAAATGGGTCAATGACTTTCTATCAAATGAGTTGTGTGCTCAGTAATAAATGTAATTAGCATCTCAATAAATAGACTAGGAATTCAGGTAGTTTTCATATTAAATGCGGGCACCACTGAAACTGAAGGATAAAGCAACCCTCTTGGTTATTAGTCTTCTGCAAAGGAAAAGGTTTTGCATATTGAGATATTGCTTTTAATCCCGCTGATTATTTCACCCCTCTGTGTAGCTCACAATGCAACTGTAAATACTTGTCTCCTTGAGCACCCGAAAACTAATATACCAAGAGCCCGGCTGCCGTTCCTCTGCGCTCCTCACTCTGCACCACTTTGGGAAGTTCTGTTGCTGGCTGGCAGCTTGCGTTTCACCGCCAAGGCTTCCTCCACTTTCTCTCTGGTCTGCTTTGCTCATTGCAAGAACTGGAAAAGCGGAGGAAACCCCAGCAATGCAGCCCCTGGGCTGCGCTCCCTGCCTTCCCTTCCGGGCACGGGCCGGGCCATTGGCTTCTCCGCAGGCGGCACCTGCCCCAGCAGAGCTGCGCCTCGGCCCCGGCCGCCAGCGGCCAGCTGCCCTGGGCTGGGGGTTGGACCTCTGACGGGAAGGGTGTCGCTGCCCGGTGGGACGCCGTCTTCACCCAAAGATTTTAGTGTAATAAAAACCCCAGAAAAGAAGCTGTCAAATGAACTGATCTGCACGCAGCAACGTGTTGGATTTTGCCTTTTCTCCCTGCTCATTTCAGTGCTCTGTAATGTTCTACAAAGAAAATACTCAAATGATTACAGAAAATTTAAAGGAAAGTTTTAACTAGTGCTAAACAAAAAAAATACACAATCTCATTACTTTTAAGGGTTTAATGGTACATTTCTACCAGCAGTGATAGTTTGCTGCTTTTCACAGCAAACAAAAGATACTTTCTTCCTAAGTGAATCTTCTGTGGCTCATATCCTACTGCGGCGAATATGATCACACTTTTCACGTCTGTCATTTATATATAAAAAAAAAAAGTCGCTATATTTCTTTGTACACTGACAAAAATAGCTGATCTCAAACTAATTCTACCCCAAGGCTAATTCAGGGGAGTCCTTGCCTAAAGTAGAATAACTTCCTGAAGTAGAAAAACTGAGCATCTGCCTCATGTTCTGAACTCAATTTGTAACGTGTAGCATCCAACCACTAGTGTAAAAACTTGATCCTAATTAGATAAGGAAAAATTTCCAATAAGCAAAACTAAAAGCAAGATTTGACCTGTCCAAAATTTTCTACATTAGTTTCTTAAGCTATCAAAAGTGGTCATTAAAATTCCATTTAAGTACAACTATTTTGTTCCTAGATTGAATTATACCTTCAGGTTTGTGGAACACTGAAAAGTCAAAAAGTTGGAGAAGTTTCAGATGACAAATCAGCATAGTAGACTAAGTATAAAGTATTTTAATAAGGCGGGGTATAAAAAAACTCATTTTAAATCCAATGTGTTCCTCTTTTCTATATAATTTCTCCTTAATTTCAAATATATTTCATAAACTTTGCTTTGTTTTATCAGAGCTGTTATAATAATCTTGGATTATACAAGCAAAAGATTTTTGTCTTCTGCATGGCACACGTAAATGCACCATCAACTGCCCGTCTTTATTAATAAGGTCATAAAATAAGCATGTAACTATTTATTTCCTGCACTTACACGTAATTTTTTCGACACACCATTGAGAGGAAGGAGCATCGCAGTCTTTAAGCAGATGCGGTGCTCAATCCCCTGGCTTGGTCTACAGCTGTCATCTGTAGACACGATAGAGTTCGTTTATTTTTGTAACCACCCAGAAGCAGCTTTTCAACGTTCTCGACATAGACAGTGTACTGTATTGTAGAAGTCTTTGCCTTTTTTAAAAGCTTTTGGTTTTAAAAGCTACCTTAACTATAATACCAGAGAGCATACAGAAGTGGAGTCCTCTTTAGTCTGTAAATAATTTTAGCTTACGTACCTTTCATCGAGCCAGGCATTTCAGCAAAAGAAGTTTCATTTCTGTCAATACTTGATGCAAGCAGAGGGAAATGAGGACAAAGACTTGAAACAGATTAGAAGTAGGAAGTTGTTTTTTCTTTTTTTTTTTTACCCAGTAACAACCTTCAGAAAACAGGAAGAGGTGAAACAGAAGAAAGTGAAGTAGCATTTCAATCTCTTCGTCCCCTTTACCATTATCCACGTAGGAACCTATAAACAGAATCAGCTGTCTGCGAAACGTGGCATTCTGTACCCCGCGTTCAGCTGTACCATCCAGTCAAATACACACACACAACGGCAGAGTTTTTTCTTTATACCCCTAAAGGTAATGTGCTTGTAACTTTACAGTAAAGATCTCTCTTAAGATGTGTCGGAAAATAAAAGAATGGTGGAGAGAAGACACTTGCTACATTTGAAATGCTGAACTCCTCATCCAGCGTGGGCATTACCCACCGGCTGCTCCCCCCGCTGCCCGGCGGTGGGGTAGGGCGTAACCAGGGGGGAAAAGGGGGAAAGAGGGTCAAAAGCGTTTACGTCATGCTCAGCAGACCTCCCTAAACTCTGGGAAAAGCTGTAGGGAAAACAGGATAAGGGGCAGTCAAGAGAAGCGAAAAGATCGTTTTAAGAGTGTCGGCTTTGTTTGTGGATTGACTTCATAACGAGTCCTCGGATAAAGCAGTCGGCGGAGCCGCGGCGTCCTTTAGGGGGGCGGGAAGGGCTGCGTCCTCCGCTGCTGCTGGACTGCGTGCATCCCAAACCGCAGCATGCGTTCCCTGCAGTCTTACAAAATCAGCATATCTGGTCTGTAAAAATTCCTTAGGAATATTGTATTTTGGAAGACGTAGCTTTTAATCTGGTTATAATTTAGCGCGGTGAGCACCTGCCCGATTCCGATAGCTGCAGCCTGTACCTTGTACATTGGGGAGTGGTGAAACTGTAACGTTGTGGTTGTCCAGCGTCCACTTCAGTGGAAGCTCTTTATTTTAGTAATTCGGATGGTAGATTAATGCCGGAGGTGTCAATGGATTGTCGTTCTGCACAGCTTTATTGCTCTTGGAGAGCTTTGCCTGTTGTTTGGGCTGCTTTCAGGTTGTTTCTGGGCCCTGTTTTAGTAGGCCTCTAATTCTGGCCTTGGAGAAATATTTCTGTTTTATTCTTCTTATCTTTTTTGCTTGTCATTTAGTTATTCAGGGGACAAAAAAACCTCTTAACAGGGCCTAGTATTGTTGCTTAAAATCCTTCTAGTTTCTATTACACCCTGAAATGCTCCCAGTAATTGCTAATGGCGCTGCACACGCTTAAAATCAGTGAATCTATAAAACGACATGACACTGTGAACTGCTTCTCGGTGAGTCACGCTTCTCGTCTGCAGGCTCAGCCTGTCCATATGGAGACAACTACATGCAGCAACTAGTTTCAGCTCTCCTGGGAGATAACGTTCCTAAAGGAATGGATTCTCACGTGTAAGTGAGATCTTCTGGAGGATTATTGCATGCTACGGTCAGCACAGTAACGGTGACACAAAAGACGTGTATCTTGGAACGGAATACTGGCGTGAATCAGGTCATACAAACAGATGATTATGGGCATTTTACATAACCAGTCAAAATTAGTTTCACTTTGGTTTTATCGCATATCTGAAGTCTGTTATATTTTATTCCGCTTTGAGACAGACTATTATTATTTTAAGTTAAGATGAACTTACTTAAAAGGGACACTTATCTCAAACAGTACTAACAATTCCAGCAGTATCCTGGAACTAGTAACAACTCTGAAACATACGTATGCTTTTAAAATTCATTATTTAGAACACTCAGCAGCATATTGAATTCTAAAGGCTAAAACTGTAAACTTTTTATCCTGAGAGGCTTAAAGAAACCCAAATTAAATAAAGCAAGTTACAACTAAAGCGAGTGACGGCAGGGATGTTTGGCACTGTCACACAGGTTTCAGCGCGCAGAAGAATCTTTTGAAGTTTTGTCTAAAAGCTCTGAATCTTGAGTAAGTGGCTCTGGAATCAGGGGGACTCCACAGCACCCTACGATTCTCCCCATTCCTAGGGATGCACAGACTGCTGTAATGCCTCCAAGTCATTTGAACTGTGCGCTTAATAGAGAGGACCAGTATTAAACTGCACTAGTTCTATTTGAAATTAAGTTATTTTTGTTTTCTTTTTTTTAACCAATCTGGTTTTGGATGTCACTTCCTAGGCTGGAATCTGAATAGAATAGAATAGAATAGAATAGAATAGAATAGAATAGAATAGAATAGAATAGAATAGAATAGAATAGAATAGAATAGAATAGAATAGAATAGGAGTACTTCAGTTGGAAGGGAACAATCATCTAGTCCAACTGCCTGACCAACCCAGGGCTGGCCATAAGTTAAAGCGTGTTACTGAGGTCATTGTCCAAATGCCTCCTAAACGCTGCCAGGCGTGGGGCATCGACCGCCTCTCCGGGATCTCTGTGCACGATTGCTTACATTCATTTATGCTCAAAACATTTTCCTGCTCAGAGAAACCCAATTAACTTCAGTTGGCTCAATAGACAGCAAAATATCTATTGCAACTCTCTAGAAAGGTGAGCCTGGTGTCAGGCGCTGCGCAGTAGGGAGTACGTGGTGCTGTATCGCCCTTCCCTGTCGATCCATGTCTGTGGGAGGATTTGGGGAGATAACCCCCGTACCGCTGGTGTGCGTTTCTGGGTCCCGGCAGTCTGCGGAAGGGGCCCCTCCCCAGGTGTCCGAAACCCTCGGTCCTTCAGAGACACCTACGGGCTTTGGCCAAAGCGGGGAGCAAGGGAGAGTGGCAGTAAGCGTGCTTCCTATACTAATAACGAAATAGATTTCAAAGATCCTATCAATCAACTACATATTTTAAAGTACTTTACAAACTTGAAGGAAAAGAAAGTATCTTATCGGATTGTTAATTATTAGTTTTTCTTATGGGGACGATGATGCTGAGAACAGCACCCGGTGTCTTCCTGTCAGCAGAAGTCACCGACACTGGCAGCGTCGTCTCCCGTTGCCAGCCCACCACCGACGGCTGGCACGAGGGGCCAGTGCTGACGAGGGACTCCCTTGACTGACCAGGCAAAGCCTCTACTTAAACAGCAGTATAATACAGCAACAGCGAACCATAGGCTCTGAAATAAAGTTTGTGCAGGTACTTTAAACACCACCTGTTTGGTGGAGAAGTTTAGGAGTGTACCCTGGTTCTGGGGCTTTCTAGACCTTAATTCAAACTAGCAAAACGGAACTGATACGTTTCCTGATTAACCCAGAAATTACTGTTAATCTTGTTTTCTACTATTTCTGCCTTCGCTCGTTTCTCAGTTTGACTTCATACCCCGAAATGTCTCATAACAGAAGTACTGACTCCACCGTTCACGTGCTCGGAAGGGCTGTGGCTGCTCTCGCAGGAGGCAGCGGCGTGCAGAGCACGGAACCCTTGTCACCAAAGGTGACAGCCTCAGCCCCCCGCAGAATTAGGAGGAAAACGTGCGGTTCCCTAATCGTCCAAAACCCTCATGATCTTTCAGTGACAACATTTCTTGCTCAGATTCTGACTTTGGGAGATCTTGCTACTTGTTAAGAAGTCGTTGCTCCCGATGTTTTGCCCTGCCTGGCATTTTATCAAAGTACGAAGCCACTAGAGAACACACTGCTCAAACTTTGAAATTCTTGTACCATATCCTGAGGACAAGTGTTTTTGACCCTGTACTTACAGCATTGTGTAATATCAGTGAAGTTGGTTTCTTTTTTTATTTTTGTAAACACTGTACCAGAATACAGCACTAGAACCTTTTAAGTTGAATGTGATCTGTGATGCCTTTCCTTCATTCTAGAACAGCACCAGTGTTTTCATCCTTATTAAATATACAGTTTGCTATCTTTTTCATTCTCCTTTTCTTGAATATTCATAAATGAAAACATTCAAAAGGCTTAAATCAACAAGAACATTGTTAGCTAAAATATATTTTAATGTGTAAGTAAGCATTGTATTGGCCCTTTTGATCTCCTCCTGCAATTTATATCAGAGAATATTTCATATTCTACTTCTTATGCTGCTACTTTTCTCAGCTCCAGTCGTAAGAAATGCTTTCTAGTTTATTATATGTCTTTATTCACAATTTATACCACTTCTTTCTAAGAAGAGACATATTTAACACATCTGTTGGTTTTGTAACACTGTTGGTGGCTTCACAATGAAAAAAAAATAGGACTGTTAGTGCTTAAAAAATCTAAAGACCTTAAAGGATTTCCATTCTTTTGTCCTTGCATCAAATTCACTCCTGTGCATTTCCCTTGTTAGGAAAGAGTTAACAACCTCCAGCCAGCAGTCTGTAATCAACAGGTTGCTCTAACAGAGAAATAATAACCCTAATCCATCTTTTAAAGTTTCGGAGGTTGGACTAAACGATGAAAACATACTGATTAAAGCCCTCTTAGAAATAGAAGTGGGGCCATTACCAAAATGCTTTGTGTTTTAGGGCAAAATCTTTCTCGCTGCTAAGTGAAAAATCCATCACATTAAAAAAAATTAGAACTTTAAAATTTCTGTCTTAACGATATCTCTGTCTATATAAAATGATAACGAAACACTTGCTAACCTTTAGGTGGCCAATTCACAGGCAGGTGGAGAGGTTCAGGTCTCCCTGGAATAGCGTTGAAACAAAAGAAGCATCCTGTTTTCTTTTTTCAGTGCCTTTCTCTTCTCTTTTTTTTAAGCGTTTGAAAATGGGAGGGTGGGTGGTGGGGTGTGCGCGAGGAGCGGAGGGGGCGCAGCCAGCCCACGCTTGGTGTGGGAAGAGTTTTAATGGCCGATGCTGGTAATATGGTTTGCCTGCCTCGGTGTCTGCACTACTGCAGCTCTGTGTGTGGGCGTAAAGAAATGACACGACTGGGTTTCAAACCATTACACTGAAGATTTGCAAACAGTTAAAAAAAAAAAAAAAAACACACAACCCCATCAGGCACAAATGAAAAATTATTACTTTTTTTCTTTTATCTTTTTCTAAGGCTTGCTTGTTGGTTTGTGTTTTGTTTGGTTTGGTTTTTTTTTTTTAACTTAACAGATGTAATCCAGTCTAGTTTGTTCCTCAGCTTCTAAATTTAAAAAGGGAAATTAAGTATTTAGGAAGGTTTTTGTTTTTATGTAGTGAGGACATTTTCTTATGATTTTTGCTGATATTTTTTAATTAACCTACAAGAGCCCGTATTCCAGAGGGCATCTAGGCTTCCACAGTGAAAGTCTTCAGAGGACACCTAGATTTCTGCCTTGGAACACGCTGAAGAGGTGCCCGGCTCCTGGTAGCACTGAGTGGCGTGGGGCGAGAGGCGTAGCAGCCACCGCACAGCCGCCAGGTGGGAGCTTAGACCGCGACTGTCCCCTTGGATATTCCACAGAACGCAGCCAGAAGAAGAGGGACGTGCCGGCAGCCCGTTTCTGGGCAGTAGCCTGGCAATGGCTGGGCTTCCCCATCCACGGCGGGCAGGAAACCGAGCGCTGGCTGCAAGTCCTGGGTGCCGAGACGACCACCGGGAGTGAGACAAAGGGGCTGTTCTCTATAATAATATGGGCGGTGAGAGGAAAATGCTGTTTAAGCTAAAATATAATTATTGGCACACGAGAAGGTGAATATAAACGGTTATAAATGCGCTGGTTTGGGGAGGGACGGGTGGAAGGTTTTTGTCAGACAAGCGAGAACACTCCTCAAACGTATTTTTGCCCCCAAAGAGTGAAACAGAGACAAAACAGTTTTAGAAAGGAGCCTGAAAACTTCCAGGAACCTTTATGACTTGGCCGCTCCAGGATAGGAAGGGACTAGCACTTGTTAAATACGTATCTTCAGGTATGTATGAGAGGAGACATTCAGCTGGAAAATCACGCGCTCGGACACAAGGCGTGTGCGTTCTTGAGTGTAATGGTTTAGGTGTGTATTTTTTTTCACATGTTCAAATGAGCCTCAAATCAAACACGATTCCTATTGTGTTTGGTATTTTGCTGACAACATAAAGCAGGGCAACTGGATACAGGGGCAAAGGGGACGGGGCAGAGAGGTGACGTGGCCTGGTGCCACTATTGCTGGGCAGTGACACCGGCCGTCCTTCGCCCCGGCTCCTGCCGTGGCCGAGAGCTCCGGCGGGGAGGGCCCAGAGCCGAATGCGGATCAGCAGAATGCAGCGAGTGAGTGAGACCAGCACGGCTGGACTCCAGCACTTCAGACTAATAATCCCAGCCTTCAGCAAAGAGTCTGATAAAGGTAGTTAAACGATGACTCGCGCTGCAGTGAGTGAAAAACGATCTTCAATTCTCTATCTGTCTGGTAAAACTGCCAAAGAGATATTGCCGCTAACACGTAGAAGTACAGGCTGGCTGGGTATTAAGTGGGGTCTGGCTGCCAGCCACAGTAGAAGCATAAATTCTTCTTCCATGCGTAAACTAACGGCTGAGGTCAGCTCCGTGAAAATCTGGCCAGAGAAACGTCTGTGGCCTCAGGTGATACAGAAAAGTGCACGTTTGGAGAGAAAATATGGCTCCCAGCAGGGTAACAGTCGTGCAGACGGTGTGCAGTTGTACAATCTGGTGTAGATTGCAAACTGAAATTGCTTAAATCAATTCAGTAAAACTGGTAATTTTCCTAGCATCGTAAATTTTTTGTCTGTATCGAAGTACAAAGACAGATTTTTACCTTTTTTACTACTTTGTCTTTCTCTAAAATCTAAATTAATCTTAGTGTACTGTCTGCTCAGTGAAGACACCTTTTGCCCAGTTAAACACTGCGCGTTATTCATGAGTAGTATCATTTGAATCTTTTACTCTAATTCATATTTTTTTAAAAAAGTACTAATTACAGTTTTCTCGACCCAGTTTGAAAAGTGTAGCAACAAAACACGTAGCCTGAAGCAGTAGCTGTGAAAGGTGTGTGTGCTCACTTTTGTCCCGGTACGTCACGGACAACTGCGTACGGTGACTCTGTAGCACTCGCACTTCCCGGGCGCTGCAGCATTCCTCATTTCTGCCACGGCACTGGCCGCTTTGCTGCAGGTAAAGTAACATCTGGAATGTCTCAGTGCACCTAACCCTCCTCTGAGGACTAACCCCCGTGAAGATCATCACACAGTACTGCTCTCTGTTATTGCAAGTAGCAGTATTTCTTTTATAGAGGTGAACTCTTAACTTTGAAGGCCCAGAGATCACAGGTGCCTGCTCACCTTTCACTGACCAAAGGCACGTTTCCACCATAGCGCTTAACATGGTTTGTTTCCCCCAGAGATCACTGCTCTGTAAATTGACAGAATCTTTTAAAGCAAGTGTCAAAAATCTGGAAAATTTTGTATATGAAAAGAATATTCAAAGCAGGAGGAATGGAGGCATTCCAGTACACGGGACAGCCAACCACCACCCTCACATCAAGACTGCACAATAAGCTCCAAGACTCCTCTGGCACTTTGGTATATTTTGTTGAGGCAGGAAGAACCACCACCCTGCAGAGGAGCGTCCCCCCCACGTATGGGTCAGGCCATGCCAAAACAAGAAGTCCAGGAGCAAACAAAAGTGTGCTTGAGCAGCAAAAGGGAGAGACGCAGCTTCATTAGTGGCAAACATGGGTCTGCTTGCCAAAGAAAAGCCAGTACAAGGGAAAAAACTGAAACACAAGGCAAAAGTAATGAATCCCATAGGGAAAAGGCCCAAGGGCTGCTGCGAAAATGCTAAGGCAATCACAAAAATGAAGAGGTCCAGCTGGTTGTGCGTACAACCTAAGTGTTTCACCAAGAACTGAATTGCTTCGTTAGAGTGCTTGGGTTACTTTCACGCCCCAACAGCAGGGCCGTACGTGTAGACACTCACCCGAGGGGGAAAAGGAGAAGAAAAGCTAGCCTCCAACTATCTTCCATTGAAATCCCACAGACCTTTTTTTCCAAATTTAGATTGAATGTGTTTTAGGTAAAGCTCTAAATGCTGAGCTTTAGCATCTTATGGGGTTGATTTGGGGTTTTATTTGCTTTGTTTCTTTAGTATTTAGCAGGTCTGGTGAAGGACTGTTTTGTGGATTAATTCACAAGGGTAGTTACAACCCAAGAAAACACCTAGACATCTGAGAGGAAAAGCAGCCGTGTGAGTCTGGCGTTGCTTCAGGAGTGCCAGGTGACGGGTGACGAAGAGAGCCCCAAGTGCCCCTCCTCGCCCAAGTCATGCTCTTGCTGACAGTGGAGATGTTAAGAAGTGGAGATCGTAGTGATGCCTCTTCTACAAAGTAGATGTGTTGCAGGAGGAATATGAAGGGTCTTTCCAGTTCTTTTAGATTGCCGGAGTAATACGCTATAGTATTTTCAGGCGCATCACATCATAAATATGAGTAATTGCAATTATGATGCACTTCGAATCAATGCAGCTTTGGGAGGAAGAGTTGCTTCAACTCAAAAAGTCAGGAGGGTTAGCCGGTTTTCACGCATGCACGCACTAGAGTGTAGACGTACTAATTTTTCCATCTGTTTCCTATTTTTCATAGAAAAACATAAGTCCAGAACTTCTGACAGTATTCGGAAATGCTCTAAAAGCCCGCAGCTACACTAACTTAAATGTACTTTACAGAAAATGAGACAAGAGTTTGACAGGGTCATGGATCCTTTGAACCAGCTTTCGGGTCAGTGTCAAAACAGCAGAAGGAGGCGTGGATAGCTGGAGCTGTGGGCACACGGCATCCCCGTCACCGTGCCCCCGGGCCAGTACCAGCCTCACAGGAGAGCCGGGTGCCACGCCGTTCAGACAGCTCAACTATACTTTTTTTTTAGTTTCTCCATGAGCTTTTATGTAGTTGTGGTTTTTCTCAACATGTTGTCAAGGAAACCCTACAGTCTTGTAGCTTAGTATCCAGCTCTGTATTGCTACAGACACAAAACAATTTAGGATTTTGAACGGATTGATACGCTTTCCTTCCCACTAGGAAGGGATGCTCTTAATACCCTGAGCTGCGTAGAGTTGAAGGAAGACCTTGTTTGGAAGATTTGGTTCTTCCAAAATGCCTGTGGGAAATTTGCCAATTAGCTCTTCTATTTGTTAATTTCATTAAATTATTTTGCATGTTGATGTTCTATTATGCTGCATGCTATCCACGGGAAAACAGCCCCCTAATCTCGCTGGTGTCCTCCTGTTCACCTCTATCACAATTCCTCTCACCTTACTGTCCTTGAGCCATGCGGAGTTCTTCTGACAAAAATATTTCTGGATTGTGTGAGAGCGGCCAGTTAAATTTGAAGTGATAATAATTAAGTTGAAGTTGTACACTCCTTATATCCCTTTCTGCGTGGTAATCTTACCAATATTTACACAGTTTTTCACTGAGAAGAGAGGTAACTGTGTGTGTGTGTGTGTGTGTGTGCACGCACACTCCACGCGTGCCACGAACCGCTCCCGTTCTTATCGCAGGCTTTGTGATACAACGTGCCATTGTAATCCTTGCCCTCAGGAGGATGCTCGGTGAAACGTACGGAATGGCTCGAGCTACTGGGTGACTGCAGCGCAAAGGTGGGAAGTGGTCGTGTGGAGGAGTTCCGGCAGCTTCGGGGCAGAGTGACGTGTCATCGCACCGGACTCGCCTTCCAGGTGTGTGTCATGGTAAAAGGTATTTCTGTCCCTCTCTCCTTTGGGTTTCATGGAGCTATGCTTTTATCTGTTGTCAAGGAAACACCAGGGTTTTTTCCCCCTTGCTCATTAAGGTCTGCATTTTTGTTTCCATAGCTACAAAGGAACCTTAGTGTTTTAAAATAGCAGTAATTGGATTACCATGACTTTTTGTAATTTACTGACACCGTTAACGGCTCTGATTTTGAAAACCAGACACCAAAATTGTATCAGCAGTTTTTCAGCGATTAACATTTGTTATCTCCTTGTCCTGAAATACTGGGTACATGCCAAGAAGCGTCTTCAGCCTCCAAGCGCTCGCTGCACCCAGGCTCGGACTCTGTTCGTGGTCTCTCGCCGAAGTCATTGAGTTCTTAGCAAGAATGGGCAATCTCTTCTTGTACTTCAATGTGGGTGTCTGCCCATGCTAATAAGTTATATGCAAAACTGGGGAGATCCAGCCTGTTGCTCTTCTGTTGCAAGTTGCTAAAGATTCCTTAAATAACCACAATGAAACGTGACGGTTAACTTTTAATTGGAAGTTTCCCCGACCGTGTCTGTACTGAATGAACATCTATTTGGCACAAGCTGGATTTCCAAACGCCTGCCCCAAAATGCCTTCAGCTTGGCACAAAATATGAGCTGAAATTACTGAAAATAGTCTGGTTTTCAGTGGTATTAGTTTTGATTTCTGGCGGGCACCTGCCAAGGTTCCGTGGTGAATCTGCTGGGTGTTGACCCCACCATCTGACATATTACTGACCCTTTGTAAGTCTGGCCCCAGAAGAATCTGGGAGAGTTTTTACGGCCAAATAGCCAGCACACTGGGTACAGGAACGCGGAAAAAGCACAGGCTTGAGAGCACCAGCGTTGCTAAGAGCGGGTATTACTTAACAGGGGAATAACTCACTTTTTCTGAAGACAAAAACTGAAACTCCCAGACAGGCTGATGTACGTGTCTGTCTCTCTGTGCCTGGGCACACTCCTACTGTGCCGAAATTGTTACCATGCCATCTTCTAACACTGCCGATTTGTTTGTTACAGTTTACTAGCCTGTTCAATGTGTCTACAGAGCCCCATAAATGCAGATTCTATACCCTTACCCTTCCTTTCTGGTCTCTCCGTTTCCGCCTGGCCCCAGGGCACGGCTCGTCCCGTGTCCCCTCGTCCCCGTGGCGGCTGCCTGCCCGCGCGGCAGGACCGACGGCGGCTGAGTCCGCCGCGGGGATTCTCACCGGAGCTGTGGCCGCGCTGGGCGGCTGCGCTCTGACTGCTGAGTCCTGGTCCCGCAGTTCCACTTGGTCACAATTAACCAACACTTTAAAAAGTTGTAAGAGGAGGACAGAGAGAATGACTCGATACCACCTAGTGCTTCAGAAAAACAAGCTAAAGAGAGTCACCAACATAACCACTTCCCAGTCTAGGTATAAGAAAAAGGGACCAGTGGCTCGACACAGGTAAGTATGAACAAGGAAGCCCCTTTAATCTAAAATACGAGCTCCTACTGTTCATAACGGATTTCTGCGCATCCGTGAGGCTAAGACGTCCCATTGCCATAGAAACAGTATCCTCTGCCATTGTGGACCTGACTGTAGATGGGTGCTGTTATGGAAACAGCCGTCTTAACAGCTGTCCGCGTGTTACGTATTGCAGTTATTCTGTTTGTAAAGACCCGCTACTACGCTATCCTTTCAGGATTCCGTCTAATAAAAACTAAGTTTCTGAAATATTTAGCAGTTTAATAAACACCTCGAGGCTCCAAATTAAAAATACAGCATTAGAACAAAACGTATGTTAAAATTACAGTGTCCTTTCAATAATTACCTACCTTTCCAAATCTCTAGCATCTGCAAAGGTTTGGGGAAAAAGATGATCTGTCCACCCCAAAATTCGTTAGTAAAATTACTTCAGGAAAGCAAATTTTTAAGCCGTGTGTCCTGTTCAAGGACTCCTCTGCACACACAGCCTGGGTGCATGGAAAGAAAAAAATAAAAGAAAGCTCAGTGAGAAAACGTGGCTTCGTTGGCTGAACTGGGAACTGCGAATCCTTAAATGCTGATCGCAGATGAACCACTCTTTTGTCTTGGAAAAGCCATCGAAGACAGATCTTGAAAAAGATAAATGCGAGTTGGAAGCTCAACTCCCACTAATCCTTCCCTGGGCACCGCGTCCTTCGCTGGCCCTAGAGCTTGGAGAAAATTCCGCAGCATTTTCGTATTTGTAACATCTGAAGTACTACTACCTACTTATTTCACCAGAGTTCTGTGGGCATAAGTATTTCTTAATTTTCTTGAATAAAGCCGAAAGATAGAATAAAGATTCTTGAAGAATCTGTGACACAATTAGAAGTTTTTATTTGCGTTAGTGGTCATTCTCCCTTAACTTGTCAGGTGTAAATAGTCTCCTGGCTAGTTATATTGATTATGCTATTTAGTTGCTGCAATTTAAGACTGTAAATGCACACTTTTTACCTTTATCTTTTATATCTTTTTTTTTTTTTAATCAAAATCATCTGTACCAAGAGGTTATATCCTACCTCTTTATTCCTACACAAAACAACAGTTATTATGGCTTGTAATGGGAACATTTCCTAACACTGGAAAACTGAAAAGATATCAACTACGGATGGCATTGTAAAATGTATAACGAAACATCCAAACATAATGAATTCATTGGCAAAATTCAAGTACCCCCATTGAGCTTCAGGGAAGCAGGAAAACAAAAAGTACTCAGAAACACGTCAGTTTTGAAACCCAGCTAATTTCCCCTCCTGAGGCCAGTGATACCTCAGCGATATTCTACTCATCACTTAAATGGAGCAATGTTTTTGTTAGTCCTTTTAATTTAGCCTTGAATTTGACTCCTTAGACACTTTTTCTTTCCTAAACCAAACTACTAAAGTACGTGTTCTTGAATTCAGCTTAAAGAACGTTAAAAATGAGTCCATGGAATCTCCACCCCCCCAAAGGTTTTCGGCCGCGGGCTGGGCTGCGCTGGGCTTGGCGACGCCGCTCCGCAGCAGGCTCAGCCCCAGGGGCTCAACTCGCAGGAAAACCCTGTCGGAGAAAGGTGTTGGCATCCAGCCTCGGGGACATGTCGGCATTCCACCTTGGGGATATGTCGGCATTCCACCTTGGGGCCAATTCAGATGTCAACACAGAAAGTATTTTCTTTCCTTCAAAATATTTTCAGTCTCTCTCATGTTAGTCAATAAATGTGCCCAAAGCTGGAAAATGTTTAAGTAGATTTAAGTCAAGTGAAAAGGAAGACCAGTGATTTCCAGGACAAGCAATTGCTAGGTGTTTTCCACATATTTCTCTTGGGAAATCAATATGGCAAAAATAAAGTACTGAAAAGATAGAATTTTTCTTAACGCTCTTTAACTGTTTAGATCCTGCAGGCTTTGTGGTTTGGGATATGTGTCATAATTTATTTTGCTCTTACATTCACAACTGCCAAAGAGAGGAGTTGGTTATCCAGATGGCTCCCCGTGGAAGGCTGCGTTTTCGCAGTGCTGCCGTTCCCCCTTGGCTTAGTGAGTGTTCTCTGTGAACTGCCAGAGCTCCCGTGCTTTCTCGTATTATTTCTGAAAAGGCAGAAAAAATTGACGCGCTCAAATTAACTGACAAAGCCGACAGGTGTGATCCCATGTTGTTCTTCCAAAAATGGCGTGTTTCAGCGAGGCTGACGGTTGTTCTCCTCTCCCCATTTATAGCCATGGTTTTCAGAAAACAGATTCTCTGATATTTATTTCTTAGTATTGCAGGTTTTGGAATGCATACCTAATAATTACTGATTTGCTGTATTTTATGTGTTTCAGGGAGCTGCTGTATGTGCAGAATTTGTCACCAGCAGGAAGCGTCTACAAAACCCGTTCCTGTTTCTGAGCACGAGAACCACATGTTGACACCAGCCAAGGTCAACCTCCAGTTTTGCCACCTTAGTAGCCGTGAACCTGCAGTGGAAACAATGCATATCCTGTTGATTCAGAACTGGTATAAATACTATTTACTTGTGCAGCAACTTGAAGTAGTTCTTAAATGACTCAAGTTTAGAGAAAAAAATAAATTGAGGCAGCTAGTAGGGAAGTGCTTTAATGTACACTATGCAAGAACCAGATATGAAAAATTACACTTGAAATGGTTGTTTTGTGGGAATACTAGTCATTGTTGAAGCTACTTTTTGCAAGTATTTATTCCTTTTTAAAATATTTTTCGCTTCATTTTGTGGCTGTTAACGTTTTGGACTCTATACACGTACGACAGAGAACGTATATAGATATCCTGAAGACATGGACGGCATTAATCCAAGTTGGCTTAATCACACTATGGTAAGGTCGATGCTTTCTCAGTGCTTTGAATTTAACTTTTTTTTCATTTATACATGCTGTTTATTCCTTTAATCGTTGCTTTTGCTGAAACAGTTGCAGACAGCTTAGCATACAGCTTCGTTGCATCATCACACAAAGTGTAGGTAGTACGATGATGAAAAAGCTTTTGTCTCCCAAAGTGCTCTCTTGCTAATCATCACTAATGAAGCTGCCCAAATTAAGAACTAACATGCACAGGCTGGAGTTACGGCTGTGGTGGCATTAACCTCGCAAAGCGCAACGCTTCACGTGCTGTTCTCTGAATGCATCGGTAACAGCCCGCACGTACTTGTGTGTTACAAGTATACAATATTTACTAAATTCTTAGATCTTCTTTAAGGTGTTGCATAACTTTTACTTGAATTTGCTTATTCTGTACGCACCAGGCTTGTACCAGCCTGTTAGACGTGTTTGGCTTTGGGTCCGGACAGCTCTGGAGAAGGCAGCCCAGTTCTTTCGCAGCAATTCTGAGGTGGTAAGTTTTCCCACATATTCTTTTCATTTTCTCTAAGTGCTATAATATCTCACAGCTGAGTGTATAAAACCCATCCGTAGGCTGTGGGAGGTGTCAGACCGTGGTTACGGTACGGAGCAGATTCAGTCATTTGATCCAGCTGGACGCTGACACTTAATTCTGATCGCACCATCTCGTTGCCTTTGATTTTGATTTTTAATTTTCCTAAATGGAAATCTATCATTTTTACATTAATGAAGATTTTATGGAGTCTGTTTATTAGTTTAAAACGTTTATTAGAGAATACCATGGAAGACAATACTTTTGTCCCAACTGTACATGAAGAGTATTCTATTACTTTATTTGCATAGAAGATACTTGTATTATGTTTCTATCTTTAACTCTCCTATTTGATTAGTATTGTTTTTTGTTTTTCTTTTATAGTTTATCCCTTAGGTTGGATGAAATAAACTCATGAAAAACCCTCAGAAGACCACTACATATTTTCAGTGAAGCCACGAACAGGAAGCTCCACTGGCCTGGCAGGTCAGGTATCACGACTTCGGAGCTGTGGGAGTGGCTCATTGCCAGGAGAAGGGCCGTTTTCTGGGGCAATTTTTAACTTTCAGGCTGTTTCTCGGTGGGTTGTCAGTTCCATCCAAACACCAGAAGGTCTCCTCAGCTGGGAGTTGGGAATGGCTGCTGTCAGGCCCAGCTGAGCCTTGAGTTGCTGCTACTAATAAAGCTCCAAGGACGTCGTCCCAGAGCTGGGGTCTCGCGCCCTTGATTGCTGGGACCGGATCCTCCCCCTCCCAAAGAGGTGGCAGGTACAATCCCAGTGACGAGGGCAGCATAAATAGGCTTAAATCCGGGATCTACCTGCTCTCTGGCCCACAAAACTGAACAAAAATGATTTAATGGCTTGCCTTCACCACAGCTCTGTGGTCAGCCACGGACAGATGCAGGCTGGAGGGATCTCAAGACCGTTTGATTTATAATTGATGTGATAATTGTCTCTATGATCCTTAATATGCCAGCACTGATGACTAAGTCGCCACTTTCACGCAGTAGTTTGTGTATGAAGAATTCTCAACTTTTATCTCCAGGTTGCGGTTTCTTTCAACCATGTCAAAAGGTCGCTGATCGCGTCCAAGGTGTCTGAAAGAAAGAGCTTTAAATAAATTTTGGATACAGGCACACGGTTTGAAGACCATGGGTGAATATATAACTCCGTGTTTGTGATTTAACATGTAATATGTTATGACCAGTACCTGTCGCGGCTGGTTCTTCAAGGGTTTATGTTAGAAAGTTGCGTTCAACAAATGTTTGATAGCATGGTGTGTTTTTATAAGAAATGTTGTCATCTTTAGGATTAACCGAGGATCAGATGTAGGGGAGAAGCATGATTATTTCCAAACAACACAAAATTATCAGCAATTTCAAAGTACTTTAAAATATGTGGGTTTGTCTTTAATTGTGCTGTTGCTGTGCTTGCTCATGAGTTGTGGGTGATAACATGTGATTATCATCTGCCTACTGGGTCACATGCACATTTGTGATGCTTGCAAGAAAAAACATTATCTGGCTGGTAACTGTCATATTATGCAGAGTTTAAGAGACCGTTTCCCAGACAACCGAATAGTTGTATTGCGTCCATGAGCCGTGCACCCTCCTGTATCTGCACTTCAGTCACGCACCCGCTGCCGGCTGCGGCTCCCGCTCATGGCACGGGCAAGGTGGAACTGTTTGTACAGCCATAATTGAGCTCCCTGAACCATGGAAGTCAAGGAAATTGCACAATAAGTGAAAAAAAAAAAAAAAAAAAAAAGTCAAAATTCATGGTTCTAAGGAGTCATACAGCACATACCTTGTTACAAATTTTGTGTCGGTTTTTAAATTGAAACCAAGTCATTCACCAGCCAAAAGCCATTTAAGGGCCGGGTACTACCTGTCTGAGAGCCCTGCTGGCAAGCGCAACTGCAGCGCAGCGCTGCAACGCGGCGGGTCCCGGCGCCGCGGATCTCAGAACGTCACAGCAAACCCCCCAGATCCCGGGTGGAAAACCCGACCTTGGGAGCAGGCGGTTCGCTGCTGCTGAGGCCGTGAGCGCCCAGCTGGCTGCCATCCTACATTGACTTTTCACATTGGGTATGGCGGCAGGTGGGGGAGAAAGCTGGTAAAGGAAAAGAATTATTTGCATTCAAAGGATCTGAACAGTGTTAGAGCCCCGTTTGCGTGGAGCGTTAGCGCGTTTCACAACTGCCGTAGATGCGTCGCTTGCTTGATAAGGAAGGTATTTGGCCAGTTTTGCACATGAGGCAACAGCACTCTGAAGTTGTGCAGCTTTAAGCCTCTTAGGACTTTTTATGGCAGAAGAATAAAATAAAAGGAATCTGAAGATCAAATATTTGTTCCAGGGCTAGTGCCAGATCACTCTATTAAATGCACGTTTTTAATGTACCCCAGCTTAAACTAAATGTTCTGAAGCAAATATGACGGGGTTTGAATGGGTTTTTCTCTTTTTTTGGGGGGTGGGAGGCACAGAGGGAGGATGTTGGTGGGGTTTAGGGTTTTCTTTCAAGGTGTGGGGTTTTTCTGGGGAAGGGAGAGACATTGAATGCTCTGTAACAAGAACTACATCTCTCCTTGTTGTTCTTCAGTCAGCTCCAAAGGAGGGTGCTGGAGCGGAGCGGAGCGGCAGCGTCACTCGGCAGCTCATAGACCGCGCTGCTGCTTCACGCCCAGGCGGACACAGGTTTCTGAAGATCTGGTCACAAACTTGTCTTTTTTCACTTGTGAAGAACGTCTTCAGTGTGGGTGGAACAGTGAATGAATTTGCTTACTGACCCCGTGACGTTCGGCCAGAATCTGCTGTGAAGGTGAAAGGGGCTCTCGGGGGCGCGTCGTTCCTCTGCGGTGGGACGGGACGGGACGGGACGGGACGGGACGGCAGACCAGGGTAGGGTCTGACGGAGGACTCACCATCTCCTCTGCAGCTCCTTCACCTGCAGTTTTGGGCTGCAGCTCTGCCTTTCAGGGCTTCTCCGAGAAGAGTCAATTCCATGGGCAAGACGAAGAGGCCATTCTCTCTTCAACCAAAGACGACTTTAAAACATTTTGAAATACGCGTCGCCTTCCATTAAGAGCTTATGATATTACAGTCTGTGAATGCTGTCCTGGGCATACCTCACCGTTTCCAGAGTTAAAGTACCAACCGCTCTTATCTGACATTTAACGCCCACGTCTACAGCACTATACTGTAGTTGAAGCTGGCGCTCTGGATTTTTCTCAGGTTTTTCTGTCTTGAAATCTCAGCCTGCCTTTACCTGGGACATTGCACGGGCTTTATTTAAGTCAGGTCACTGAGTTACGTAGTGGAATTGCAAATGTGGTGACAAGAACCTTCAAAGGAAAGACAAGCTACTTCATCATAGATGGGGACTTCTGGAAATTGGAGTCTAAAAGACTGTTCTTGGGTATGTGGGACACCACGTACAGAGTGGAGTTCGTAGACAGCACCTGAAACCCAGCGTTCTCCACTGACTGTGCGTGGTGTTCGTTTTAGCTTGAGACAGCCCTTTGGTGCAGGAATCAGATGCTTACGAACAGAAAAAAAATGCCAACGTTTCTTTAAGAAGGATTATCAAACAATGCATTCAAGTTGACTGCTTCAGAAATACTGTTTATAAAGTATCACCTTGGCAGCGTCCGCTCTTTTTTGTCTGGATAGAGAAGATTCAGGTGTCTGTCTGAATGAAGAGGCAAAATGGCTCTGCCTGCTTTTTAGCAACGGGGGAGGTCAGCCTCGTGCTAAACAAAGCTGAATACGACTGTAGCTTTATGATTGCAAAGAACAAAACCAAAAAGATCGTACACCAGAGAGAAAATAGCTGCGTTTTTCAGCTATGGTGACAAACATAATCAATAAGATGCTCTGAATGCTTTTAGCACGGATAATGTAAGACCATTGACACTCATTCACTGAAATAATTTCAACTTTCTGCCTCATTAGATTTTGAAATGGATTTTTGCAGTACCGCTGGGTTATCAGTTATTCAAAAGTTCCCACTTCCTAGTAGCTACATACTTACTGTATACGCTTTTAAAGCTACATTTGTTAAACTGTTTGTTAAAAATTACCCGTTTGTTTTTACGAATTTATTATATATTTGTCATAGCAGGTTCCTGTCACCTAAATTTGCAGGAGTAAATATTTGTGAGTTCATTAAATGTGATTTTTACCCCTTCAGGGTGCCATGGTGCAGAGTCACTGGCAGAGCCCCCGGGGAGGGCGTGCGGGTCAGGCCGGCGCTGGCTGCGGGGAGCGATGCTGCGGGGAGCGATGTGGAGCGATGCTGTGGGGAGTGATGCTGCGGGGAGCGATGCTGTGGGGAGCGATGCAGAGCGATGCTGCGGGGAGCGATGTGGAGCGATGCTGTGGGGAGCGATGCTGTGGGGAGTGATGCTGCGGGGAGCGATGCAGAGCGATGCTGCGGGGAGCGATGCTGCGGGGAGCGATGCAGAGTGATGCTGCGGGGAGCGATGCTGCGGGGAGCGATGCAGAGTGATGCTGCGGGGAGTGATGCTGCAGGGAGTGATGCAGAGCGATGCTGCAGGGAGCGATGCTGTGGGGAGCGATGCTGCGGGGAGCGATGCTGCGGGGAGCGATGCAGAGTGATGCTGTGGGGAGCGATGCTGCGGGGAGCGATGCTGCGGGGCAGGAGCCAGCGCCAACGGCAGCAGCCGCGGTGGATGGCCAAGAGCCACCGGGGAGACCCGCAGCCCCGGGAGGGGACGTGCTGCTGCTCAGCTCCTTTGTCCCCCCCCCAGAGGATTCATTGAGTCCCAGCAAAACCAAACCACGCTCGCCAGAACTGGCCAGTGTTGAAGTCATTTATGCAACCTGGCAAATAAGGCTGATGAGTTATTCCTGGACTGCTTTATTGAGTCAGTGGAAACACCAGCACGGACACCTCCTTCCCACAAACACTTCTCAGATGTCTTTCAAGAGATCATGTTATTTTAGGGCTTAGAAATTATTTGGGGAGCCAGACTGCTTTAAATGTGTCTAAGAAGGAAATGAGAATAATTTTGAAACAGGAAATAGGTTTGCAATAATATTGTTAAGAAATTACATCCCTTTTTTTTTTAGCTCCGTGTATCATCACGCCAGAGAACAGCAGCACTTTTTGACTGTGGCCTTTGTACAGCGGTTGTACGTCCAGTCATAAATATGACAGATTTAAGCAGTAGAAAAATAATACATTTTAAGAAACTCCAGGAAGAACTCTTTTAGTGCCATCAATATTGGAAAACAAATTCTGAATCTGCACATAAATCTGTGTAGAAGAGTTAGTACCTCTCTGGTTTTAGTCATAGGAAGGAAGAAAGTGTATCCCCGCTTTTTGTGATACAGGAACTGGAATGTGGAAGCTGAGAATGAGTAATTCTCGTTACACACTCTGCCTTTTGTGTCATATTTTCCCCCAAAAGGACAAGAAAAGCTGAGACAAACTTGTGTGCTGTGGTTTGCACTCGCTGCATGTCAGTGCTGCCCTGAGACACGTCCGTGAGCAACAGTACAGAGAGTTAAACTGCAGGAGCCTGGTTTGGTGCTGCCTCGTGAGCAACCGACTTCTCTGCCATTTCTTTCCATTCCACAGGTTTACATGTGACTTAAAATCCTGGCATAAAAAAAGTGGTCTGGAAACTTTCTGGCCAGGCAACCAGACGTTCTGAATCTCCAGAGTCCCACAGGAGAGATTCCTGCTGCCTGTATTTCACTTCTTGGGATGAAGGCAAACGTTGAAGGTGAGCATACAAAGATGCCAGAAGATTATTTATGTACATGTTATCTGAAAACTCCCGGGTTTTTTCAGTCCTTTTGGGAAGGCACTGGCAGAAGCAGTTATGATCGTTATTCGTGGTAGGGTGCCTGCGGCAGAGGTCGGGTGGCCAGTGACAGTCCCTTTCGCCAGCAGAAGGCAAGTGCAGATGACAAGCGTGTTGGAGGGGCAGCACCTTCCTGCTGGGAAACGCTGGGGTGCAGCCGCGCGGGGACACTCGGGCTGCGCTGCCAGCCACGGTGTAAACCATTTAAACCAGTCTGAGATCAGGCCCTTGTGGAAAGGGCCGTTTGTGGCCGCAGGTTCCCGTCTCCTCCATTTCTCTGCCACCGAAGTCACGCAGCAGCCGGTAACATCGGCAAACTGGTCCAGCAGCAAGTCAGGTCTTTGGTGCAGGTTTAAGTTAGTGCCAAACTAAGCAGCCTTAACTAGAGGACATAAAAGGGACGGGGTTTTATGATTGTTGCTGTTTGGGCATGTTTCATTGCTTTTATGTTGAGTTTTTGTTAATATCTTTAAAGTACTGAAAAAAGGCCCTCCGACGCCTTTCCAGCACGGAATCTCTGTCTAGGTGCCATCTGACCACGGCAGCAGCGGAACAGTCTATTTCTGCGGAGAAATCCGCTCTGGAAGCCGGGCTGGCAGCGCTGGGGGCGCGGGGGCAGCAGCAGGGCTGGGATCCCGGATCCCCGGGGTGCGGGGGGTCCCTGGGGGGCGCGGGGCCCGTCCCGGCCGGGGACCGCACGGGCGGGAGACGGTGGGAACCCAGCCCCCTCTGGCGGTTTCCCACACGGAAGGCATCGACCGATTCAACCTATTTCTGCGCCAGAACACACCCACCTGCGCTTCTCTCAAGGTTGGTACGTGCGCTGCTATTTCGTCTCTTCTGAGGCTACGACAGGTATTGGTCTCAGGATAGAAAATTATAATCTGTAAAAATTTTTATTTGCATTTCATGCGCAAGTTGACAGCCATTTCCCCAGAACATGGGGGATTAGGGAAAAGGGATTCGCTGGCTAGTTCTATAATCTCATTTTTCTTCAAACTGCGGGAGGAAGAGCCCGAAGTACTCAAGGAGAGCTTTGCTACCCAACAAAGGCTTTTTACGAAGTACGGACAGGAAAATGCAAACACCAACAGCCTCATCTACCGACTGGACTGTGGCTGGTGAAAGGGTGTTCACGGACACAGGCATTGCGCGTTGTGTAACAGAAGTCATTGAAGAGGTATGTCTGGAAAAGAAAACATCGATAATGTCGGTTTTCTGCCAGTACAACTGCCAGACTGACAAAGGGAGCGGGAACTTGTTTTTCCAGCTCAAGACCTTTGAATGGTTTTCATTAATACTGCGTGAGAATACCAGTATTTCAAACACATCAAAACTTTTAATTTCAGATCAAGGAACTGGTGGGGTATTATTGTAGCATTAGCTGTATTTCAAAATATGACGGGGAAAAAAACACTACCAAATACATTTTTCTTAGGGGTATGAAACAGCAAACTTGCCTCAGTGCAATATGAAAACGGCGGCTGGGAAGGTGAGGCAGAGCTCGTCCTGCCAGCTGCCGGAAGCGCAGCACTTCAATCCGGCACTTTCCCCGCTCGCCCGTCGCCGGGTCGGTCACCCGCAGCCTGACCACAGCGAATCCTGGCTGTGGGCATCCACCACGGACACCTCTGCCGGCCCGCGCTCGCTCCGTTCAGACGCGCAGCTTGAGTCACTGCCCCTGTCACCAGACCCTTTTCAGGTCAGAATTTCCTGACGTCCCGCACTGCAGAGCCGTCTGGTTGATCTCTGGCATTAGGGCTTTGAACCAGGATGGCGTTTGCTTCTAAGTGTGACACAACACCTGTATTTTTTGTTACGGAAAGCCAAACCCACAATGGTCTAAGCCTGAGTGGGTCTGACAAGCTGGGGTTCGGTACCCATTATGGAGCGCTGGAGGGATCTGGACCTAACGCTGGCGACAAAGTGACTCTGGGGTCGTGAGCCGTTTCCTGACATTTATACCTCTCAGTCAAAATGAGGGATATTTGATGCGGCTGCTTAAAGGGGACAGCTCACACCTCCCTGCTGGCAATCGCGGGTCTGAAAGCACAAACTCGTAACGCCTTGTTCTGCGAGGACACTCCCTGGGACCTCACAGCGCCTTCCTACGCCACCCCGAGAGCAGCTTCAAGCCTGTCTCAGTCGTGCCAAGGAGACTGCTCTGCCAAGATCGATACGGAGCACGGAACCACAAGGCCCATTTCATCCGTCAGCTGCATTCAGCAGAGCCGCAAACGGCCCCCGAAAGCTCCACGTGAACCCAGCCATCTCACCATGGCCTCCCACAGCTCTGTGCAGTCTTTTGTAGATTCCGTTGTGGTCCTTAATGATCACCCTGGCAGTACCTGGGACTGGACAGACGTAACTGAAAGACTGTTTTCTTTGATTTCAATTGTTAGACAGATATGGTCAACATGTAGGGGAAACGTTAACAGATTTTATAGTATTAAATTCTTGGTCATAAAAATGGAGACAATATTCTCAAGATAAAACATCACCAACATAAAGAATCCTGACTTTTAGGATGTGCAACTTTTTCCTCTGCAGTTTGTTTTCCTAAAGTCTGGTTATTACTATTTATAATTTCATTATTCCTTTTAGAAGTCAGGTAGTTCAGCCCTTGCTATCACTCAAATACAGAAACTCACTTGGAACAAAACTCCTGTTCAAATAAAGTGAAGTTTGTATGAGCAAGAACTGTTGAGATCTGGCTCCTAATCTGCACCATATGTTGGCATCCTTCCTTCTCGGAGATGTCATTCCGCTTTGCTTCCAGTAGTTAACATTTCTTTTATGGAGAGCTGCTGAGAGGCTCCACAAAGCCCCACGGGCAGGAGATGGGCATCTGCTCAATGGCCAGGGGCTATTTAAGGGCCACCGTCCTGCACGACGTGTCGCAGTCCGAGCTCGCCAAATGCTCAGCGTTTTTAACACCCTTTGCAAAAATTCTCCGGCTGCAGGAGTCCCTCAGCGGGTATTAAGGCTACGGTGGATTTAGAACTGAGTGGCAATCTTCCAGAAATAACTCTGCACTGTGAGGGATTGCTCGCCTGTTAACAGCGTTTGGGAACAGCCCCAGGAGGTGGAAGAGTCAGGAAAGATAAAGATCAAGAGAAGTCTCTGCAGCTAAAATTCATTGTCATTTAAGTATCTGCTGCTGACTGAATCTGGTTGTTTATCATTAAATAGTAGCTCCTCTGTATAATAGCGCCTGTATTTGACATGAACAAGGCAGAACGGGAAATTCACTGACCCTGGGTCCCTCGAGCCTGGCCAGGGTTTCGGGACGCGTGGAAAGGTGACAGAACCTTCCCCCTGTGAAGGAACCTGCTTCTGGGAAACCTGCCCCTCGCCCTTTCCCAGCGAGGCCGTCACGGCGCAGTCACCAGTACAGACAGTCACTGGCCGGGAGCCGTGTCTGGGAACGGCCGCCCAGCCGCCTCCCTCTTCGCAAACACCCACAAATTCCGCACAACCCGGGCACTTTGTTGTCTCGAGAAACGCGGCGGGGAACGCGGGACGATGCGCCCCCGGACGGACGTGGGTTGCTCCGTTGCTGCAGCCGGTCCCTCGCCGCCTCATGGACCTCGTAAATCGCTCCGCCGCGTGCCAGGGTGACTCACCCCGGGCCGGGAACCTCCGCTGACCCCCGCCCCCCGCCTGTTTTGTAACGGCGGGTTATAAAACGCCTCCCGGGCGGGGCGCCCGGCCCGGCCCGCGCCACCGGGGACACCGCGCGCCCGGCGACAGGCAGCGCGTGGGGGTGTGACCCCGGCCCCGCCGATGACGTCAGCGCGCTGCCGCGGCGGTAAAGGGTTTCCCGAGGGACCCGCGAGCGCGGAGCTCCCGCGCACCGGTCACAGTCGCACAGCGCCGCACAACGCGCCTGCGCAACCAGAGGCGTTTCCGAACGGCACCGAGACCCCGTGCCCGGTTGAGGGGAGGTGAAATAGGCCGCGCAGCCGCGCCCCTTCGCCGCACCGCAGCTCGCGGCGGGGGCAGGATCCCCGGCCGCCGCCCCTCACCGGCCGCCGCCAGGGACCGGCCACGGGGCGGGGCCGCCCCCGCCTCGCACCGGAACCGGAACCGGTCCCGGCACGCACCTCCCGTGCCGCCGCCGGCTGCGTAACCGTCACGCGGTGCGCGCCCCGTGACGTCAGGGCAGCACCGCGCGGCGATTGGAGGGCAGCGCCCCGCGCCGGGCGGGCGCTCTCTGCGCAGGCGCGGCGCTGCCGGCGGAGCGCGGCCCGCGAGAACCCGGGGAGCGCGGCGGCGGCCGCCCCGGCCCCGCCGCCGTCATGAGGATCTGGACTTCGGAGCACGTTTTCGAGTGAGCCCGCGCGGGTTGGCGCGGGGAGGGGAGCGGGGTCGGCCCAGGGGGGCTGCGGGACCGGGCTCCGCCGGCAGCGCCGCCCCTGACCTTGCCGCGGGCACCGGCCGGGGCGCGGCCCGGGAGCGGGCGGTGCAGGGCGCCCTCGGCGCTGCTCTCGCCCCTGGGGTCGCTCCGCGCTGTCGGGGCGCCGGGGCTCCAGAACACCCGTGTGGAAAATCACCCGAAGGAGCCAGTTGTTAGAGGACGGTACCAGCTGAATAAATTACGCCGGTATTGCTGAAACCCGCAGGAATCGCGGTGTCTCAGCACTGTGTCTCAGGGAGGTCTTACCGATGACAAGCCGGGAGGCAGCTGAGCGCCGGAGTGCCGGTCACCGCGGTGCTGTAGGCTCAGCTGCCCGGCCCCGGACGGACGCCTTCCCTCGGGGGGAAGGGGGCGGGGGACACACACGTGTAGGGCTGAGAACTGGAAATCGAACTGCCTTAAAAATACGCATCGACTGATGTGTTGAGCTCTGATGGCAGCCCTGCTAAAAGCCGAGGGTGTGACGTTGCGTGTCGCCTCTTTGGGCAGCCACCCCTGGGAGACAGTGACGACGGCGGCCATGCAGAAGTACCCCAACCCCATGAACCCCGGCGTGGTGGGGGTGGACGTGCTGCAGAGGCAGGTGGACGCCGGCGGGAAGCTGCACAGCCACCGCCTGCTCAGCACCGAGTGGGGCATCCCCGCCATCGTCAAGTCGGTGCGTACCCGGTGCGGGGCTGGGGGTGGGGTTGTGACCAGGGGCTGTGACAGATCTGTGTCACTTCATAACTTCAGTGGGTTGAAAATGAAGGCGTTTATGCCTCGGGAAAGGTCAACGGCCGCAGACATGGGGAGCCACAACTTGCCTGCATCTTGGGTTGCTTCCATCTTGAAAATGACATCTACCTCTACTTCATAGACTTACTTTAAGCTAAACCCTAATTCTGTTGTCTCAGTGTCTGTTCAATATGGTAACTACTATTTACGCATTTATATACACACTAACAAAATTGCAGTTGGCTCGCATAATTAATTCTGCGTACGTTTGCCTGTCCCCTAGCTCATTGGCACGTGCAGAACAAAGACCTACGTCCAGGAGCACTCTGTTGTTGACCCAGTGAAAAAAACAATGGAGCTTAAATCCCGTAACGTAAGTAGCTGCGTTTGTGTAACTGAAATAGATTACAGATTCTAGTAAATTTGAAAAGGGAAATAATCTTGAAAATTACTTGAAGATTGCCTTAGAACAACAGAAGCTAAAGGTTTAAGTAATGTGTTTGTAGTTGACCAGTTTGGTTTTTCAGGAAAGAGCTACTGGCTTGTTGGACCTTGTCAGGACCAAAGCTGGACACGCTGATGAGCAGATGGTGGTAGTTTGGGGCAGGGGGTGTTGAGAAAAAAAATTTTAAAAGCCATTTGGTGTACATTGTCACCATTTCCTAATCGTGTGACATTTCGCTCTTTGTACTACTCCATCTATCAGACCCACTGTTGAAATGTTCTTTCCAATGTGGTGGTGTATATTAGTAAATGATGCAAAAACGTAAGGGAAGAGAACTAGATCAGTAGATGCTGCGCTTGGAGATTTCTCTGTCTTGTTCTACAACCCTAATACTCGCAGGAAAACTATAGTGTTTAAATCGGATATAAACAAACAGTTTTGAATGTGCAGTTTTATTTACTACAGTCCTTTAATATTTTTATCAAGGGACAATCTTGTCTTGCATTCTGCAGATTTCATTTACAAACCTGGTGTCAGTAGATGAGAGGCTTGTCTATAAACCACACCCTCGTGAGCCGGACAAGTGAGTACCCTTGTTCTGAAACTGCCCTGAAGTAGCGCGGACTTTGGCTGTGAAAATGCCTGTGGTTTCCCTTGAGCAGAAGCTGAGGTTTCCATCACCTTTGCTATGGTAACTTGTCTAAAAAAGAATTAATGGACTGCCATTTTCTGTAGTGGCATTGCTTCTCCAGAGCACTAGGGACTCTAGGCCTTTATTTTACAAGTAGAGGCATAAAGCAGGTGAGTGCGGTGGAAGTGGGTTGTGTTTGTAGGGCAAGAAGTTCTGATGGGGGTTTGTACTTGGTGGGGAGGAGCGAGTTTCTTCCAGCAACGCATTCTTGTTTAAACTACTCAGAATAATTCAGTTTCCTGCTCTCTGTTTCAGAACCATTTTGACCCAAGAAGCAATAATATCAGTGAAAGGTGTCAGTCTCAGCAGTTACCTGGAAGGGCTAATGGCAAACACAATTTCCTCCAATGCTAAGAAAGTAAGTGCGAAATGTGTGCCCGCTGGCTAAATGACAGCGAGAATACAAATCTCTGGTTTCCTTTTTGGCTTTGTCAGCAACTTTAAGAGGGGTCTGCATAGTTCTGGTGCCTTTACTGTAGAGACTGAATGCTCGGCTTGCTGAACTTCCTCTTTGTTTTTTCCTTTTGTGATGGAGATAATAAATTATTATTGGCAAAGCTCTCTGAATCTTCACTGGAAAAACATCTCCAGTCACTTAACAGTCACTCTCTTGCTGCCCTCTTGATGCCATGTGTTAGTTTTTGCTATTGAAAAAGGATATACCTCCAGACAGATCTGAAGGAGTTACGTGGGAGTAATGAAGCGGTGTTTTAATTGAAAGCCTGTCCTCTGGGAATCCAAAGATGTCTTGAGTTCAACCTCAAGAATGCCAAAACAGTGTGGTTCGTAACGCAAGCACTGCTGACATCAGGAGTTTTCTTGTGAAATGTAAGGCAGTCCATGTTCCTGCAGTACAGTGAAGTAAAAAATATCACGGAGGCCTGTATTTCTGTACCTTTTCTTCCATTTTCAACTGTTGTGTCTTTAGTCATTTTCAGTAAGACAAGGTTTAACCTATTTACTTATTTGCTGAGATTTATACACTGATAAACTTCTCTTTAACTGTAGGGCCGTGAAGCATTGGAATGGGTAATTAATAGACTGAACGCTGAAATTGAAGAGTTCACAGCTTCAGCAAGAGGAACCATGAGGAATTCAATGGCAGCAGCCGCCTTTGTAGAGAAATGATAGTAAATATACCTGTATTACTAACGAGGCTTAACGATCTGAAGCTTCTCTCCAAACCTAAATACATGTATCCTTTGTTATTTAAAGGCATACCTGTGTATTAGGCATGTTTCAAATTTAATTTGGAGAAAAGCTGAATTCTTACTAATGAGGCTGATGCGCAAAGCCTAGTTTAATATATTGGTTCAGCTGGACCGAATTTCGGTTACAGATGAAGAAATAATTTTCAAGTATAGTTCTTATATTTACATGAACACTAACTTATAATGTTTTCAGATATGAAATCACCTCACTTAGCGATGAGGCTAAATATGGTGGAGGAGACTGGCCTGTTAGGTTAACTTCTGTGGAATTTTTATTTTTGTGTGACTTACGGACTACCTCTTTTGGGACCAAGCCCAAAATTAAGCAGAATGGTTTGTTCCGGCATTGTTCTGTTTGTTAATTTTTGATAGTCGTGTGATACGGCTTGGTTTAACAGAAAGTTTATTACTTGACGCTTGAAATACAAAAGAATGTATAAAATATTTTTTGATAAGGTTTTTAACTTGTTAGACAGGTTGAGCTAACACGGTACTCAAATTGGTTTTCAGTCAATATAGGTAAAACATACAAAGTGTCTCTTATTTACTAAGACCTGCATCCTATTCCTAATTGCGACATTAATGAGCTGGGCATGCAGTAACTTAAAATGAAATTTTATCTTAAACTTCTGGAATAAGTATCTCCATTTCTAAAAGCCCGTTAAATAAAGGGGTACAGTAAGCACAGAGCCTTAAAATCCTGCAAGCTGTTAGGGCATCTAAGAATGGTAGGTGTTCACTTGAAAATTGCAAAGAACCACTTAAAGAACTAAAAAACCTTTGAGAAGTTGGCTAAAGAGATACCTAAACATAAGAGGAAGCGATATTAAGGAATGTTAACGATACACTCACTAACTTGATCATGCTCCAAAAACAACCTGTTACATCATCTGAATATTGTGTTGTCCTTTAATGTAACCATAGTGTTCCAAGTTCCAGAAGGTCCTTCACCTTTTGAACTAATTTGCTCACAATACAAGGTTCTTTAAATGAAAACCTTGAGAATAAAAAGTTTTCTGCAGTTTGTGTTTGTTTCTTGGTACTCGCTGTAGATTCCTGGTACTGTCAGCAGTCACTAGCTGTGGGCACGTGAAGGCCAGACCTTGACACCCCTCCTTTCCCAGAGCACCGGGCTGCTGGTAGAGCTGCTGCCCTCCGCAGGGGCTGGCTGGCCCGGGAGCCTCCGCGGTGTGACGGAACCAGGGAAGGACACAGCCCTGGATTAGCTGGTGCTTGTGTTTTGGTGCCAGAGGCTTTTCCTGGAATTTTGATTCTAAGCTTACCAGTAATTTCAAGACTCTCAGCGTTTCAGAACTGTGATGTCACCTGTTCCAGCACATTTTACGTTGCATGCCGTTTCTGTTCTACCAGAATTGCCGGTTGAATGGTGTGTGCTATATAGAGAACCAGAGCTTATTTTAAGTGGTAAACACATGGGAACACAATCTTCTGTAAGATTTGTGTAGGGGGGAAAAAAACAGGTGTTATATATATAACTTCTAAAAATTTAACTATACTAAATATTTTTCTAAAAAGAAATGGTTTGAGACTACCTTAATAAATTTAAATCATTGAGGTTTGCCATGCTTTTACAGGAGGTTATTACAACTGAGATAGCATTTCAATTTAAAAAGTGTATGTGAAACTTCTTCAAAACTGTACCAGCATTTCTGACAAAAATGCAATGCTTGAAACTCATTTTAAATGTTTGTTTATCCATTAGCATCACTTAACATTTTAAAGTCAATTTTTTCTTTTCCTAATTTTTCTGCACTGAGGACTATATAGTATGAACTCACAGTTTGCCCTTGCACTGAAAAAAACTTTAATTTTTGTAAGCATTCAACAGCTTCTTGAAAGATCGTGATTTTCTTTGTCCTATTTTATTTATATGCCTGCATTTTCATTCTGTCAGGGAGTATGGCTTTCTGTATGTGGCTCTTTTTAAATAAAATCTTATCTGAGTTCTGGGTAGTTCCTTAAACTTTCTGATCTATTTGGTTTTTTTCAGCTGCTAGGTGAGTAACCTAAAATGAGCAGGGTGAAGAAATACTCTGGAGTTAATAGCTGCTTTTATTGAAATGCATATCCTAAAATGCACGTTTACAGCACGTTACAGTGGTCTTTTTTTGCTTCTTAAAAACTGCTTTTCTGCAAATCTTACCCAATAGCTAGTGAGTGGATTTCAGTTTGCTAGGTCCTGTGGAAGGATTTTCAGTCTCCTTGGACTGCAGTTTGTATGCTACAGTTTACCTGCTAAGGAATGTATCTCTGCACATGGAATCTAATGCTCGCTATGGTTAAAAGCAGAAGAGAATAAAGTGTTTGGGTCCATACAGTCACGTAACAGCTTGTCTGTTTACCCACCGTTCTCAACAGGAGACTGCACCTAAAGCAGCTTTGCTTCATGGGGAGCGGGGGACTGTGTGTGCAGCAAGGCCAGCGTTCGTGCTGCCGCGTCACAGGAGAAGGAAGCAGATACCTGCCCTGTGCTCGCTGTGCCTACCTACTTGGAGGGTTTCTTTGCTTCCCTGTGGATCAGCGTCACAGAGCGCTGCAGGGCTGGGTCACGGCTGGCAATGCTGTGGGGGATGTAGGGTGCCGTGGCTGAATGCACCCATACTGCGGTGAGCGTGACCCGAGGTAGTGCAGAGGAGCTGTGGGGGTCTGGTGGTCAGAAGGAACGGAGGAGGTGGGTGAGAGTGAGGAGCTACTGCCGGAGGGACAAAACTTAAAGGACCAGGAAGAAAGAAAAAAGGGAGAGGGGAGGGGGCGGAAGGGGTAGAGATGGAGAAATGTGACCTGAACAAATCAGTGTGGTCTCTGGTGGTTCCCTACCTGCTTCAGCTTGCCTAAATTGGATTCATGTTTTACCTTATCTGCAGATTTAGGCTTTTAAATCAGTAAAATTTCAAACTCACCCATATAATTTTACTGAGAAATAGAACAGAAGTGAGTAAGCTTTAGATCCAAAGCTCAATGGCCTGGAGAACATTTAAGATGGCACTGTTAAATCTTTTGTTCTCGCTGCTCGCCTTCTGAAGCTTTCAGTAATAAATCTTTAGGTTTCCCTGCTGTTCATTGTCTTACCTATTTTGGGTGATTTTCTCATGTTCCTGTGACCCTTAAATACTCCCAACACAGATATTAAGGATTTCTACCAGGAGGAGGAATATGCTACAAGTCTCCAAAGCATCCTTCTAAAGCAAGTTGCATCTAGAAATGCTATTACTATTAATTGAAAACCAGAAGTTTAAATTGTAGTAACTGGAAGTTTGAGGTGTTGGCAAGCTTGATGCTCTTCTGTTGACACTGAACACTTGCATCATCTGCTGGTTTTACTGGAAACACAGTGCTCTTGAATTCTCAAATATTCGTATGGATATAGCCACATGCCTATGGAAAGCTGCTTCTGAATGAAACTGCTTACCTGATTTGTAGCTAAAAGTAAGTGCACCCACCGGGGCAACTGGGACGACCGTGCCTTGGGGCAGGCACCCAGCAGGTGTGGATTGCTGCTGGGAAGGAAGCCGGGCATCAGAGAGCAGGCGTTTACAAGGTGGACCTGCTCTAGTAGGAGGTGTCCCCCGTGGCAGTGGGGTTGGAACTAGATGATCTTTAAGGTCCCTTCCAACCTAAACCATTCTATGATTCTACTTTTCCTCAGGTTTGATATAAGAATTGGCCATACCAGTGGTGGGATTTTGGTGCTAACTTAGTAAAGATTTTTTTTACTGTAAATTAAATTCACCATGTCCTTCACTTCTTGATCTAAACAGGCTCGGGATGGCTAAAGCTGCAGTATAATGGATTAACTTGTTTTATGTGAACAGCAAGGCATTCTAAGAAGAACAGGTCCGTAGAGTTTTAATATTTTTAAAGGTGTGTAGTTGTCTAGCTTCCATGTACCCATCTGCACTATAAACTTGTAAAAGACTTGGGTTTGTGCACCTTGCCAATTGCCTGCTGCTCTCGTGTTCTGCAAGGTACCGCTTTTGACAATCTGAAGTGAAAGCTGCTACCATGGAAGAAAGCAAAATCCTAAATTTACTGTGACGCTGAAACAACTTGTGTCTATATGAAACTAAAACAGTGCCACTTTCTTCAGTCAGCAATAGAAATGAAGTACTTTTAAAAAGGCTTAATTTACCTGAGAAGTATTTCTTCTCGCTGACAATGGGTGTCAGCACCTGTTCAGTAACACAGCAGTTAACTATAAATGCAAATCAGTTGTTTGTTTTGGAAAAAACAGAAACAACTTTAATCACCATTTCCTACAACATAGCTGATGTGTCTCTTGTGGTCTGTACTTGCAGTTAAGCTAGCATATTAAGTCTAGCATATTTCCAATAAATGTCATATTCGGTAAACCTAAGCACCAGTGTCTAGTAACCGCAGCCTTTCACAGCCCCTGGCACTGACAGCTGGGCGGTTCAAAGGAAAGAGCAGCATCCTGTTGAGGTTCACGTTTACAGAAGAACTGAAGAGTGCCGATAAAGAGAGCCTGTGTGAAAGCACTGAGTCGTTTTAGGATCCTTCTGTTTCTCAAGGTCAGAGTTGTGCTTTCACTTGCACAGGACCTGTTCCTTTCTTTCTCAAATAATTTGATAGCTTTGCTTTATATGTTGCCATAGAATTTAATTAAAGGTGAGGTTACACATTACAACTAAGCTGAACTAATTGCTTACCTTCAATGCAAGGAAACAGCCCTGTGTCTGTCTCCCTGCCTGCCTTCTTGTTCCTGGCTGTGCTGTCCCGCTTCTTCCCTTGCACTGAAGATCAAGGTCTTCACACCCTCTGTTGAGCCAAGTCAACTTGTTGAGCCAAAAAGCTATGAATATTGGAAGCGATATAATCTTTATGCAGCCAGCAGCAAGATGAGACACACTCTGAAAGAGGAGAAACAGAGGCTCTCCTTACTTATAGGAAGCTATTGGGTGGGCTGAAATTACATTGCCTCTGGAATGTGTATTACAACAATCTCATGTTGCATCTACTAGAAAGAGTAATTGATGCTGTAAACAATGTATGTTATTATAACAGAAAAAAATAGTAACATTGTTAAGTTAAATTCTTTCTTCTCAGACACATAGATCACAAGAGTTGAGCACAAGATGGCTTTTTTACATTTTCTTCTTCTCCAGAAAGGTTTGACGGTCCTTTGATCAAAAAGTTCAAAACCACTGAACTAAAAAATAGTATCAGCTAGATCCAATTGAATATATCAGCTAGAATATAATAAAATGAACACATGTACTCAAACCTTTTTACACCGAATCAAATTAAACAATTGCCCCTGCTGTGAACTTTGATATTCCTAGAGCCTGGTCAACTTTGTGGACACCCTGGTAAGAAATCTGTTTTATAATATGGCAAGTAGCATCATTTGGGTGAGTTCTTGTTAACGCGTTTTTGGGGACTATGTAGACATTGTTTACCTGCGAGATAACTGCTTTGCTTTAGCTAGATTTAAACTCATTTACACATAGCAGCTGCAGCAAAATCTAGTAGGTATGTTGTGAAATTGGGAGTAAGGAGGTGTGTATCAGAACCCATACTTGGAATTAATTTATATTTTATAGTCGTGTCATATTCTGAACGATCTAGCTGAAGTACTAGAAGCACATAACCTTCTTAGCCTGATGCTCTACACAGTTTTATTTTCTCTATTCATAATCGCCAGTTTTGAGGGACATTCAGCAAGCTATGCAATTTCACTGCTTTTCCTGTGAAAGAAGAGACAGAACAAACAGAAGCAGTGTGCTGCTGCACCGGTGATGTTAGTTCCCTCCCTACAGTGAGATGCACTAATGGCCCTTATCACCTAGAAACCTGTCTCCCTTGTCTTTCGAAGAAGCATAAGCACCTATGAGACTTAAAAACTTCTGAAAACAGGCTCCAGCCATTGATGTCACCTAGTGTTTTTAAAACTTTTATTCACTATTAACAACTGTGAACAGAATGTTTTACTATGTTTTTCATGCTATTTTAACATAACAGCATTTTAAAAGTAACATAGGTAACAAAACACATTAAAATAGGAAGTAACACACAAGATTCTTAAAACTTGAGTGTACCTGAATTCTGCTCTGCAGATCCTGGATCCCTCCAGAGCCTCCTTATGCCAGATCTCGTAGAATGGACAGCTGAGAACTTGGATGGCACTGCAAAATTATTTTACTTTGAATCCAGGTGTCCAAATGTTCAAAATTAATGTCTTCATCTGCTTCATCAACTAACCTTCCAAATGTTGTCCTGTAATAGGAAACAGCACAGAACTGCAACTTTATCTTAAGATTAGAGCTGATTTTGGAGTTTGTTTTCTGCTGGTGCTCTGTGCGGAGTGCTGTACTTAGACAAGAGGAGATTTAATAGGAGATGACCCGTACTGTCATCAGCATGGCACGATTTCCAGTTGCTGTGGAACAGATTAGGGTCATCACCAGAGAGAACAGCAGAGCTTTACCAGCACAGCCCAGTATGGCTTACCCAGACAGAGAAAGGAGATAAATCCACAGCTATCAAAGGTAGGAAGCATTATTACCGACCTGTACTTTTTATACAATAGTGACCATAATTCCATGTTTCTTGACAGTCTTATTTCATAGGAAAATGTGCAATAACTTGGCCATTTTAAGTTAAGGCAGAAGGACCACAGTGAAGGGATGATGGAATTTACAGTCTGCTGGAAATCATGTTGATAGTGGCTTTTTATTGTATTGGACTTTGCCTTTTGTATAATTATTTGTCTTCCTCTGTACTTGAAAATCTTTTAAGAAAGATAAAGTCAGTCACAAAATTATGGTGTTGTTAGATTGCAAGGGTCGGGGGTTTTTTAGGGGTTAATTATTTTTGTTCCTTTATTAAGAATATAGGTCAGCAAGCAAACTTGTAATGTCATCACAAATTATGCACGTTAAGAAGAATTTGTTTCTTTTGCCTTTTAATCTATAAACATTGTACTCTTAATAGAACTACAACCATGCTGCATGAGCTCTAAAATTAGAGATGCATTATGAATAAATATTAAGTGTATACAAGGACTGTGTTAGGTCTCATCACTGGTACATACACAGCTTTTTTTCAGGCTGGTAATTTTTGAGTTGTGCTAAATCCCCACAGTTTTAATATTTGCACAGTAAGACATCATTCCTTTCGACTTCAGTCCATGTTCAGCAGGCACCTGCTTCAGTTAAGAGGTGACCTCAGTGGGAGTTCCATCCATGGTGATTATGTTAAATCCATTACACATGCATCTGGACCTCGGTTGTGTAATAGCACGGGCAAAGCTTGGGCAGATTCACCTGAGAAGCTGCAGCCTCCTCTATGTGTGTATCTTTCACTTTCTTGGTCCATAAAAATCCTTTTGTGATGACTCTCTGAAAAACTGAATGCGCATTCCTGTGCCTACGTCTGGAAAGACAACAGCAGGTTTCACCTACTGCGTGCTGTGCAGCACAGTCTTGAGATGAGAGAAGGCAGCTGTAGATCAGCCCCTTGACCTACTCATACTATAATTAGATGCACCTTTATGAACTGAAATATATGCTGTCCGTTCCCTTTAATTAGATGTCTGCCTTCTATCAGAACTTCTCTTTAGAATATTTTTATTAAACAATTCAAATGAACCACCACTAAAAAATTACTGTTATTACAGTACAGGTTTTATGTCCAGAGGTATAAAATAAAACTAATAAAATTAGACCTGTTTTTATCTGAAAAACAAGTAGAACTGCTGTTGCTGAAATGTGTATTTCTTAGTGGCAGAATCAGTTTAGCATACCACTACCTTCCAAAAATAAATCCTGCACACACTGCAGAGAAAAAATACTGTTGTCTTTGCCATTTTTGTTAGCATCGTCGGGAAGAACCACATTTTTTTAGTTAGATGTTATGAATCAAGAGGAAATAATCCCTCATACCTTTATTGTCAGAGGCCCAGTTTGACTTGTTGCCATTGACAACTGTGTATTTTTTTTAAATCTCTCCATAACCAGTAAACAGCCTGGTATCTGAATATCCTATGGAATCTGGAAAAGAAGAACAAAACCATTGTCATTTCCATTCTATTACATAATTATTATTTTATTCCAGACCTTCAGGATAGGGAGATGGCATTTGACAGGAGGGTATTCTTTGTCAGGCTATCATAGCTGCTAAAATCTGGTTGAACAAGGACAGACACGCCAGGACAGAAGAATGTACCCGTACTTCTGTACTGGTCCTCTGTGAAGGAGCAATATTCTAAATAAGTCTGTGAGCTCTTATTACTAGAGTTTTTCTGCACCAAACAGCTAAAAGACACAAAGATTAAAACTGTATGCTTACTTATTTTCAAAAGTAATATATTTGGGTTCATTATGTCTTTTTGTTTTGTTTTGGCCTGTTATTAGAGATGTTTAGTTTAAAGCACTTCTGATTTAACACCAGTCATGTTGTGGATTTACTTGGTTTTTCAGTGTCTTCAATCTGCCTGGACCTCCTTGGTCTCACTTTTTTGGCCTCCCTGGACCCCTCCAGTGTCAAGACTTCAGCCTCCTTGGAACTTTTTAAAGTCCCCTTTTCAGATTCTTTGGATTTATCCAGTCTGAGCTCTTCATCCTCTGTGGACTTTTCCAGTCTCACTTCACCTTCTCTGGACCTTTCAAGTTTCACCTCTTCAACCTCTTCAGACTTCTCCAGTAGCTCCTCTTCAATCTCCTTAGAGCTCTCCAGTCTCACCTCTTCAGAGTCCTGGGAGCGCTCCAGTTTCAGCTCTTCGATCTCACTGGACCTATCAAGTCTCACTTCATCAGGCTCTCTGGGTCTCTCTGGTGACAGTTCTTCAATCTCCTTGGATCTCTCCAGTCTCACCTCTGTATCCTCCCCAGATTTCTCCAGTCCTACTTCTTCACCCTCTCTAGACCTCTCCAGTCTCACTTCTTTACCCTCCCTAGATGCGTCCAGTCCCACCTCCTCAGCTTCCCTGGACTTTTCCTGTACAATCACTCCATCCTCACTGGGTGTCTCAGAGCACACGTCCTCAACCTCTTCAGAATCACTAGATCTCACCGATTTCAACTATTTCGTGTTTCAGGGCTCCTCTGAATTACCCTCATCAACCTCTGAGGATGTTTCTAATCTCATCGCTACACCCTTTCTGGATGTCTCCACGCTCACTTTTCAGGATGCTTCTTCCCTCACTCCCTCAGTGTCTTTGGACATTTCCAATCTCACCGCTCGAGTTCCCCCAGACCTATCCACCCTCACTTTTCTGGATGTTGCTAATTGCACCGCTTCAGCTTCTCTTGATCTCTGCATCTAACCCTCTTAACACACCCCTTCTCACTGCAACCTCTCTATATCTTTCTAAACGTTCCTCCTCTATGTGCTCTTTCCTAAGTTCTGTCTCTGAAAGTTCTTATCTGCGGAAAGTTTAAGGCTTTGCAAATATATCCTAGCATCTAAACAGAACTGGGCATGAAAACGGGTTGTACAAATCTATAATGGTGCCTTGTTTACAGTTGCATACACATCAAGATATATTCTGGAATTTTTGTGGAGCACAATTTCTGTCACTAATCTAATTTACCTTCTGTCTCACCATGGTACCTCTCCCAAAACTTTATTTTTTTTTAATTCATGCAGAATTTTTTATCTATCAAGATCAACAAATAGTAAATAGAGCTAAATGTGCAGATAATTGCATCCAGGTTGTGTATTTCCATTACAGATTTAAATCTGAGTGCATTGCACAGAACTGTCAGCAGAGGCATTTCATATGGAGCTACAGAGAGAAGATGTGGTGGGAACAGAAAACTGGGGGAAAAAGAGCAGGTGAGAGAGAGGGGGTAGGGAGAGGAATAGGAGGAGGTGCGGAGCGGGAGCAGAGGGACACGAAGCTGGAAGAAAGCTGTCCAACTCTGCTAGCATAATTTTTTTCCTCCAAGCCATATTTGTGTCCTGGGCTGCCCATGAGCCTTTAAATAATCTTATTGATAATTATTTTACCTATAAAATGATCAGAAGTTACCATTAAAACAGCATTTGTATGTAACATGCCCGTTATCAATATATGTAATTAGTACTTTACTCGTGTTGCACCAAATACGTTGCATAGGTAGGAGGGAGGGGGGTGCTTTCTTGTATCTTTTTGTTACCATTGTTACAGTTGGGTTTTAGAAAACAAGTATGTTTTGGTTCAGTATCAGCTCATTGGCACCCTTTCTGTGTTAGAAGTGCTGTAATAAAAAATGTTTTTAAATTGATTTAATTTTTACAAGTTGGAAAGCTTTGCTCCAACACACCATGTCTGTCTCAAAATTAGGCTCACATAAAAAATAAATAAGGAAATAAATGCATGAAATAAGAATTATTTTCAGCCTCATTTAACTAGTTACTTCTTTAAGTAGGAAAGATTGCAATACATGGATTTTAAAAATGAACTCCAAATTCAATAGGAGCAAAGTTGTTCAGCAGTTATTAAAAAAAAAACCCAAGATGGAAGGAATGTAGCATCCTGAAGCGTCCACTTCAAAAACATTGTCACAACTGGGACTAACTAGAGTCTTCTTCAGTAACCTCAGGAGAGAGATTAAGTGGGCAAATTAAGGACAGAAAATTCTTCCCATCTTCCCACCATTTCTTCCTCGTTGGTGTTCTTACTAATTACACTAATAGGTAATCTTCTCTTTCTGTCATATGCTATCCTGGAGACAGACTCTGACGTACCTGGTGAACAATTGCTCTTTCTGTTCTGGTGGATCTATACTGACATGCTGATGTGTGGACTGTTAATCGCAATGGCTCTGGACTACGTGAGATCTCTAATAAAGCTGAAAGTTACTCTCTGCTTTAAGAATGTACTGTGAGAATGTTGCTGCGCAGTGATGGGAAATCATGGTGTCATTTCCAGGGATTTGCACTTCATCAGACACCGAAATCAGCAGGAAGACACGCAGCCTCTCTGCAAAGAGAACCAAAGTCACGAGCGTTTCCTCAAGGCCTGTACGGCTTCTGGGGGATTCTTACCTCCTTTATGATGTGGTTTGTCTCTGGACAAAAGGAACAGAGAAAAGAGGTATATATACTTCAGTGCAAGGATTTAATAAAAACCCAATCCATGCTATCCTTAAATCCTTAGTCCTCATTATTTACATGAACACTAGATTAGGACCAAATTGATTCCTCATCAAACACGATTTGCATCTTGTAACTTTTTGCTAATTCTATATGGAAAATTGCCTATTTTTTCCATCAAATCTCAACCAATGATGATAGCTTCTAGTCGGCTATGTTGTCTTTTATTAATATAATTTCATGTGTATGCATAAACGGTCTTACATCCAGAGGAATCCCAAGCCAAGGCATCGTGTCCAATGGGATAAAACTGAACATGGCACAGCTTGGCCACAGGTCGACCGAAATGCCAAACTGAAGACAGCCCGTGTTTACAGAAATTATTGGCTCCACGTGCTTGGAAACTGTGTTATTCCCTACAACCTTATCTAGAAAAAACCTGATGGCACGGATAATGACAACTGATTTGACTAGAAAAAAAACATGCTTTAAGCCACTTGCTTGGATTCTTAGATTACAATAGGACTACCTAGGAATGTGTTAATATCTAACTAACATAATTGCCACATAGCTAGCCATTAGCATCATAAAAGAGCCAGGCTTTAATTTATGTTCTTTACTTAATTGACGTGCAGAGTATTTCTGGCAAATTCCCGCCTCAGAACCATGGAAGACAACACACTCCCCGATTTTTCTGGACGCTCAACGTATGCCGCAGCTGGCCACGCCTGCAGGCGGGGCTGAGGCCTCCCCAACAGGGAAGGCCCCAAACCTTTCCCAGGCGGTTCCTACCGGGGGGAGCAGGGAGAACAGGCACTCGCCCCGGTGCCCGCGGGAGGGCAGCCCCCGGTCCGCCGCGCCCCGGCCGCCGCCTCCCCCCGCGGCGGGCAGCGCTGAGCCCCGCGTCGCAGGGGCCGGGCCGCGGAACAGCGGGCGGAAAGGGCGGGCCCGGCGGAGCTCACTCAGCCCTCTGATTGGTCGCTGCTAGAAGAGAGCCCTTCTAACTGGAGGGGCGACTAAGCAGTTGCCATTGGTCAGCCTCCCTGAGGCAATTAGGATTTCGATTGGCGGGGGGGGATCATTCCTGCTTGTTGATTGGCTAGGGCGCAGCGCGGCGGTTTCTCCCCTTCCGGTGGGCGCTGACCTTGCCGGCCGCGGAGCCCGTACGCCCGCAGCCATGGTGGCCTACTGGCGGCAGGCCGGCCTCAGGTACCGCCGGCGCGGCGCCGAGCGCGGCTCCCTCGCGATAGATGGGGCGGCCGGAGGCGAGGGGCTGGCGGGGCGGGACGGGCTGGGCTGGGCTGGCGGGGCGGCAGCGGCGGCGCCTCAGGCGGAGGCGGAGGGGCCTGTGGGAGCCATTTGACCCTCAGCTTCGCCTCCCCCTGTCTTTAGTTACATCCGGTACTCCCAGATCTGTGCCCAGGCGGTCAGAGCGGCCATGAAGCCCCAGTACAAAGCGGACGCAGAGAGGGCGGCAATGGCCACTGTGAAAACGGTGAAGCCCAAGAAGGAATAAAATGTAAGTAAACGGACCGGGCCGGGGCGCCTCGGTGTAGCGTTTTATACGAGGGGCGTTGGCCTCCCAGCGTGAGTCGGGTCCGTGGCAGTCTGTAACTGCTGGGCTTGTTTCATGCCGTAGGTGGGAAATCGGCTTTGATCGTCTTGCGTGAGCCGGGAAGGGATTGCTGACGGCTTTAGTGCTGCTTGTGCGGGTGTCTTGAGTCAGGCCTGTGGGGTGGGAAACTGTAATCGCATCAGTTGGCTGAAGTGAGGTGTTCTCCCACCAAGCTTCGATCGATTTGGGGTTTGGTCAACGTTGTTACGGACTAGTGCAAAACAGGCAGGTTTCTGTAGCGATGTTCGTAGGTTTCCCGTCTCTTCACTAAGCCAAGAGAGCCTCTGAACTGCAGTTTCCCCAGTCAGCAGACGTATTTGTGTAAGGGTTATTGGCTGGCTGTGAAAGACAGGTGCTACTTGTACCTTTAGTTGTGACATTGCATACGTCACGGGCAGATGAAATCTCTTCTAAGAACAGCTTCTATTCCAGGTCTGACATTAAATGTTAGTACCTTTTGTTTGAACCATAGCTTGTCTATACTCTTGAATCAAATAACTTACATTTTAAATCTCTCGTAGGAACTGGTCTGCGTGAGTACTCTCACAGCAAACTGCAAAGCTGCAGGCAAGCTCAAGACTCTGCAGTACAATGTCATCATGTCAACTGTAAGACTTGCCTCTGTATGTAAATCAGCATGCTAATAAAAGTAATTTCTGTTAAACAAATGAACGTGTGGAAAGTGTTGTTCCTCTTGAAACATAGTACTCCGCTTTGCAGAGACATTTATCTTTCACTTGTGTAAAAATAGAAGACTTCATCACAGTCTATCATTCAAGAGCAACATACGTTTATTTTAAGGCAAATCTCATGTCAGATTTCATGCTGATATTTCAGATACATAGATGAGTGAGAGATTTAATTGTTTAAAACTTCTGCCTACCTCATTTCAATGATTAATGATTACTTTGGAGAAAGTTTTCTTCACTAAAACCTAATCAATAGAGAATATAGAGGCATATAATTTTGCTAATTAAAATACCTCAGTCATCTCTCTCTGCTGGAAGAGGTACACTGTTGGCTTTAAAAGTCTCTGCCGTTGCGGTGTTCATCTTCTGTTTGTGCTTAGAACAACGCTAACGTGGTGAAAGTCAATTTGACGAGGCGGGGAGCTGGAGAGGCGGCCTCCTGCAGGAGGTGGGGAAGGGGGTGCGGGAAACCTGGGCTGGGCTCCGGTCACTCAGCTGGCACTTGTCCTCGCTACCACATTGTCACGATACTGGGGGCAGAGGGACACGCATTCCCTAGGGAACGGCAGGAATGGGGTGCTCTTGGGACAGGGGGTCACTGCCACCACAGGGAGTCTGGGGAGAGCTGGCAGCATCCTGCCACCCTGTGCCTGCACAAGGGGAACGCGGCCCGCGTGTGGAACGGGCTTCAGCTCCTGGGTCGTTGAGACACTTCTGCTGTCGACTCAAACTCACAGTTTAATAAACTCTCTTCAAAGAGCATAATAAAACAAACTCCATTTTTTCTTATGTATATTACATATAAAAAAGTTAGTCCTTACAAGAATAAACTGATGTTTGTCTATCAAATGTTTCAAGTATTAAAGTATTTTATAGAATGGTATATAATTTTTATTTTAAAGAATATTATAAATACAGTCTTAAGTAGATGGCTGTGAATGGCAAGAAGCTTTTTTTCCCTGAAGTAAAGATATGTTTTTGATTTAGCGATTGCCATCGGACTTACTAACTAGCTGCAAACCAGTCCATCCATTTTGCTGCGCTGAATGACAGGGAGAAAATTTACAATAGTTGGTACAGGGGGGGCCGGGGGGAACCCACAGTAAAACTTTAACAGAGCGTTCACAGCTGTGTATGCTCATACAACTCCATCTATAGTTTGAAATAGAAACAAACCACACAAGGTTAATGAATCCAAGCTCTGCAATAATATAAGCCAGCAACGTGAAAGAACTAGTAAAATACTTTAAAAAAAAAAAAAAAAAGACCGTGCACATTCAGTCTTTTTCCCTGCATTGTCCGCCCCGCAGCCGTGGGAGCTGGGCATGGCAGCCATGGGTCGCTGCGAGGGGGGGGCCCTGCCGCTCTGCAAGAGGGGCACGGGCAGAGCAGGACGGCGTCTGCCCCAGAATAAATAAATCTGATGAGTCGATGGCATATTTTGCTGTTGCTGATCCTGATATATACATGCAGAGGGGCTGCGTATCACCCTCAGTGGCTGGTGATACTACTCGAAAAGTGACTCCATTCACAAGGAAGGCTGTTTGTTAGGAGACGACTTGTCTTCGTAGTGGCTCTTTGGGAGAGATTCAGTGACAACAGTTGCTCGGGGGAGTAAAGCATAGCTGCCATTAATTTCAAAAGCACTGTATTGTAATATTGGGTATATTTTGGCCAGACGCAGAGAAGAAGTTCTTAAGAAAAGAAAGGTGTTATTTTCAGCACGCAGCTGATGGCTACTGCATTTTCTTTAGTGAGTGCCAAGAGGCTCGTTCGGAGAGTGTTTTGACATTACCATTGGTTTTTTTACGCTGCTTCCTTTTCCGGGCTGGCTTCCACTTCTACCTCTTCATATTCCTCAACATCTGCAGTGGCATCCTGGTACTGCTGGTACTCGGACACGAGGTCATTGGTGTTACCTTCTGCTTCAGAAAACTCCATCTCATCCATACCTTCCCCAGTGTACCAGTGGAGGAACGCTTTTCTTCTGAACATGGCTGAGAACTGTTCGGAAACCCTGATGAAGAGCTCCTGAATGGCTGTGTTATTGCCAATAAAGGTCGCTGCCATCTTCAGTCCTCGCGGGGGTATGTCACACACGGCCACTTTGACGTTATTAGGGATCCACTCCACAAAGTAGGAGCTATTCTTGGTCTGGACAGCCAGCAGCTGCTCATCCACCTCTCTGGTAGACATTCGGCCTCTGAAGATGCACGCCACGGTCAAGTACCGGCCACGCCGAGGGTCGCAGGCTGCCATCATGTTGCGGGCATCAAACATCTGCTGAGTAAGCTCCGGCACCGAGAGGGCCCTGTACTGTTGGCTGCCTCGAGCCGTCAGTGGAGCAAAGCCCGGCATAAAGAAGTGGAGGCGAGGAAAGGGCACCATGTTAACGGCCAGCTTCCGCAGATCTGCATTCAGCTGACCAGGAAAGCGGAGGGAGGTTGTGACACCACTCATGGTTAGGGACACTAGGTGGTTGAGGTCACCGTAGGTGGGGTTGGTGAGCTTTAAAGTCCTAAAACATATATCGTATAGAGCTTCGTTGTCAATGCAAAAGGTTTCATCTGTATTCTCTATTAGCTGATGGATGGAGAGGATGGCGTTATATGGCTCTACGACTGTGTCGGACACTTTGGGCGAAGGCACAACACTGAAGGTGTTCATAATCCTGTCGGGATATTCTTCTCGGATTTTGTTGATGAGGAGCGTGCCCATACCTGAGCCTGTACCACCCCCCAGGGAATGGATGAGCTGGAAGCCCTGAAGGCAGTCACAGCTCTCACACTCATTCCTGACCACATCCATGACGTTCTCAATCAGTTCAGCGCCTTCTGTGTAGTGGCCCTTGGCCCAGTTGTTTCCAGCGCCTGAATTTCCTGTAAACAGAGTCACAGAAAGAGCAGCCACAAAGTTAACGGGAATTCGTAAAGGCTGCAAAGCTGGGAGTTACAAGGCCGTTCTGGGAGGGCTGACTGTGGTCACTTTGCTGGCAGCACGCTGTACGTACCGTGGATGAAATTGTCAGGGCGGAAGAGTGGGCCTATTTTGCTAGACCGTACACTGTCCATCGTACCGGGCTCCAGGTCCACCAAGATAGAACGGGGCACATATTTATGGGCTGGGACAAAAGAAAGTGAGGGCAAACAATTACTGTTAGAGGTCAAAGAGACAGGTTTATTTCTCTAGATTTCATAGAATCGCTGAGGTTGGAAGGGACCTTTAAGGTCATCAAGTCCAACCTTTAACCTACCCTGACAAAAGCCACCTCTAAACCATGTCCCTAAGTGCCCCATCTACCCTTTTTTTAAACACCTCCAGGGACGGCGAATCCACCACCTCCCTGGGCAGCCTATTCCAATGTTTAATAGCCCTTTCAGTGAAAAAATGTTTCCTAATATCCAATCTAAACCTCCCCTGACATAACTAAGCCACCTACAGTGATCTGGGGATTTATTTTTTTTTTAATTACTTATTTTAACCTTCGTCTTGGCTCTGCAAATTGCTGTGCCGACCCCCTAGCAGCGCCGCGCACTTACAGTAAGCCTCATTGAAGTAGACGTTAATTCGCTCGAGCTGCAGCGACGCATCCCCACGGTAGTTTCCAGCGATGTCAATGCCGTGTTCATCACTTATCACCTCCCAGAACTGGAACGCGAAAGAGGTTCAACGCATTCATAAGGACTAGTTTTCTTAAGCACAACGTGTAGAGCACCAGCCCTGCCGCGCTCGTGCCTGACTGCAGGGAAGGGGGACGCTGCCTGGCGGGGGGGGGGATGCTTTGCCATTTACGTGTTAGCTCAGAGCGGGGTCCTCCTCCTCCCCCCCACCAAATAAGCGCAAGGGAAAAGTTTCGTAGGCCGTTTATGCTGCTTAGCTACCCCCCGTGCACTAACAGGCGGAGGCCCTCAGTTGGTTCCCTTCATCGTGAAGGAAAATTGTTATTAGCTTAAATAGCACAGGCACTAGTTGGTGTGAGCTTAACAGGAAAGTCAGGATGGGGGGACTGGGGGGGTTACCTGGGGGCCTGTCATGCCCCCGTGGGACTGTGGCGCAGCAAAACTGGCTCCGACAAACTTGTACGTGAGCAATGGCTTCCACAAGCAGCTGTTGGTCCCGGGTGTCCTATCTTGACACTCACAGGGGTGTCCTGTGCGGGGGCTCTTATCTGGGCAGCAGCCGCCACAGCGTTAACGTGACACACCCGCCGCTGTAACGACCAGGGCATTTCAGCTTTAATGGTCTCCTGGTGTAGCACCCAGTCTCATTTTGAGGGTGCAAATACACCATTGCCGACACGTGCGTGGTGTTTTAGTGTGTGTGCGCACACTTTTCTACAGCCCTTATTAGACACAAGCAGTTTCCAGGTCAAAGCCAACAGAAAAAAATATAAACCTTTTAACTATTACACTGGCTGCACCCAAACTACCTGGGTCTAACATGCCTTCCCCCGGCCATCCACAGCTTCGTGTGCCAATAAAAGGCATCGCGGTGAGATTTGCGGGAGCAAGAAATGGAGGGAGACCACAACAGAACAATCCTTCAGCTATCACGTGTCTTCAAAGACACCTCCCCCAGCCCCAAACTAACACAAATACTTTTTTTTGACAAATTCCTATTAATCAATTAAAAAAAAAAAGGACATCACCCAGCAAAAAGCAATGGTGGTTTTTTTGCCCCTGGCACACAAAGTCAGCAATGAGCAACGTCTCTCCGAGTAACAGCACAGCAGTTTGACCTCCACAAAAATACTCCCAGCGCCATGAGGCCAGCAAGGCCGGAGTCCCCAACGCACCTCGTGCCGCTCAGAAAGCGCTGGTTGGTGACCGACAGCGCAGGGCAGCCTGTCGGGCAGCACCCTCCCGCATTAACGCTTGTAACGTGGCGGAGTCCCTGCTGTCTGGCCGAACCAAAGCCCTGGCGTCACGACTTCGCAGCCCTGGAATTACTGGCTCTTTCCCTTGTCCCAGCGTTTTGCAGACTCGATTAGTGGCCCCGGGAGTGCGAGTCCCAGCGGGAACGCTCTGGGGCACTTTTAATCTTGGTGCCAGAGTTCTTGCAGGTGTTTCATTCTTTGACGGTCTTAACATCAAGCTTTGCAGGAGGAGCAAGCCCATCTTGTGACAGTCCCATCAAAATACTCATATTGGCCGCTACCACGGAGTCAACAAAGCACTTGTTCCCCCCCCAGAGTCCCCATCTGTTAACGATGTTTGACCTGCTGCCACTGGTAGCGATTATTACTAATGACCAATAGTGAAGAGACCTTACCTTAGCTCCAATTTGGTTCCCGCACTGGCCGATCTGAAGATGCACGATTTCACGCATTCTGTGTAGCTTGGACCTGTCGGTGGCTACCAGCCAACCCCGGGTTTGTGGTGGCTGTCCCCGGCACGAGCTCCTGCTGCTGCTGTATCAGCTACACCCAGCGCCGTCCGCCCGAGGGGCCTTTTTATAGCGGCGGGAGCGTGTCCCGGGCAGCGGGGGGAGTAGCCACCCCCTGGGGCTGCTGCGTGCAGGGCGGCACCGTGCCCAGGTACAGGGTGCAGGTGCATTGCTGAGTGGCTCGGAAAAGAAAATTGTCGCCCCCCCCCTTACTATTCATTCCAGCTCTCTGTGCAGAAAACAGTGCGACTCACGAGTGTCTGCACACCGTATTTGTGCTTCATTATTTTATATATAATATATATACAAATATATACCCATACAGAGCAATTGTAGTCTAAAATGAGTGATCTTAATTCGTTAACTACATGTGCTTCTGCCACAAAATTTAAATTTCAGCATCATATGAGTCATACAGGACAACATCCGTAATAAAAACAGTAACAACTTTCGAGCCGTAGCCTCCGACAATCACGACGTTCAGCGCGCTGCCAGGCAAACCCACGGGGCACCAACAGGCACCGCTGCCAGCATCTGACCGCGTGACGGAGGGGTAGCAGGACAGGACCAGTAACAAAAAAATACTTTGTAAAACACAAATATAACACTGAAAGCTCAGTGATATATGTTCATTAAACATTTAATAAGAATCCACCCATTTCAGCCAATCTAAAAGTCTGAATTAACTCGTGACTAACTTGCGCAGATGCTCGCTCTCTCTCTTCCCTTCCTGACATGAAGAAATACAGTATTCCTTATATTTCTTTTTCTTGTACCTGAGATGTAGTGTTTCAGAACTTGCCAGGAAAATGCCAGAGGTGGAAACCCTGTTCCACTGCAGCTAACCATAGGTTCTCTGCGCGGAACGTTTCTCTGCAGCAAAGGAAACGCCGCGGGGCTGAGCAAAACAGGGCCCGCTCCTGTTGCCTGCTGATAAACAGGGCTAGTATCGCTGAGCAACAGCAGCCCAGACCGGGCTGTCTTCTGCAAGCTTAGAGGAGTTTTATTACATGTCAAGCCACTGTCAGTACTTTGCAAGTGTTCCTTTTAAGGATAGGAAAAGGAACTATAATTAGGAAAGCACCTTAAATTATTCTGTACAAAAAGATGTCAGTGGAAGGACTTGACTCACTGAAACTAACCCCTTCATGGGGTGCTGGAGATAAGGAATCTCTGAGCTTCCATCTTGCTCCAAAAGAAAAATCAGCTTGTTCCAGACTTCCCCGCCACAGATGACTTCCACTTCTTCCACCAGGCGAGGGGGGGAACAGCCAACTGCTCCGAAGGCAAAGTTTAGCACCAGGAGAGCACGGCAAAAAAGGGACCAGCGAGTGCTCTGTCATCCTCTGCCAAGCCATGAGCCCTCCTCAGCGGGGAGCAATAAAAGCAAGAGTTTAAATTCAGGTTAATTTTTTTTCCTTAAAACACAATATTTTTATCATTTTCCAGAAAATAAGTATCCTCTAAACAGCTTAGTCTGCTCAGCAAGACAACATAAGTTAAGTTTCCATTGCCACAGCGTAGGTGTTCTCCACAATGGCAGTGGGCACCTGCTACAATTTCCTAAGACAAAATACTGGAAAGGTTCTTGGGGCATTTACTTTGAAAGCAGATTTCATTTTATTCATGCACATTTCATATTTGTTTTGTGCAGTGATGCTTAGCTAGAAGTGATAGTCCAAGTCTGAGTTGTATATTCCGTTGCTGCATGGACACAGCGTGTCAGAGCTACTGACAGCAAATAAGCACAACTTGCAATGTCCAGGGCAGCCATCTCCAACAGCCACAACTTACGAAGCGGCTGAAGATGCTCATTCACTGTCCAAAAAATTTGGCGAAATTATTTCAGCAGTAAATATATTCCAACTCTAGCCATTCTACGACTCTATACTCACAAGCATCTCACAAAGACAAAAAGAAAAAGGGAAGTGAAAGAAATATGCAATCACTTAACACGGGGTTTTCTCTTGTTAAAAATAGCTCCCTGGAATCACTTCCCTCCTCTAAAGCACTTCCTAGCAGAGTCTTAGAAATTGTGGCCCATGACACAAAGCACCTGAGGCGCTCTGTGCAGCAGAGACGGGTTTGCGCCTCTTTTCCCTCCCTCAAACTGCATTTCTGCTTGGGGAAGCCCCGAGTCTCTCTTTACACCAGACTTGCTGCACGAAAAGCCTGTTCCGCTGCGGGTTTTGTCCGCGGGCCACCACTGCCGAGCTGGGAGAAGCTGGAAGCTGGAGCTGCCGCGAGCTCCCGGCCATGGCGGAGGTGCTGCCCGGACCACGGCCGGCGTGGGGCCGCTGGCGAGGGCTGGGCTGGGGGGACCTGTGCCGCCGCGGGGACGAGGAACAGCCCAGCCCTGGCACAGCCTGTCCCGCCATGCCCAATATCAGGCCCAGGCACAACGCCCCGGTGACGGGCGCAAGCTGAGACCACAAACACACCAGACTTCTTTGGTTACTGGGGTTTTTTTGCTTCTGCTTTTCTTGGTTGTGTTTTTTTTTTCAGTGCCACCACAGAACGCGCTAGCAACAAATGCACATGTGCGGGGAGGCATTCAGGGACACTTTTTTTTTCCATATGGTTTGCTTGGGAGGAGCTAGCTTTCCACAGCAGCTGGGAAGATTGTTGAGAAGAAAGCCTGTCCCGTTTGAGATAAGCCTGGCTACAGGCCACCAGATAATCCCGGAGGGATCTGTGAATGGTTACCAGACGAGCTGACTCTGGTCTCAACTAATCCCAGCTACATCAGGAATGCTACCTGAAAAATGTTGCATTCGGCAGGCGATAAAGACTACCTGCTTCACATTTGCATTTCACTTAGTAAGAAAAACTACTTAAAGGCTGCCTCCCGCTGGCAGCCGGGCCAAGGGAGTTGCCATGGGCGCAAGGAGCCCGTACGTTCAAGCAAATAGGTCTTGGTACAACCAGAGTGGAACCGAGCAGCTCGTTACCTTCCCCGCGCTGCAGATCCACGGCCTGACGAAATCGGGGCTGGCGGGACATGAATTCACCTGCGGGGTCGTGCCTCGCTCGTCCCGGCCGCCACAACGGGCCCCTGCTGCGTTTGGTCCGTCGATGATTGCCATGGCCGGCGGCACGGTGGCCAGGCTAGTCCTGCACCGCTGTCGGTCTCGGTGCCTCAGTCTGTGCATAACGTGGAGCTAATAAATCTCACACCTTTTGTGGAGTGCCGAGAGCTGAGGAAGACCCGCTCGGAGGGAAGAACTGGCTGTGGTTTACTAAACCTGTTTACCAAACATGAAGGCTCTACCCGGTGTATGGAGAAGAGACACCAGCATCCACCCACACGGATACTTAAACCCCCTGCAGGTTTTCACTAGTGAAAGCAGCAGATAATAAAGAACCTTCAAATGTCCCGAACCCTAAAGAACAGCGTACAGAAAATGGGCACAGGCCTGAATGCCTTTGTAAACTGTAGCACAAAAGAGCTTGAGAAATTCAAAACCTGGGAGTAGCAAAATTGCCCCCTCCGAGGTCCCCCCGGTCCTGCCCACTCCACCAGAGCAGCCGGTGGCGGGGCACAGCCCGACGCGGTGCTGCCGGGCCCGGCCGAAGGTGAAGAATCCCGTACCTCTGTCACCCAGGGGCCGCTGCCCCGGAGCCTCCTCCTGCCACAGGCCCTGGGCGACAGCAGCTCCGCGCCCGCCCAACCACCGCAGCACTTTACCAGCTTCTCCTTCCCCCCCTCCCCTTTTTTCCCGGGTGCGTGAGAGCAGAACCGCTCCATTTCGGCGGGTGTGCGATGGAGACTCCCCTGGGTCCCCCCCCTCCCTGCGCCCCCCCCCCCCCCCCCCGCTCCTCCTCATCCCCCGAGACGTTAATTAGCTGCCATTAGGAGGGACCCCGCCACGGAGCCGCTGCGCCGGGCGCGGGTCCCGCTCCCCGCCGACACCCCTCGGTCACGACAGAAGGAACTCGAGGGAGGCTCCGCATCCCGCCCCCCGCCGCAGCGGAGCGACCGCCGCTCCGCCGAGCCGAGCCCCGCCCGGGCCCGCTCCCGCCCCGCCGCCCGCCCCGCCCGAGCCCTCCCCCGCCCCGGCCCCGGAGCCCCGCCGGCCGCAAGCATGGCGGAGACATCCCGCCGCCTCGCGTCCCTCCTGCTGCTGCTCTGGGGCTGCCTCTGCGCCCCCGCCGGCGCCGGCCTCCACTTCAGGGAGGGGCAGCGCTGCTACAGGCCGGCCCCGCGCCGGGACCCCGGCCTCAGGTGAGACCCGGCCCCGGGCCCCTCCCGGCGGCGGCGCGGAGCCGAGCCCGGGGCAGTGCCTGGGCAGGGGCAGCCGCGGCGCCCGCCCGCACCGGAGCTTTGCAAACCCGGCATCGCCCGGCCTCGGGCGGCTCCCAGGTGCGGGCGGCCCCGGCTCCGCCGCCCGGGGGGGTTCGCGGGTCTCCCCGCTTCGGGGAGTTTCCCCGCCGCAGGGGGAGCTCGGGGGTGTCCCCGGGGCGGGGGAGGGGGTCCGGGGGTCTCCGCGGGATGGGGCGAGGCGGGGGTGTGTGTGTCGGAGGGTCTGTCCCCGGTTCAAGGCTTCGGGTCTCTCCCCGGGGCAGGGGTTCGGGGTCTCTGCGCGGTGCCGGGGGGTTCGGGGTCTCTCCGCGGTGCGGGGGGCGTTCGGGTCTCTCCGCGGTGCGGGAGGGTTGGGGTCTCTCCCCGGGGGGGTGGCGGGGGCTCCCGGGTGGCCGCGGCGGTCACGAGGCGGCGCGGGCAGGGCCGGGTCACGCTGCCCGCTGTCACGTGACCCGCGCCGGCCGCTCGCAGCCTCGTTCTGAAACCCCCGAAAGCCGGATTTTTTTGGGGGGGGGCGGGGGAAACATCCAACGAACCCCTCGCCGGGCGCCGGCACGGGCAGCCCGGCAGCTGGTGCCTTTCCCCGCGCCCCCCACCTCCGCAGGACCTACCCCCGCCCGCACGAGTCCCTGCGGGCGGCAGCGCTGCCCCGGAGCTGGGACTGGAGGAACGTCAACGGCGTCAACTTCGCCAGCACCACGCGGAACCAGCACATCCCCCGGTACTGCGGGTCCTGCTGGGCTCACGGCAGCACCAGCGCCCTGGCAGGTACGGCCCGACACCCCCCCCCCCATCCCCCAGGGAACCAGCACATCGCCCCCAGTAACTGACACAGCAAAACCCGGGCTGGGAGGTGTGTGGATGCAGCAGGAGCGGGGGGAATGCCCCAGCTGAAGGTGAGGTTTGGTTTCAGCAGCCAAAGCCATCAGCGAGGCCCTCCCCACCCTCAGGACCACGGGAGGGGGGAACACGGCTCAAACGCTGCCTGCAGAAGGAGCGCAGTCACAGCCCCTGCCGGACCCGCACTGCGCCCTGGAGTGGGCACGGGGGCTTCTGCCCCCCCTCGGAAGTGTGGTGATGGCAGCAGCAGATGTGAAAGCAGTTATCGCATCTCCTTCCCGTTTTTGGTACCTCGGCCCGCCGCACGGCATCGACAGCAGCAAGGGGCTGCTCCAGCCGTGCCCGGATCTGAGGAAGCGAGAGAAGTTGCCTTTCGTGGGAAAGGCCCGCAGGGTATCGGCTTCAAGAGCCCTGGCGTGCAAAAGCCCCAACTACCACAGCGCGCAGACAGCAGAGAGCTTTCTATCGGCCTTTTTCTTGGGAAAAGGGAAGTGGGGGTTTGCTTCAATTGGAGAAATATTCTCTGTAGAGAGGATACGTGATTTGCCCGCAGCAGTACCGTGCTGCAGAAGCGCTGTTTGTGCAGGGGGCTGTCAGAGGATTAACCATGGAGGAGAAACAGAGGAAACTGTGCAGGAAGGGGAAGGCAAGGCAGGTGTGAGCAGGCAGCGGGAAGCGCGAAGGATCCGTTCTTAAGCGGTACAAGAATACAGGCATGTATGAAACCTGCCATGAGGTAGTGAAGTGCTAGGACAGATAAAATATTTAGTTACAGAACTTTGGTTAAAGCTTAATTGTATCCACAGGTATGCCACTATGTGCATCTTTATAAGTATAAAAGGTGGACTTTAAAAATCAGGGTGTTTTTTCTGAACTGCTGGGAATAGTTGAAGCGTTCATTCCTTCTCTTGTTGGGGGAAGAGCGGCTGGGATAACACCTCCCCGTCCTCCCAAGCATAGCTGGGTGTTGTTAGCACTAATAGGATTAAAAGTACTACAGCAGCATCAGCTAAGACTGTTAATGCACGGGGAGCAGCAGTTTATAAATACTCATCAGGAAGCTTTCCTGCCAAGTAAGCTAGTCCTTTCTGACAAAATAAGGCAGCAAAGCGACAATGCCTGTCCAAGATGGCAGGATAACAGCGAGATGTTGACACAACAGCAAGGATATACTTCAGAAAGCTTTTCCTTGCTTTAAGTTTGTGTAGACCGTGTCTGGGAGCCGGAGACCTGGGCTGGACGGGCTTGTGACTCTCTGCGTGGGTTTATGCAAAAATCTACTCCTGTAAGGAGCAGCGAGAGCTGCCTTTATGATGTGTATTTGAAAACTGCTGTCAAAGCCAGAAACAGATCTGGAAGCTCTCAGAAGCTGTGACATGAATTAAAAGGGCACTTCAAGGCTCTAAACAGATCTTACTCATCTGCGTATGTCTGCTGAGTTTTTAATGGAAAAAGCTTCTAACAGAAGCCCACACCAGTAAGCCAGGCTGCCGGTTCGAGTTGGGTCCCGCCGTGTGCCCCGCCGCCGGCAGCAGGGGCTTTTCCAGCCACAAGTGCTGGTGCCTGCGTACAGTTACGGGCTCGGCGGAGCAGAGACAGTTTTAACACTAATTGCAGTGTGTAACCACCCACGTATTCCACCAACAAAACCCGATTTCTTATCCCTATAGATCGAATCAACATAAAGAGAAAAGGTGCGTGGCCTTCTGCCTACCTCTCTGTTCAGAACGTGATTGACTGCGCTGACGCCGGGTCCTGCGAGGGTGGAGACCACGCGGGCGTGTGGAAGTACGCCCACGACCATGGCATTCCAGACGAGACCTGCAACAACTACCAAGCTAAGGATCAAAGTACGATGCCCATTTGCTTGGCTGTCAGGCTTCATCCCAGGTTTAGCAGATCTTAGTTAAAAAAAAAAAAAAAAGGTAGTTTCTTGGGTTTCCATGGTGCTGGTTGCTGCCTTTGCGTAGTACCTGCTGGTTGACTGACAGAACAGGTTTTCTTTACCGGCCCGTGTGTGTCTCATCTCCAGCCAGACAGCAGAGCGTTAAATCATGCCCAGACAAGTTTGCACAGCTAAACTGTTTTAACTTAATCTCTTAAATCCGTGATATACAATCTCTGATGTACTGAAATATTTACAAGTGTCACCTCAAGCTAAACAAAGGAGAAAAGTAACTTTTGTCTGGCCATGCGTGACTGGAATAGCGTCTGCATCTAGAGAGAAGCGCATCTGAAACATTTCCTCATCAAAGCACTTACGCCTATGAAGTGAAGAATAATAGCTAGTGATTGTAGGGACTTGGAATGTGGTTTCCAGATAGAGCGTGTATCAGTATTTACTCTTAAGTTGTTAATATCTGCCTCAAATAAGTTAAAAGAAAACAAAGCTTAGTCTTGTATCATTAATTCCCTTGATGAAAAGCATTCTCTTGCAGTGATTATCTCACTTTTGTTTTGTAGAGTGTAAGAAGTTTAACCAGTGTGGAACTTGTGTCACTTTTGGAGAATGCCATGTGATAAAGAACTACACGCTCTGGAAGGTTGCTGACTATGGCTCTGTCAGTGGGAGAGAAAAAATGATGGCAGAAATCTATGCTAATGGACCAATTAGGTAAAAAAAAAAAAAAGCCTTGAATGGTAAAAAAAGAAAATGTTTGTCTACTAGAAATACAGGGATTGAAATACTTGAGACTCAGTCTACTGCCTGAAACGTACTTCTCCGCTCCAGCCTGCGTTGGCTGCTCTGCACTGATGTGCAGACTTTAGCTTCTTTGTAGATAAACTGAGCTCTGAAGTCAAAATGCAAGAAAACCAGTAGTTTTTCAGCCAGGCCCCTGCCCTGATCCCCTCGTACAAAAAACGCTTTCTCTGTTTTGTTACAGCTGTGGCATCATGGCTACGGAGAAGCTGGATGCTTACACCGGAGGGCTCTATAGCGAGTACAACCCCTCGCCTGTGGTGAACCACATTGTGTCCGTGGCTGGCTGGGGCGTGGAAAATGGAACAGAATACTGGATTGTTCGTAACTCATGGGGCGAACCCTGGGTAAGGAAACACGGGACAAACACGTTTGCACAACAGCTGTAGAGGAAAGGTGGGGTTTTTCACCTGGAAAGAGGATGCTGCAAGGCGAGCCTGTGGATAAGAAAAGTAAAATTTCCTTTGAGCTAGACTAGCAATTAAAAAATGAAACCTAACTAATCTGAAGACAGGGGTATTCAGACAAAGTTACTTGAGTAATTTCAACTCACTCCCAAATGCTACCCTTCCATGGACATGCGGCTCCTGCTATGGGCAACTGTAAATTGCTGTAGCTGTAGGCAAAAGTGAAGTCCCGCACCTGGAATGGACGAGGGGGCTGTAAACTCAGCAAAGCAGACTGCCCCCATGAACCCAGCGTCACACTTCATCTCCGGTGAATTCCTACGCTCACCTGGAGGTCATTTATATTTGGATGACAGAAGAGGCTCAACAGCTTATGTTTTCTATAGTTATGTTTTCTAACTCACAATGCAAATGAATTCTTTACAGGGTGAAAGAGGGTGGCTGAGAATTGTGACAAGTGCATACAAAGGTGGAAGAGGAGGACAGTACAATCTTGCTATTGAAGAGGACTGTGCGTATGGAGATCCTATACTTCCTTGATGCTCTAGTGTACGTCTTTCTGTTTAGGAACCACTTCGTTTGGAAGCTTCCCAGCACCACCTTTTTTCGTTTAAGTAGTTGTCATCTAAAACTCTTTCACAGTTCAACACCATCAGGCAGTTCTGCAAGATTAGCTCAGATAGATAGCCACACACAATGTCTTCAAAGCCAAATAAATACAGAGCTGCCTTTAGATAATTTACATCTTAAAAAAAGTAATTTACCCGTGAAAGAGTTGTCTGCCTTGATGCGCAGTATTTAAATCATGCTGACTTAATCACAGAAACTCTATATGTAAATCCCTGTATATTTTTTAAAATATAAGTTAGGTAGACACACTGGGAAGGAAAAACTATACTCAATATTTGGGTCTAGAGCTTATATTTAATTCTATAACAGTATTGAGCAAGTATCATCTCACAGCGATGCAGACGACAAAACAGAGCTAAGTGTGGACATGATGTATTCAAAAAACTAAATCCTCTGTTGTTCCCTTGGCCTCCTGGTGAAACTGCTGTTGGAAGTCTCATATAATGCAGTTGCTTTTATCCAACCAAAATGATATAACAGGAATTACTGTGATCAAAAGACAAAAGTCTAAATATTTCTTAGTTATTTAATCAGTCTTGTCTTTGCTCAAATTCCTTGCTTTAATACGTGATTGGCTGGGCCATTTTTCTCCTAAAGCAGCAGAGTATAAATTGCCACAAGCCGGAACTCTTCACTGATTGGAAGAACGGTAGCAAATTCTCTTCCTTAAACTGAGACAGTTACTAAGTGGCAAATCAGTGCCATATCAAATGTTACTAACTAGCATTGGTAATTGCATTTAATAAATGGACTTTTACATGACTGCACGTGTATCATAAGAGCTTATTAGTACGTGTTTCTGGTGGTCTTCTGTTGTACCCAACAAGCAGTCTCACGCGGCAGACCAGCGACCCGAAGCTGGCCCAGGATGGTACTGCTTTCACTGGACCTTTTCTTGTGGAAGTGTTGGCTCAAACAAAAACTCAAGTTACATTACACTACCTCTGCCCACACCGGCGGTTAAGATACAAGCTACAAGGAAGCATCCGACTTCAACAAGCAGGGGAGGGAAGAGACATTCAGATGTTGTGGAACATCACTCAAACATCCATCTCCAAAACCTACCCTAAATCAAACCAACCTGTGAATTACGCCTCACTCAAACTTGAAAGTTAAAAGCTTTTTAGTGGTGCAGAGGAGGAAAAAAAAGTCTTTCCAGAAACTGTCTCTATTATCTGCTACCTTCCAGTCAGTAGTTTCTGCAACTGCGTAAGAAAGAAGTCTGCTCCTACTCAGAAGATAAGTTTGGCAGAATGGTGAAGACCACACCAGAGTAAGACTGCTAGTGTCTCGGGTGAAGCCGAGGTGGTTGTGCTATTTTGATCATTTCGGTCTCAAACAGCACAGCTTTTAGTTTTGTGACAATGGGAACATGTTTTAAACCTGAGGTTAGGCCATAATCAAAGACTTCAAAGTTCATGTGGGCCCAATTTTGGCTTCCTACATAAAGGGATCATACTCTGGTCAGTAGGTGTTTGTCATCCACCATTCACCTCTTAAGCATGAAAGACAGTAATACACATTTAAATCTAAGCAAAAGACAGACTTCCATTTGTCTCCTTGGCTTTGCTTTTCCACATAGTGCCACTAAAGCTGAATGCTGGCAAGCTGCAGTGCCTGCTGTAATGGAAGTTCCACTGAGATAAGAACGTGTTAGTATGACAGTACTGATCGCAGCATCATGGAAGTTTTAACTTGTTAAAATTCACCTATGTAGATAAGCAGAGAGGAACTCAAGTGTTTGAGGAAGCGATACCAAGCTTGAGCACAGAGGAAAGCAGAAGTGTACCTTGTTTAAACAGCTGGCAAATTTGCAAGGGACACAGGAACAAACTGCTCTCCATTACCACTAAAAGATGATACATCCCAAACTGAAGCTCTGTAGGGCGAATTAGTTGTAATTAATTCCAAAGAAATGAAGTCAGGGGTTACAAAAAGCCCAACTTGTATGCTAATTCAACTTAAAATACTATGAAAAGTAGGTCTCATGCAAGTTTAAATGGCAGGAGTTAGCTAGAACGATGGTACATCTGCTATTCAAGGATATGCAAAGAAGTTCAGAACACTTCTGCAGAAGCAAGTTGTGCCCTTTTCAGGCTGTGCTTGAAGCCCACGAGAGCACTGTTAGAGTAAGCTCAGTCGCTGTGCAGTATGTACCTGAGGGGCTGGCGGAGGAAAGGGAAGAGGCGCTCCTTCTTATAAGGAGTTAAGAATCTTCACAGCTGGCTGCTGTTTCAAGAATTATTGTGGTAGCTTAGAATTCTCATTCACGAATCACTGACAACAGAGAAGAACAGTGATTTCCTTTTTAAATGTACATCCACTTAGACTTAAAAATTATACCGTCTTTCAGAAAGCAGGTTCTTCAGAAAACAGATGTGCTTGGAAAAGCACAAGGGGCTTGTCTATACCCCTCACTTGTAAACAAGCAGTAGTTGCCCGTACACAGGGAAATCCATCCCTGTGAACAGCAAGAAAGAGCGGTCTTAATGAAACTTGGAAATAAATCTCTGAAAAAGAAAAAACCTTTATTTAAAGGTAAGTTATAATCTTGGGCGTATCCCCCACTGTTTGGTATCAACCAGGACAGAGTAAAGTATAAAAACGAAGCCACAACAAGCAGTAATGCAGTTTCCGCACACATTCGTATTGTTGGCCAGCAGTAGGATTCAGACATGGTAATGAAACTTACCAGTAACACCTGATGCACCTATTTAACAAAAATAGATTCTTAAAGATAACACACTCACATAGGATTCATCTGTTAATACAAAACTAACCTTGATTGTTACAACTCCACTTGCATTACACAAAATGTTTTCTTCATAGCAGTAAATACGTAGGATATTTAGAATTCTAATACAACGCAAAGTTGAGAAAGAGGCAGTGTGGCTTCTCTGCAGCACAGAGCCAGTCACACAAATTCCTAGCTGTAGAAACCTAAAGCATTCAAGATTTAGTCTTCAGAGAACTATCTCCAAAGTGGTTTTAGTAGGAACTACATTCCCCCTTCTTCAGGTTTTCATACTACACAAGGAATCATTGACAAATTCTGCAAATAACCAAAATAACATTCTTTGAAATAAATCAGTCTCTTGCTACCCCCATCAGAATGTTCAGATTTATACAGAAAATCCTTCAGTATTATTCCATTTTCTAAAGTACATTAACAGTCCTCTGATATGAAGCTCAAGGTCCCCATGCACGTCAATCAAATGCCCTTCTGCCCTTTCTTCCTTGTTTCGGGTTGGTTGGTTTTGGTGGTTTGGGTTTTTTTTTTGCTGCTGTGAATCTTACTGGCGGAGAGTACAGCAAAGTAGTGATCATGTGCTCTGCATTCTTGATATTTTCCACTGCTTAGTTCATCATAATAAAGTTAGATTTGCAATGAGCTTAAAAGGAAAAAAAATAAAAAGTGTTCAGTACATTACTCTGATTTATCTGTTTGCATGTGGATTTTTGCATTTCATAAATAATTAGGATTTTAGGGTCTGGACAGATGTTTTTGTTTTAGGATAGGAAGGGAAACAGTCTGTCGTACACTCCTGTCCTTTCCTTACTACTCTGTGCTAGTTCTCAAAAACCAGTATTTGTCTTCATGTTTCTCACTACTGCCCAGAGATTCTTGATCAGAGGAAAATTGCTAAACATAGGCCCTGAAAAGGGAAGTCATCTGAAAATATCTGGCAGGCATTCCTATTTTTAGCAATCCTCCTCCTGAACGTTATTTACAAGTTGTAACAAATACAAAAGGAAGCAGGAATGCAAGGAATAAATGTGACTTACCTATGAACTCAGTGACAGGATCATGTTCTCCTTCTGTTTTAATAGTACCTGCGATACTTTCGTTTTCCAAGATTGGAAGAAAAAGCTGTACAAAGTCCGAGGTATATGGAGGAGCAATCACATCCAGCACCTGAAAGAGCAGAGACGGATTATTCTTCCAGTTAGAGGGGTAGTAGGGACAATATTTAATTCACAATACCAGTCTTGAAAGCATACAGGTAGTTGCACCTAAGACCTCCTGTTCTCCACACAAGTAATAAATTCAGTATTCTTGCAGTACTCTATCCAGTACCTTAATACTTTCAGAAGTCAGGAGCGAGCAGGACCAAGTCACATCCTAGAGAATACTGATATTACATACATTGCTCAGAATCTGATCTCTTATCTTGAAATATTTTTGAATCTAAGGTAAGCCGATTTAACATTGAAACACAAACAATTGATATTAGAGTTTATTTCTCTATGTTAGTAAACACAATTTTCGCTGCTGACCTCTGTAACAAAGTATCTGATGAGCGAGATATCGGTATCTAGCTTCTCCAGGCATTTGCGGATGTAGCTGACGACGGGCAGGACGTATCCTCGACTGAGTAAGTGCACCATTCTATCCAAGAGAGTCTTCTTCAGCTCCAGCTGATAGTGCGGGGAGGGAAGAACCAACAGATTAGAACTTCCACTCAGAAGTGTGCCGCTTTTATTGCTCGTTCTTATTGATTCAATATCTGCTGTGTTATTTTTTAGCCATGACCATATTCCTAAATGAAACTCTTAAAACCGCTGCGACAGCAAAAGCTGTTATCTTGCATAAGTGTAATTAATACAAAAGAACACAAATACCGAATCCTTTGAGAATCACCTGCTCCATTACATCAAGCTGCGAATGTTCTGTTTCAAAGAGCTTGACAAGAAGCTGTAGAACTTGGGGATGAAGCAGCTGATGGCACGTACTGATCTGCAAACAAGACAGGAAAGCTAGATCCTCAGAACTTCTATTTAAAAACCAAAGCACCAGATTTTATTAGATGAATTTACACTGATGTTCAGTACCAGTTGCAAATTCTTTTAGAAAAAGTATCCCACCGTTTCTTTCTTTGATGCCTAAGTTTTCCTAGGGGAAATAATGCTGAGATGATAAAAAACAAATAATTAACTCTGAATAGAAACAGACTCATCTCTGCGTATTTACTGACTTACTGTACGTGATAGGCATTCAGTGAACTGGATGCATTTCCTATTACAAGCATCAAAACTTTTTACTCTCCAGCTAGATTTTATATATGCTTTTACCTCATCCAATAATGCCAGATGGACTGGGGTGTGATCAGTCTGCAGTTGGAAGTATCGTGGTTCTGACACTGTCCAATCCACCCACTTTAATACACCCATTGCCACCACTGGGAACCTACGGAAAGAGAGATCACTTTACCACAGGAGCGTAAAAAACAAACCCAAAACAACAACAAAAAAAACCCACCAAGTAAAAAATTCCCAGTAAGTAAAAAAAAAAAAATCTTTCAGTATATTCTAATGGTTGCTAGAGCTTCAGTTTAACTTAGAGCAGAACCCATAAAGATAAAAAAGTTCTGCTTGAAAAGTTGCCAGCACATCAAAAGTAGTTTGGAGGAAAGTTCTTTCTACAGACTCCCTGCTCAGCACAAAATGCAAAAAATAGGCAGCAAAATTCACGTACACTCTGAGTTTGTTCCAGTTTATTCAATATCTGCTATTTCGTACTTTTAAGAGAAGAAAGGACACATCTATTGCTAGGAAAGCTTTATTAGAAGACAAAGTAATCTCTCATCTTTTTCCAATGGTAGAGAAAGGCACGTTCTGTGACACAAGAAGGACAAGTTGTCTGTGGAAACCAGAATATTTGTCCTCATGAGAAAGATTCCAAAGAGTCAGATGTACATTTTGAAAGCTGCTTTCAGACCACAACTTCACACGTTCTACAGTGAGGATGTTCTCACAGAGCGGCCCAAAGGCACTGCCCTTTAGCAGCGCTGCCTCTCCTAAATAACACTTTCCTTCCAACAGCTGAGGCTTGGGACCAGTCCCCGCTCACCTGATGCACTGATAGAGAGTGCTCAGTTCTGCAACCAACTCCGATGCTCCTTTGTTCTCATTGCAACACAGGTTGTGGACAGTTTCGATGGCTTTTGAAGTTGACTTGAGTTCATCCTTGTTAATGCTGACTCTCTTGTTCTGAAAAATTGCAAAGTTTGAATGCAAGGGTCAGGAATACACAGGATGCCTGTGGTTATTTAAGGAAAGGAATTGTAACCTGTGATAAGCCCAAGATCATGTTTCTCAAAACTTAGGCTCAAACACAGGTTTCAGAAGAACTAATTATCGATGAGCTGAAGCACACAGATACAGAGATGTTTGCTTTACTTAATTCCCTAAGAATTACTTTATCCACTTCAGAGAATTAAATTCCTCTTCCTCTGAGGAAGAATACACATAGAGTTCTAATAGGACACTACTGCTGCCGATAATCTTGGGGGGGGGGGGGGGGGGGGGGGAGCAAAAATACTCAGTGCACTCAAACTTTTATAGTACTATTTGATCATCTGGATCTACATTTTTTGGTAATTTCTGTTGAAACCAGAAACACTTCATATTAAAATAACTAAATTAAACTGAATACATTGTTTTAAACTGAGCAACTTCCCAACCATAAGACTTTCTCCAGCACAATCAGGCCACTGTAGGTAAAAATAACGCTATTCACAGAGCTGAACATCACCTTTTTCCACATCTCTACTACACTAGCTGCATACGCCAGTATGTGAATATATTTGTGTTTGTGGTCCTGGTTGATCTTAGCACCTGGCTTAAACAACGACTGCATGAAGAGGTCCAGAAAGGCAGGTACTCGAATCTGTGAAGAAAATGAATGGTTTAGAGCCTGAGAATTATGAGAGGTGACTAAAAATATAGTTTTTGCATCTGATATACCTTGCACAGAATGAGGTATAACACACTCCCCCTTGGGAGTACCTTAGACAGTTTTCTGAAGAAACCCAAACTTTTGATGAAACAAAGAAACAAAAAACCCCAAACAAACAAACAAAGGAAACAGTTACAGACTATATTGCTACAGTATCTAAACGCCACCATTCCTTACCAGAACCCATGTTAGAAGGAGGCAGTGAGAAAAGTGAAAGTGCCATCTAAACCTGCTTATAACAAACTGCAAAACCGGGTGGGTTTTTTAAGCATTTTTTAATTTTTGTTAAAGGAAGTTAATTAATTCCTTGACATCTTTATCTCCTATCGAGAACTTTTTAATGAATTATATATAAAAAGACAACTTGGAATGATTAAAAAAAAAAATCAATCAGGAAGCTAGCGCAAAATAGAATACCAGTAGTAGTTTCACATGTAGACATTATTTAAAATTATAGAGGGATGAGTCTAGTGCTAACTTCTGTTTCGTGTTGATACAGCATTTAGCACAACAAGAGCTCATATTTCTGAGTGCTAGTGAAGTTTCAGAGGTTATAAAAAGACAACTACTAACCAGTTCTACTGGAGGCGGGTCCATGCTTGTAAACATTTTGAACAGGACTGTGATATCGGCTGGATTCAGCGCTCCTTTGGACAACATCGCACCAAGAGCCTGACACGCTCGAGGATAGGAGGCTGCAGTACCCAGTGCTAAAGTGATCTGACTAGCATCATGGCCTCTAGGTGAAGAGCAAACACACACAACAGCTTATTTGCTTAATTTGGACGTTTTAGTTTTAGCCTCACTGAGTCAACAAGGCACTTCCTATGGCATGGAGTGCCTTAGGGCAGAACCACTTATCTTGGGCAATTATAGAAATAGGCCTGTATTTCCCTTGTTTGTTTCTAAAATATTTGTAGAATAATAAAAATATTTAATTGTTTATAGACAGAAACTTCAATTCTTTACTCCTCTTATTTCAGGTCTCCCAGCACACGACACTGAACTTTTCTGTTGCTCTACGCATTAAAGCTTGCTACAAGAACTGCTCTGTTGTGGCTAAGAATTCTCCTTTTGCTGGTAAAAGGCAACCAAGACTGAGCAAAAGACAGCAGTTTACACATTCCGGTGACTCACGTTTCACTAATAATATAACTGCCACTTACTTCTCATGAGCATATCGCTGAACCTCCTGGGCAATGCGTCTGACAGCTGACCCTCCTTGCTCTTCTTGAGCTAATATGGACATCATAGATTGAGCAAAGAGATACGTATGTTCTCCGTGGCACACCATCTTCTGTGGAAGCACACATCAAAAATCTTACCAGTCAACAAGAAACATGCAAGTATGCTTCTGGGATTACATTGCCACAATAGCAAAGATTTCACTGAAATCTACTGATCAAAGGAAAAACACCAAAACCAACACACAAACAACTACGCAAGGAAACCAAGAACCCAACAGCCAAGAAGAAAGTACCGAGAAGCACAGTACCGCTAGGCATTCATACCATGCAAGAAGAGATGGCTAAATTGAGAATTTTGTTTCTTAAATGCCAAAACTGAGAGGAAAGTCTATCCTACTTACACTCAGTACTTTCTCTGCAATATTTAAGAAGTAAGAGAAGTATAAAGCCATGCAAAAGTCATTATGCTGTTTCACAACACAGAACACATGCTGGGTTGATTTAGATGGCACTTTCACACTGACGTGGATGATAAAAAACACTATTTTAATTTGCCAGGGGACTGACTAGACTGATCTTTAGATCTTACATTAAATGTGAGAGACAACAGTTCTACCTTCACCTTTTTACAATCCATTTAATAAATATAAGAGTTGTCACATAAGCAACCCAAGCATTTCTTTGTCACAAACTGATCAAAAAGCACAAATTTTATTTTTGAACTCAGATACACCTCCTCCTCCTCATAAGATTTTGTAAGACTTGATAAGACGTCAAGATTCTCTACAATCCTGTAATGATTTGTATATCCTAACCAGAAAGGAAAACACTATTTTCTTTCTGCATAAAAAGAAAAAAAAACTTACAGCAAACTCAGGGAGGTTTTTTTCAAGGTTTTCTTCTCCTCCATCTAAAATTGTTGCCAGAGATGTACGCAGGACTCTGGAAAACACTTCCAGTTGCTGACAAGCTGTTGAAACGCTGGTTATTTCCCCTTGATATCCAGCATCAGATATAAGCTATAAAACCAAAAACATCACAGAAAACTTGTATTATTTACATTTATATTTCAGATATTCTAAGAAGCCTAGAAGAACACACAGAACGTAAGATGTGCCTCTGCATACACTTACTGGAATTCATGTTCATCTTTTAGACTACAGAAAAGGAAACCAGTAAAGATGTAGCAAAAAAAGTAAACCATAATGATATAAGAATACTTCAGACCACAGCAAGATATATAACGTTCTTTCCCTGTCACAGAAACATACAAAGCTGACTGAAATGTTCCATTGCACCAGAAATTCAGAATTTTCAAAAACAGATCAAAGAAAAAAAAAACCCAAACAACCCAAACAAAAAACACACCACCACCACAAAACAACAGACAACAAAAACCCTCAAGAAGCAGTACTTCAGACCAGGAAACTACACTTATCACTTGCAACCCGTAATGTAATTCCTCCCACCAACATGTATTTGTACTGTTCTGACGTTTGAATAAGCAGTATTATGCAGGAGTACATAAAAGATACAGGCAAGACCACAGCCAATACTTGATGCCAGAACAATAAGCCCTTTATGGATATTCTCACTTATTACACTTGAGTATACTACCTTCACAGTAAAATTAAGCATTAAACAGTCAGGATGGGCTTCTGCCAACTTGTAAAAGAGATCTCTCCACGTAGTATGTGCTATCATTTGCTCAAGCCAGGCTGGAGTCTGGAAAGATCAGAACAATAGAGAGAAATGTAAGAATATCTAGATGTCAAGATCATTAAAAGTAAGCCTTTTAACCTCTCGGGAGTCCTGCGAGTTGTCATACAGGACTTTATTACAAAGGAGGATAAAGGCAAAGCTTCTAAGTTCTCTAAGCCTCCAAGGACTCCAGTAAGACACAGCTGGTTTTCTGAAGCCAGTTGTTTCTTAACCGAAGAGATCTGAAGATATGATTTCCCTTCCCCCACCATCTACTACTCCATCGGATGAAGGCATCTGTGTAGGATGCACTCATGTAAAGATAGCAACATGGATTCCATGCACACCTCTCCTTCCTCTGTAAAGATGGAATCTGCTTTCCGAGGGTCAAAATGCTTGATAAGTAAGCTCTTTAAATGGTTTTCTACAGTCTCCTGAACTTGCACTGGCTCAACACCTGTATAGAAGGAACAAAAAACTTGGCAAATGCAATCCAGTCAAACATAGCAGCAACATCTTAACATTTTCAACAAGAACAGAAACTACTCAGATATTCATCGACACGCAGAAGGTGAGAGGAGAGCCACCAGTCCTACTATCAAGCCAAAATTAAGCAGACAGATTTAGAGATTCTCAATCTTTTTTTCCTAAACGCAGACTGTTTAGGATCACAGACAGGTTACACTAGTCCTTTTCCTCTTGCTCTCTTCAGCAGTCATGCAAACAGCTGCGCCAGTCATCTCATGAGACTGTTGCTGGGCACGACACCAAAATGCACGTACCTTAAACACAAAAGAGACTACCAGGGTTGGTGCACAAACCCACCTTACTGCAGACTAAAGTCCATCCTTTTAATGTATTGGCTATCAGTAGCTTTGATAGCGTACTACAAAACAACACACAAAGTAGTAAGTAGTTCTACATTTCTCAATTATCGTAATTCTGATAGTTTGTAAACAAAAGTTCACACTAGCTAAGCACAAAGGTACCACAAGATAATGCTAGGCATGTCTTGCAAGAGGCTGCTGAAGAATTCATAAGCAGACTGGCAACACAGAACTCTTGTCTCAGAGAACACTGGCATCCATGAGAACCTTGCATCTAACCCCTGATCCACCGAAAGGGAACTATGACTAGTAATAAGGTATTTGTGTTTTCGGTATCAATTATATAATACTATTACAAAACATCAAATATTGCTAACACCATCTACGTAACAGTACCTTTGCCCTTGTGCATGAAAACAAGACGACACTATAGTTTATGCAGTTGCTTCAACTATACTACCCTTTATAATACAGTTTGTGGACATTACAAAATATTCATCAACAGATCACTTATTCTCTGAGCAGAATAAACATATTATTATAAAGAATTTAGTCACATACACATACAGGATGACAACTTTATAATGATCCACTTTCCGAGTATCATCAAATTTGTCACCAATTCAGATATTTCTGACAAAAGAAAGACTACAGCCCCAAGTTATACTGTATCATTTATCATACCTGTCTGAATGAGCCACTCTGCCAGCAAATTTACAGTCTGCGCCACTGCAGTGTAGTTTTCAGAGAGGAGCTGGATAACGTTCTCTGGAGAACCTCCTGCTTGGAAATACCTGATGAAAGGATTGGAAAAGAACTATTTGAAAGTCATATTAAAAAAAACCCCAAAACCAACTGAACTCTGAACAAAGGGAAAACAGTCGCATCGTTTATCCGTTTTCACGCACACTTCCATACAAAGTGATAAGACCGCACAGAATCACAGAGTGGTGTGGGTTGGAAGGGACCTTTAAAGGCCACCTAGTCCAACCCCCTGGCCTGGGCAGGGACATCTTCAGCTACACCAGGTTGCCCAGAGCCCCGTCCAACCTGGCCTGGAGTGTTTCCAGGGATGGGGCAGCCACAGCTGCTCTGGGCAACCTGTGCCAGGGGCTCACCCCCCTCAGTGCAAAACATTTCTTCCGTTTATCCAGTCTAAGTCTTCCCTCTTTTACTTTAAAACCAGGACCCCTTGTCCTGTTGCTACAGGCCCTATCTACACTACAGGCGTCTGCAACACATGCCATGCACCGTAACACACATGAGGCTACACTCACCTCTTTAACGTGTTAAATATAGACGGCTCCATTATGTAGTCTGGGGTTGAAAATTTCTTCAGGCATTCTTGCTGCACTTCAGCATCATCTTCTCCCTCTCCATCTTCATCGTCTTGCTATCGCAAGCACAGCCCAGTCAGCCAGCCCCCGTCCCGACTCCCCCTCCACTCCCCTATTTCGGCTGGTTTTGCCCGCAGAAAGCCACACACCGCGGTTCCCCACAGCGGGCGACCCGGGCAAACGCCACTCGCCGTTGTTTTCCCCCCTCCCCGACCGGCCCAAGCCCCGGGCCCCGCCGCAGGGCCCGGCCGGGCCGGATTTCGCCGCCCGCCTCCGCGCTTTTGGTCCCGGCCGGAGCCCAGCCGCGGCTGCCCCGCCCGCAGGCCGCAGGGACCCCCGTGCGAGGCGGGCGTGCCCCGGGAGAGCGCTCCACGCCGGTGGCGGCGTGGGGGCCAGCGCTCCCCTCACGGGCCGCCCCGGGCCCGCCGCCGGGCAGCCGCTCACCGCCCCTCCGTCTGCCTCGTTGCCCCATTCCGCCGCGCTGCCCTCGAAGTAATCGGCGTCCTCCATGGCTCCTCCCGCCCCGCCCCGGGACGGGGACGCGCCGGCCGGAAGCGGGGCGGGGCCGCGCGCAATGGCGGGCGCCGGCAGCCTGAGGCGGCCTCAGCCGCGTGTGGCTGGGCTGAGGCGGGGGACGGCCGCGGCGGCGGCGGCCCTCGGAGCGGGGACACCCGTCCCCTCTCAGGCGCTGGGGCCGGTGGGGAGTCTCCCGCCCCGGGACGCGCTGACAGGGGCGGCGGGGCCCGGCGGCCGTCACCTCACGCGTCGGCGGGGAGGCCGGTGCCTGGGGAGGGGTGGCGGAAACCGGCCACGAGCGAGCGGCCGCAGGTAGAAACGAAATGCGGGGACGGAGAGCCGCGGGCCCGGCGGCGGGGCGCCGCTCCCTCCCGGCCCGGGCAGCCATTGCCGGAGGGCCGAGGCAGGGCCAATACAGTCTGAGGGGACAAGTAAAGTCAGAAGGGAAAAAGAAGCCGGTGGGGATTTAAAAGCAAACTTCCCTTTCCCACTAACCCTCCCAAAGGCTCACGGGGATGGCAGGGAAGAGGGAAAATGGGGTGTTGGTCCCCCTGTAAGGGCCGTGTCCTCACACTGCCTGGGGCGTGGGGAGGACATTGGACACAGCAACAAGTTCATAGGGATGATCAAATGTTAGGGTAGAACTGAAAAAACCTGACAAGTAGGGGGAAAAGAAAAAAAGAACAGGGAAGATAACTTCGGTGCAATCTAAGTGGTAGGATTTTTAGAACCAGATTTTCATGGGAAGGTTTTAGGACCAGCATTGGTGTAACTCTTGGGGAGCACACAAAATTTGCCTGAGAGTAACACTAACTAACATTCTGCCTTTTCTCATCACAAACAAATTTTTTGGGGGGTTACTTTTAGCCTAAGACAGAATCCTGAAGTCTTTGATCTAAAAAAAATCTTAATAAACCAACTGCAGTCCCTATAAATAACACCATTGGCATGACAGTTGCTGGTTTCATTTCTGGGCGGTGGAGAGCCCTGTGCTGCGTGAGCCCAGCTCCACGTCCCCGCAGCCGCCAGGCCGTCGGTAACGGGCCGATCTGTGGGATCTGCTCCCGTACGCAGGCTGGATGCCCACGGCAGTGGCAGTGCCCACCGCGGGACAGCCCTTCCTGGGGTCCCAACCAGGCGGTGAGCAGTGGGGCTGGCCAAGAGGGTCCCCCGCCAAGGGAGGGACCGGGGGGATACAGAGACTGAGGAGGGGATACGTCTAAAGCGAAGGCTGATCATGCAATCTGACCTTAGGCAAGGAGACGGGCATCACTGAAACGGAGACCAAGGGAGAGAAACAGAGTCCCTTTGTCTCTCTTCAGAGGGACTCGCCTTCTTCAGTTGTATAAGAGTTTAACTGTGAGAAAAGGGAGGGTGAGGGTGTGTTCTGGGATTGGGCAGGCAACCAAGAGCATTGCTGATTAATTATTTAAAAGGTCCTTTATTCTCATTCAGTTTCTAACTGAAAAATAATAAAAAGAGATGGCATAGTCTTCCAGGCAGTCCATGAAATTGCTTGGTGGGAAAGGCCAAAAACCCCCGTTCAGAAATAAGTTGTTGTGGGATCTGTAAGAGACACAGTCCTTGTTCGAGGGTGGTCACTGTACTAGTTAAAGGGATTACTGCACTCAAAATTTCACTATAGAAAACACACACCACCACCTGAACTGCAGCAGAGCATGAGTTGTGCTGTCATATGCTGCCCTACAGCGTTGAGGCAACCCTTTCTGGAACATTTCTTCAACTCTTTTGTGAGCCCAGGATAATCTTTTTGCTCTGTCAACAGAAAGGAAAAGAGACTTTTCCAGAATTAAAGGCATGGATTGAAGTAGAGGCACAACGGACACATTCTCTACCTGTGCTAGACGATCGCTGGATTGCCTGCAGTCCGGAAGACGGTCAGGTAACATTTCAACGCTTATAGAAGCACTGGCCATTTTTTATGAGGAAAGAACTGGGAGTGAAGTGACAGGCTGAGGCTGGAGGCCAATGGAAATATCCTTGAGAAAAAGTTTTTGGCTTCCCTCCATTTAGTTAGCAGGCAATTTCCATTTCGTAGATGTGAGAAAATAATAGCGTACTCGGAACAGACAGTGTGATTAACTAGTCAGAACTACTAAGAAAATACCGGACCTGAATTTAATGTATCACAAACCAAGAAAGAAAAGGTATTTTCTGAGAGTCGAATAAGAAACATCTATATACCTCCTGTGCTTCATCAGCTCTTTTTTTTTTTTTTGCTTGTAATGATGTACAGTGTTATAAGATTCTCTGAAGGTGATTGCAGAGTAGCTATCATATTACCTTAACAGAAGGTTCAGAAAATTTAAAATTGGAGAAAAAGCAAATCCAGAATTTAACTAACGTGCCAATTGAAACTGGATGGTAAAACCACAAAGCTGAGACTTTGTGAGGCTTAGGAGGAGATCCTAGTTCTTTACAGAAGGCTCAAATAAATACACTTTGTAGGCCAGATGTCTTTATAGGGGTAGGAGAGGCTTCCTTCTCATGACTGAAATCTGCTGTGCATCTCCTAGGTGGGGTATTCGGATCTGCAGTCTGGAGAATTTCATTGCGCCTGGAGCTTATGGCCTGAAATAGTACATCTTAGCTTCAGGAAAGCATTTTCAGAGCAGGTAAAGGTTTGTCTAGACTTGTAGGACTTGAGTGGGAATTACGCTACGAAACTTGCTGCTTAGTTGAGTAGAAAAAAGGAACAGTCCACAGCGCCAACTGCCAGTGAGAGACAGTGGTGTTAGACATTAATGATGCTAGTAATTTCAGTGTCTGGATCTTAAAACTAGAAGTTCTTTTGCCTTTATATATTTATATCTCTTTATTTTGATTGCAGTAACAGAAAATGATATTTTTTAGTATATATAAAAAATGAACAATACTCAAAGCATTTACTTTCAACTTTCCTTGAAGAGAAAACTAGGGACCTGTAACAGCCAGACATTTGCTGAATAGCCCTTTGCAGAACTGCAGTAGCCAAGCTTTCCCCACTTCAGGTCAATAAACAAGACGCAAAGTCAGATCGAAACCAACAGTTTCAAGGTATCATTTAAACTGTGACGAAACACTAAATGTACCAGAAATTGATTTGGCAAACTAAACTTTTACAACTTTGAATGGAAACAATGCTGGTTGTCTTCTTGGGCTTAACTGTGTTCTCCCATGTAGATTCGTGTTTTGCCAAGTTTCAGTGAAATGTTCATAAATCAGCCAATACATTCAACTAGAGATAAGGTAATAACTTTCAAATTGAGTAGGAAACTACAGCAGCATCAAGTTGGACTAATGAGTTTTGGCTAAAGAGTTCTTCTCAAGCAGAATCTCAAGATTAAGCATTTTTGTTTGTACCTTGAGATTGACAGTTACTGGTAACAGTGTCATTGCAGGCACTGAACATCCCAAGGCTTCGCCAGGGAACTGAGAAGTATTCCGAGACAAAACAAGGTGGTTTTCAGGTTGCTGACATAAGGTCTTTCCAGTCTCCTTCAAATATCAACTTGAGAGTTGGAACTGTATTTAGATCCTATGGATTGCTTAAAAGCACAGCCTCACAATGCCCCAGGTGCTTTTCAAGAGGAGCCTACAGTGGAAACATTTTCTTGCTTCAAAGCAAGTTCCAGTTGATCACTAAACTTACACCCCACTGAAGGATCTCCCGGTTCTATAATGTGTGTAGGAAGTGCTTTTTTTGCAGTTCCTTAGTTGGAGATATCCTGGCCTTTTAGAGAAATTCATTCTCTGACCTTGAAAATTTGTATAAGGATCCCAAACTGGGTCACTCACCTGGGGAAAGAAGAATTTCCCCCCTCAACATATTCTTCAGTGTCCAAGGTGATGCATTTAGGGGTCCTGTTTATCTGGATGTCCCTAGTCCCTTTGAACGTTCGGTGAGGCTGTCTCATAACTTCCCTAGCGGCTCTATTCTCTTCACCAACCTTATATGCTATATGAGTGGGTGGGGGGGTGAGGACAGGAGAAAGGAGCTGAATCCGAAGTAGCGGGTTTCAGGCCACGATGTTGCACAGAAAACTGGCTGTCAGCTCCCCCGTTTTAAATCACAGACAGTTAACAAGAGCCGTGGCTCGTGGCAGCACTGGGCTTCCAGACTGTCTTACACAGATGAACCTTGGTAGCCCAGCAGAGCTTTGTCCTGTGGGAAACAGAACTCCAGGTTAGCACCAAAACTTCCATCAAATCCGTGACTTCACTTTGGATGTTGTGCCTTCAAGCAAAAAGAGAACTGTGATTAAAAATACTCAGCCACACCTGAATCCTCACACACGCTTCAGGGAAGACACTGTCTGTAGCTTATACCGGTTTGAAATACCTTTCATTAATGGTTTGAGGTCTTACACAGACACATATTTGGTTCTATCACCCGACCCCTTCATTTGTCTTTTTATGGAAGCTCTGCTGATCTTGCCAATAGAAAACCGATAACGTAGCGAAAAAGACCTAGAAGGGGCCCCTTCCCACGTGGCCCGACAGTCACAAGCCTGACGCGGTGATCCTGAGCCCCTCCGCAGCAGCTCCTTCCACTGCCCGCGCTCCAGCACTTCAGTTGCAAGAGTGATACGATTCCAAAGTCACACCAAATACCAGCAAACTACAAACAGAATATACTTCACTGTTAAAAACTCCTGCAAAATTCACAGCCTAAAACCATCAGTTTGCGTAACAGAACAAGGGAACCGAGAGCATTCCCAACGTTGCTACTGCTGTCCTAAGCTTGATCTTTCTCCAAACTCAAGTAGTAGTATATTAAAAAAAGTATTAGCCAACTCACTTCATAAAACAACTGGGTAAACGAAACTGAAGAGATACATTCACATTTTGGTTTTGAATTTGCTTACATTTGTCCGCTGGTACTGCAGCCTTAGAAAGCACGTTGTATTACAGAAAATCTCCTAACGTCAGCATCTTCTCCCTCAAAAATGTATCATCTCTCATCTCTTTGTATTTGGGACGATGCGTAAAGGCTTTATTTTGTCCTGTAAAATAAAGATTTTTGAGGCAGACTTCCCAAGTGAAAAAAACTAGGAAAATCTGTAAATTCTGGTTTGGCAGGTGTTTTTTTTTTTGTTGTTTTCCTTAAAATTTTCTATTACATACTTGGTGAGTTACCCCTTGTTGCAGAGGCATCAGCGAGCACCTGCTGTTGCTAACCTAGGGAACTCCCAGAACCGGGCTAAGTTTATAGAACCCAGAAGTTAGAAAAAAACCCACCCCACCTTATTATTTTTATGCTTAATGCAGTGAGACATTAGTTTGCCTCCCCAGCTCCTCCCAAGCTGCTTTTCCAGACAGACTCATGCTTTTAACTGCACCCATTTTGCTCAGCTCTATCCATTAAAAGTAGAGAGGGTAAAAAGCAGTTTTAACTTTTAAGATGATGAGAATCAGGGTTGAAAACAATTAATGCTGAAGGCAGTACTCACGGCTGAAGTTTTAGCAGTCTCTGCAATACACTGAAACACTCCGACGCCGTTCACCTGCCCAGTAACGGAAGCCCATCCCCTTGCGGTGTTTCGCCGGCCGGGTATCGCCAGCACTGGAATAGGCTCACTCTTGGAATGCCTGTCTCATCAGTCAGCAGAGAGATTTTTCATCATCAGAGGTTCAGAAATCCCCTTTGTAGCTTATTTTATATACAAAGACACTTTTTTTGTCAAGATTTGTCATAGAACAGAGACTTTTTCCCAATGGATGACCCTTCAGCAAGAAGAGGGGTACGGATGTGGGGTTCGACTGTAAACAGCTGTTTGCTTGTAGATATCCTTATTGTTCTACAAACTCAGCGAGTGTTTTTGGGATGAGGACCTGTTCCTGTGGGAGATTTCCACTGATAGCATCTATGGCCCCGATCCCGTTTCTTACAGTTAGTGGGAGTTTTATCACCTGCTTCCACGGAAGAGGCCTCCCAAGTGCCGGCATTGTTAGAAATGCGCAGTAGATACAGCTGGGGACAGAAGGGAACTTACCCTCTGCCAGAGTAAGTTACAGAATTGTGTAACAACTTTATCAGTCCCAGACACGTGTAGAGCAGCAGCCCCCAGGCGCGTTATCACGCAGGCGCTGGACGGGCACTGGGCTGCCCACGGGTCTGTCTCCATCCATCTCCTGGGTAATCCCTTGGTACCTTTTGGTTTTCCTGGTACATAATTTTCAATATTGGAAAACAGGATATAATACAAAACATCCTACATCATTTACAGGAATATTGTGCCATGGCTAATTACGAGATGCCCAGATTCTAAAGTGATAAACATTAATATTTCTGTGCGTAGACTTCCTGGTAAAAGAAAATGATCTTGCAGGTATCAATTATGTGCAACACGCTGGAACAGCGTTGGCTTCAGTCCCTCCGGAGTAAGGACATACTCCAGGTTACACCCTGTCCTCGATCCCACGATTCAGAATAGTTTCCAGAGAAAGGAAGATCAGCCCTGAGCCCATCCAGCATCCCTCCAATGCCTCTGCACCCCCGGCTGCTCCCGGCAGTCCCAGAGCCCCAGCCCCAGCCTCCAGAGCAGGGCCCGACGCTTCCCGAAGCAGCCGGCTCTGGTTTCAGGCTGCAGTGGATTTGCCTCTCCGCGTTACTAAAAACCCTTCAGGAGTTACCACTGTTCTGCTGCATCACGCTGGCTGCTGAGCGTGCACTGATGTGCAACTTCCTAAAAGTTCTTGGGTTGAAATAAGTTACTGCAAATGCACAGTAGCTGATTTTGAAACCACAACATCTCTACAATTTATTATTATTTTTACAAAATACCCAAAGTGATCAGACCATATTGTAGGTTACTGGCTTGCCAAAGGTTGTTTTCAAATCAAAACCATTTCTGAGTTACAGAAGTGCCAAAACCAATCTCGAACCAGGTTTGTTTGTTGTGTTTGTTGTTTTTCCTTTAAACCAGCCCCCATCCAACAAAACAGCCGTAGAACTTCAAACAGAAACAAGAGTTTGTGTTGGAAACTGTTTGAAAACCAACCCCCCAAATCACGCTTGAGCAGAAGCAGCCTCCTATGGCAAAATTTAGCATAGGGCAATTTAGTGCCAAGGTATAGACCCTCCATGGGTTTATCATGGAAATACTGACACAACCTCAACTACAGTGATGCAAATGTGCCCTAAAACACTGGATTTGCTTTTATTAATAAAAGTGGTAGTGTTTACATTTGCAGGTATCTTACACTTCAGCATCACGATGAATACTGAGGAGAATGAGTTCAGTTTTGGCTGTAAGGTCAGAAGTTTCCGAACAGATGAATGAGACAGAAGTGAAAGTCCTCAATCATGAAAACAAGAAGTTCAAATAAATAAATAAAACAAAACTAGGAAAATATGGGTAAGCATTAGGTTGGAATGGTTCAATTAACTGCAAATTATGGCCACTAAATTAGAGACAGAAGAAAACACCGTTGCTTATTAAATAGCAAGCATTAAAGCTTTATGGTTTTGTATTTGAAAAAAAAAAAAAGAAAAAAGCAAGCTGTTAAAAATAAGACTTGCATTTACCAGGCCACCAAACTGCATGGACTAATAGAGACTAACGAAGGCAATACCGAGACGTTAAGACACACACACACACTCCAACTTGTGCAACTCAACCATGTTCAAAACAATTGCCTTTTTCCTCACTTTAGGGGAAAGAAAGCAGCCCCTAAACATTTCTGTTCGTATAAAGCTTCGGGTTTCTGAAACTGGTGCTGTCTTACGTAGCTCACTGTCACTATGGATCCTTCTCATCGCAGAGAAGGAGCTTACTTTTTAAAACCTTTTTTAATGGAGGTGCTTTGTTTCCCTGGATGAGAGATTACATTCCTCACACCGCTGCAGGTTTTCCCCATTCAGAGATGTGCTGTTCACACCAACTCCTCCTAGGCTTAAAGATAAGGGTTGGCACTAAATTAAAGATTTTGGCTCCTGTAACTAAAATTAAGGCTCACAATGGATTTCCTGTCCACCAGGTGCGTCCCTTCCCTACCTAGGGGAAGCGCCAGCCCTTGGCCCACAGGCACCGGATACATTCGGAAATCGGAGGGGCTTTTTTCGGTCAGGTTCTGCTGCAGCGCTACAGAGTTCGGGTGGCAACTTTCTAGACCTGCGACAGGAAAGATCATTTTTAAAAGATAAGTAGCAACCGCAGCTAAAATTTTTAGACGATTTAGTGTCTTCTGGAAGATGACTAGTAATTTTGGATTAAGAGAGATGGGACGGTAACTCCATCAGGTCCCCGCTCTTTAGGTGAAAATGGACGAGGTGGGGCATTTCCATTTACAAGTTCAGCCACAGAAGCAACGCAAACTCTCGGTCGCGGGCAGCGGCGGGTCTCAGCGCCGAAAGGCGTGGGACGCCGGAGGAGACGGCACTGCGTCGCCGCCGGGCACCCGCGGCTGAGCCGGGGGCAGCGCCATCCCCGGGCGCGGGGGCCAGCGCCAAGGGCAGGGGCCAGGGCTCGGCGCCTGCTCTGTGTCTCTCCTGCTCTCCTCCTGCAGCCGCTGCAGCCAGAGCCAGAGCAGGCCGGGGTGTCGGTGACGGGGGCGTTGGAGTAATACAGGCTAACACTGTTCTAGGTGGGGGTTACAGCTGTAATTGCTGACTCTGTACAAATTGTACACGTAGGTTTAGACACATGAAAAAGTAACACACTCACAGAGACATAAAACACCTAGGTATAAAATATAAAGCAGTGTAGTAGTTACTAAAATTACATGCTCTCTTATTGCTACAGTGATTTTTGCTCTTTTTCTTTTTACTGTACCACATGTTGTTCTAAGCATATAATTTGCATAAATTATTCAAGTTTAAGAAAAATCCACACATCTTCACTTTAAGCTACTTATATAGTTAATATAAAACAAAAAGGTTCTAAAGTATCTCTTTATTAAAAGAGAAATAAAAAGGTCATTTGGGACTGGAGTTCAGTGGCCGAATCCAAGGGCCGTGCACGCCGTGTCACTCGGGAGGAGCCACCCCCCGCGCGGGGACGGTCACCGACCTGCACCATGCCCTGCGTGTCCGCTATTGTTCTGGTTTGTCTTCAGCAAAAAGGACTATGAATGACCAAAGACTAACATTTATAATTTGTAGCAAAATTTGGTTTATGTAGAAACAAGCCATGTTTTGCATTTGGATAGAGATTTAAATGAATTAAAGCTAAAAATTAAAAAGCATGATGCTGCAACATCTGGTCACTTGTTGAAGACCTCACTTTTAAAGTGGTTAAGTTTGCACAATTTGTACTTTTTTCTTTTTTTTTCTTTTTTTCTTTTTTTTTTTTACTAAACAGTATTTTTCCTTCTTTTATAAACCAGAAAAACTAAACTACAGATAAATTTTCCCTACCTTGAGCTAATGCTGCAGATAGGGTTGACAAAGCTGTACAGCGCAATCAAACATACTTACATCTTAGCTCATTGTACAGGTACAGCCATAATCAAGGCACAAAGATCTTCTACAAGTTATTTTTTTTCAATAAAGTTGTACAAAATAATACATTTTACAGTCTGTACAAGAATAATAATCCAGCAGTAAAATAAAAAATGAGGGGAGGGAGGAAGAAAAAGAAGGGAAAGACTGTGAGGACTACAGTCCAGATAATGATTTTAGAGCAGACGGGATCATCAGTGGACAAACCGAAAACAGTGTGTGGTTGACTCTCTGCCATCACAGCCCACGCGCAGTTCCGTTCAGCAACGTCCGGGGTTGTCTCTCGACCACCGAGACTGGTTTTAAAAATACCCTCCCGAAGGGACGCAGGTGGTGTCTGCACTGTCTGGGTTGCTGTCGGATTGTCAGTATTTCCGTTCAAAGCCACGTCACAGTCAGCGAACCAAACCCAAGCGTCTCTTCAGCTCGGTCTGTGACTTGGCACCTTCTTCACTCTGATGCAGTGAACGATACAAAGTGGAGATCACGGGTTACAGGATTATGCCCACAGCAGTGCTAATTACCTAAAGGTTTCTCTCCCCAATTTCTGTTTTACGTTTTAATTTTTTTATCCCCAATTCTTTCAGGTGCTCCACATTCAGGGCTTTTAATTAATTAGGTTTTATTTCTTTTTTTTTTCTTTTTTGTTAATAACAGTGTTAGGGAATCCTCATGGAAATGGCCTTTTAAGCGTTAGGGGCCATCTCAAGCTGTCCGAGGGGTACAGAAGCAAGCTTAGAAGTGCCGCTATTGTCCAGCAAAGAGAAAAAGTTGAGGGGTGCAAATCAATGGGAGATTCAAACAGTTCGCTTCCACCCTACGTGGGCAAGGGTGGGCCTTTTTTCTTTTTTTTAATAAGGAATAAGGAGTCCAAAACACAGAAAAAAGTGCTCTCCATCACAACAACTCGTATTGGCGAAGGTGCATGCGCTGAATAATGTCCCGACAGTCATTGAAAACCCTCCGGATGTTCTCTGTATCCACTGCGCAGGTGAAGTGAGGGTAGCAGTAGTGCCTTCCGTCGCCACTCGCTGTGCTGATTCTCTGTTCAACGCGAGAGAGATACTGGGTTACAATAAACCGACGGGGGGAAAATCCCGTAATCTTAAAACTCAGACGAACGAAGGCTGAGTTTGTGTGAGTTGTGTTCAAAGGGTGTAACCACGTGGCAAGAAGCCCACAGTTTCACTCTCCCCTAAAGCATGGCATTTAAAATGACCAGAATTACACGGGGAGAAGGCTGCCGCATACCGGGGAATTTCAGAGCTGCACAAGAACTCACAAAAGTGCTATTATTTACACGCAGCTTTGGAGAATCTAGCCAGGCAATTCCTGGTCAATTTGGCATTGAAGGAAGTGGGATTTTGCCTCCTTGTACAAGGTTTTATCCCCGCTGTACGCTTCCCGAAAGCCTCCCTCAAGGTTTTATTTGGCTCCATTTTAAAATGAGTCCACAACTCGATTGCCATGCTTGCCGTTACGAGTAATTGTAATAACATTTTAAAAAATCTATGTCTATTATAGCTTCAGCTGGCCAGTAATGAGAAAGCTCATACGAAAAGAACGTTAATATTTTACAGACGATGTGTCTTTTCATTAGTCTTTATCTTTAGAAATGCATGGAATAAAAATCTGGCGCCATTAATAACAGCAGGACTTCACTCGTCTTTCTATTGGAGGTTTCTTAACTCTTACTAATTCTTTTGCTCTTTCATTAGGTACTGTGACAACAAACAAATATCCGAAGAGCCCCCAACAAGCAGCGGTAAAGCTCTTAAACATAACAGTGTTTTATGCAGGGTGGATGTTAAATACAAACTACACAAAAAGTGACAGCATTTTGCAGTGGTAGAAGGTACGTAGGAGCTTATATTTGAGAAAAATCATGTAAGAAATACTGAAAGAAAGGAAATACTTACAAGAAACTCGTCTCTAATAAAATACTTGGCCCTTGTAACTCTGGGATCCTCACCAGGCTCTGGTGTTGCTGATTAATAATAAAACAAGTATTTGATTAAAAGAGATGTTTCTGGTGATAGCACCTAAAAACGGTAACTTGTTCTGTTTTCTGCTCACATATGATAGAAACATACTTTGCAAAACTGACTGTGAGATAAACCAAACCATAACATGTTACGTAAAGCAGCAAGATTTCAGGAGAACCAAGGCCCGCTCCAGTGCCCACAGCAGCCGGCGCTCGCCCGGAGAGAAACGGCCACAGAAACGACCGGTGGGGGCAGGGGACGCGTTTGGGAGTTGTGTGCTGGGCTCTGCACCAGCAAAGTAACAGCGTCTTGTCACGATGAAATTACTAATATATTAAACGTACGAAAGACAGGATTCTCTTGTTATTAATACCTAACATTTAACGTTACAGTTTGGCTGAAAGACAATGAAGATTACTTCTACTTAAGAGTTTTCAAGTCTTAGCTGAAATTACCAAACCCATTGCAAACTTGAGTAACAAGGAAATGCTAAATTGCTAATAAAACTTAAAAATCTTACCATCATCTGGTGTAGTGTAGCGAGCAAATTCTGGAAAGTAGTCTTCGATTTTAGATTTCCCTGCCAAAACTTTCTCTGCTAGCAAGTCTTGTTTATTCAGGAAAAGAATTACTGAAATGGTCCGTAGCCACCTGTAGAAGAGGAGAAGGCGCAGCTGGGGTCACGCAGCAAAAAGAAACTTCAGCCAGTTCTGGAGACACCAGCCCCAGGACACACCAGTCATTCTGCAAGGTCCCGTTTACACCTGAATCCAACGGCGTGATGCCGGGCGTACGCACCCCGCGTTCGGGTGCTTCTGGCCTGGGCAGTGGGAGTTGCCCACGTTCTGCTGCTCCATGGCCTGGGTGAGCCCAGCGCCGCTTTAATTACTGCAGCCGCGATAAGGCAGCTACCAAAGTGCAACTCTCCGGAGCTTGCTTCAATAGAGCAGCCTACGAGCCCTTCCCTCCCCGGGCAGACGGGCAGAGCCGTGACTGCCCAGGAGCTCGGTCCGCGCTGTGGGACCAACCCCACGCTGCTGCTGGGGCTCAACCCCGGACCACAGCCCCACGCTCGCTCCCGCTCCCCCTTGGTGGGATGGGGGAAGAGGAAAGGAGGAATAAAAGCAAGAAAATTTGGGGGTTGAGGTAAAAAAAATATACATAATAATTGTTTAATAAGTGGAGGGTAAGTGGAAAAGAGAAGGAAACAAAACCCGAGGGATGCAAAGGCCCCAGAGCCAGCCGGACGCCAACCCTCCTGAACCCCCTCTGTCCCTTTGGGCGCTGAGCAGGGCGCGACGCGGCACGGGACACCTCGCTGTGGGCTGGGGCCACCTGCCCGCCGCGTCCTGCCCCGGCACACTGCCCGCCCCCCTCCATCGCGGGGCAGAGTGAGAAACAGAGGAGCCAGGACGCTCTGCAAACGTCGTTCAGCACCAGCCGCAACGGCAGTGTGGCACCAGCCTGGTACCGGTGTGTTACTGGTGTGGCACCAGCGTGTTCTCGGCATTGTTTCATTCCAAATCTAAAACACAGCACTGTACGAGCTGCTATGAAGAAAATTCTCTCTATCCTGGCCAGGCCCAGTACACGCGACTTGACTCTAGTATAGGACAGAGCTCCTAATCGATGGGATATGAGCGATGAGACTCCCAATTCACAGACCTGTTGTTCCAGATACTCTTGAAGAGGTTTAGTGCTTCTTGAAGCCGATTGGTCTGATTGTCCTCTCGTATAACCATGTTGTAGCTACTGCTCGCCACCACGAATATGATAGCAGTCACATCTAAATGAAGAAATAGCCGTCAGTTAACACCAAACGCCAGAGGAAACACCCAGGAATCCCGGAGTTCAATAAAAAGCTGCCAGACTTTCACCTTCATGAAGAGAACAGGCTGGAGTGCTACCGCTGACAGCTTTCTAAGTGCCAGAAATAAAAAAAGAAGGTGAAGCAACCACCAAAGACGGGAGAGGCAGGCACAGAACAGAACGGCAGAAATTGTAGAAAAGAAAGGAACAGAAGCCAGAGAGAGAGAGAACCTGGAGAAAGCTAAAGGAGCATTTAAAGAACATTTAAAAGGTGTGAAGAAATGTAGAAAGCAACTCTGAGCTGTCAAGGAAGGAGAGGGAGGCCCCGGGGGGAAGACCTCAAGGCACTTTTGATCTGCGTGAACAGAACCGCAGCAGCAGCGGCTGCGAGCTCAGGGTTAGCGGCTCTGCCCCGCCACGGCACCCTGCTCCGCGCCGAGTCGGACGGCCGCTCCCGGGGGCTGCTCTGGCCAGAGCCCGTGCTTTGACTGCCTCCCCCCGGGCACCCGCGCAGAGGGATGGGGCGGGTGACGGGCAGAGGACGGAGCAGAGGTAAAACCCTACAAATCTGTTATCAATAGGGCAGAAGGCGATACTGCACAGTCCTTCCACACATACCTAAAGTGTTCAGGTGACACTCTATGACAGTAACTGCAGCAAAACACGATGCATTCTAAGTTGCAATGTGGCTGCAATTATGTGCAAAAATATGATATTCTGATTTTATGCATATATTACTTATCCTTAATTGTATATTTTCTACGGGCACAAACATGTAAACCCTCACTCGGAGGACAGAATACAGCTTGGAATTTAACGCTCACACAGCTGGCAAATAGCGTGCAAACCACCACCAAAAAACCCTAATTAAATGAAGAGAGGGAAGCCGAAGAAAACAGACAACAAGGTACGTTAAGTTATCAAACTTGAACTCCTTTCCATCTACGTTCTCCCTAAAGATACTCTACGCAGTCACAGAAATTGCCATGTCAAGAAAAATTCCATCCCATAAGACTGTTCAGATAATGCCTTATCAAGCTACACGGAAAAGAAGATGGCTTTCACACACTGAGAAACTGATTGGGCGTTAAAATTTTGTGGAAAACTATTTTGTAAAACAAACATAAATTCCAACCGTACCATTAAAACACTGGATCCATTTTCGGCGTTCATCTCGCTGCCCTCCGACATCAAACATACTGCGAAGAAAAACATAAATCCAGTCAGAACATATTTGTGTTTGGGTTTTTTTTCCGCAAATGCAAACAGAAAATGTACAAAATTTGAGGAGTTCTGTGTCACAGAAGCTAAGAGGCATCGAGAATTACGAGAACCCGAGCAGGTACCAGCCCAGCAACACCTGCCCGCAGAGCTTCTATCGCAAACCACGGTTGTGTTTCCTTTCACCAGCACCTGCACTTGAAGGTAGGAAATTCCGGGTGTACATCGCAGGTTCATCCCCGCCCTTATATGCTGGGATGTTAAAAAAGATCCTACAAGTCATTTGCTGAAACGAGTATCACAGACCTAAACTCAACAAGAGCAGCCTAAAACTCAGCATTATATTAAAAGAAAAAAAGGACAAAATACAGATACTTACTGAAAATTTACTTTATCCACCTGAAACTTGGTTTCAAAAATTCCTGATGTCAAAACTCTGCATCTGAGAAGATCCTAGAGCACAAAGAGAAAGTCATGGATTCGACACGGATACTTCACCGTTCTCAGCACCAGACACAAAGCCCCTCCTGCCGGCGCGCGCTCTGCCGCGGAGACGGGGCACAGACACCGTGAAGCTGCGTTTTGGTTTGGTCTCGAGCACGTGCGCTCGCTCGGCTGCGCTCGGCCTTTATGGCACCAGGGGGTGACCGTCGGGCTGGAGGTGCCGAGGGGCAGCAGGAGGGGCCCGGGGCCGGGCAGAAGCAGGCGCCAGCCCGGGGATCAGCCCATGCTCTCGCAGGTTTGCGCGGGGTTGGGGCTCACGCCAGGAGCCCTGAACTGCCACCAAGTGAGTCCCAACCCCAGCAGACAGATCTCTGCCCCAACCGCTCGGTGCTTGGCTATTAGAAGAAGTGCCTAGGTCTCAAAATTTTCCATTTTCTCCTTCAAAGAACCGGGAACTCAGCCCCTCAAATCTTACAAGGATTGGGCTTTTCAAAGATAAAATTTGAAATTTTCTGTAGAGGCACAAAAATGATAATCAGAAGTTGTGAGCTGCAAACAATTGAAATTTTTACAAGTGCTGCAAAATCCTATTAAACCCAAACTGCGCTGGCTGTTACTCGCTGTGAGCTGCACAGCAGAGACGGGCACGGCCGGTGCCGCGCGGGAGCCCATCTGGAAGCCCCTCATTTGCGCGGGCGGCAGACCCCGCGCACAGCCCGCCTGTGACCAGCCCCAAACCACCACTGCCAATCCAACTACAGGCTTCTTCGTTCGGGACTTCAAGTTTTGGTGCTCCTCACAAGGGGTCTCACCAGCAGACAGGGTAACATTTGCGGCAGACAGCAGCACGTAAGCAGAACGGACTGAACAAAAACCGACACGCGCAATCAAAGCTGGGTTCTCCCTCGCAGGTACCCAAGGGCTGGTCACAGGCAAACCCACACCAACCCCAAAGGTTACAAACACTCTTAAACCTTTTACACAAAAGGGCTACGTTTTACCATCAGGCGTCTGGCTGTTTTAATGCTCATATCGAAAGATGTATATATTTAAACATTGTTCTATATGTTTGAAACAGTTTGAAATTTCGGACTCGCCAGTGAACAGAAGGAATTTGGAGAACTGGAGACTCTGGAGCTCTGCATCACTACAGATCAATACAAGTACGATGTTAAAGAGGGGGAGGGGGGGGTGAGAAAAAAAAAAGCAGTCACCCACCTCAAGGGAAAAACCAAAAGGAGAAGGAAGCGATTTGATCATTACACTCAGGGGTTGCTCTGGGAGAAGGACGTAACAGCCAGCGCAGAACCCAAAGGGGCCCTTTTCACCCTGCGCTGGGGGGCTCAGCGCAGCCACGGCCCCAGAGAAGCACCGACTCTCACTTGCAGAAGTGAAAGTAGGGAACTATTTTACTTAAGTAACCACTTAAATACTCACCTTACTTCAGTAATTACTGTCAGTAAAACGTAAGCACTCTACTAAAAGTAAGTGTGCACCAGTTAAACTCCCTCCTGACCCCCTCAGCCTCCAATACAAAACCGATTCTTGTTGTAAAGTTTCACACCTGAAGATTAGTTGCTCCAAACTGCAAATATAATAACCCATACTTTTATATTTTGTTTCTTGAAAATAGAACGATTTCAGTGATAAAAATCCTCATTTATAAAAAAACTCAGATTTTTAAAAGGATGAACGATTAATTTGTTCTTAAACAACTTTCAAGGATACAAACTGCTCGCTCCTCAGCAATACTGTCTGCAAAAGTTCAGGGACATTAATATGTTTTTTGGTTGTTTATCCTATAAAAAAGTACGCTAGATGCTTAATTGCATTATTCATGGGCAGAACGTCAGGAATATACATGTGATTTTGCATTAGGGATTTGGTCCTTAAAAGATCCCCTGATTACCCGTAACAAAATGAGAACTACCATTCCCATTTTGATAAAAAAGAGCAATTCTCCAACAAGGCTGTTGGTACCCAGTCCGGTTTGCGCCAGAGAAGGAGCCGGAGGGGTGTTCGCCAGGAGGGCACGACACTGCAACTGCTCCTTCGGGCGGGAAGCGGGGGCCCCACGGACGCTGCACCCGCGCAGGGCTGCGGAGGAACAGCCTCCCAACGCGCGTGACCAAGGAATTTTTACTGAAGTACTAAACAGGTACAGGACACGGTGATACCTGAATTAGTGTCACAAATGGCAACTAGATAATTAACGAGATAGTTATCCTCAAAGACTGAGAGAGAAAATGTGTGATTCCTTCACGAAACTTTGCTTACCTGGTCAGAGGGTGTATACTCGTTTTGTTTGACGATGTCGATCTTGTCTAGAAAACTGGGGAGAGAAAGGGAGAGAGATTGGTCACCGCCGCTCAGAGGGACGTCCCTGGCCGCGGGCCGCCGTACGGAACGCATGGGGCCACAGGCTGCCGTGCCCGCGGCTGGCACCACGGGGACCGGGACGCGCGTCCCCCGCAGCACCCGTCAGAGTCCACCCCACAAGCTGCTACTGCCCCCAGTAAGCAATGGCTCGAATAAATGGCCAACGCGCAATCTTCCTGACAGTGGGGTGAATATTTTAAAACATTTATCGTCCCTGTAATTCGTTTAAATGCATGAAGTCCCCAACCCAACTTCATTACAAGCTCAGTTGAGAGGGAATACTGATTTTTCTGTCAAAACTGAAAAGGTCAGCTTTTCAGTTTACTTTCTGGAGAAGCAGCAGTAGTAGGGGGAAAAAAAATATAAAAAGATATATTTTATTCAAATTCATTAGGCATTACCTCAAGAGGCTATCCTGGAGTCTTTAAAATGTTTTTACCAATTAACTGTAACCTCCTAATTATCCTTCCCTTCCACACAAAGAGCAGGACCCTGCAGGACCGATCTCTTCCCCGTTTATTGCCGTGTTTCTCCACCCGGGGGGGTCCCAAGCTGCTGTTTATCATTGTTTATTACTGGGACAGCCAGCACTGCTCCTGCAGTGAGCTCTACCCCTAACGTTAATACTCATCACAGTCTTAAAACCAATAGACTTTAAGTTTCCTTTTAAATTCCTGTGCGTGAATCCTGTTCTCTACGGAGCAGGAAGCACAGAGGCACGGAGCTTTCCCTGCCGATGCCCCCCCACAGGCAGGGCCGCAGCTTCCCTCAAAGCGCGTTTAACTGCAGCCGCAGCAACAATTCAAATGGGGGAGAAGGGGAAAAGCCGCGTCCCAGACTGACAGATCAGAACTGACCCCCGGGGGGGTCGCGGCCCGCAGCCCCTCCGACTCGGAATGGCTAACGAGGAGGGGGAAAGCAGGAAAAATAATCCTATGTTTTAACGGCGGCTTCAGTGTAATGCCCCGTGCACCGGGAGCTGGATGACCAGCTTGCTTCAGAGACAAGTGACAGGTCATTTTTGTTTAGTCTCAATTACGGAATTTCAAACACACTAAGAAGTGTCTTAGTAAGCAGGGTCCTAAAAACATGAGACAAAGCGTGAAGATCAGTTCCCAGCACAAAAGGTGACCTGGAGACAGACGTACAAGGATAGAATCAATGACAAATCGTGCTCTGCAACTTGCAAGCTGGATTTTTTCCTTGTCGCTTCCATGTTGTGAAGTAATTTTATTTTTCTTTTTTTAATCCAAAGGAAAAGAAGTAGAGCTCTTTGTTCGGCGCACAGAGGACGTTAACAATCACGACTTCCAACTAGCACGAGTGTTTCCACACCACATTCTCCCCGCAGACCACAGTTTGAGAATCCCGTGGCAGTTTCACAAGTTGGAGGACGCCTGGAAAGCGCTCGGGAGGTGCCACGTCCATAGAGGTCCGAGGGCGGCTGCCAGGCTGCCGGCCGCAGCCCTGCGCGCACCTACGCACTGCGTCTCCCGCAGGGCTCCGCAGGAGGTGGAGCCTTCCTTTTGGGTTTCGTTTTGTTTTGTTTTGAAACACTCTGCTAATCAGCTTAATGGATTTTGGAAACTGACAATTAGAAAATAACAACACGATATTGCTAAAACCTGGAACTGGAAGTACAAACCTCTTACTGTTGTTTATACAGACTATTTTTAGGCCTATGATTTCCTTGAAAAACACGAGGCACGGGAGCAGCAGCACTGCACTGGAGCTGGATTCCAGCAGCAGTCTTCGTGCCAGGTAAAACAAGCCCCGATGGAATAAACGTTTCTTCTTTCCCCCCCGCCATGAGCTCCAGCCCCCGGTAACATCCGACACCCGTAACACCGCTCCTGGAGATGGAAATCTGTCGCCCCGAGAGACTGCCCGGAGCCCACCCCACTTCCAGCAGCGCCTCAGGGAGCCCGGAGCAACGCGACGCGTGAAACGAAGGTTTCCTCCCACGCACGTGCCTTCTCAGAGAATCCTGCTCCAGCAACTTCAGAAGGGGCTAAAGACATTAAAAACCATTTTGCTTTTTGCTCAAACATAAAGGAAGGGGAATATTCTTTCAGTTCGTCAACTGAAAAATAAATGTGTCTGTAAGGAGAAAAGAGTAGCAGAAATTCGATCTGCTCTGATACATCTAAAATAAGGAGCGACAGTGGGAGCACGGAGTTCAGAACAGACCAACGCACTATGTTCAGAGATTTCTAGCTCAACGTTAGTCAAGAGCAAATAATTTATCCAGTAAATTAAACTAATAATCAAGTCAGATGAGAACAAAGCCTAACTCCAAATAGAAACAAATTCACCACCCGTAAATTCTATTTTTAATTCTTGCTGCGCTCCCCAGCACCCAGGCGAGGCCCCCGGCGCTGCTGGGATGGGCTGTCCCGGCTCCGCGCCGACGCGGGGCGGCCACGGATCGCACGGGGAGGAAGAAAAGCGACCTCGGGGAAATCATTCAAATAAAACTCTCAAACCACAAAACCAAATTTTATGCTGCGAGCAAGTCTTGCACCAAGTTACAAAGTCAGGTTTTTTCTTCTGTAAAATTTTCCGAGCGATTCTATGGGAAAGCTGTTTTCCAGAAAGCACATCATTCATTCAGCGTCGCTGCCGGGTCCCACTGAGGGCCAGATCCTGGACGTGGCTAAATAACAACATCGGCTCTTGCTCTGCAAAACACTGTCACTTGGTATAAGGCACTTTTGCCTGTGTTATAAAACATCGACATTGCTATGAGACATGTTAAAAAAGACGTTAGGTCATTTGTAGTCAGCGCCGCTGGAGAAGCAGCATCTCTAGGACAGCAGCAGATGTCTCCCTGAGATATCAAAATGAAAGGCATTAATAAAAATTTAAAACAATCTGAAATTAAAAAAACGTGCTTTATTTTTGGGTGCCTTTCTTCAGCTTGTGTAAGCAAAAACACACGTGGGATGTTTTGAACAGATCTTTGTGAACAATGAAGTGCCTTTAATTTCAGGGGGGCACTCAGGGGCCAGCCCTCACCCAGAGCTACCCAGCGGCTTCCCGCAGCTCCCGTGCGTCAAAGTCAGCAAGTCATACCCGTATCCCCGATTCCTTCCACATTTTTAATAAGCCTATTATGTCAAAACCATGCCCCTATTTTCAGATCAAGATATATGCCAGCTACCGATGTATTCTGGAGTTCTTTCATACAGAGAGCTGTTTTATCCCTCCCTGGGGGCATTTCCTGAATGAACTGCCGCCCCGCTCCCTCCTCCCCACCCAAAGGTAACCCCTTAAATCCTCCACCGCCAGGAACAAGACAACTTCCCCGCGTGGGGAGGATCGGGGAGGGGAAACCAGACCGCCTCTCCTTCAGCATTTCCTGACGGCCTTTTCAATAAACACTAACTTGAAATTTTACTCCCTGTGAGCTGACGAAATGGTTGCCAGACAAGAATTTTTTTTGGCTTTGTGAAGAAGAGCTTTTGTTTTCAGCCTAGAACGCTGGAAAGGTCTCTTCCAACCGACAACACACCTATATTTGGAGAGCTTTATTTCCATCAGATTTTTTTTTGCGTGTGTCAAGTCATAACCTGAGTTTGTATACAAAATGTCTCCCAAGAGACGTATTAAGATCTCGTCTTTAGTGTCAGCAAGACACCGCAAAGCAGGAATTCAAACTTTCAGTCCCATCTAAATGCAATATTTGTTTATAACTTATAACCTTCAACTGCAACCCCGCGTTTGTGAAGTTTCTTGCCTCTGAAAGCCTCAAGGTGTTTTACAGACAGTAAATCAGGCTCACAGCCCACCATCGCACCCCGAACGGCAGCGAGCACCCAGCCCGTTCTCGGGGGGGGCTCACCGGGAGCGCGTGAATTGCCCACAGTCCCCTGAGGAAACGGAATTCTCATTTCCTCCGACTCATGTGTTTTTATCAAGATATTACTAAGAGTCAACCAGAATATTACTAAGAATTACCAAGATTTTACTAAGAACTAAAGTTGTTTTTACCCTGATCACCTATAAATTGGTCTTTACAGTTCAGGTTTCTATGTCCGAAAAGAAGTGAGTGTTTGTTTACTGATATTCCTAAAGACCGAAATGTGCAAATGCCCAGCAGATTTTTGTTTATTTACCTATACCCCTCAGGACTACACCACTAACTCAAAGCTCCCTGAAGTAGTTTCAAGCTGAAAATTAACTCAACATTAATAGTGTTTATAAAGAAGAGTGTATTTTTTGTTTCTCAGATCACGCTTTACTTCTGCTTTACTCCCTTTTCAGTCCTTGCCATAATCCTTTTTGGTTTTGGGCAGGAGCTCTCCCACAGCAGAAGTTAACCGTTAAAATCCTCTCTTGAGCTGTTCCGTCCCTGCCGAAGCCGGAGCCGCGGGACTGGCAGGAGGACGGGATCCCCTCGCAAGGGCGAATAGCCGACGTCTGCGCCGGGACCTTCCCGCGGCTCAGAGCCCTTTGGCACGGCCGGGCTCTGCCAGCGGCACGTCCCCGGGCAGGGGACACCCCGACACCCGCCCTGGGGCACCGGGGACCCCGCTCCTTCAACCCGCGACACCCGCTCCTTGCACCTTTCAGCTGGCCTGGTCGCAAGGGAAGCGGAGAAGCAGGCAAAGCTACAGGCACGATGCAAATAAAATAAGCAAAGATTCAATCTGCTCGCAGTCGTGCTATCCTGCAAACACGGACAGTATGTGAAACCAAACTGGTCATGTTTTTCCTCAAAATGAAGTTAAAAATTAAAATCGGGACATCAGTAGTCTTTTTGTTTTGTTTTTAAAGACATACTGATATTTTCTATGATTTGCAAAGGTGGAGTTTTTGCTGTTAAGCAGTCACAGAAGAAATACCACAGACACGTTACGGGACAATTAAAAATATTCAGAAAGGCACAGCTCTCTTCCCCCTAAAGAAAACTAGACAAGGAGAGGAAAAAAAAGAATCCATCAAAACCTCTGCAATTACTTTAACTACTTCACAAAGAAAATTAAGGGGAAAATAAAAGCTTTCAGAGACAGACGAATACAGTGCTGTAAGAAATGTTATTGGTGTAATTACGAGAGCACTAGATCGCGTGTAAAGACATCTCACACACGATGTTCCTGTAACGAAATTCTGCCCGTCAGTTCTCAGACATAAGGACCCCCTTCAAAACAGTTTTACATTGGAAATGAACCGCAAAATGTAGTCTAAGTCCCGAATAGAAGTAAATCAAAAGAGGATTCTTCAGAAAACTTCCCCAGGAAGCTGCAAATATTTTATTTCCAATTTAAAGGCAACCGGTCATTACTGTTTCCTTATCAAAGTAGCAAGTCGCACAAAAAGATTTAAAGCCCCTCTAAAGCTCGGAATTTAATTATAGATAGCACTAAGGCGCCCATATCCCGAAAAGTGGCTCTCCGGCCGCAGGCGCAGCTCCAGCCAAGCTCGCCGCATTCCAGCCGCCTGGAGGCGGAGGGGCACCGTGGCTCCGATTTTGAAGCAAATAATGAGAAAGCTGAAAAGTATGACTCCATATATTTGGAATCATCTTGTGGTAATCAAGGTTACAGTTCCTTATATGGTGTGGAGAACATGAAGCACACACAAAAAATAGAATATTAAGACTACGGGGTACAGAGGGCTGCAAGTCCCGCAGAGCCCGCGGCACGTGCCCCCGCGGCGGCAGAGCCCCCCGCGCCCGTGCTGCCCCGCCGCCCGCCCGGGCACCAAACCCCGCGGGGCCCGGCACGCTCCACACAGCCCAGCCGGAGGCAGACCCTCCCTCACCAACCGCCGGCCACCGACCAGAGAAATGGGGAAAAGGTAGGAGAAGAAGACAAAAATCTATTTAAAGAGGTTGTAGCCGTCTCTCTCTTTCCCCCCCCTCCGCCTGTCTAAAGTTAGGCTGGCTCAGAGGATGCACCAACTTTCCCAATCAGTTTTACATTACAGCACAAGTCCAGAAATAGCTCCCAGCCGCCTTGGCCTCTAGCACGGTTGCCATGACAATGGAACCACAGCGCTATAAATAGCTCATCAGCACCAAATCTTGTGAGACACATCTGGAGCGGGGCCAGCCCGGCCCCGGCCGCACAAATAAAAATAGGCGCAGGCCGTTGGGAAGCTGGAGCGGAGCCGCGGGGCAGGGGCAGCGCTGGGGCGGCCGCCGAGCGCCAGGCTGCTCCGACGGGACGGCGAGAGGCGTAACGCGCCCCTCGCTGCTCGCTCAACAGCCAGCCTTTCTCCCAGGTCCATTTTCTCTCTTTCCCCTAGTCTGCGGCAAAACCATACCGCTTTTGAACCCATAACAATGCAGCCTTTTGCCCAGGAGACCATTAAAATAAGGAAAAACAGAAGAAAAAATATTTTCAAACCCACCCCCTACCGTGCCCGGTGCCGGTGTGCGGGGGCAGCCCGCGCCCTGCCCGCTCCAGTCCCCCCCTCACCATCCCCACAGCGGCCTCGGCAGGACACCCCGTCCCCCCCGACCCCCCTCCCGGCCCCTCCGCTCCACAGCCACCCCGCAGCAACCGCTCCCTCGCTCAGTGGGGGAGAAGATGGCGTATTTTTAGCCCAGGCTCTTGATCAACCCATTCAACTACATCCAAATTATCTGTGTGGGAACAGAATGTTATGTCAAAAATGTTATTCAGTATATTTGTCAATATTACCCAACAGAAGACATGTGTATAATCAGGAGACTCAATATTTTCTGCAGTGTATGAAAGCAGCGGCTGAGGAATCGGGCTGCAGTTGTAAGACTGTGCTGTTTCACTGGGAACGGTCGGTGTGACATAACGCAGCGAACAACGCTCCCGAAATACAAACTCCTGCTCGCTCCATCAAAACCCAACACAGGCTACAGGCGGTAATCAAAAACCGGCAACTATAATAAGCATTTAAGCCACAGGGAGATATCTTCCGTCTGCCATGGAGGCACCGTGCGCGCTCCGCACGCTCGGCACCATCAGCCCACAGGATTCCTTTAGGTCCCTACATGGATATTTTCATTTCTAAAAATTGTAGAGTAACTTCCATCCAGGCTTAAACCGTATGTAAGCTCCCCTCCCCTTCCCCCTCCCTCCCCACATCCAGTTTGCTCCTTCGCCATCCGAACACTGTACGCTTCAGAAAGCTGCCGTTTTCACACAAGGACTTTGGAAAACGTACTTTATAACATGCAACGCAGCACAATTTGGGATTTACTGGTTTTTATAAAGATACTCCAAGTTAGTTTAAGAGCCTATAATCAACTGCAAGTTTTGATTTAAATTATCCAAAAAAGATTTTTCCTCCTTAAGAAAGCAATTAATACATTATTACGAGATCGCCCTTTCTGTCTCATATAATGAACAACTTTCTGGTTTTGTCCGGGAGAGGGGTGACAGGGAGCAAGCTGTAGAACAGGGAACGCCGGGAGGTGAGCCAGGGCTGGCTGGAAGAGCTCCCCAGCACCCTGGGCCGGGCCGGACAGGACAGGACGGGATGCTGGGATGGGACACCAGGATGGGACAGGACAGGACACCGGCACAGCCAAAGCCTCCAGTCCCTGCCATTAGCTCCTCGCCCCGACCTGACGCTGCTGGCGAGTCCCTCCTCCAGCGATGGCTCTGGAGAGACACCTCCCCAAGGAGATGGCTCCGGCTCCTTTCCATTCCCGCTGACTGGGCCGGTCTCACCCCGGCATTCCAGCCTGTGACTGTGCCCCATTGCCCATTCCCAAAGGAAACCCACCCATGTGGTGGCCCCTGGCACCCACAACCGATACAACCCCCCATGCTCCAGGCTGCTGCCGCTTCCCTCTCGCTTTGCAAACTTGTACCAGGCACTTCCACACCCACAACCACCAAAACAGGCCGATCCCCAACCAGCCGCTGCCGCGTGCCTCCAGGCTCCCCCCGCAACACCCGCCTGTGGATGGCAAATAACCGCACACCAGCCCCTCACCCTGCCCCAGAAAACGCCGTCGCTGTGCCAGCAAGAGGCGTAAGCCCACCCCAGGGCAAGGCTGGCTACAGAGTTCAAGGTAACGGTATGGCTGAGGTCACTGTGCCATGATCTGCCTCTGGGGCAGGAACATGGAGCCAGAGAGTGGAAGGAACACGGCATAATCCCTACCAACCTTTTCTTTCCTTTTTCTCTTTTAGTAGGCTGCAAAAGAAGACAAAAAACATGAGAAAAGGAGAAGCAATTAGATGTTCACGTAACAAAATTTCCCACTTCACTGATTTCTGCCCCTCTTCTCCAAATTTTCTTCCTGAATTTTGCCGGGTCAAATGCACCGGAGACTCGGCTCTAACAAATGATCCCGTCTCTTGTGAAACACTATCACATCTACTGCTTGACATACGGGACCTTCTCTTCTCTACGCTTTAAAAAAATTGTGTTTGCTTGCCTTCATTTTTACGTATCCCCATTAGTGAATCCGTGTTTAGAAGAAAACAAGGGAACAATCAGAAATACCAGCATCTCTCCCAAAGCCGCGTGTCCCTGGCAGCAGGGGGAAGGGCCAGCAGAGCGCGGGACCGAAGCCCCCAGGGCCCCCAGCCCAGCGGGGGGGATCGGGCACCCCGGGCTGCTCCCCCCCGGCCCTGGCCCCCTCCTTCAGGCGCGGGATGGGGTCCAGCCTCCTGCTGCCCTCCAACGCCGCCGGCTCGACCCACCGAGCCCCCGGGCACTCCAGCGAGCCCCCGGGCACTCCAGCGAGCCCGCTCTCTCTTCCCGTTACTTCAGCAAGGGCTCTGCAGGCTCAAGACTGCAGTTCTGCACCGCACACAAGGAATGAAAAGCTGAAGTCTAACATGTAACTGTAAGAAAACAACAACCTGTTTCATGGTCGCTGCTATCTATAAAGGCATCCCGCTGCCCTGGTGAGCGCTCAGGCACGGCTCTTTGCAAACTCCTCTCCCACCCTGCCCCACCTTAAACACCCATATTCTTAATAGATTTTTTGTCGTGCCCGTTTTCTGGAAGGCAGAAAAAGGTCTATACCTATGAACAAGGTCAGGGGTTTTTCTGTCGTAAGCTGGTTTTAGTTGTAAACTAAAGTCACAGCCCTTACACAGAGAAGAAACCAACACCGCTGCGTCTCTTGGTGGGGGGGGGGCTGGGGGGGCTGAACTTGGAGGGAAACTAGTAATTTTTCAGAATCTATTTAAAGTAATCAGGTGCAATAGGGAGCTGCTTAGGTTTAAGAACATCTTCTGTTAACTTACACTAAAGACACTGTTTAAGCAAAGTCATTTAAGCAAAACCCAATATGAATAATTTTTAATGGAATTAAAGGATGCCTCTACAGAATATAAATTTGTTTGAAACCCCCCAACATTTTTGAGTTCAAATCAGCAAATGACTGCTCGCTTCAGTTTCAGGTGTCATTTGTAATATGGCAACAACCAAGGCATTTTACAAGTGTATGTCCCCTACCGAAGGCTGCTCTGAGAATTAAAACAGGTGAACCTAATGGGACATCCTTTCTTTGGGTTTTAACGAGGTATTTAGACGAACCTTGTCCTCATGGTCTTTAGCTCCCTCCAGTGCCATCGAATCAGCAGAACTGCTTTCAGTTAATAAAGACCATCAGGTACGTACAATTTTAAAATTGCATTATTCTGCCAAAATTAGTGACATCACTAATAAATAAAATATTCCCCTCAACAACTGTGACTAAAAAGCACAGCCAGAAAGTAAAAAGTGACAACCAAAGAGCTAGATCTGAAGTAGGAATAAAAGTACACTATCTGACAGCCACTAAATGCTTTATAAGCATTATTTATTGGTATTTGCACCACGCCTGTCAGATGACAAAAGAACGAATAAACTAACACGCTATGCTAGTTTCCATATTTTGAAGAAACAGAGCTATCCGCAAAACCAGACAAATCAAAGCTCGAGACAGTTCCCGCGTTCTTTGGGAGGTCTGTGGCTGGTCTAACCCCAACCCCAAGTGCTGAGAACACAGAACCAGGCACTTCCCCGACTGCCATCTCAAAACCGGGCAACGCCATTTTTCACAGCAATTTTGGGGAAGGAGGAGGAGGAGCTGACACGGTCTGGGGCAAAAAAGGAGCTCTGATCCCCGAGAGCTCCACTGGACCCGGCCAGAGCCTGGGAAGGAGCCGGCCCTGAGCCGGGGGACGGGGACAAGGCTTCGCTGCCTGATTTAAATACACCTGTACAAAGGGCTCGGAGAAAGAGTTCACATGGATTTAACACGCAAGAGTATAAATCCAACGCTGGAATTTTGCCTACTTAGGTGTCATCCCGACTGAGATTTTTTTTGTTTGGTGTTTTCGGAAGTTTGGTTCTTTTGCCAACAGGCAGCAATTTTGACTGTTATCCTGGGCACTGAAACCTCTCACTGCCTTTGACTCGGGACGCAGGCGGGGTCTCCCCGGGACCCCCTGCCCGTACACCCGGGAGCTGGCGCTGAGCACCCACACCGCGGTGTCTGCTCTTCTCAGGGGCATGTCCCCCCCACCCCCTTTTATTTTTAAACATCCTTTTTCTATCTTGGGAAAAACAACTTGCCGGCCCCTGTAAAAGGAGGCACACAACCTGGCAGCTTGTATTGAAAGCATCTGCACAGCGCACACCTCTCCTTCTGAAGTGAGTTAGAATATAAAGTCATTCTTTTTTCTTGAAAACGTTTACTTCATCATGAAATTTAATACTAGACATACTTAAATTCATTTTAAAACAAGTAAGTGATACGGAGCTACAATAGCTATTTTATTCTGAGGGGAAGAGAAGCCCCACTGAAGAGCCCAAGGTGTGCATTCAAGTTCCAGAAAATGTCCAAATTCCACTGAATGACTAAAAGCTGTAAGATTCCAGCAGAGGACACACACATCTTGACCCTCTCTTTGTCTGCAGAGGGCAGTGTCTCATGTTTGCATTTTAAATGGCTGAAACCCTAAACCTAAATTATTTATTAACAGATTAAAAATTTCCACTTCTACACGAAAGGAACATTTAAACAGTCTCAGGAGAAGAACTGAACTACAGCAGACACTAAATATGGTGGGTAGAATCGCCGCAGTGGGCAAGACGAGAAGGGGTCCGAGGTGTTCCTCTTCCTCAGATGCGGTGCGTGTTCCCCCATCGCCGCACGCCGAGGGGCTGTGAGCCCATGGGGCTTTGGCCGCCCTTACAAAGCCGTGCTCAATATCCACGCCTGCTAGTTTGCACAAACACACGAGCCCAGTGACCCTCGTATGATGCCTTACTGCAGAGACGCGCTAAGGGACGCGCAGGTCCCCACAGCACTACAGCCCTGAAGCCGGGGGGCAGTGGGGGACCCCCGCCGCGCCCCTGCGACCACGGGGACCCCGCGCAGCCCGCACCCGCTCACCTATCGCTCCGATACCTGGGACGAGGAACTACGCGGTTTAAGAGTGCTGAAGACAATTCCAGGATTTCCATTTGTTCTGCATGACTATAATCAGAGCTTCTGGCTCACGCGGAGAGCAGCGGCCGAGTGGAAGGTGGAAGAGGCTCCGCTCCGACGGGTCAGACAGGGAAGGCTGGAGAGAAAGCTCCGTGGTTCTGGTGGAAGGAGCTGTGTTCTGCCAGTGCTGACACCCAGCAGGTGCTGATACCTACAGCCCGTACACGTTATGCCATCTGTGAAACACAGCTTTTCACCGCATTTTAACTCCACTTCCTCTACTCAGCAGCAAATTATTAGATGCACCACAGAAAAAGAGCACCTGAGTGCAGCGAAGTTAATAATATGTGACTGCTAAAGACAGCCATTCTCAGTTTTCTTCCGCAGTTTCCAGCCCAAGACGTTTCTGCCGCCCCGAGAAGCTGAGCGCGATGCTCAGGGCTGTGCAGGGCTCCCAGTGTCGCGTCCCCCTCGCCCCAGCACCCCCGCGCTTCGGGGCACATGCACAGCAAGCCCATGGAACATCACCGGAGTACTTCTGTGGATAAGCATATCCTTCATTTTAACAAAAAAAGGAAAATTCCCTCCTTTGAATGAGCCCAATTCCATTTGAGAGACCTGGATTATTAACACATCTTATGATTTTCTGTTTCTTTCCCAAAAGACAACAGAATGGGGAAGAAAAGAAAAAAAAAAAAGGCTGATATAATTTACATCGGGGTGACTGACTTTCTGGACCGTGGTGCCAAACCCCCAGCCTTTCAAAAGGCAAAAGCCCAGTGCCCCGCGCTGCTCTGCGGCACAACTGCTCCTCGGACCCACGCCCGCTGTCACCAGCGCGAGCGGCATACATTTAGTGGAGTTACAGTCAAAAGGTATGCTGAGGAAGAAAAAAAATCTTCAGCCAACAGCACAATTGAAAAGTGCAACTTTTCTAACCCAATCTAACTGATTCCTAAGCAGTAAGCCTGCGGGAAGGTGCCATACAGCTACACAGACGTGTGCGTGGCCACCTTTCTCAAAGCGTGTTTCAGCCTCTGCACGTCCAGCGTTAATCCATCGCGGTGCTCCGGGGTGTGGATGTCAGGAATACACGTGAAACAGTTCAGAATTTAAAAGATACGCTATTTAAACATAGATACTACAACCTGATTCGCCCTGCAATGGGTGTATGTGTAAAAGCAGCATAGGCTTGTACAGATTCTGGTAATTACAGACTTTTGTTTCAAAAAAACACAATGTTTCATACAATATAAACACGGTAATTGTCACTTTATCTCACAATCTACACTGTGATTTCAATTATGCACAACAAAGGGACTGCTCATGAGAACTGAGCTGAGAAGGTAAATCGCACCCCTCATAATAATAGTAACAAGCCTGTGTTCGTTAGTGTTTGTTTGTTTTTAAAAGGTATTTGTTGAATTATTACAAACATCTCTTACAGACCGGTGAAAAAAGAAAAAGGTTCTGGGTGCGGCACTAATCTTACATTTATAAGAGTTGTCGTGAGGGAAATCAGTTTCATATTCTTGACAGCCACGTGACTTTATCAGAAAACCACAGCGCCCAATTTCGGCGTAATTAGCAGGACCTTCTTAAATGCCGCCCAGAAGCAAGCGCTGAGGAAACCAACGCATTTCACATGGTCGGGGAAAGTCAGGGCTGAAATGGAGGTACCAGCCTCTGCCAGAGCAGCACAAATCCTGCCTATTTTTAGCTCACAATTCCAATAAGAAAACAGTTGGGAGTCTAATGAAAATATCTTGGTGACAAATGTAATGGACTGAACGCTAAAGTTACTATTTTTAAATAAAGTTCCTAATTATCTTTCAAAACAAGCAGCAATTAAGCAGCAGTTGAGCGACAGCTTCCCAAGCGTCTGGCAAGGCTGGGCTCCAAGCAGGGGGAAACTGGGAAGTGGCTCAACACCTCTCTGATCCGAAGAGTTGGTTGAGGGCCAGGCTCGGGGTCTGGTTGGGTTGGGGTTTTGTTAGTTTAACGAAAGCCGTTCTGCTTTGACCTGTCCAGTCCTGCCCTGTTTTTCCCTGCCCGCTCCCCTGTCACCCCGCTCCGGAGCAGGGACCGGCCCCACAGCTCCCAGCGCGCCCGCGCCAGGGGGAGGTGGGCAGGAACCCCGAGATGGAGCTTGTCGTGGCTGAAGACAGCTGGTGGGAACGATAAATGGTACCAAACTGCTCGGACCTTCGAGCAGTTGAGCCCCGTGGAGGAGAGGTGGGTGGTGAAGGACTCGGGAGGCGATGGCGAAGGGTCAAGGATCTCCCCTACCAAAGAGCTCTGGGAGCACAGAGCAATTCAACACGCAGCACATCCGTATCTGCAGATCTACTGAACGAGCCACAGGAATCACCATAAAGCGAGTTACAATCTGACACGTTCTTCTCCGAACAGCTCTCTCAAACTAGACATTTTAATTACCAGTTCCCTTGATAACACACTGTGACAATAATGAGTATTTTATACTTGTAACCTCACATAAGACTATTCCACACTTCACACATACTGCACGCCTTATTTTTGAAACAAACTTTTTAAAATAAGGGTAGAGAATTACAGTTAACATTTAAAATACATAGATAACATACTAATATCTACATTTTAACGTGACATAGCAGGATCCTAGAGTCTGGAATGCATTTGGGGAATATAGCATCTGTGCTGGTAAGACAGAAGATCTCTAAATCATCCTCTCACTCCTTCCACAAAACCACTTCATCACATCACGATTCCTGATGACACTGCAATACTTCTTGGCATTAGCACCACGAAAGATTGACCAATAACATCCTCCCTGCATCTGATTTCACTTAAAACCTCACACTATCCAAAATCATCCAAGGGTTTTTGCAGATGTGAGCTTTTACATTCTTCTTGAAGAAGAGACATCACGACACCAATTAGCAAATGGGGAAACCAAGTGTCACCCAAGCCTGGCCTTCGCTACCCAAAGCCGTGTCTCTTAAGGCAGTCCAGCCGGGTGGAAGAGGTGAGCAGCGCGTCCCCCGGCAGCGGGGGGCACACGGTGAGGAGAAGGCTTCCAGGCTGGGCCGAGAGCAGAGCTGAGACTGCACCTCAACTGCAAAACCTGCTCCTCACGGCACAGGGTCGGACAGGCAGAGCTAACGAAGAGACCAAAATAAACCATCGGTGGACTCCAGCAAGACCGGTTCACTCTTGAGACTCAATCTGATGAAAGAACACCCAGAGAAGAGCCGCACTCCTTATGAAGCTATGTAAGAAGGTTGTCTGGCCAGATACGAAGCTTCTAGAAGCCTAACTTTTCCAAACTGTCCCTGACTTTAATAACATCATAAATGAGTAATTAAAATCCAACTGAGATACCTTAACAGCAAAAGTGGCGGACAGTGTGTTCCAGACATGGTCTTTAGCAACTTTGCAAGCATTACCGATGTTGTCAATATATGAACAAAAACGGCAAATTAACACAATTTGCAGGGATTTTGCATGTGTGTTGCTACTTCCATTTATAAAAATTACTTAGGCTTCAGAAGGTTTTTTGGTTTTTAAATTGTAAAACCACGCCTCTCTCGGCAAAGACCACAGAGCAGCACCTGGGCACTGGAGGGTGCTGGGTGCTCCCCGGGCAGCCCCCGCTCCAGGCTCCGCACCAGGCCTGGGGGGAACGGGAGCCCCCGCAGCATCCCAGGCACCTCACAGCCTTCACAGAACACGTACTGGGCAGCCAGCACGTCTCCAGTCTACGTTACCAAAACCCCTCACTTGCACAGTGAACGCACTGCCGGTTAGCTTTATGGGTGGATATCCTTCTTGGAAACTTCCTTAGTGTACCACTGCACCAGCATTAGGGTACCATTATAGTTAACACAGAATTACATTTAACTATAACAACGGATTTTAACACGTTTCAGCTACAAAATCAATGTATAATCTACTACAGAGTAATCAGTTCAAAGACGGTATTTCAAATCAGAAAACCTATCAATGACATCCTGCCTACAAAATTATTCTTAATCACATGTAAAATTAGCTAGCTATTTGTTTCAGTTTATTTAGGACTTAGTCACATACTATAAAAACATACTCGAAGGGTATGTAAGCTCAGCCTCACTTTGATAAACTTGTTCATTTAATATGAGCTTAATCTATTTTTTAATTTTCAACCCACCCCTCCCCAAGCAAGGATTTTATGACCGTGTTCTCTGCATGCAGGCACACGGCTCAATACATTTTTGAGCCTGCTGGGAAATTTATACCAAATGTACTGCAGACATCTTTGTCCGGGCTCTCTCAAAACCAGTAAATTCAGCAATACCTGTGAGTGCAGGCAAGCACCCAGACCAAAGACATTTAGATGTAAGTCCCCAGCAGAGGAAAGGCTCCGGTCTACCATCAGACAGTGGAGCTCCCAGGAGAGGAAAAGGAGGGAGAGAACGTACAAGTCCACGGCACCGAGTGCTCGCTCTCCCTGGCGCTGGCAGTGACGCATCCGCAGTGCTTCAGCCCAGGGAATGACTGGGAATCCAACCCGGCGCTTCACGTGGCACCGGCAAATGCATTGGCCTCATTTCATCCTTCTGTTAGGAATTTTCTGTACTCCTATGTTTTGGAACACTCTTGCTTTTAATTCCTTTTTTAAAAGCAAGTCTTTAATAAGGTTTTACAATATCGTTTTAGGTCTTAGTTTGATAAAAGCATTCTCCTAATTGTCGTCATCTAATCTTGAAATGTTCCTTTTCTGCAGCGATGCAGCATGAGCGATAAGAGCTCTCATAAAGAAAACAACCACCCGTGCTCCAAAAGCTGCCATGCTTGCTGACGGCGAACACCAGGAACAGCAGATCCCAAGGTCAGGCAACACGTTCCAGCAGCTACTCGCCCACCACGGCCAGGAACTGCAAAATCCTGAAGACAGCGGTCGCACCAGCTCTGGCTACAGGCACACCCCTGCAGCGAGCCCTCTCTGCCGTGCCCCTGGCCACCACCCCGCACCGCAGGGCTTCCGCTCCCTCCGTTAAACCCACCGGGCACGGGGTCTTACGTAGGGAATGCAGAAGTGATGCCACGGGCACCGCACTCCTCCTTTCCTCAAGAACTTTATAGCTTCCCTGAATGCTGCGCCTGCAGCCCTTCCTCCCGCGGGAGGGATTCCCAGCGAAGGCGAGTCTGCTCTCCCGCTTCCTTCTGCATCCCACCGAGCCGTTCCCATCGCGGCCCAAACCAAACCTCAGCCAGGGCTGCTGTTTGCACAGGGGGGCGGGGTGCAAACGCCTGGCAGGAAAGGGGGAGTGAAAATTAATCCTCAGGAACTAATTCAAGTTTTAACAGTCGCTTTGATCGATTCTCAACACTCGACAGCCCTGGTTTTCACACCACTACAGTAATCCAAGACCACTCTGCCATTAAGCCTGATACCAACAATTCAACATGTTGTTTGCTCTGTTTTTTAATAAAGTTAAGGGAATTTTGCAGTAAAACTGAGCACATTTTTTAAATTAACGGGTAAAACTTCAATAAATACAAAAGCCTAGTACACCCCAGGTGCATGACAGCCTTACAGAGTTTACACAAACACAACTCCTCCTCTTCTTTTAACTTCCCATCGGTCACACACCGACTGACCACTACCTGTCCTCACAAACCCCAGGGCATTTAAGGATTACTGCCTACACAATACTCCACTATTTTCCTGGTTCAAATTTACTCAAAGCACGCGTATTTTTTTTGAGAACTGAGATTATACAAGAAGTTTCACCTGCAGCAGAGCTATTTTTGGGGTGAATTTGTTGCACTTTTCCTACCGTAAAAAAGTATATTCCGTGCCTAGAGAAAATAAATTTAAAAAAAGAAAAAAGGGCAATACTGTACAGCAAAGGCAAGCCAAAGAACTCGAGCTCTGAGCAGTTACGTAGCTCCCCAGCTGTCTGACTTTCTGAACATGTCAAACCCCGTCGACGGCTGGGTCTCTGCTGCAGCAAACTCCAATGGAGTGTCACCACCCTTGCAGCAGGGGCCCGACACGGCGTTACCACAGCAGCGCGATCCCCTCGTCGCTCCAGGAACGCGCAGCATCGCTCAAAGGCTGCGCGGCTCTACACCACAGAATCCTTGCCATCAGCGATATTTGTCGATTAACCTGTTGCTAATGAATTAACTCACAATCGGAGAAACTCCACCTACTTGAAGAGAGTTCCTGTAGGGATGAACCCAGGCTACTGAAATTTTTCCTAATCTTTACAACCATGAAATAAAAACAAAATTGTGTAGTAATGCTACGTTAGTAGCTGCATTTAATGATCTTGTGTAACACTGCAACATACTGATTTCTTGAATGTGTTACCTTGTGTCGAGTCTATGACAACACTGATTGATCACTCAAAATGGATCGCGCATTGGGTCAGGGCTTTGAATGTGTACATGAAATCTTGTTCACTAGTGTATTAGTTGTTTCAAAAATATCGGTCATTTTAGTTACACGGAAAACGATTTATGAAGTCTCAAAATTCAACAAGTAATCAACCAAAATAATCAACAAAAATCAACCCTGCACGCCTCCTCGATTAAAAGCTGGAAACACTGCTTTTGGAAGCGGCAGCTCTCTGTTTCGCACACCTGCCGCAGGTTCAGCCGTAGGTACAGGCGTGTACAGCCACAGCCACCCGCGGAACCAGCACCCTGCCCCTGCACACACTGACTCTCCTGTTACAAACCTCTCCCTGTCAGCAGAGCAAGAGGCCAAGACGACGTGCACAGCGCCTCCTCCAAAAGCCCCAGCGGACAGGAGAAGGAAGGAGTGGGAAGGAACAGGGAACCTGTTGCCATTAAAGCGCAGAAATGAGTAAAAGTTAAATTAACAGAAGGTTCTGGCTTACATTCCATCTCCTGCTGCACTGCATTTCAACTCTTGCCCTTCACCCACAAAGAAATTCTGCTGCATTTGAATTTGTACCTTTGAAGAACAGTGCGACAAAAAGCAAAGCAGAAGCACGGACGGGTATCAGAAATATGTTGACTAAGAAAGTCCAGATACTACTGAACCAAGCAGACTTGAAAATACGCATCTGACGTTTGCTTTAAAAAAGCTCAAGGTTATTTTATTTTCTTCTTTTGAAATAGAAATCTTAGGGCTCGTGCACATTTTGTCATTTATCTGTATTATTTCTTTATTAAAATCTTTAAAATCATTTGGTGATTTAAGCATAATATTCTTTATCAAACAACACGCTTTGCCGTGTTTACCACTGGTAACAAGGGATCTGTTATTCTCTTTAGTGAATTATTTTAAACTCTGTGTTAATTAACTCTATGGGTATAAGCAAATCAACAAGAAATTGGGCTACAGAACAAGTTTGTCTGCAGAATTCTGAACGGTGGCCAAATACTTTTAGTACAGAATTATCCTGTGAAGCTGCATCATTCTTCGGTTCATATGCTAGTAGTTACTCATACATTCACGTTCTTTGATAACATCAACTTTGGTTTTAAAGCAGACTATTGAAGTAAAACATCAGCTAAGAGACACATCTGAGCAAACTCCCCGCTGGGCTCCACACAGCGCTCCTCACTGTGTAAGTGAAGCGGCAACGCGCCGGGGATTTACTCCTGCCTCATGACGCTCTCTTGATGCGCTTTTGCCATTCAAAATGAAACGTGGCTGTCAGAGGAAAACAGCAATCCACCGAACAAATCACGTCGAGGTCTACTTACGATCACAGAGGAAATCTACTATCTTATGGACAAATTTTGTTTAAAGAAAATGTTAACATTCACGCCAAAGTTTCAAAAGACTCCTGAGCACGTGTGTGCCTACCCTGAGCAAATTCTGTGCCCGTGCATTTGTCACCGAAGCAGAGAAGCAGCGTGGTGTGAGCAAACGCTCCGTTGCAGGGGAAAGGAATTGTGTCACGCACTGGGAAACGAACATCCCTTTCCACTAAAGCAGACACCCCTGAAGCCCACCAGCAGGAGGGTTACCCGTAACTCCCCCAGGCCCTCCCAAAGGAGACGCTGACCCTCACAGGCTGCCCTGGGCGCAGGGCTGGCTGGGGAGAGGGGGAAGCAGCTCCCCCCAGCCCCTCCACGTTCCCCCGCCAGGCAGCCCTGTCTCCGGCCGAAGGCAAGTCCCCGATACTCACAGCCAGGCACGGAGAGGAAGCTGCATCTGCAGCCGAAGGCCAGAAAGGAACTGACACAGTCACAGATGTGTGGAACAAAGGAGAAAGAAGTGGGAAACGGAGGGAGGCGATGGCTGCGGGGGTTACAAGCGGCAGAGCGAGTGAGGGGGGAGGCAGAAACCGGATTCCTGCAGCAAGCGGTTAAACCCCTTCATGGGGATTCAGAAGGATGTGGCGGGCATCGCACAGACCTCAAAAGCCTGTGGTATGACTTCTTAAATTATTCACGTTTTGCACTTGTAAAGGTCTTTCTGCCACGATGGCTCATCACTTTCAGTATTTTCACTTATCGGTGCTCCTAATCCGTAAGACTCAAGCGAGTATTCCAGGACACTTTTTGTTTTATCTTGCTTCATACAGGTATGTAATCTATTTTGAAGACAGAGAAGTTTATCTGGGGTTGAGTGTAGCTTGGCATTATGAATTTATGATTAGCTGTGACAACAGTGGGAACATGTGTTGGATTCATAATCCATTTATTGGCTAAATTTAGGTAATCTGGTTTTCACAGCACTTGCCAGCAGGCACATCCCTGCCATCGCCACTCAGCAAGAAAGGGCAGACGCATGGAGTAGTTCAGTATAATTCAGGTTACTAATGCATTTGGACTCATTTTGTTGGTAGTGACTTCACTAAAGTCATGCAAAGACAGGACTGTGCTTCCCCTCATCTACAGCGACTTGTTTCTGCACCTAATGCCCCGTTGGACTGCGGAGAAAAAGATAACCTGGGCTGTATTTTATTTTTAATTAAAATTTAACCTTGTTTAAAACATGATCCTCTGTTCCCTCAGGGTGAAGAAGAGTAGGGAGACGACCCTAATTCAGTGTCTCTAAGCGATCTGGCCTAAAGTAAGGTGGGTTTATAACCAAGAGTAAGGACTAGAAGCTGGATGATCCAGGTCTCTTCCTTGGCTTGCCAAAGGATTCACACAGCAGTAGACAAGTGCATCAGTTTTAGATCATGAAAGGGGACCTGAATATTATTCTTCCTCACGGGAATGTTTAACAATATAATTGTTAATGTCCGTAAGAAGCTCATGTATGCCAGGAATATAGGCCAGGGAAATTCCTGTCCTGTTGAATGTGTGTGCGCAGACATTGCTGGCAGAGCTGGAGGAGACAAGAGCACTGACTCTGCCAAAATCACATCGAGTGGAAGGAAGGAAAAAGAAAAAAAAAAAGTAATAAATAATACGGAAAAGAAACTAGACTAACAGTAGTGCCACTGATAAATCAGCCACTATTTAAAAAGGTGAGACTTTCGGCAGACTTTACTGTATGTTCCATGAAGGGAACTTTGTCATGAAGTGAAATAAACATGGAAGAAAATCATTAAGTGCTCAGATTGGGGCTCTTAATTGCTCTCTACAAGTCAGCAAATCCAGAAATAAAACACACCATAAATCTTAATAAAAATATGAAGAATTTACAACCCATAACAAATTAGAAATTAAGAAAACAGCGCGTCCACATCTGCTGATCCTTCAGCAGCCCCGCACAGCAGTCGGCTAATAGCTGCACTCCCCCCCCTTTCTTTGATAAGTATTTTAAAAACAAACATCTTAAAAAATACTTCTCATAAAGCTCTTCTGCAGCAGCCTGGCACAGTTTCAAGCTATCGGAGCAGCCCTGCTGGTGCTGGAGTTGGAGGAAGGCGGCTCTGCACCGGGGTCTCCCCCAGCCCCGGCTCGCTCCGTCCCCGCAATGGCAGCAGAGCGGAGAAGGGGCTCCCTCCCGCTGCCGCCAGCCCCCCCTCACCCTTGAGACTGTCTCCCACATTATTCCCTCTTCCACCCCAGGCAAAAGCGGGAAGCACCAGCTAGGAGACACATGGAGAAAGCACAAATCCCAGCTGGTGGCCGATGCCGATGCCGCCCAAGGAGCCGTGGGCACAGCCCGCTATCAGCCCGCCAGGCAAAAGCACCAGGAGGGTCAGTCACGCACCCGGGCCGGCTGCTGGCTTCCCCACAGCCAACCCAAAGGCTACTGACAGCACAGCCATTTTCTCCGGGACACCACAGACTCTGGGTCAGACCGCACAGGACGGCACTGGCATCCCTCATTCCTCGCACCACATTCCTACGGGAGAGATCCCACTTGCCCTGACTACTCTGCCGCACATTTGCGAGGCTTTGAGAACACAACTCCTCAAATGAAAACCGAGGTACAAGCATTAGCAACACAGCACTTCAAAGAGATCATGTTTGTTCATATTTGACAGAAGGCATATATTTGACAAACAGGTCTTGGCACATTGCAGTGGAAATGGCTCCCATATTCTCAATATTAAGTAATATATTCTAAATAAAATGCAATCCTGTGCCTTCAGGGAAGAAATATAAGGGACGGTAAATCATTTATTTATCACTGTTTGGGGTTTTCTATATTCTAGACGCTTCTGCATTCTTCTGTTTATTACTAGCCAGGAGCGGTATCACATGGCAGCCTCAGTACAAACATTCACTCTCTTCCGTGAGCATCCCCACAAGACGCGAGAGCAACAAAATGTGGTCTCCTCGTAGAGAACGCGCCCTCCTCACAGCCACAACTCATTCCCCTCAGAGAGAAACCGGTGGCAAGCTCGCAGGCCACGTTGTTCTAAAAGCAGAATTGAAACTAATCCCTTAGTAAGTCCAGCTAAGAAAAGGGAAACGTCTCCGTTCCTTTCTCTGCCCCTCAAGGCTGTCGCGTAGGCCCAGGCAGGAGCACAGTGAAGCTCAGGAGCAGCAGGGGCAGCTTCTCTTCCAAAGCGAACAGGGCTCCTCCAAAGTGACACTTTCAGGTCGCCATCGAGCTGGAGGAGACAGGGCCGGACCCCAGCAGGGCCTCAGCAGAGGCGGCGGCTGGCCGGGACCCCCGGCTTTCGGCAAAGTCGCCTCTTCTGAGCCAACGCAACTGGGAACTTGGTGGAATGACGGTAACAGTGCACATTAACGTTCCTGTCAGCAGGAAGCACTGTAGTATTTAAAGTTACTGCTCAGCAGCAGGTGAAAAACACCATTTCCAGACTCTAAACACCTACATTGAAGCTAGGTGGATACAACATGGTAGGCTGAGAATTACGTTCATTCCCAGTCTCCTGGGCCAAGCCGCAAGCTTTGCCCTCGCCCTCCGCTCGCTGGGAGAGCTCCTGACTCACCAGCCAGCCCCCTGTTTCCTCAGCACAGACTCTGCCAGAGTCTGAGCCTCCATCTCCCCAACATCTCCCCCTCCATGCTGCCCCAGCGCCCCGCGGCCATGCCACACCGCCCTTCACGCTGCCGAGACCTTCTGCGGGGCCGCGGCTGAGCTGCCTACACGGAGAGAACCGGCGTTTATCCACGGAAAGGGGCAACGTCGAGCAGAAGGGAACTAGGTGAGTCCTCCTGGCCCTCCCAGGACCTCACTGCCACCATGGCACCACTATGGGACAGTGGCCATTGGGGAGAGCCGGGGCTGGCGCCGGTGTGCCCAGGACAGGGGACATGGGCCATCCCGCCGCTCCCCGCATCCCCCCGTGACTCCGCACACCTCTCAGGTGGGGCAGAAACGGAAACGAGTTCCGTTTTGATATCCACATCTCCGAACGCCAAGCAAAGCCCTGTGGGAGACAGACTCCTCGCTGCTCCCTGCTAGAAGACAGACAACATGGGGTTTGGAGCAGTCACGGAATCTCCTTCAAAGCTTCCTATATATAACCGTGTCACTTCCAAGAGCGAAAAAACCCTTCTTTTTTAAAAAAAGCAGGATGTTAAATGAGTCCACACCAAGACAAACTTCACACTAAGCAACTCACACTTCAAAGAATGACAGTTTTAAAAAAATTAAAAATTTTACCAACAACTATAAATGTTAATTTTTGTGAACAAGAAATATTGTTTAGAGTTTTCAAGTAATTCACTAACTAAGAATCCATTAATATTTAAGAATTTATTCAACTTCAAGAGCAAGAAGGGATTTTTGGAAGCTGGATTGATCTCGAAAGCGAAAAGCCACCTTCCCGCCTCCCATTCTGAGTATGCTTTTCTTGTTTTAAGCAGGGACTTCGAAAGGGGAAAGTGTTAGGAACCCAAGACTCTTCTCTGAAAGAACTGACAACTCCAGCACAGTTTGTTCCACTTTCGCTTTTAACTTCTATTAGCCCTAATGACAGTAGCTTGCACAATCAAATTAGGATAGTCTTCACTCGATAAATCTCAGCTACGTTTTATACTTTGCCTTTGCTACATTTTTTTTAAGAGTGTGCTCACCAGGCTCATTTCCAGGTATCAGTCATGTCTGATTTTACAGGAAGTAGTTTTTGTCAGCTCTCTTGAAAATTTAATATGATAAAAACAAGTTCAGAATTTCAAAGTGATGTTAACCTCTAAGCAAACGTTTTGATGTTTAAAAACTCTTACTTTGCATATTCTGTTATTAAAAACACCACCACAGCACAATCAAAACTGCCAGAATGGACGAGAACCAGCAAAACTAACAATTAGAAAGCACCTTCTGCAAGAAAATAATGTTGTGTGCTTTACTATAAAATTGAATAAATATTAGAATTATTAAATATTTTTAGAAGGAGACAGCAATGGTATCTTAGGAAAAAAATAAATCTGTAATTTGCCAGCAATGTTCAAGGTTTATTTTTGGCTCAGCAGCCCACGATGTAGAATTAAGTGTTCCACTAGATGGAGCAGGACGGTAAAACCATCATGAAGGCCACCCCCCTTGCTGACCCATGAAAAAGTCAACATCCAGCAATCAGGGATGATAAGAATTCTAGCTTTCTTCTGTGCATTCAGGGCAGAACAAAATTTGTTCCTCTTCCAAAAAAGGGCAACACCAAACCCCTTTAGTGATTAACAATACTTAACTTCTTCCCACCCTAGAAGCTGACTATTAACAAACACTAACCAGAAACAAACAGATAAACAAACACTATCAGAAACAAAACTAGTTTTTCCTCATGTCTATCAGCTTTACACTAGAAAGACAAAATTTACAGGACTGTTGGCAGAAAATGAAAATCTTGTATTTTCTATTTTATAGCAACTAAATTTGCAAAAAGATCCATGCCAAACGATCAAACATTAGTCACCTAACGCAAAACACATCGCTACACATCAAACAAACTCACCCTAGAAACAATGGCAAAACTTCAAAGAGGCTCCTGAAGACCTGGAGCTGTGCAAGTCATAGTAAAATTATATCTCTGGTCTCTTTTCAAACAGAGCTAATTGTTGATTTACCTTTAAGTCTACCTAAACAAAGGACCTTACAAATTCTATTTCATCAAATGTTCTTCAAGAGATGCAGCAGTAGACAAGCGGCGGTTGTCCATCATCACGTGAAATGAGAAACCAGCATTTCCTTGACCATTAAAGCTTATTTCAGCTTCTCCAAAAGAAGCAGAGAGAGTTTAAACTAACAAACAACCGTTTTAACCACTAATACTCCAAATTTAAGTCCTGCAATTCTTGAGTATACACAACAAAAATACCAGGAACGGTCACAATTATCACAAATATCTTGCCATAAAAAAATCTTGAACCATACTATACTGCTATATGTGATAAATAACTGCAAACATGCAGCAGTCTCTCATGACAACAGTAATTATCACAGTGGTATAAACAGCAGAGGAGAATGAATCAGTCTCCAATGTGTGCGTGACGGCACACAAGCTGAGCCCTTGGTGGCTGATCACAGGCTGCTGCCCATGATCCTTGCTGCCATCTCTTTGTTTTCAGAGAAATAAACTGCACTGAAAACAAAAGCTACAAACACGGGCAGGTTTCACCCCGACGCACTTTCCAGCTTACTGAACTTGCTGCACTGTCTGACACTGTCACTTGGAAAGCAACTGGCCTAAGTGGAAGCAGCAGGAAATTTGGTGTTTGAGACAATACAATCGCCCACCACATTAAGGTGTCAGGCTCTATTAAGAGCATCTGAATGCTCCTGCAAGGTTTTCAATATAGGTATTAGTGTCTACCCGAACGCCAGGTTCTCCTGCCTCTCTGAACAGCTGGTTACCAAGAATTCACTAAGTAGCACACGCTCCTTTCCGAGGTAAGGAAAAGTAAGCATCAGGACCACCCAAACCACAGTCCTTAACATTCAACAGAAAAAATTGTACATCGCAGCCACTATAGAGCAGAACAGAAACAGTACTTACTACTGCGCACAATCAATCAGTTGATATTCATTAGATCTCTCGTAGCAGGCTTTCACACCTTCGTCTTGCCACAGTGTTTTTGTATGTTCATAAAACTCCTGAAAGAGTAAAAATAGTATTAGCAAAATGGATGATATGTGAGGAGAATCGGCAAATGGTAACATATTGTTACCACTGTAATGAACCATAAATGGTGGCATCTTTAACAAAAGACTTTAAACATTTTTTAGAACCTGACTGCAAGTTTAGTTGCCTTTCTTAGCTGTTCTGACTGTAACGTTTTGTGACGCTTAAAAGAACTGATTGTCAACCATTTTGATTGAGTCCAACTATACACTGAAAGAAGGTTTAACTTTTCTTCAATGACAATCCTGTTGGCATTTTTAATGATCAATGCTATTTGGTAACACTTGCCCTTTAACTCGCGATTCCACGGCATGTTACCTTCACTTGGCTGTCAAGATTATTTTTTTTTTCTTCAATGAAACACTACTTTTCAGTAATTCTTACATAAGGTAGCAAATGATGATTAGGTTTTAGTTGACTTTCTAAGTTAGTGGGGATCTTCAGGGACTATACAGACATTTGTACCTTACTTAGCTCTGTATCACTTAACTCAAAGTATTTACAGTGTAAGAGGATACGGAACTACAGAAGAAATCCCAGAGTGGTAGGGGCTGGAAGGGACCTCTGGAGATCATCTGGTCCAACCCCGCCGCGATACAAAGCTAGACCCGTGTTTTCATTGTGTCAACCTGAAAAACGCCAAGCCAAGCTAAGCCAGCAGGCTGCCAGGAATGCAACGCTTGGCTTTTGCCGAACCTGGAGCACAAGTACAAACCCGAGCAGACCCCATTCTTTCTGCACACACAGACGCCCCTTGGCTCCGTAACCGCGCTCCTGGCTCAGCCCAAGCTCCCTGGACAGACTGCAAACCACCAGCAGCAGCCGAGTGACTTCAGTACAGAGGCCGCTGCGGGCACTGCCGTTATCGACAGCCACGGGCTTTTCTTGGCTGCGTCTCAGAGCTTCTGAAGGGGTTTGGACTCAATACTTTTATTCTCATTCGAAGTCGCTCAGGTAACTTATTCTAAATCAGCTTTTTTGCATCCAGGACAGCACATGACCTTTAAAATAGTTGCTGTATATATTCTGTTTCTCCCTCCACCCCTTTTCTTTACAGTAGAAATATTTTAAAGAAAAATAATATATTATTTAAATAGCCATTTTACTGCTTCAAGGTTCTTCCATTAACTTAGCTTTGGAATCACTCCCTCTCTTGGGATATCAGTCTCCCGCATTCTTTTCCTATCAGTGAAGTCCGAAGAAAGGGGTCACATTCAAATCTGACTTCCAAGGTTTCACTTGAAAATATCATTTTAAAAAATTCCCTTTCTTACCAGAACTTTAACTAACACCTGAACTGCACCAGAACAGTAGATGCTTTACATGGCATTTTAAAGATGCATAACAGCATCTTAAAGTAAATTTGGTAATGCAGCTTTTCAAGCCATCCTCTTTTTGGCAGGTATAAAATGCGTACGTGATTGTGTGATCATCCAATTGCGAATACCAATGCCGGAAACAGCCCATCAAACGTAAATTTGATCTTTCTTTTATTGCTATGGAATATTCACTAGCTGCACATACACACAAGGGCACTAAATGCACACCACACATGTAAAGCTCGCTACAGTAAAATCTTGTTCTAATTTCTTTTAAAGATATTATAAAATTTATATATAGTATTAGATGTATCTTTTCAGTTTGTTTCCTGCTTTTATAAACTGTTCATGAACAAAAAGACCAGTTAAATTTTGTTTATAAGTAGTAATATTTTACTTGATTTTTAGTATTTGTAGATTGTACGAGCATTTGCTGTTAAAGGAAGTAAAAGATGAATCAAAATCTTAATTCCAGTCCTCAGTTTTCTTTCTCCCACTGCTGGAATTACGTTCACTGGGCGCTTATATTGTGAAGGTTTCCAATTTTTTTGGCAGTTGGGGGACTGTCAAGTACTCTGAGTCTTCAACTGTATCACAGCATAACGAGGAAAGTATCCTTCCAAAGTGAAAGGGAGAAGAAAGAGAAAGTGAAGGAGAGAGCGGGGATTATCTGGAATCTCACTGTATTTGAACCAAACCCATTTGGGGCTGGCTTTATATATTTATTTTTAAAAGTAGCAGCAGTCTAACACAGAACTTCTTATGACTCACTCAACTTATTACTACGAAGCTGGGAAATTGAAAAATTGAATCAATTGTACGAGAGTTTTTTTGCTGAAACAGTAGCTGATTCCAATGGACACGCACCATTTAAATTTCCCATCGAATCAAGATAACTTACACCAGACTTCAGATAGTTAATTCAACTATTTGGCAGAGATACAGTTCTAAAATAGACATCTACTTGAAATTGGGGTCAGCGTCTGCCAAGCCAATCATCTCCAAATATACCCCCAAATACTCGCTTCGTCCTGCATTACAGTAAGTAAACAAATAACTAGGCAAAGATAAAGTTTACAGAAAATGCAATAAAACATGAAGATTCTTCATCACCTACTAATGTACACTTAAAGTGAAAAGGGCTGAGCCTTAATGGAAATGTCCCAGGCTAGTAAAACTCTGCCACAAAAAGTGACACACCAGAGTCCTTCCCCACTCCTGTTTCCCACTACAACTCTGACGTTCTGGTAGAGAATGGATACAACAATTATCTCAGACACGTAGGAACTCCGTCGTACCTTGTGCAGAAACATTTGGTGTAGTTTCTGCAATCGGACTCTTAAAACGGGATGAAAAGTAAATCCAGAGCCTGGCCCCAGCATAAACACACTGGCAGTAACAAGCCTAGGCTTTAGTTTAACAGAACAGTTTGACACTGTTCAGAAGAGTCCTCCCCGTGCTGTAAGGGCAGTTCTTAACTTTTAAGAAAATATGTGGATCACAATAAGGAGATAACGATCGATGTTTGTGCCTTGTTAGGCCAAATTAGCAATAAAACACTTAATACTGCTTTTATGCCTGTCCTGCTAATCTGAACTATAACCAGCAACACTTACGCAATCTTTTCAATATGGTTATCGACTGTCCATGGAGATGGAAAAAGAATTTAAGTCCACATTCTTTAAACTTTTTATTGGCATTTCAAAATCAGGATCTACAAGTAACGAGTAATAGATTGTTATACTAAGACACAGTGGGGTTTTGGGGTGGGTTTTTTGTGCTTCGTTTGGCCTTTTTTGTTGTTTTTATTTTGTTTTTAAAACTGAACTACATGACTTGTGATAGCCAAATATGAAGGCCTTTTACTAATAAACAACTTTTTGTCTTTAGGCCGCATCAAATCAAATGTAACTTCACACACCTGGGGATTAGTGCTGACCAGCCTACCCAACTGCGAAGCAGGACGGTGCTCGGCAGGGAAAAGCTGGAAGCAGGCTGAGAGTTACATCTTGCTCTGTTGGAAGCCTGCTTCTACTACGGACGGATTTGGAATGAAGGCAGAGCAGTCAGTTGCAGCAAACCAGATTCTCCCTCCTCCCCAATACACCTACGCTAACCACAATTCTGAAATAGTATTTAAGAAAAAGAACAACATAAGAAATCCTCAGCATCCCATTTGAGTCATGGAATGTAGCCTGGGGCTACTCTCAGGGAAGGCAAGTAAAACCACAAGATTTGTTAGATATTTAGGTAAAACAGGGGCTTCAGAGGCCACTAGAAAAAATCAAGTTAGCAACAGGCTTTTGTGTTTTGTGTTATGTTTTTTTTTTGGTTTTTTTTTTTGTTGTTTTGGTTTTTTGTTTTTTTTTTTTTTTTTTTTTAAGTAGGTCTAATTTGTATAAGATCTCTAAAAATAATGAGTTAGGAAGCAAATTAACCAAAAGTAGCAGTCAAGTTTCCTGAAAAGAAATAGCCAGAAAACTAGTCCTTACATGTCTGGTTCTTGTTTCCATAACACTGATTCATTTGCTGGCACATTCTAACCTAACAGACTATAGCAGCATCAACACAGGTTTCTCTTGCCCCATAAAATAGAACTCCTAACAAAACAGCTAAAATAAACAAATAATACTAAGAAACCATTTGGTTTGAGATGACATTCCACAAGAAACAGGATTTAAATGTTAGGTTCCAAACGATCCATCGTATTTGCAAAGTACGGTCATATTATCCATTCTTGCCCTATGCACACTTAAAACTGAAAAAAAATATTCAAGTTATGTAATTTTCCATTTAAAAAAATGCTGCAGTTACACAATGCCCCCCCAAGATCCTGTCTGAACTATAGCTGAAGCTGTGGAAAGCAACACAACTCCACGCAAGTGATGACAGCACGGCATCACCAAGGAAGGCGAGAAGTGGATTCTTCCCAAGAATTATGTCAAGATCGTAGCATTTACTCACCACCAGACCAGACTTTACACTTTTCAAAGCGCTAACATAACCCTGAAGAGGGAGAAATCCCTGTGTAGGACACCTGGGGAAAACGACGCCAAGGTAACACACCTCTGAGCAGAACAAGCGGGGCCTGACCTCGCAGGTGCTCGGGCTGGGCTGGGGCACAGCCCCTACCGAACGCGCCACGCTGCCGGGGAACTATCACAAGCTCCGAGAAGATCCCCTGGCTGGGTAAACCTTCTCTGGTCCTACTGAGACAGCGGGAGTGCCGAGGCCCATGACTCACTGATGGCGATGAGCCTCATCTCTCATCATACCAGAACACCGCGATACTCAAAAAGTCGTATTTACGTGAGAAGAATCGTATTTCAGTATGAATGTTTTATTTGCTATAAGACCCCTTCTCCACCGGCTGAAAGTTTCCCAACACGATGAGTCAACAGGTAGTGTTTGTACATCGCTTGTATTCACTAGAGGAATCCACACAGACCTCCAGAGCAAAAACCCCATCAGAACTCATCATGTAAGAGGGACACTTGGAAAACAGCACTTTGTTCCAGAAAGATCTCGACACAATTCTGGATTATCAAAGGGGCCATACAGAGTTGAATCAAGTTAAAAATCTACTTGTATTAGAAAATTTCAAGAAATGGAATAAACGGCAGCAGGTAAACAGTGGTTTTATTAGAAGTCAAACCAGAGAAAGTGTTAAAGAACTTGGAGGTTGAGTGTTTTGGTTTGTTAAAAAAAAAAAATCCTCAAGAGACAATGCAGGCCTGGGAAAAAATAAGGAACCAAGATCGGCTTCTGAGAGGCATTCTAAAAGGATAAAATATTAGTAGAAAATGAAAGAGAAAAACTGGACATACTGTCTACAAGGTTTTGTTCCCTCCAGATATATAAATACTCAAGAGACTTTTAAAAAAATGTTTATGAAGCAATGTTTTATAGGCATTAAGATGTTGGCAGGGAAAACCATTGGCACAGTTCTTGCCACAGTGACACCATGTTCACAGAACCTTAGCACGGACATGCAACATTACCTTTTCTTTGTAAAAGATAATATAGGGTGGATCTGTGCTTAGAACAGCTTATTTACTAATTCCAGCAAAAGTCAATGCCATTGAAAAAACCCCTTACCTACTAAAAGGTGTGTACAACCATTACACAATGTTGTGGTTAAAGCTGGGATTCAATTCCTGGGCAAAGTTCACTGTCCCATGGAGTCGCCCGTTTCATAATAAGAGTTTTAAATACGTCATCCACTTATAAACCTAATGAGTAAAGGTCAAACCCAACCAGCTTCTAACTGTAAAACTGTATCTTGGAGGACAGACATTTGCTTCCCGATATGTTCAGCTTTTGAAAGTAACAGTGGCCATTGGTTTGATACCCCTTTGCGAGCCGCCTCCGCAAGGTGGGGGCCCGGGGTCTGCCCTTCCCGGCCGCCAGGCGGTTCTGCTGCATTCCTCTAACGACCCGCCGCGCAGCACCACAAGGTCACAGGACGGCAGGGCAGCGCTGAGCATTCCGAGATAAACCACACAAGTTGATTCTCTCCTTCCAGGATAGGCAAATACACGACAAATTGATTTACTTTTCATTGCTCATATCTGAAAATCAAGCCATTACTATCGACTGTGAGGCCACTCAAGGAAACGGGTGGCATCTTGTCATTCTCCCCCGCGGTTGCGCAGGGATACCAGAATGTCTTAAATTGGTCAAATCAGACAGTTTAATAAGCCACTTGCTTGAATGGGGAAACATCTGCATTCCCAATGGTGTGAACAAGTGTTAATTATTGCTTGCTATTTTAGGGAAAATACGCCGATGATATCACAAAGGAAACGCATACCTACAAATAGTTGAAGATATTCTCCAGTTACTGGAACGTGGCCAGAGCTGAAAACAAAACTCTCTGGGAGAGGCCAGAGCACTCAGCACTTCCCACAACCCAGTCAGAAATATTTCCAGCAAGGATCCAGACTCGTCATCGATAGTGTTTCGTGCTTAGAAAAGAAGAATGCTGCCGAAATATCTTGGGTTTCTGCTTACACTATCTTCACATTTTTAGCAGCACAAATTAGACCGAAAGTAGCTGCAGGGAACGGACAATGGGAAAGGAATTTTATTTAAGAAACTCCCGTAAAGTTTGAACTTTCATTTTTCCCCTTTGTTAAGAGTTTCAAAACACCACCCATAATCTACAAAGTGCCTTTGGTTAAAAGGCCTCACTAGCATAATATCACGCTATTTCTCTTTTATACCTACTTTCACAAGAAGTTTAATGCCACAGAAGCTTAGTCTGTCGGTACTAGAGCACTGCTCAGATGGAATCCTTTCTCACAACTCCTACTTAAAGCACACTGCGCTCACTAGGGAGGAAGAACTCACTTTTGGGGGGAGCCCTGAGATGAAGGTGGCAGATGTGGACCCTGCTCCCCCCTTCGTCAACATTCCTCTGCATTTTTAAACTGAGTAATCAACGGTCCTCTGCTTCTTCAGGTGCACACATACATGGAAAGAAGGCAATTCCTGAATGGCTTGAACTTGCTGATAGCACAAAGGGCTCACAAAGAGCCTTCTCTACCACTCCAGCTCCCTCGTGGGCAGCAGAGCGCGGCAATGGAGGTGCTTCAGCCACCAGCTATTTTTGTGGGCCTCTGGCTAAGAAGGAAAGTTTAATAAAACTCTGAGAAGTGTCCTTTGAGCCTCAAATTAGTGTTTGGACTACATCATTTAGTTGCTTTCTGTGTAATGAATGTATAATAAACTTAAACCAAACGGCTGTATTACCTTACGCAGTGCTAAGAGCAAACGCCATTTCAAATAATGGGTTGAACCCGGGCCCACGCTGCAGCTTTGCTGCCCCCTTTCAGGTTGGAAACAAAAAGCCTATTTTTGCCAAAAACTTCTGCCAACAGAAAAGAGACAAAATAGTTCCTCCTCATTCTAAATTCAGACAAATCCCAAGGACAGATCCCTGTATTCATAAAAGAATTCACAGACTCATAATACAGTCTACATGAAGAAATCAAGCTCACATACACTTACAATAGATTAATTAGAAGTTCTGTTTATTTGCTGGGTTTTTAAGAGTGAAAAGCTACCCGGTTTCCTGGGAGCTTCAGAAATCCAGAATGTTGCTGAGCGCTGAAGAAGTGCTCCCAGCGCAGAGCCCACCGGACACCAGAACACCCCACGGCTCCACCACCCACAGCACATTCACCGGCACATTTCCATGTCTTTATACGTTACAGAATTCTTATGCCCAAAGGCACATTGTTGTATGGCCAAAAAGCACGTCCAGGGGGCAATTAGCACACTTACGTGTTGCTTAATCTTCAAATAGCCCCACGGAAACTCCTCTCAAGCCCTTGCAATGCCAGGCAGGCTCACAGGTAAAATTTTATTTCATCTACGCGTAGAGCAATATTTTGTGATAGTCTCTTACTGTGATTAAAACCACAAAATGCTTAAGAATTTCTATATTAAGTTTATGCCTATTTCCTGTTTAATTCAGCTGACAGCTCTTCTATTTCGACATAAATTGAATTAATCTGCTCTTTTTCTTTAAGACTGCTCTGAGGAAAACAAAGATGCATCAAGAGAAACTAAGTCACAATTTCTTCAAATGAATTTCTAAAAGTGAACCTGTGAACCTATAAATATGGTATGGTGGGAATTTACTGGATAAAAATACAAGTACAGAATAAAGCATCAGCATTTACTTCAAATGCTTATCAAATAAATTAATAATAAAGCAAAACATAGGGTGGGTTTTTTGTACTATAAAAATGCCTGCACTACAGAAAAGATCTGCAGATAATGTCATCGCCCGAAGCCCCGGATTGTGGATTCTCCACTTTAAGGAAATACTTTATGGGATTTCACAAGAACCACGGGAACACCTCAGTGAAAGCACTGCAGAATTCAAAGGGCACATTCCTTCTATTTTCTAGCCCAAACCGTCTTCCCTTCACGCACAGAACACGTTGTGTTTTACCGCGTGTAGCAAACCGAAGCCCCCCATCCTGGCGCGGCGGGGAGCCGGCGCTGGAGGCAGCGGGCGAGGCGCGGGGAAGGTGGGAGCAGCGCGGTGCCAGGCCTGGCACCACGGCCCGCAGCCAGCACGCCCACGCGCCCATCGCTGCAGACAGAAGCGGCGCTCGTCAGTAAAGCTGCTTACCTCTTGCAGTTCAAATCATTTCTGGCCACAGAACTCAGAAGGGAGACTGGCTTTTTTTTTTTTTTTTTTCTGTTTTAAATACACATGTACTCATTATTTAGGCTATATTTAAAGTCAAGGTACTGTAACAGTACTGTTCTTCTGAAAGACTGGCCTAAATAAGTATGTAATTTTACTGAATACAGGCTTAACAATTTATCAAATCCCCTCCACGGAGGTGCCGCCAGTTGATAGCTCTCTACTTTCTTCAGAAAAACAGATTCTCAAGCTTTTTCCTACAAATTAAAACTCAGAAAGAAAAGAAACTCTAAAACAAGGGGAAAACTAGGGGACTTCACCTATATTTGAGAAAAAGAGGGACAAACAGAAAGATCAACAAAAACACGCAACCTTCATTACTAGACAGCAAGATAAACCAAATTTTATATTAAAATAAATACACAAACCGCTGACTTAAGTTATCGAACTCAAACCTACTATGCATAGTATTTCAAGAGGTGTTTCTCAAGGCTTCATGCTCATTAGTTGGCATCTATTAAATACGTTGATTTCCTGAGACACACAGTCTGCGCGTGGTACTTTTGCTACACAGATAAATATTGCATAAGTGTATGCAAGCAATTTTATAACTTCATATTTTTTTAGAATTATTTTTACTTTATTTCGTCACCAGCCAGGCAGCACCACTTTCTTATTTGCTACATTTTCTTTTTGTCCATGACCTTTGTTTATATGGAGACCAAAGTTCCATTTAAAGGAAGAAAACCAGGATATTAACCTTCCTTAACAAGTAACTCTAGCTGGATGCACAAAGTATAGCAAAATTAAAGGCTTATCAAAATACATTCTTTATAAAGAGCTTTTTTATGCAGCTGGTGAATTAAGTAATTGTTTCCAGTCACCACAGCATTCTGCTTTGTGGAAGCAATGAGTTTGTACTTTTCAAGGATATTTTTTCTTTTTTCCCCGACCTAATATGAAACTAGCCTATTTTTAATGTCTAATGTCAAATTACTGAATGGTGTTACAAACTAAATGGACGACGATGATTTGTTTTTCTAACGGATGCTACAAATGGTTTCTTCACTTCAAAAAAGCCCAGGTTCCTAGTCTGGACTTCTAGAAAACTTTCGCAGTCAAAACATACACAGCACAAGTATTTTTTACTTAATATAAACAGCTTTACACTTAGGTGTAAGAAGAAAAGACCTTCCCATATTAAAGTTTATTTACTACATACGCACACACTGCTTCTAGCGACACATTTTATTAAGGAGTTACTTTTTTAAAAAAACAATCAAGCTGGGCTCTGTAAATGGGAAGAGCTCTGCATCGGCTCCGCACGTCCGGCAGGAACGCCGGAGACTCCGTTGTCCCGCGGACCAGAAGCGCCCGGGCAGCGCGGAGGGACAGGGGCAGGGACAGCCCCGACCCAGCGCCCACCCGCGCCCGGGAGCTGCTCCCAGCCCGGCCAGCGGCACCGCGACCACCCCGCTCCGCACAGCCGAAAGCTGCCGCTCCAGGTGGCACCTGCCGTGACAACTGCTGTGACAACTGCTGCCGACACCAACGGCCACCTGCCATTTGCCTGGGAACCTCAAAACTAAGTTTTCTAATTGCATTTGCTTTTACTTATTAAAATAATGTCTAGTCACCAAATAGGTCAGATACTGCTTTATGCTTATACTCAATACATTTTCATTCCGATTATTCATGAAAAAAGCTTTGTGCCACGGTAACATTTCTCAGTACAATGCAACGGGCAAGTTCACAGCTTCACTAAAACTTGGGGTACTGCAGACTGAAGCTCAATTACAAAAAAAAATCGCTTCCGATAAATAGGTTCGCAATGTCAGAATTGGCTAGGTTATGTTTTATTCTTATGAATGAAGAGCATTCATCTCGGGCATCTACCCGCGTGGACAGAAATCAGAGATTTCAGGAGATTCGTTTGCAAGTAATTACTAGTTATACATGTTTTAATTATGAGAAACAGAAATGAAGTCAAGTGGCTGTCTACCTCAGAGTCCCTAAACTAACAGGCAGCTTCAAAAGAACTCTAATTAATCTGTATCCGGGAATTTATTTCTGCTATTAATGGTTTGGAAAAACAGCTTTAAGTCCTGTTAAACTCTGATCCGGTGAACGCAATTGGATTATCTAGCAGTCCGCTTAAAAGGAGCTGCTCTGTGTAGATAAGATAATGGAGATTTAGAGAAGAGTAAGGAAAGATTATTTCAGAGGAGCCAGTATCCCATCACTCTGCTGGTACTGCCCGTAATACTCCCTGTTTCTTTTTGTTAACGTTAACATTCTGGAGTTAAAAATACTTCATATATCCACATTTTCTACCAGTTTTGCGCCTCAAAATGCTTAAACAGATCTCCAAGATACATATATTATAACTATTTTGGAGACTGCAAGATATATAGAGCATTAAAAAAAAAAAAAAGAAAGTGACAGTGAGGACAGCGAGGTGACTCGCTCAGAACAGCAAAGCAAGTGTGGCCAAGGCGGAGCAGGAGTCCCCAGTGTGCCCGAGTCCCCAGGCCACCCCAACCGTGGGACGTTTCTGACGGCCCCACGGGAAACGTCCCCCGCTGGAGCGCGCACGTTTGTCACTGGTGCTGCTGCCAAACCGAACAGCTCTCCTCTCCAGGCGGTGCTTGGCCAGGAACGGGAACACATCTACCATTCTACACACCGGGGGACCATCTACAGGGCGAGAGAATTTTGTTCTGTTGCCCACATAGTTAAGGAACACTTTTGGCAGCAAAGAGAGCCCAGTTCTCATCTTTTCTTACTGAGACTTTTTCTTGTTATTTTCTTGCAGATTGTGGTGCCCCATCATTCTAAGGGCTCTTCCCCCCACCTCTGACCCTGCTGCGCATGAACGCGTTACACAATTTGCACCACGCTGCCCACGGGCCATGGTGTAAACCAGCCCTCCACACCGAGCCGCATTAAAAATAACCTCCCAGAAGAGGGGAGAGACTGAGTAAGGGTTACCGGGGTTATTTTTACCCTGGGCCGGTTCGACGGACTGGCGCAGGGCGGTGGCACAGAGATGCTCAGCTGGCCCGGAGGGGACGCCAGCGTGTGGCAGAGCTCGGCCTCAACGACACCACTCACAAACCGTAATAAAGCCTTCAGCAGCTCTGGCAGTGGGAGATTCAAAATAACTACTACGGAGCAGTGTAACGAACAATAAACCAGGACCAGAAAACCTGCAGACAATTTCACCAGCACCCTAAAAACGATCCCATCTCTTCTAAACATGGGTTTTCCTGATCTGGAGAGCCATAGACTGCCGTGAAATTAGTGCAGAAAATTAAAGAGTAAAATCTACTCCTACAAAGCTTAGCTAGTGTGAGAGAAGGAAAAAAGCCGTTCTAGCACACGCTCCGGCAAGCTCTCAAATTCACTCCTCAAGCAAACCAACTTTTTTTACTTGTTTCTTTAAAGAGCCTCAGTGATGGGCATAATTCCTTTTATAATTTCTAATCACTTACAGATTTCTTCTTTTTAAAAAATACTATTTATCATGATATAATCTGAAAACACAAGCCCAGCAGCAGTAAGTACATGTGCACCTTCAGATCTGTACCAATACATCGACACGGAACAATTACTACTTTCTTTCTAAGGCTTTAACTAATGCGCATTCACAACCACCTCGATTATTAAAATTAAATGCTTCAGCTATCACAATTGAGTTCGGTTAGATTAACTTGGAGGTTTTCTTACTTCAACTTCCTTTTCCTTTGCTTAAAGTAATCATGCTGGCCAGTGACAATTTGATCGCATGATAAAAACTTAACTTGAATAAAGGCAATGATAATGAACCTCCTTAAATGATAATCTTTCATAAAAATTGGTACTGTAGTGTTTTAGAAAACTACAGTTCTGCTTTCAGTCCTTCTCCACGGAAAGCGTGATCTCTGCGATTCTCAGCGTTCATCCAAACTAGCAGGGCCAGACTTTTTTTGCAAGACTTAGTCATTTAATGTCCTGTCATTTTAGCAAGAATGTGCTTCCCAATGATGCAAACAGAACACTACACACAATATTTATCTGTGCTATTCATATTAACAATAGATTACACTGACCTGATGAGATTTCTGCTCTGCTCTAAGAAAAGGCCGTGCAACCAGCTTCACAACAACAAGGGTGGATTTTACCCCCCAAAGAAGCACAGTACTTTGCAAAACTAAATGAGAGCAGCGCTCCATTAGCCATGGAAATATTACGTCCTCAAGCTATTTCAGAAGTCTGCAATGTGCTAAGGCAGAAAATACTTCACATAAAAACACGAACTTAGTAGTTAGTTGTTTTGCCTAGAATATTACTAATTAGCATTCTCCACAGGTTTTCAATGTGGCTACGTTCCTAGCCTTTATCAATCTGCTTCAGCCACTTCATTTTGGGTTTCCTTCTGTAAGCTGTGCTTTAGAAACTGTCTGTTGAAAACATACTGAAGACAAGGTAAACCGGACCATCGGCTGTAAGAGCGAAACTCTTCTAGGTTCTTGCCAAGGGTATATATGCAGAAGGACTACAAAAGGAACCACAGATTTGATCTACTCAATATTGCCATGCTTTAAATCACCAGCATGATTCTGTGGACAGAGCTCCTTTCAGTAAGTACTACTCTTTTCCCTTCCCCATATGCTACTATTTGCATTCAAGAAATCTAATTGCTTGGTACCAAGTGTGCTGAATTAATAAATCTCCAACATATTAATTTTTCAGTTTTAAAGGGAATGTTTAACCTAGCGTGGCACCGTACCAGCATTATTTTTAACTCAAGTTGGTTTTTTCTTCTTTTTTTAATTCAATACAATATGCTCTACACAAATGACACGCATTTCCTGTAAGTCAAAAACTGCAAAGCAAACAGACAGAGACACAGACTACGAAAAGAATCAGAGTATCAGAATACAAAAGAATTAGAGTATCAGAATATATATCAAAATATTTCAAATATCAAAAGTTGCTCTTTGAGTCCTAGATGCAGGGCCAGACCCCAATCCTGCCAGCCGGCTGCAAAGCTCCTCCGCTCTGCCCTTCACCTGACAGCGAACCTTGCTGTTAGGAAACCTGAATTCTAGCTCCGCCTGGACAACAGGTAATGATAAACACCGGTTTTGCTGTGTACTTCAAACTTCACTTAAACTACTCCTTCATGTACAGAAGGATGAGGCCTCATGTTCTAAAGGAGATCTCCTGCAGCTGGAGAAGTAGTTACACAATCCCAGTGCTAATGTCTGCGCGCTGCCTTCTGGGGAGCTTCCTCAATTCACGTTTAGGAAAAGATGAACGAGCATTTAAAGGGAAGCAAAAGGCCCCTGTATTTTCCAAGAGTACGGCGCTAAGCACTCGCAGCCCTAAGGAATATCTCCTTGGTACACCAGTGTTCTTCCTCCCTACCTTTATGTTCGTCCTATGGCAGAGAAGAGCAGCATCGAACACTGTGCTGATGAAAGCATGGCTTTGTAGCAGCTGAAGTAAGATTCCCCGGGCAGAAAATGGAAGAGACAGCGAGTTCTACAACTCAAACCAGACAGCATTACATACTGCTAACAGTGCTAAAAATCCCCCTCCCTCCTTCTGTGTTCATATGCTATATAGGAAAAGGTTTAGCTGCCAGTTTATTAAAATCTCCCACCAGAGTACTGGAGGAGAAAGCAGATTATCAAGACTTCCTTAGACAGAAAGCATAACTAGCGTAAGGCTATCCTTTCCACTCACAGAAAATTATTTCTTCTTCAAAGTAGTTTTAATTAAACTATAACAAAGTCAAAATTATTTTTACAGAGGTACCTAACGATCGTGTATTTTTGATACTATGCACTGAGAGTTGGCGTCTAGGGACATTCTAGATCTTAACTCGATTTAAAACACTCGATTAAAATGCCGGTTCTGTTTTTCAGGTACCAAAGGGCTATAACCTACGTTCACAAACTCAGAAATCGGATACATATTGGCATATATAATTGCTGAGGGCAGAGGGAGCCAGCAATACCCCTGTAAAATTAGTGGGTAATGTACGTCCAGTTTAAAACCTCAACCCTCCAAACATTTACATATGAAATAGTTAATCACGGCAACGAAGGTAGCCACTAGTCAAAGTTATGCATACGCCTAAACCTCTGTAGACTCAGGGCTTAAAAATTTAACACAATCGGTGTTATTGGAGCACTGTTATTCCTGAAGTTGTGTGTCATTCAACACATCAAAGACTCTTCAGTGAACTTGAAATTGTTTATGGACCTGGTAAGTATAATTCCGTTGCTTTAGACATCGAGGCCTTGCCACCATGTATCCTAACAGAGACAATACATACTGAATAATAATTCTTATATAAAAAAGTTAATGTAACACATACACACTTGACTTATTCACTTGCCCCTTCACAATTAATTATCTCTTGTTTTCAGGGGAAAAAAAAATAATATTTCAAAAACCTCACTTCATTCCAATTGAATGGAAGAAAAACCCCACCCCTCCGAGATAGAAGAGACAAGGAAAATGGGTATTTGAGCAGGGGGTGGGTCACAGGAACTCATTACAGCATTGTTACCGACCACAACCTGAACTATCACAAACAACGGGCAGCAGCAGAGCTGCAGGCACCCAGCCAGTCCCAGAGCACGCGGGGTGGAGTAAGGAGCCGCCGTCTTTTCTCTCCAATATTCTCCTAAAACCGGCTTCAAAGCACCGTGTTCCTTGTCCCCCTACCAGGAGAGACCATCCATGAAGGGACCAAATATTCCTATGAGTAACACTGACAAGTGCCAAAATTAAAGACGTATCAAGCTAAAAATCTCAAATTCTCTAACTTATTTAAGAATCTTTAAGATAAAATACTAATACTACATTTTATGTGCTAGAGAAGAATCATACATCCCCCTCTCCATCAACCTGTCTATGCCCGCTGAACTTTCAAAATTACTGGATTTGAAGATTACAATGCCAGTATTTCCAATTAATTGCTATAGCACATGACTTCTGCCTTGTACACAAAGTTTCTGGTTCTGGTTGTTTGGTTTTTACTTTTAGTAAAGGCTGACGGAGCAGAGAAATTCCCAGAAGTGGCAGCAGTTGCAAAAGGTAACTGCCATTGGTTTCTTGTTCAATAATGTTTATAAATCAGAGTTACGAAAACCCTCCTGTGGTGCAAACAATCCCACATCTTACTACTGTTTGTGCTTTCCTCTCAAGCACCTGGGTCCAACTGCTGCTGAAAACAAAATTCCCGTGTAAACGGTACATGATTTTGATCCACTCTCTGGAGCGGTGCAGAGAGAGAGAACCCAGGCTTGGAAACACTTGGATGACTGCAAGTGTTAGGTACCTCGTGGTAATTAATAAAAATATCTTCTCGCTGCTTCAGAGTTCAGTGTTTGCAAACTGCATTTTCATGGGCTTCTGCTACTAGCCTGATTGAGATACAGCAGAAATTAATCACAGTGAGTGGGCACCAAGTTATACCATCAAACAAATAATTCTAGTTTCTGCATTTCCGCTGTGGTGCTGGCGCGGGGAATGATTAACCAGGCTGGGAGGGCTGGGGCAAGGACGGAGCATGCGGAGCCTCTGCGTAAAGCCTGTCTGACACAGCCACCGGAGAACACGCCTGAATCAGCAAGAAAACTCCACTATTCTTCAAGAGAGAGAAATACATCGCTCACCATCACAGCCTGCTGTGCCTATCTGCACTCCTCCTGGGCAGGGCAATTCCCAGCAATGCCCAGACTTTGCTGCCAGCACCGTCCATCTCCGCTGCAGCCGAGCGTTTCAGTGGAGCAGAAGGAAGCTGACAAGGCTCTCTGTGCTCATGAAGGACCAGCTTCCCCATTCCAGCTGGGCTGCTATACGCCTTATTTGATTAGTGCCGACCAAAGACACCTACTGTAGTAATTCCCAAAGAGCAGCTCACTGGTTTTTGTAAATATTTACTACAGTGCAGTGAAATATAATCATTTGCAAAAAAAGCATGACTGCCGCCAATTTGAATTATTTACTTACCGGTGGGAAATCAAAGTCTATCTGGTTAGCTAAATTTAAGATGTAGTCGATTCGAAACTGGTTCTCTGGATTGGCTAGTTCGACTGGAGGTGCCAAATTGCCCATTGCTGTCACTATTGTCTGCAAAGAAAAAAAGACAGTAACTATTGCAGAGTGTCTAAATAGCTAGCTTTGAAAAGTTAAAAACAATAGCTCATAAGTTTACCTCTATAGCTTCTTTAATGTTGTTTTTAATATCCTGAATTTTCATTTTCTTCTCTCTGTAATAAAAAAAGTACATTATTAAATTTATATGCCATAGAAGCAGAATATCTTCTTGAAACAGAACATTAACTTCGGAAGTATTTTATCAAAACTGTATTGTCACTATTGATCAAAGTGCACTCAGTCACTGAATACTTTTGTAGATGTAAGTGTCACAACTTTTCTACTTAAACATCTATTTGTATCCAAAAGTAAGTATCTAATTATCCTTAAATAAAAGCTTACCGCAGTCTTAGACCAAGACTTATCTGAATGCAAAATACTAGACATAGGTGGAAGTTATTTAGAAAAGCATAAACTGGAAACAAGTAGAGGAAAAAAAAAAAAAGCTTAAGTTATTAAAAGTAGAAACAAATGAAAGGAGACCAAAGAACCTCAAAGTACAAAACCAATGTCATAGCAGGAAAAGCTAGAGCAGAGAACACAACCTGGCAGAGACATTCAAACTAACAGTTTGGACGTAAAACCTAAAATAAATAATAAAGAGCTAATCCATATATGGAAAATTACCTTTTAACTACCAGCAGAAGAGCAGGCTAGAAAACCACCCGGGGCGCCCGATGTGAGCACCACCACCGGGGATTCGCTGCAGCCAAACGAAAAAGCGTCAGAGGCTCAAGCAAGCGCTAGTGTAACGCGTCGCCTCTACAGCCCCTGGGCTCTCGTCGGTGTCACACCCGACAACAGACACTTGCAACGCTGAACAGTGCAACCACATGAAATGCACCATCAAACACTAGGTACAACCAAGAATTAGCACCTTAAAGGCATCACCAGTATTGAGTCTGTGAACTCTAACTCAATTGCAATGCACTATGACAAAGTTTTTACATTAATAATTTGTTGCTATACGCAGCATAAAAATTACTCTTTGACATAAACCAAGTTAGCCATGTAAATACTAAAAAAAATGCACCTAAGTTGTCTAAGTGACCTTTTAATCATCATTAAACTATTTTTACTGAACACTTTCATTATCTGAATATTTGTACCATTTTTAATTTTTTCAATTTGAAAACTAACATTTTCCAGCACAGTATCCCAGAGACTTGAAACTACCAACAGTGTGTTTTCCTTTTTACCCTTTAAAAGGCAGTGCTCACGCTTCCAGTTTACAGACCACAGCTTGAAAACCTCATTTTACTGAGTTAATTAAGTACTCATATTGCAAATGCTTTTTATCACTTTTTCCTTTCTATAATTACAACCAAAATGAAACTGAAAGCATATTCACCAACCAAGAATGCAGAAGAACAGCAGGCTAAAAAAAAATAATGTACTGCTTAATTAACAAGGCAGATGCAGATGTCCAGGAGCGGTGGGATTTTGGTTATCAAACCCAAGATTAATGCAACGTTTGTAAGAGACAGGGTCGGGTAACCCCCTGCCACGGCAGCCAGGCATTGTGCTGCCCATCAGACCCAGCTCCTGTGGATGGAAAGCGGCGGCAGCACCAGATCACCGGGCTGGGGACGGCGTCGTGGCCACCAGCAGAGCTCTGCGAGGTTCCCCCCGACGCCGCATGCTCAGGCCGCGGGGCAGGGCGAGCACGGCCAGCCAAGCTCGGCGCAGAAAGCAAATCAAGCCATCAGGTGTAAACTCTCGGTTTCCCCCGACGCCCCGATCTCCCTGAAGACCACCAGGTTTTGCTTTAGGGATTTGGCACCGCTGATGGGAACAAGGCAGCGAGCCAAGAAGGCCAAAAGCATTGAACAACGGAAAATAAATACAACAGAGAGGAAAAACTGAGGCCTTTTCAGCCTCTTCCTTCACATCTTCAATGCTTTCTATTGTCCCAGCATTGTCCCAGCTCTTAAGAAACTCTCCCTTCCACCAACCGAGACTCACGGCAGGGCAGGGGTATAAATACTGCACTCTTCAGTTAGTGCACACGTGGTTGCAAGAACATCAGCCACTTTCTGTTTTTTAAAAATTATGTTCCTTATTAAAAAAATGTAAATAATGGTATGAAAGCAGGAAATGGTTATCATTGACAGTGTAAGCAATTTTTGCCTCCCATTTTCAGCTGGGTCTTGAACTTAATGAACATGTATCCAGATTCTGCCCCATCAAGATCAAAAAGGCAACTGATAAACTTAAAAGTTAATCAAGATACCAGTATTTGCAAAGAACTAAGTAAAGAAATAATATTCAGTCATTTTGCTTTATTTTGGAACATCATTAGAAGGACAGAAGTTTAGAAAGTCGTCTGTTTTTTTTTTTAATTTTTTGTTGTTGTTGTTAAGCGAACTGTAGTCACATTCTCTCTGCTACACCACTTGCAGATCCCTGCCTCAAAGCATTAGCCAAGTGCACATTTACCTGACTCTCCCATACCATCCCACAGAACAGAGTATTTTTATGGTGGGTTTCGGTCAAACTTCCCCATTCACCCCTCTTCACCGATCCTCATGCTACCGGCAGCGCTGCAACGTGATAACGAATGTGGAGTGATGTAAAACTCCAGCAATTAACAAACTGCTTGATAACCATCATCATCTTTACCAGAAGAATACTCATAGCTCCTATTTCTGGTTGTGTTGCCATGGCCCTATAGCAGGTCCAGTAAACAAGGAATCCTGTTACACAGCAGTGAATGTGTCACGTCATTTTGTGTTTTGTAATGTTTGCTAAGCATAAATTTTCCATGACAATGAGATACTCCATTCTTCTGGAACTCAACATGTTCCTCCATCGCCCATCCAACAGCTTACGTGCCACTCCAACGTCTCTTCAAAAAAGGAAAGGTGAAGCCCATTTCTGGAGGGACTAACGCAGTGTGGTGCACAGCAGCCAGCCCCCTGGCCATCCCCCCCCGTCCACAACCACTCGGCAGAATCCCACCTCGCATTTCCAGGAGTAACTGAACTTTGTTTTCCCCCCGACCATGAAGACTGAATATTCATCTTAGAAACAGATTCTGATGGTTTTCTTCTGTGTTGCCGGGTGCTGGCACAATGGGTAACCAGCTCGGAGAAGAGCCGGGCACCCCGGTGCCCCCCCGGGCGCCGTGAGCGGCTGGGGCTGGGCATGGGACGCGCTCTGTCTTCAGAGGCCGCGGGTTAATAAGGGCAGGGCTTTAATCTTGTTTAAAACTTTTGCTTAGGCTGTGTAGGGTAGGCCAAACAAAGCATTAAACTCTATTAGTTGAGGATTATAAGAAAAATCTCAAATCCTGCTGTTTTCAATATTTAAATGGGCCAAAGCAAAGCTGCGCATAGCTTTCAGGAAAACTAATAAAGTCTATTTTAGGTACTATAAAAAAAGATGACATTTTAATTCAAATAACATGAAATTAGAATGACATAAAAGGTCAGGAAAATCAAATATTCCTTGAAAACAAACCTAATCAGTATTTAGTAAAGAACTTCTCCACCTGCGGCTGAGCTTTACCATTAAAATGGCAACGTTTTTACTCAGACTTTATCAAATCTTATGCAATGAACACATTACCAAACAGATTATCAGCAAGCAAACTAATTTAATTTTCATGTTCATTTCTAGTTTACCTTCCAGATAATATGAGTAACCATTCTTTGAACTTGGAAAAAAAATATTTACAGTTTAAAAAGAACATTCCAGAGGACCAAGGATTCAGCTCACCCAGTATAAACATCTCACAGCTACAAAAGTTAAAAAAATATGGTGCCAAAATGAATGGTAAAACCAAAATACGTTAAAGAGTTTAAAAGAAAAAAGAAACATAAAAAAACCCAAATCCAAACCAAAATAACAAAAAAAAAAACCACAAGAGAAAAAAGAAGTAATAAATCTTGTGCCTCCTCTCTGCCATTAATCTAAATGCCTGAAAGCAAACGTTTGAATTTCCCGGTCACTCCTCAGAAGCCAAGTGCGTTGTGCAACGTGCTCTTCAACAGGCAGAGTTCAGCCGAGGCTGAAGAGAAAAATATAAAGAACTACCTAGTTTTAAATCAGAATATAGTATATTACTTCTTTTTTCCAGCAAAAAATAGGTTTTATGAACAGAAGTGAGGTGATACGTTTCTTCAACCCCTCCAAAACTACGGTAAGAGCTAGAAAAAAATCCCAAACATGCAGAGTGCAAAGAAACAACAATTTCTGTTTTCCTTTAGAAGGAAAGATAATATAGCACTATCATTTTACCATATATCAATTATTTAAGTTAGTGGGGAAACCCTCCCCAAATCTCCCCCGAACCCCCCGATTACACAAGAAACTGCACACTTGCAATGCAGGAATACTTTGGGAAGCAAACATTAGACGTGTCATGAAGGACACTGTGAAGAGGCGAACTGAACTGCTGTGGGCTGCATCATCTGAGTGAAAGTAAAGAGACTTCGATTCAGACAGTATGCGACATAAAAAGGCTTTTAATGAGTGTAAATTATGATTGCCAATTAATCCTGCTATGAACAGGGCCTAAAAAAGGAAGATACCCTGGAACATGAATATTTACAACGGTAATTCAAAATACTGGAATGTTCTTTGCACACTGCTGATGTAAATACTAGCTTTCATTTTGGAAAAATGTCATTTTCTTTCTCAGGTTTGCTTTTAATATATGGTTTCACGTGTGCAGCCTTAGCATAATAAATAAAGCCACCTAATGCTCTGCACGTTACTTCACCGCAAGCGAGGCTGAAGGGGAGGTGACAGCCCGGGCAGCGCACAGCGGCACACGGACGCCCACTTCAAATGGCAGCCTTTGTATTACGTAATAGTCCCCAAAACCATTATTAAAGTGTTCCTTATTAATTATGTTCCCCTTTTTTTGTAGTTATCAGGACGCTGTTGTAAATAATAAAAGGGCAGAAAGTTTCTCCTTAAACTTGTACTGCAAAACGTACATGCCTCAAGAGTACCTACAGACCATTTAAAGAGGGCACATTAAAATGTAAATCACACAAAGGTAATACGGAGCATTGGCCTTTGTCTTCACAAGGCTGTTAACGGCCGGGCTTCTCCCCCCCCCCCCCCGTCAGCGGTCAGTACAAGGCACGAGTTCAGTTTATCTCGTGGGGCGCAGCTGCCCCTGCCCCTGCCCTGCCCGTGGCAGGGTAACGGCCTCACACAACAATTCAGTTGCCCCTGCCTTTTCGCAGGAGAACAGGACCTTGCTGCACTTCAACAAAGGTGCATCCCGGTTTGCTGTCCGGTGTCCCCGAGGGGTGTCCCCTTCCTGCCCACCGCCAACAGCCCATCGCCATCGCACGCTGAAAGAATGGCTGGGAGTGAGAAGTTCAGAGTTCAGTTGCATTTTACAAACACAACTCAGTACTTTGACACCCACTCTACAGGCACGCGTGCTTTAACATAGCTATTCAGCTAAATATGGTGCTTTTGATGCAGCGAAACGTGCCCATGGATTTCATAAACATTCCATAAAATCTGCATTAAAATTTGTTTACTGCACCTTATGGGAGTTAACAAAAATGCAAACAGCACTACCTGCCAATCCACCTCCGAAAAACACAGCAGCACAGTCAACGTCTTCAGACACAAGACCACAAACAAGGAAATTCAATTAAGATTTTGCTACCCATCCACGCTACCCAAATTCTGTGGTACTTTACAATTCAACAATAAGATAAATTTGGTTTAGCAGCCCGGGTTATCCCTAACAGAACAACACGGCAATTATCTCAAGATATAGCGGCTAGCACGGCAAACAGGGCAGAGGCCAAGTTAGAGGCACGTGAACACAGGGGAAAATAGGTGCCCCGAGCATTCAGTGTGAAGCTGAAATAATTCATCTTAGACCTAAGACAAAGTACCAAATTTTCAGACAGAACTGCTAAAATGCAATAGCAAAACCCGATGAGTATCTTTTGCAAATTGAACTCTTTGTTTATATCCCACCACAGAGATACCTCAGCGATTCTGCCAACTTCAAAGAGCTTTCCTAGTTCTCACCGTTCCAGAACGCAGAGGCCAAGCCCAGGAGGGGCCACAGGGTCAGAGGGACCCCGCACCAGTGCGGCGCGCGGCTCTGCCCAGCTTCGACTGGGAGGGTGATGACTTACGGGGGTCCTCACTGCAGCAGAACTGAAAGCAGTGTTCTAACCACATGAACACCTTCTTGGTAACTCTGTCCCCTTGCAAGGCAAAACAAAGCCCCCAGAGCAGAGCTGGCATACCCCGGGCACGCTCCAGGGTCAGCGCCGCGCCGGCACCACCGACTGCATCCGTACGGGCACCGCACCCAAAGCGGCTGCCCCCGCCCCAGTGCCACCCTCTGCCCCCCGCGCACCCTGTCTGCCACGGCATTTGGGAGATTCTTGTGTTTATTTCTCCAAGATTCTGGGTAAAAACATTGTACCATCCAGCTACCAAAGACGACTGACTGTTAGAAGAAATTGTAACAGAAATAGAACAGCCACGAGGACAGACTATTTGCTTTCTCTGCAAATAACACCTTTTTTGAAAAAGAATAACCCAACAGGTAACCTAATTTGGTCATGACATACTTTGATTTAAAAACACAGTTAAAAATTCATTATGTTGCACAGACCTAATTGTGATCCAAATGATTTGGGAGAACTTAATTCAATTATCCCCTGAAGTATAATCACTTATACACGCTAACACAGGATGCAATACGTAGAATAGACAATACATATGGGGCTTCCACAAGTTCCCTTTTCAATACTGAAAAAATCACCATAAACTGCTTTACCATTGCTTTTTTAAATACATTACAATATTTACCTGCATGAGCTACATGCGTGTCTTAATATGCAGCCATGAACAGATGAACATATGATAAGAAATCTAAGTGCAAAGAGATATTTTCTATTTACGTAATGACAGAATCATTCTCTAAGTTAAAAGGCATGAAATACAAATTACTGAAGCACTGATAGAAAAACGCATCACAGCTGTTACAACAAAAGTCACTGTCAAGAAATAAACTAAAAATGTAGACATGCGAAAGCAAAGATGATGTTATTTTTGATCATTATTTACACTGGAGTGTTGGGAGCCAGGGGTGTGACTGGTTTCTGATCTTAGGGAACAGTCCCATGATGAAGATATTATAAAACTCTAAAAAAGGCATCCCTACATATACACCCAGTTCCCACAGCATCTGGGTTTGTCTTCCCGGTGCTCAGAGTGGGCTCCCAGGTGTATCCCGACGGAGCCCGGGGGTGGTGGGCACCCAGGGCTCTGCCCCAGGCCCCCCTGGGGACAGCTGCTCGGGAACAGCGGCTCGCACCCGGGATGTGGCACAGAGATGCTCTTCTGGCTCCGGGCCACCTTGGGGCTCCCTTGGCTTTGCAAATTCCTACACAAAACCAGTTTAACTGGTTTACAGTCCCTTTACACCTGTAAGTGGCACAAAGAGACCATCACAGACCCAATATTAAGAAGCATAATTCTGCTTATGCTGCTCCATTTACCTCAGGTAATTAACTAGCAATAGTTTAGGTAAGGCAGGAAAATAGAAGCGTTCACAAAGAGCTCTGTGATGTATGAGGCTGACAAAGAGCCTTTAATTCATACTGTGCAATTAAACACTTCGTAAATTGCAAAGTCGGTCTCCAGTTCCTCAGGCGTGCATACAGAGGATAACACATCATTCCCTTTTCCTGCTCTAAGTACAGGCAATTAAGCATATTACAATAAAAGGTGTCCTCAGTTTAGTATTCTCTCTAGATCCTCCATACAATAATTAACGAGGCTAGAGTTTCCAGAGCAGGCTTTGTGACCCTTTCCTGGTACGGAAGGACACCCCTCAGAACCAGGAGGATTCGGGTCAAACTTGCTGAATCGTCTCGCCTAGTGCAATTCAGAATTTTGAGATAACCATTTCAAACTGCTGAGGAAGCACAGAGACATTTTTATTTATTTTAGCATTGTGAACGTGGTGATTATTGGCACAGAAAAAAGGAAGCGTGCGCTGGCCATCACCTTTTTGAAACATTTGTGTCCGACTGTGCAACAGCACTGAAACACGTCGCAGGAGCCTCCCCGGCCCCGCTCTGCTCGTGCGGCCACCCTCCGCAGCAGCCCCCGCCGGCTACCGAGCTCCTCGGGGCCAGAAAAAACACCGTCGTGCGAGCACACAGGGATGAGCGGCGCCTCCTGTCACACTGGGGTATTTGCCGTGTCGTCCATCCCTTTGGGGTACTTGCTGCGTTGCCCATCCCTTCGCCCTCGGAACTGCAGGGACTTGGCTTTAAAACACCGGCGGGCGATGGCCGCGTTACCGGGGTCTTGTTCTCCCCTTAGTTTTCAGGTACCTTCAAATGACTTTTGTTTAAACTTCGAAACATCGATTTGATGAGTTGCCCATGAATTTCGCTTGCTCTAACACTTTTTGTAAATGTCTGAATTCCAGTAATTTCTTCACCCAGGGCTGGGTATGAAGCTCTCCAAAGAGGGCAATCGCGTCCCAGAGCTCTTCAGGGGCTGGTGGGCAAGAATGAGAGGAATAGCTCCCGTAATGGCTAATGACCTCACTGCTACTTAAAACTAAAAGAGTACCCAGCTGGCTAAGTGCCCACACCAAATGGAAAGCAGCCCTGAAATAAAAATGGCTGGAACGCGGGATGCCAAGTGAGTATTCACTAGCCCAGCCCAAGCTGGCTGGGCAGGAAGACAGGAAGGGGACGGGTGGAAGATGGTCAGTCTGAAACACCTCTCATTTTTTTAGTGATTATGGTCTCCATTATCATCTGAAACGCTTCTGGCGCTGACGCTGCAGACAGCTGATCTGGAAGGTGCCTGGGTTTCACCCAGAGCCCCGGCTGTCAGCAGCACAACGGGAAAAAGAAACGGAAAAAGGGGAAGGCTCAAACGGCACAATGTGCTCTCCTACCAGAAACAAGGCAAATTCTACAAAACACGCTTCTACGAGCATTCGCTGTAAGTTTTGCCTGAATCACCTACTTTTCTTCTCACTCCACCTTTCCAATCTTTTCATTTAATATGACTAAAGGCCACTAAAATACGCAAAGAGCTTCGAACGTGATCCCAGAGCTTTCCAATTTCACTAAGGGAACAACCGAAACAGCTACTTTTTTGCTCACTGGGAACAACATGCTGGGAACACGTGCTTTAGCTGTTCAAAAAAATTTTTGTGCAATCAATGGTTGCTAACGTAACAGCTGGGAAAATTATTACAATATTCAAATGTACACGTGCTCATAAAGCTTCAAATTTAAGCACAATTTGACCACAGAAATTCTTACAGCTACAGCTGATCAGGGCCAATACAAAGTGTCACCGAGTCTGATCACCAACAGTTAAAAGCAGTCGCATGCAAAGAGCTATTTGCTACCAACTGACTGTTAAAAAAAATACGTTTGTGAGTTAGGGCAGGAAATTCAACATGCACTTTCCATCGTGAAATATTTACTCAACTATTAATTTAAATTTAAAACTCAGTGAAACAAAGGCGGCTTCCCATTCACTGTGAAATGGCCTGCAACATGACTCCAGTTCCCTAAACATCTTGGTTTTGCTTCACTCACAGCAAAAATATTATCTAACATATTTCACCATTTTTCCCCTGTTACATTTTAAAAATTAAACTCTCAATGACCCAACCCTTTACATGTTCTAAATGCTGCAGGATTTGGTACTGACAGCGGGTAGGTTCAGCAGGAGCCTGCAGAGGAGAGCCGGCAGGGCAGGGGATGCGGCACCCAAAAACCAGGGGGCCAATTCGGGCAGGAACAGAGGAACTGTTTATTGAACACGCAGCTGGCACTGAAAGCTGACCTTACATTTCAGCCAATGCTTTGTTCACCACGTTTCAGTGTCAGCCTGCTTTCACTGAATCAACTCTTTTCTTTACAGCTGTAAATCTGGAATTGGTACCATTGACAAAGTCTGAATCACGGAAGATTTCAACAGTTATCTCCAAGGATGAAGAGCTGCCAGGTAGTGCAACTTTAGTTATAAGCCTTAAAGAATTGCCTAAATGCTTACAAACTCAGCTTTATCAGCAGAAACTACAGCAGCCCCTACCGATCTTAGCTTTTGGGAGGTTCAAGCCCAGTCATTTTAACAATGTGCTGTCACATTGAAATGGCGACTTCCACTATATACTTTATTAAAATCCAGAATTCAATAGAAAGCTAGAAAAACATTATAGATGTCACGTTTCCATGTCAACCATTAGCACAATATTCCCACTGAAATCCCCAGAAAAAAAATCTTCTGAAATTTGTCAAGTACTGTTAGATTTCAAGAGTTGTAGTTGTGTATTTATACTTCCAGACAGTGCATGAATTTACTACGACTGTGCATATAAACTGCACTTTTAGAACACAGAGTAGATAATATTGGAAGGAGCAGATCTGAAAATCTGCCTATGCACAGGGAGGCAGGTGTAACACAGCCCATGACAAAGCAAGGTGCTGACAACTTTGGCTCTAATCCATCAAAGCACTTAAGTACATGTTTAATTTTAAGCACATGAGTAATTCTATCAACTTTAATAGGGCTACTCATGGTTTAAGTACTGTGATGGATGGGGGCCAGAACGCGCAGAGCCTTTAAGGATGCTGCATGGCCTATGCTATATGAAGAAAAAAAATGGCATTCTTCCACTGAACAATTAAGTTATAAAAGCTTTGGAAACAAAATTTACTATAAGTTGAACACAGGCCTGCTTGTGTAAACACAGAGATGCAAGCTATTTCGTAGCCTTTGAAGATAAATACGATGCAAGTTCTCATGTCCACATACCTACAATTTGCCTTCCCTTTTCTCCGACAGCCCCGTCACGGCCATACGCCACCTATGCCCATCACATTTGGCTTCAAAACAGGGGGGATCGCAGTTCAGCAGTCTCATGCAGAAAAGACCAAAAACGTAGCTACTACTTACACTTCTTCAGTAAGACGCGACCAGATGCAGTCTGCAAACGTCAGTACGGCAGCCGTCCAGAGGTGAGCGTGCCGGGGCAGACACCAGGGCAACGCCGTCCCAACCGCAACTGCCTCAACGGTTCAGCAGCTCCTCTGTAACATCAACTAGTCTGGACACTCAAAGCTGCACACGTGCCTCTTTTGTACATGTGCAGTATGTGGCAGATTCAGATTTAAGTGAAATATGATTTATTTAAAATATTTTATACAGTCAATGTTAAGGATGTTAGAAAACCCAAACCCAAAGCACCCCTGCTCTGCAGCTTTCTCGCTCGGACAGTCTCTGCAGATCAGAGGGGACAGACTTGGTCTCTAAACCACTCACCAGAAAATTCTGGATCTTGTTTTATCTGAATATGGTTCCAAAAATTGTTACCAAGTTTTAGAAAACAGTTTTCTAAAAAAGGAAGAGAATGGAACAATTTGAAAAATCCTCTACAGACGTTTGCCAGGGGGTCAAATCAGTCCCACTAAATGACACACAAAAGTCATCTAGTTTTATCCCTGCACCCCTAACGCAAGTTGGAAAACCTCCAGAAAAATTTTGGTTATATAGCTATATTGTCCCAGATGTACACCAAATTTTAACAGCTTCTAATGTAATACCAAGTAATATCTGCTCTGAAGCAAACCAGGGAGAAGCCAAAGTCAATGAAGTGACCCCGTACCCGGGGCCCAACTCTCCCCATACCGGAGGCGATGCTCCACCTCTGTCTTACTACTGACCCCCAGGCGACCGTACATGGGGAAGGGGACGTACGGCTACCTGGGGAGCAAGTCTCTTCTGCCAGACGCTTCAAGAATTCCAAACTTTTTCCTCGCTTTAGAGTGGAATAAAACGGAAGCTGATCATTATTTGCCTTTCCTTCCCCACAGTGTGACACAAGCGTGCCACGCAGCGTAAAACCAAAGCAGCCAGGTAACAGTCCCGCTCCTCCCGCGGCATAACTCGGGGGGACTCGAACCTTTCTTCCGAGAGCAGGGAAAACGAAGGCCAGGCAGGAGCACGCTTGGAGGTCTGTCTTCATTCTAATGCTCTCTCACACCTTTAAACTAAGGTTTATTCCCTTCCTGATTGCTACCACTCAAAAATTTGGTATGACATAGTTTGTGCTCTGACTTTTTTTTAAACTTGCTGGTGAACATGCAGGAAGGAGAACACAAAAATGAATAGCTTTTGTGTGGATTATGTTTTCTGAGATATCTTCAGCAAGGGAATTACATACTACTGCTTATCAGATGGAACTTATAGAAATAAAATACACTACGAGGGGACTTCAAAATTCCCTTAAATACAATTCAAGAAGAGAACGCTTTGAATCTGTATCACTGCAGAGTCTCTAATTTCTGCCAGAATTCTCAGCTTATTAAAACAGCGTGTCTGGTGTGGTACATCAACACATTTTCTAGTGCTACTACTGTTAACAATCTGAATAATAATTCTGACAGTTTCTAACTTGCAATGCTTTTTAAGTTATCACAATAGAATTTTTATTATTGTTTTTCTACAACAAATGAGCTTATCTTTGTCTTTCAGTACTTCCACGCCACTCGTGTACATCTCTCACAGCAGTGCTGTGTGAGAGCACGAGCTTCTCCTTAGAGATGAGGGAATGGGGGCAAAGCGGCCACGTCTCCAAAAGGCAATCCAGAATAACGAGTAACTGACAGAAGTAAGCTTTTCTCCAAAAAACATTCAGGAAGTGAAAGCATCGTATTAGGCTCCTACATACCAGAAGCCAGAAAGCAAAGCAAACCAAAACCCTCCACGCCTCCAAAAAACCCACCTGGCATTACTCTTCTCTGCGTGAATTGCTCAGCATCTCACACAACTCTCAACTAAGCGGGTCTTTATTTCAGGTTAATATGTCCAATGCTTTTAACACAATTTCCCCTCTTTAAAATAAGAAATGTACTTCAACTTGTGAACTTCACTGTGTCCTCACAGCTTCCAGTAACACACTGATTGATCGGGGCTCTCTTGGTCTAGACTGGTACACAGACACTTTGATTCTGTTCCAAACTGGAATTCAAAGCAGTTTCTTTTTTATTCGAGATGGTTTTAAAATACTTTTTCCCAAAGTCCCGATTACTGATAAATGATCTTCCCTCACACCTAGCACAAGTGTCAGTGAGCAGGTAACGCTCAACAGAGCAAGTCTACCAAGATTCTGGGCACAAAACACCTAGCTCCGTCCCCCCTGAACACTGAGGTTTACTCTTACAGCGCACATGGAGCTTCACAGATCAATGCCCAACCCCGTGTTTACGAAGGACAGGTTTGTTAACGCCAGCCACACAACTTCTTGTTCAGCTCTACATAGTAAGAAGCAACTATATCATGACATGAGAGCATGAGAATTAAAACAGGCAAAATTCAGTATGAGCTATTTCCAGTAAAAGAGCGTGTGTGTAACAAAATCAAAACTCCTGCACACAGAGCTCCGAGTAACCCAACTGCATCGCTGCTCACACAGCATCTCCCGCAGCACTGATGTTACCTCTACGTTTTGACAGAGACGGGGCCGTGCCAGAGCCGGGGGCTACGGTGCCGCTGTGCCCGCAGGAAGATGACTCACCCCATGAGAAACCACCCCCAACACATCACCCATTAAAAGCCAAACAAAAACAGGTCTTCTACCTGGAGTTTGTAAGATTATATTCTATTTTCTACCTAGACTAGAAGGCAATGTTGAAAACTGAATAAAAATCAAATATGTAAATAGTTCCTGACAGTAACACAAAGGTTTTTCTGAAAGCAGACCAACAAGAAGTATGGCCCAGAGTTCAGCATGTATCATGCAACAGTTGCCTTTAAATTATCACATGATTTCTAGAATTATATGTAATATATGAAATATTTTCATTTCTTTTCCAGTTATTAAAAGTTTTGCTCTACCAGAAGTGAAGATGATACAAGACAAACATGTGGAAATAAACATCAAATACTACCAAGCAACAACAACAAAAAATACCCCACTTCCTTCCAAGCAGAGCTAGAGACATCACCACACTAACCTCCTCGGTGGAATTCCTCAGCCGGCGTCAGGGAGTATCGTTTCAGGCAACAGGTTCCACCTACCTGTTGTTGCCAGCCTGACTTTAGAAGACGCTAAAGCACATCAAAAATATGTATTTTATTTCTAGCCATCTAGGGCTCTATTTACAGAAAAGTCGGAGTCAATTTACTGAAAGAAGCGCAAGTTTCCGTACCACTACTCCGAAATAATTTTGTTCTGGATTAAGTCAATCTACTTAAAACTGTATTACAAGTTAACCGGTGAAATGCGTTAGTAGAAAAATCCTACACGTTTAAGAGGAAGAAACAAGTAAGTCTTCCCACAGCAGAGCAGAGCCGTGGAAATGAATCTGAAAACACGATACGTATTTCCCTTACCTAAATGTTTCCCATTATGCCCATTCATTTAAACTGCGTAGTAAGAGAACAATGCTTTCACAATTCAATTGTGCAGTTCCGTAACTGTGTCACGGGGAGCTATTTTTAGTTCCGAAGGCCCGAGCGCGCAGAGCACACCCACAGCCGTGGGGTCGGGTGCCACGGGGCTCAGCCCCATGCCCCCGCAAACCCCATCCCCTTCGGGCCGCTCCTCTCACAGGACACTACTTCCCAAGCAGTATTTTTTAAAGTTGGCAGAGTAGTTTTTCCACGAGTTTCCTCTCACACAGATTACTTCCCAACAAAGGCCAGGAGGCTGAGTGTTTGCTGCGCGTGGAGTTGTTCCTAGTGAATCCGCGCACCCGGCGGAGACGGAGCGTCTCTAACCCAGCCCGGCCCCAAAAACCTACACCCCAGCACGAGGTACTTAAGCAACTGCTCAAGTTAACAAACAGGCTGTTGAAAACAAATGCCGCCAAAATGAAAGTTTTTCCCATTTAAAATACAAATATTAAAACCCTAAACATTTCAAGCAAGACATAAACAGATGTCTATTTTTTTCTTACATTTGCTTAGAAAACGCTATTTCTAGAAGCCAAGAACGTCCCCCACAGGCCACAACATCCCACGACCCTGGGTTTCCAGAGAAGCCGACCTTTAGCACCAGCAGGCTTCATCTGACCAGGAAGGTACCAGTTAGAACCAGGAAGGTCCATCGATATTTTGGACAAACACTTTGGATCCAAATTAGCGCCTTCTCCAATGCAACACAAATTAACTGGAAAAATTCCAAACCGCTCTTGTTGAGAGGTCTGGAAGTCACAATGGATCCAGCAAAGAAACTTTCACTTTACTGTACTCAACATCTGCTCGTATTTGGACTCAACCAGTAAGAAGAATGACCTTTTACTGAGCTTAAAATTGGAAATTAATTATACCTGAATAAGCACATTTATTATCATTTCCCCTGATAAAAGGGAAGTTATACTGCTGTAATTTAAGTCAAACTATGACAATGGCACAATTATTATGTCCTGGCCCTGACCTGACATTTCTAAATGCTAACAAAAAAGTAAAAGATACAGTTCATACTGGCAGTATACAATAAATCAGAATATTAGGCTAGAAGAGTTATGTGAGAAACAATTTGCTGATACCTCGCACGTCAGTTAGAGTATACAGCACTCTGCTTTCATGTCCGATTACTTTCACACCATATGGTCCTTTAAATATTAATAACATTGTTTAAATAGGAAACTTATACACAGCTATAGAAAGTAACCTCAAGAGAGCGCGTATCCTGCTAGAAGCTCTAACACTGCGGGTTCCTTAAGCAGCATTGCTCGAGCAGTTACTGACGCAAGCGGCCGCTGCCGGGGCTGCGAGGGGCACCCACCACCGGAGAGGCGGGACACCTCGGCTCCCTCTGAATCCACCGGCCCGGGGCATCGGCCAGGCAGCACAACTACCCTGCAACATCCGCATCCTACCCACGGACAAGAAAGTGAAAGAAGGAAAACAAGAAACTTCAAAAGGGAAAAGAAGACTTTTTAGATTACTCAGGTATTAGTCTTTTTAAAGAAACACATGCTGAATGTGACTTAACTTCAAAACTCGCCATGAATCTCGCTTCTTGGAGTTCCTTAAGTGCCAGTGGCAGAACCTGGCAAGAGGCCCGAAGAGGAATCACTGCGAATCTTTCTCTTACGCTTTTTCCCTAATCCGCTGGAAGTGCCATTTCTGACACATGATACTGGACTACACAAACCATCGGTCTAACCCAGTGTGGTGTGGATTCTTAGAAATGCTCTTCCTAGAAACTTCAGCAGACCAAGATGTTTTTACCATGTTACAGAAAATGTCTGCTTAATACCACAGATTTGATTAAATATTTTTTTAGAAAATTGGCAAACCATCAGTATCTGCAAAATTCTAAAATATATTATTTACGAGATATATAAGACAGACTAAGTAAATCATTTTTTCATTTAAATGAGAGAAGCTGCTTCTCAGCCAAAGGATAAAACACAAGGTGGGGTGGAAAGGGAAAGCAAGAGACGGAGAGAACAAGAGAGATGAAATAAAGCACGATTCCCCTCTCCCCTCCCTTAAAAAAATAAAATAAAATAAAAAATTGGCTCAATAAAGAGACAAAGATTTGTCTTTGGCTTGCACTTTTATATATGTGACCATTCAGAGCAGTCCAATAGCAACTTCCTGAATGTCACCAACCTTGTCAGGGCTACTGCTGTGACTCGGCTGCGGCAGCGGCGCCACTCACCAGCACGGCCCCAGTGCTCAAGGACCCGCGGGCGCAGTCCTCAGCCCCGCTGGTGGGCTTCCTGAGACGGCAGCTCTCAGCCTGTTGTGCTCCTCCCATGCGCTGCAGGAAGGAGCCGGACTGTACCTGGGGAAGCCGTGCTGACAGAGCCCCTGAAATGCCGCAGGGGCCCAGGGAGGCACAAGGACGGGCACCATGGCTCCTGCAGACCGTGCTCCGTCCAGGTACGTTCCCAGGCACCAGGAGGAGAAGGGGAAGAATGCACCCCGCTTTAGTCATTACTAACGCACAGCAAGAGAGAGAAGACCTTCCTCCGAAACGTTTAACATGCACAATAACAACACCTCTGTCCCCACAAAATGTTTAACAGAAAGAGAAACCAAGTTTATTCCCACAAACTACAAGAGCATATTTTCAACACATGCAAACAACATGCAGAAATGCCCTATGAATCTACTACCTGGAAATCAGATAACCCCACAGATCTACCTACAGCGCAGTGACATCCGCTGGCACCTCCTCCCACACTGTGCCGTGGGAATTAAGCAAGACTTTTCAGGAGTTCAGACCTCCTATAGAACACAACATAAACAACTGCATACACTGCGTGTTCCAAATACATTTATGAAATGTTTAAGTCGTGTTACTTTAGTAGGTTATTAATAGTTGGTGTTGGCAGAGAAAAGCTTCATTTCTCTATAAACATAAATCATCCAAACCTAGTCATTAACATTTTTATGGGTAGGTTTTTTACAAAGCACTGTACTGACACGAGCTAGTCAATCCTCAACCTTTCCTAAGGAGGAGATTAAGTATTAAAGTACATCCAAGGTGTGGCACCCTATCAGTTTACCCTTAGTGGCAGTTACACAATTAGAGCAAATTCTCTGCCAGCTTCACCACTGGAAACCAGAAGCCTATGACAATGCTGAACTTCACCAAGTGACTCGGAGGGAAAAATCCCAGTGGACAACTCAGTCTGAGTTGTGTAACTACGAATTAAGTCTCAGAATCACAGACTGGCCGGGGTTGGAAGGGACCTCTGGAGATCATCTAGTCCCACCCCCTGCCAGAGCAGGGTCACCTCCAGCAGGTTACACAGGAACGCGCCCAGGTGGGTTTGGAATGTCTCCAGAGATGGACACTCCACCACCTCTCTGGGCAGCCTGTGCCAGTGCTAAGTCACTACAGGGAAAAAAATTATAATAACCATTTTCACACTACACAACTATTATGCAATCGGCAAGGTAGCAAGGTAGGGAGAGCATTCTGTCTTGAGCACCATGCTTCAGAGAATACTCCAAACACTTGTCTGACCTAGCTATGCATTCATCATTTCTCCATTAGGAATCGATAAAAAAGGAGAGGGGGAGAATAAATAACTGGGTAATCATTTCACCTTGGGCAATCAACATTCATATCCAGCATTAATATTCAGGAAATGCCCCAAGTCTCAATCATTAATGATTAAGTATCACCACACCCTGGAATATTTTACTACATTATCTGTATTGACATCATGAGATCCAAACTTCAAACGTAATTGCTTGTCATTTTAAAGATCTTCTCGGAATTATGGGACGCTGGCTGCAACAGTGAATCTGAACTCCACCTCTGTGCCAAGGCAACAGACAACTCAATTAAAAAAGCTGTAGTCTCAACATCCGTCAACAGTTTGAAGACACAGTAGGACATTTTTAAATATGAACAAACACTTCTGGAAAATTGCATTTAGAAAATCTATACGTTAGGCTAAGAGGGACTCCTTGTATTTAACAAGGAGTCATCTGTTATCATTTCACCTCACTTAGCATCATACACCCGCTACGCAACTTCCCAAGAATATCGACAGCCGCTCTCCTGAGCTTCCACAACCCAGCTTTTAGTGAGCACTGAGCACAGGGAACGGCTCTGGGAAGCAGAGCACCCCTGGACAGCCGGCACCGCCACGGATCTCCGGCAAGTGCCTGAGCCGCTCCCAACCCGGCTCTGGCCCCACACACACCCCAGCACCCCCAGCGGCTGCCGAGGGGTCCCAAACGGGGCAGTTTGGGAATGGGCATTAAAGCCCTTCCTCCAGAACAGCCAGAAGCACGTGATGGCAGACGATGCCCTGTGTCTACCAGCTGCAAAGGGTTCTGCAAGCTGCCTTCTACCAGAGCATAAAGCAGTGCGTTTCCTCAACGGAGTTAACAGAGAATTCGGAAGTCAGGCGACATAGAATTCCACTGTTCTCAACTTTTATAATACATCCAAATGAAGCTTCTTAAAAAATCTAATCCAAGAAGTAGAGACTTCAATATTTAAATGTTTACCACCTTTTGCAGTATTATTATTTTTAAAGACACTGAAGAAAAATCTGAAATAAGCAACGTGTTTACTTTCATTTTGCAAAAAAAGGACATTATTTTGCAACAAAGATGTTCTCCACAAAGTAACTGGGTGTTCTTTTTTCTTGAAACGAAAGCTAGACAGAGAGAGAAGGGCAGCAAGCAAATTGTGAATGCTATCGAATTAGATGGCACGTTGCTTGAAAACCTGAAGTTTAAGGCACTGCAGTCCTACTGAGCACCGCTCCGCACACAACTGCTATGCAAGGGCTAAGGTACAACACGCAGCAGTTAACTGTCTTAGATAACAATAGTTAGAGTTCAATACATTGGTAGAAGGATTATAGTGCGGTTTTATTACTACCCAACACTTTTACTGATGTGCTTATTACTTTTTTTATAGCGTACTGCTCTTGAGCAACCAGTTTATAATATTTACTCTTTTAAAACTAGGTATACAGAGAATACATATGTATAAAAAAGGGCAACTAAGTTTACATGGCAATACCGGTGCAGCAGCTAACCCATCACATATGTATAGTAATTACACACATCTTGCACGGACAAACCTACTTACAAGCCCAGAGGCAAAAGACAGCTGCCAAAAGCCACGCGTTTTATGCATTACAAAAAAAGCACGAACCAGGACTGGGCTTTTTCTCTTAGAAGATGAGGATAAAAATACCACCACTACAAACAGTTTTTGTATACACATCACACACAGACTACTTTTCTATCTCTAAATTACCTCTATTAGCTGCAGTATGTCAGAAGAAATCTTAATCCAACACAAATAAACCTTAGATGTTGAGCGCGGTAAAAATACTACATAACGCTGGCGTGTTTCTTCATTGTGTTTTAAACATTTCCATGTGTAATTCTTTTGTATGCCTTCATTAATTCAATTTATCCTTAAATCTAGAATTACCTAGTATTGTTTTTAGTTCTCACATTAAAAGCAACAAGTAACCTACTGCCAGCTGACTCAAAATTTACTGCAACTGCAGTCGGTGAGTAACGCACCACCCCTCTCACACAAGAAGAGCTGGCAAAACCCAAGTCTTCTCAGGCATGCACTCCTTTGGGTCTGCGATGCAGGCAGCCAACATCCAGACTGTAATTCAAAATGTGTATGTTCTCTAAACAGCTTAAAGTACCGCAATACCTTTAAAACATCCTGTGCTCCTGCGGAAGCAGGATAGCAAGAAGTCGCCTTGCAACAATAGCTGTGAATTTGCAAACCGAGTCTTCATCTGTCGTGTTTATCTGTGTCACGCAGAAAATGCCTCCTGTATTATACCGTTTCTTCTAGTCCATTTTATCCCAAACAATGGCAAAATGGAAGCCTCCTGACAAAAGCACCTACGCGGACACCCAGTGTGGGACCTCACACAAATCGCCCCGTGTGTGGGAGCCTCCCCATGCCTGAAGCACGTCCGACACACGCACGTGTCTTCCACGGGCACCGACGTCTCATTTGGAACACTCCCTGGTTTGTGCATAAATAGAACCAGAACTCGACATCCCCCCATTTCTGACACATTTGCAGTACATCCCTTTTCTACTACTCTCAGCCAGAAGTGGACGAGCCTGTTTCTAAGACCACCACCTTCAAGAAAAAATGAGTGGGAAGGAAAGGATTACATTGTGCCTGGGACCAACCCAAAACTCGCCGGACAGCCTAACACGCGGACAGGCACACACCCCGGTGATTCCAGACAGACGGCGACTGAGGGACAGCGAGCGTTCACAATGTCAGAACCTGCTTTAAAGAAAACGCACTGGAGTTAGTCACTGCTTTTTAGCAGTTAGCTACAGAATTTAAAATTACCTTTTCCTACAGACAGTCATGGGCAATGGTGTCCTAAAGTAAAATGAATTCAAATTCAGGCAATCTTAATTCAGATACTTTATAAATTATTTGTTATATGCAATGTAACTACTGTTATATTGCATATAATTGTCAATAATGTTGCTTTAGTCAGCCTACAGATAATTTTCTTTTAGAACCAAAATGAAGCTACTATAGAAACTTAAAAATCTAAATCCAGAATAATTTTCCCAAATCAAATTTCATTTTCATTACAGTATCTTTTGATAAGCTCTTCTGTTTGCTGCTCAGATCGCCTTTCACACAGGGGACAGAACATAAAAATAAGCTCGACTTACTGCATTATCAAGTAAAAAAGGACCTACACACAATCTCTCACACTTCTAGTTTGGAAGGCCTTCCAGGTGATAAATATTTTAATGAAACTCAACACACTGCAGGCGCACCAGCACGAAATGAACAGATAGTGACGGCTCCCTATCAGCAAACACACAAACAAAAATCTTCGCAAACCTCCCGGTTAACCTGCAGTCCGACTAGAAACACAGTAAGTCAATGCAGCTCAGAGAAAGAAATACGTATACTGAACGAACTCCTGCCCTCTTGGGACTAAATCCTGCCCTCTGCTCAATGAAGCTTAAACATAGCTGTGCTTCGCTCACGGAAAGGAAAAAATCCAGTCTTTATTTAATAACCTTATGATTGCTTGATTAGTACTTGGAAAATAAAAAGCACTAGTTAAGTGCTAAATATTATTAGCTTTTTCAGAGCATTAGCTCTAAACTTGCCACTCCTCATTTCCTTCTCTCATAACTCTTTTCATTCATGTCATCAGGAGGCATCTTATTTTCAGCAACGACTACTCACTTCATTTTTTTTTTTTAAATGCTGCTGGATGTACAGAACTACTGTTGAGGTTGCTTGGCAACTAGTGAGATGTATCAGAGAGAGAGATAAGGTCCAGAATGAATGGAATTGAAGAGAACTATATTTGGTTTCATTAAGAGATACTAATGCACTCAAACCACACCAATTTGAATTCTCCACACTAAGGTGAAATTTTGCTATTTTTTTCAAAATACAGACTTCCATAATCACAGAGTCCCACTAAATCCATTAAGCCACCTCCTCAGGCACACGCGTGTCTGCCTGTTGAGAAGAGACTTGAGAAAGCAGGGCTTTTACCTGGCTTAGCAGTTTGGTGGGGCAAGCAGCAGTCAGGAAACATGCACACTGAAGTAAATATTTTGAAGAATTTCAGGCCAGAGGGGACAGCTGAGCACTTCAGTCTGCCTTTCAGTGTCCCGTAAACCACCGTGCTTTTCCATACACTTTAGTATCAAGCTGAAATTTCAAGCGAAACATCTTTCCTGAAGGTCACAATTCGGAACAGGATGAGACTGAGCACCCAAATCTCCTGCAGTGGCAGAGAAGGGATTACAAAAAGTCTGCCCTAATGGTTCAAGGAGGTCAAAAAAGCCTTATGCAGCAGAAGATGGAAACAGGCCCCTCCTAGTGAAAGAGTTTCTGTCTCAAGCTCTTCAACTGGATCATGTCAGTAAGAATCAACCAGTCTGGCACAAAAGAGGATCTTCGAACATGCCCTCAGACCCTGCCCAAGCCCTGGTGCTTCAGCAGAAGTGAGAACAGACAAAACCCAACTAGCAAACTACCTGATGGGAAAAGCAAAACCAAAAGTCAACCCCCGCGCTCCCCCACCTCTCTGATGCCCGCAGGCAAGCACAGGTTTCAAAGCTTCAAATACCAACACAGAATTGCATCTATCATAACGATGGTCAGGGTAATAAAAGCCAAAAAAAAAAGCCCACAGCTCCAAAGGCAGCGGGTAACCTTGGCCCGTGAAGCAGGCTTTGTGCTCGCCACCGCCGGGGCGGCCACCACGAGCACGCACGCCTGCGGCAGGGAAGCTCCGTCTCCAGAAGCTGGATTGAAATGCAGTTTAAAAATAAATCTGTCCTGCCCCGAGACTAGTAGGCCTTTTATTATTTTTTTAATAATGTGTGCATATTAATTATTACTTATGGACATCATCTAAGACTACCACTTCAGTCTACTTTTCCTTCCCCCTTTCTCCCTCCCTCCTCCTTTTGGGCAACACTTTTTATGTTTCCAAAGTATCAATAACATTGTGAGGAAAAAAGCCAGACAATACGCTGCCTACGTTATTTCACAGTGTTTTTTCTGACTCCCTAGAATTGTGCAAAGTAAGCAGAAACGCTTTACTAAACTCAGTCTTTTTTTACTTTTTCTAGCCCCTTATTTTCCAGTGGTGTCAAAAAGATACTGAGGTAACAGAACGCTATGAAGTTCTTCGGTGACAAGCATAAGGAAAGTAAACACACGACTGCATAAGATGCAACTACATAAAACGAAGACTGTCCAGTGAAACGAAGGCAAAGCACAGGGGCAGCACAGAGCACCCTGAATTCCCAACGGTTTGGTGAAATTAGACTCCAGTGACACACTTCCCTCCCATTTTCAGTTCAAGAGATTAACAGGCAAAACAGTTACATTTGCAATTTTTAAGTGTCTTATGCGTAAGTTATGGAACGTATTTTTATCTACAGTGTTCAGCATAAAGCAGAATGTGTTCCTATGAGTAACTATTTTGAAACAACATTAATCATTTTTTACATACCAAAAGTAAAAGGTTGCATCTAATTTACAGGCATCGATTTTAGTACGCTTCAAAACCCAGTACTGAAAATTCACTAACTTCCTACTCTGTAGAAATTTAACAACAAAAACCCCAAGCAGCCCCATAAAGCAAATCTCCCAGAAAGCTGTATAACTTTGAGACAAACTATCAGAGACATTTAACTTAAAATCCTTCCCGACACTGACCTCTGCAAGCGCTGCGTGGAACACGCGGAGCGCAGGGAGCGCAGGTGGGGAGGGGAGCGCTGGAGCTGGGTCGCGGTGTCAGCGGCTTTCCCCCCAAACTCCCGTACTTAACTGAGCCTTTCTCCCTTCCATTTCCTCACTCGTTTAAGGGGAAAAAAAAAATAATTTCCTCAGCTTTGCATTGTGCTTATCGTTTTTTTCATGAACAATGTAGTGCTATGATTACATTCCATTTTGAAAAAGCTAAAAAATAAACGTAAATAATAAAATCTTTTCAGCAAATAGCTATGTCCTTGTGATTATTATCTTTTGCTTATTTAAAAAAAAAGTTATTACAACTGTAAGTTTTCCTCTTAATCTTAAATGGTCTTTAACTGTTAAAAGCAACAGAAAATATGTGAAGTCGTGCCAATCGCTGTTACACAATTAAAATTCATAAAACCAATTAGTTTAATTTTTCCACAGTAAAGCCACGTTAAATCAAATTTAGCTAGCATATTTATTTTTTAAGTTATTTAAATTATCAGCGTTAAAACAGGTATACGCAGTTTTCTGAACTTACTGTGCTAAGTGTCCCATTACACATTTTTATCTATTAAAAAAAAAATCAAGCAAGACGTGAGCACGGCATCCTTTCTCATTACAAACTTAAGGAAGAAGCCTACTTCGCTGATACCCATTTATTTCGTTTTCTAATTAACATGATTGTTTATATTATATAGATAATTGTATTGGCAAAACGGAATTAAAATGCCTTAACTTGAGGGAAACAGAAGCGTATCTATGCCCGCAGACCTGCAGAGGAGCAGCGGGTGTCTGAGTCGCGATGGCGAGGAAGGGAGAGCAAATCCCCGCCAGCTGCGAAGGCGCCGTCACGGCGAGGTCTGTGGGGACGGCAGCAAACCTCGGGGGACACCGCACACCTCCCGCTCCCCCTGCAGCCCCGCTCCCAGGAGGCTGCCAGGGTGCAGCTGGGAGAGATGATTATTTTCTGGTGCCTTAACTAAAAAGACAAACGAACACAATGAGTTACTAAACAGCCCCTTGGAGAACACAGTCAGCAACAGGTAGCTAACGGAGAAGGTCTCAAGCCTCCTCGCGCTTCTGCAATAGCGAACACCTCCAAAGAGCTCATCTCTTCAAGACATTCCACTACCACATTCCTCAAAAAGTAGATAATTTTGCCCCTTAGCTGGCAGAAACATACCTCAATGTCTTGCTGTTTCTAAGTAAGCTCAGTTGTAAACAAGTAATTCTAATTAATTGCATGTTTACATTAGAGTACAGTTGGAGAAATAAATACGAAAAGCTGGTGCAGCTACACTTGCACTGTATCCTAAATACTCTTGCATTTACTAGGAACTCAAGATTCACTTGCCAAAGTAAAATAGAGGGCATGTTATTTTCAACATCAGGATTCAAGTTATATTTAAAGAAAACCAAACCCTCATCAGTGGAAATTCCTTCATTTCAACTTGAGAGCTCTGAAAGACCAAGATGAAGCTGAACGATTTCTGTATCTCAGCTCTTTATCAGAGGTGGGACTTGGGCAACCCTGATACACAAACGCATGATATATCTAAAAATAAAGACAGAGATTAATTTGCCTGCTGGATTATACTTCAAAGCATTAGCTATGCCTGCCTTGATCTAGGAGACACTCGGGAAGGATGCTTACAAAACTGGAACAAGAGTAGTGATTTTCATGTTTAAAAAAAGAATAAAAATAAAAATCCCTCAGAGCCCCCCCAGCCCCAGAGAACGGCCAGGGCGCTTCCTGGGGGTTACTGCCCCTGCCCCACAGGGAGCAACACCAGGCTGGAAGTCCCATCCTAAGGAACAGGCACCAACACTCTGATCCAGATTGCTAGAAGGAGCTCAGAAAGGCACAGCTTCTGTTAATAATAAATTATATCTTGTATATACACAAACACACTAGGTTTTAACATAATGAAACTGAAAAAATTCCCCAGCTGGAATGACTGGCAACAGATAAAAGGCAGCTGTGTAATGAAGTAAGGGGAATCTTCAGGGACTGTGATAACGTGAAGGTATAGCTTTAATACCAGAAAGGTATTCCACAGGCTTAAGACATTAAAAAGTATTCCGTTCATACATAAAGAAATTCAAGTGTCCCTCTGGATAAATTCGCAAAAATATTTTTTACCAGGAAAATCAGAATACTGCCCAGTCTGCCCATCCAAAATACATGGGACAAGAAGAAATCCACTGAGATGCTATAAAAGAAAATTCTTCACATAGTACAGATTCTGTAACACTGGCTAGAGAAAAGGTAACGACTGCAGCTTTAATTCTTGAGAAGAGTTGGGGTAAACCTGATACAATGACTTTTTTTCAGAAGGACAGTAAAGTGTACAATACAGATATGTATTTAATATTCTCCGTACAGAGTTCAATTTTTGAAGTTATCTAAAGCTCGTTGGGGTCTTTAATATAGTTTGTGATTTATTAAATAACAAGTAAATAGAGCACGTACTAGTAGATGTCTGCTTAAGATAAGAAAATGGAGAAGAACACACCACTTCCACTTTAACTCATGAATGTGCAATTAAAAATATTTCAAAAAATATTCAGAATGAATTGAGGAAGAGTAGGACTTTTTTTTAAGTGTTTTCTCTCAGTCTCACTCTCTCTCAAATACTGTTGCCCAACTTCAACCAAACCTGAACGACGGCTGCTGTTGCACAGATTAATTTCCAGAAGCAAAGTCAGAGCCTGAGTAGAAGAGAGACCAAAATCAGTGCTCCAGTGAGGAGAAGCAGGGAGAGTTTATGTAGACCTACACCAGCCCCAGCACACGCGGACTTCTGTCCAGGTAGCAGGACAAGCAGAAAAAAGGAAGATAAAGACAGAGTATTCGGGGTGAGCGTTGCAGGGGCCATGGCCGAGAAGGAGCACCGCACAGGCAGGAGGCGACAGGAGCCGCGTGGAACGCGCCGAGTACCGCAGGGAGAACTGCAGGTGCCGAGGGGACCAGGAGGGACCGCTCCAGGGAAGATTCAGGAGACGCAGGGCAAGTTACGGAAATCAGACCTCATTGCCTCAGCTACCCACAGAACAGCTTCTTTTCTGGTTTGAGAAGGTGAAAGGAAATTTGCAATTTTGTAAAACAGGGTTTATTTCCATTTTGTTTGTTTTTACCAAAACTATTGGGTAAAATCCCACATCTACCATCAGAAGTCACAATCCTCCCAGACCCATTCACAATGTTTTCCACACAGTTAAATCCTAAACTCTCTTCTGTCTCTCTCTTTTGCTGCTCAGATTACATCACTCACACTTATTCCACTATTCATAGTCATTGCCCTCTGAGCTCTCTACAACTCTAACTATAAAGCTTTCTACTAGGTTGATAGCTGCCTATGCATACTTAAAAAGCTTTTGTGAAATTTAAACCTCAAAACAAATAAAACTACTGCCACATTTTTGGCCAGTCCCTTTACATGCCAAATCATGTCTGCAGCATATGCTAATTTAGCTTAAGGGATGAGTCTACTACTGGGGTTTTTTGTTGATGTTTTTCTAAATCAGAAAGAAAACTGAAATATTTAACTGAAAGCACAAATGTCAAGTTGCAAGGCCAGGAACAGTAATTCAGAAGACAGAGAGCTCTCAACGTGCAACAACACAGAACTGGCAGTTTAAATACTGCTTTGCTAGGAGAATCCAACATTTCCCACCAACCGGTAAATACAGATGAGATGCACGCTCTGCTATGAGCAACACCTTGTTTCCCATGCAACTATAAAAATGAAGAATTTTTTATGTTCAATTCTCACTTTCCTTCTTTTACCTAAGTAAGAGGGTTTCTTGAAAAAGCAAACACAGCAAACAGGGAGTTGAAAATAAAGCATAATGTAAAAATGCAAGTCTATGCTTTCTTTCAAACCTGTGTTGTCATCTTTTCACCTACGGTTAGCCTGAGCCTACCACAAGCACGTAAAAACTGATAGAACTAACAAGCTTTTTAGACTCTCAAGATTCCTTCATGCATTGCTTTTCCGTCATACTGTCAGGAACATAAATAACATCATTTCGCACCCTCAAAAAAAATTTACTTCATTTGCACATGGAAATATTTTAATGGCTTGATTTCAGAATGCCTCTGAGCAAGGTACAGGAGTTATTCCATCGACTATTAGACTACCCAGTACCACAGTATGTTAATACTCTTTGCCAAATAAGGCCTAGTGTAGGTATCGTAAACTATCAGAATCTTCTGAAAACTCATCTCACAGTATTTAAAAAACACACCTTAGTAGTAGATTTAAATGCAAAACATTTGCACGTGTTCCAGTGGAGAATACCTCCTATCTCAGGGCAAGATACCACAATAACTTGAAAAACCCAAAATCTGGTAACTTTTTTCCTTATTTTTTTTTTCCTAACAGAAGGAAATATTAATGCTGCTTCATTGAGGTTTACTTTTTCACAGAATGGAATTTCCCCCTTTGTAGAAATAAGAGTATTTCCAAAGAAAAGATAACGTCAAGCACATAAACACAACATTAAACATCCTAACAATTAAGGAATTTCTTGTTTGCTTAGGTTGTTTAACGTCACCTCCCATTTCTTTCAAGTTGATGGAAGACAGTGATATTTAACTTGCATAAACATTTTGCATAAACTTTTACAAGCTATATGCAGCATTCAGTTCTTATTCATAGTATTTATTCACTGTTGGTATATTCTTGGCTTTTGACAAAACTCAATTACACAACTGTGTCAGTTCTTAGGAGAAGACCTAAAATAGCCTGAAATGCACATCCTCCTCCCCTGCCCGCCCACACCTTCACTGTTTGTTCTAGGCACACGTTTCGATCAAACCCTGTAACCAGTTGTTCAGCTGGAACGGAACTTTTCCGAGTCTTGAACAGACATGCACACACAACTTTTCCAGCCCTGTAACGCCTCATCTGGGTCCTGGAACAGGAGCTGAGGAAAAAAAAAATGCTGTCTGCCTGAAACCTGCAGCAGCTCCTGACATTCACCGCGATGCAGAGGAAGGAAGAAAGAAAGAAAGAAGGGGAAGGGGGGAAATCACACGCACCAAGCCCCGCGCGCCCCCTCCGATTTTCAGTGTTACTCAAAGGGCAGGAAAAAATTATTTTTGTTGCCAACAGAGAAAAATACAATAAAGTCGGTTTGTTTCTTGGCAAGAAACCGATGTGACCGCTCTAAAAACAAGGTATTGGTACACAAATCTAAAGGAACTGTAAAAACAGAGCAATATCATTTGTGTATGCAAACGAATAATAGCCATTAGGAGAGAATTCATTATTTTTAAAGACTTAGTTATAAATATTATACTTTTTCCTCACTCATAACATTAACTTCCCTTTCATAAAATCACACACACAAAAAGACCAAAGTTAGAAAACAAAACACAGTATCAGATAGCAGAAGAGTAAAGTTACTGAGACAGGAGACTGACACTGACCAACGTGACCAGATAACATCATTTACTGGTTTCTGTGAAATAACGGTGGTGCTGCAGTACAGCTTTTGGTGGACGAGATGTACAAAGAAAAGACCAGAAAGCACCAGTGACTACTATTCCTTCCTCACAAACTACTAAATCTAGGTGAGAAAACAGAAAAAGTTCCAAACCTTTAAGAGGTTGACTTGGCTTTCTCACCTTACCCACTAAGAGAAAGTAATTTTTAAAAGTAGATGAGAAATACAAACATATTTGTCATCTAAGTCTTGAAAATAAAGCTATTCAGTTTTGCTTCTGCCATCATCATTAACAGAATTGATATATACACAAACTCCTATTCAACACTTCAACAGACTAGTTTAAGGAAGTGTCATCGTTATACGACATCATTTGGGAAACTGAGGCTGAAATTCCCTATAACCTCCAGACTTCCTGGATCATAAATACTATCCAAACTTACTAATCACAAAGGCACATTCCCCTTATTTGTCAATCTTTGTAGTGGATTTCGTAAGTCACATTTCAACAATTTATTTCTATCTAAATATTTCTGCTTGTCCCAGTTTTTCCCATGACACTTCAGAACTGTCTATCGCCCTTGCCAATTTCCAGCTTTCTAAAATGGTGCATGACAATGACCCTCTCCTTAGAGCCTGTCAGCCAAACCCACAGTGATCACACAGGGGAAAGAGGACTTAAAAAAAAAAAATAAAAAATTTAAAAAGTCAGTGAAAGGCCACCATCTCAGAAGCAAAGCACTCCAGCCCCAATATAACACAGAAAAGAGATTTTTTTTTTTCCTCTTCAACCTGAACTATACATTTACATTAGTTCTTCCAAGTACATTCCTTACTCCTCTCCTCCCTTGCCCACTTCCAATCCTTTCTGGTTCATAAAAACTGAACTGCTGCACAGTCAAAAAGAGAAAGTTTTAGCTCCACTTTATCAGCAGATGCTCATAAAACGCAGCCCCCAACAGCAGAGACCTGCTCCTCTGGAGCAGCCTCATGGAAAGAAGCTGAGGAGGGAGGGAAGTCACGGGTTCCCTGCTACGACAAGCCAAATCTAAACCCTTTCTACATCACAAGGGGCTCTGTCGTTGGCAGTAACGCAAAGAGGAGAAAATTTGGTTGATATGGAGTCTTCATCATGCTTAAAATGCAGCTCTCCCACGTTAAGGATGAGGCACCCTGGAAGAACCCTGTGGGGAAGCCACACTGCCGTTATGAAGCTGCTGTAGGAAGACATTCGTTGATGGCAGGGCCAACTGCAGCCATCCTGCAAGAGCCAGCCGCGGGCTAAGCCCTTCTGAAATCTCCACCCTGAAAACCTGTGCTGCAGACCATGCCTTGCTTCTCCAGTATTCTACTCCGCTTACCAATGCCACAGCGCTGCTACTTCCCGCATGCCACCTTCACAACAGGAACAAAGAAAATAGGTATTTCTGTCTCTAACTCAACTACGGATTATAAAAAGAAATTGAAAAAATTTTAAACAGTCTTTACTGTAGTTAACTTGGGTAGAACTTTAACCACCTTCAAATCCACCTTAGCACTGTTAACTACCAAGTACGTTAATTACCTGGAACGCTTGATTCCATACAGTTCCTCAAATAATTAATTAGCTAAAGCGATCAAGGATTGGAGTCCCCAAGGGAAACTCTTCTAGTTCTGTAGAACTACACAGATTTTACCTCGTTAAATGCTACAACTCTACATGAGGCCAATTCATCTAAATGCACAACTGTCCCTTCATCTACTTAGCGTCAGAATCCTAAAACCAAAAAAAAAAATAAATCCCCACACTCACTGAAGGAACCTCGTGCGCTTAGCAGTGGAAATCCTGTTTAGTCACCAGCAATGAAGAAGAGTATGCAAGTAACACTAAAGAAAAACTTCTGATTTGCAGCACATTAGACACCGTTCATAACAGGTATCCTCTCTACTTCAAACATCCATTATCACAGGGCAACCAAATCAAAGGCAAACAAGTTTTAGGCAGGACTTTAAACCGGACTTCTTTCAAGCCACATGAATAAGCTGCACTAACAGAAATAATTCAAAACTACAGTTACGTACAAGGACACTAACATTAAAAAGTATCTCTTCATCTCCAGCATACTGCAGCTTTCACAACCTCTCTGCTGTTATTCATCACATCAACTGCGGTGGTGTATGCAAACAAGTTTATGTTCTAGAATGACTGATAAGAACATCAAGAGAAGTAATGCTTCTCCTACTCTTCCAAAAAAAACTCCATGCTGTCTCGCTCAGTAGCTGAATCCCACAACATTTTTGCAGGAGGTAAGTAGGGCACAAAGGGAATGAATCAGGCAAAAGGCATAGCAGGGAAAGCAGGACAAGGTAGGGAACAGTTAGCTACTTTGAAGAAAATACAAGTTACTTTAGGACTAACGTGTAACTTGCAAGAACTTCAAAACACTGAAAAACAGCCTTCTCCCCCATGTAAAGCGTATGTTATGATCTACTGATTATTTTTGGCAACAAAAGCCTACGACTAGGTGCATTATAACTTCTTGTACATTTTACATATACCACTTTTTAATTTGATTTTTATGCACCTGGGTGTTCCGATACATACCACCCACAAAAGGACAAGCACAAAGGACTGACTGCAAGACGACACGCCACGGGGTGTACAACCTGCTGTTCCTGAGCCGCGCGCAGCTCCCCGGGGATCCAAGCGTGGCTCCCGGGGGGGACTCCAGGCAACCCAGGCCCTTGCTGTCAGGGGGCAGAAGCCAGCGAGGCTCCCGAGGCCAAATTTGCTCTGTAGCCCTGGAATCCAGCTGCACTCCCAGCTCAGCCCCAGCCTACCATGCAGAAGTGAGATGCTCGAGGAAGACACTGCTGCTGCAAACCCCAGAGCATGTCCCAGCTCCTCCCCAGCTCTGCAGGTTTCGTGTAACGGGTCTCCGGGCTACCAGTTTTGCACAAATTTGGGTATGCAGCTTGCAGGGTTGAGAATGTGATCTACCCATGTAATTTATTACACAGCAGCAGCATTTCTTTAAGAGCACCCATAGGCTTATAAAAACTTCGAAGAACTGTCGGTTACATAGACTGATACCTTTAAAGGTGCCAGGGATCCTTGACTTCCACTTTCATCAATGAACTTTTAACTTAGCACCTAATGTTGACAGCTGCTACATCAAAGTCAACTTACACAAATCTTTCAAGTCACTCAAGTCTTTTAAGAGGTCTTTAGCAACAGAAGCAGCCAATGGAGACGATTTAGCAGTAACAGGATGCAGGACTGGGCACTTACGAAAAAGAGTTGTCTTGGGTAAAGAAAATATTCCCCATAAAGGAGAGCTAAAAACATGTTGCACAGACTGTAATTTAGTTTGAATCAGTCTGAACTTTCTTCCAAAAGACTGTGTACCTTATCCTGAACTAGGATTTGGGGATTAGGAAGAAGTATTGTCCAGGCTCCTTGGCTAAACTTTTAGCTCAGACATTCTTACTAAAGAATTAGCTACTGAAAAACGAGTGAAAGCTTAATCTTCCCAAAAAGGCAGGATTCACAAAACAGATGATACTACAAGAAGCTAGAGGATGCCAGTACAAAAATATTATGTTTGAAAACAAGAAAGACATAACTAGTATTAATCTAAAGAAATCAAACACAGAATAAGCTCTGAAATTCCAACACCTTAATTCAATTAGAATTAATTTAGCAGGTTTTGGTATACACACACAAAGACACTTGCAAGCGTAAACTAACATGCAGAAGAATCTTGTCCTCCTCCCTAGCAAGGTTAGACGAAAAGTCAGCAAACACAAATCTTTCTCAGACAAAATAATAATTTCCATTTTCCTTATCCCAATGCCATTCCCTTCCTCACAACTATCACATAATTGAACAGATTTTAAGTGTAAACAAGAAAGGCTTTTAGAAACATAATTTAACACAAACATCTGGACAAGCAAACACAACAGAAGAGAGAAGAAAATCTGACCTATTACACCCAGAATTAATAGTACAGACTCATTTTGTGAGGAGATAGACACAAAAGCCTTACTTGCTCTAAATAAAGAAAACTGCTTTCATTTTGTACGCTAACAGGAGGCATGTTTACAGCAGGACGAATCAATGTGCTATAGCAGAGGTAAATCAGTGTCAGCCATGTTGTGAAAGAAACTGCAGTTAAAAAAAAACCAAAAACCCAAACCACAAAACTTAAGGCTTAATCAAATCAGCTATACTGAACCTCGATATAAATCATTTTATACCGTTAGCTCTTACTTATTATTGGTGCGTGACTTCTTCAAGTTAATGTCTATTAATCTCATCTAAAAATACACATCCAAATTCTAGACACTGTGAAACAGTAGCAAGAAGAAAATACACCAAGATATAAAGCAACAGCAATGACTACTCTGCGGTGCACAGACATTAGGCATGTCGTAAAGTGAAAAAACAAATGCACTTACTCAGCATTAAATCCATTCACGTGCAAGATCCTCATCTGTTTGACTATTGTGCTTTTACCAGATTCACCAGCACCTAGAAAATGAAAGTAAATCAATTTCAGAAGGAAGCATGAGTGATGAAGGGACGCACTACAATTTTTTCTTCAGGGTAAAAAAAAAAAAATCAAGAAAGTTGGTTTTCTCAGTGCAAGAGTGAAAAGTGAAACAAAAAGAAATAATTGCCACTGGAAACTTCAGTTGTAGCTAAAAATAAATGCCCAGCTCAAGTCATGTGTCAGATCTGAATCTTGGATCATTTCACTGCCATTTTTCCAGTGTCAACGTTAAAAGCAGATTGCAGGGTTTGGAAGGAAAAAGGACAACTTTAACATTTTATAGAGAACGAGGTAGGGAACGTCAAAATCTGCTTTCTTTGTCACTACTCTCTGATGGAGAGAAAGAATGACTGAAGTCCATGCTAAACTGAAGCATTTTTGTTAGATCCTTAAAATATTTCAAGTTTGGCTACGGTTATCATCACCCAGTCAAAAGACTGTAACTTAAATCGCAAGAAATAAAATACGTGGATACTCACATCTGAAAAAGGAAGGCATCCCCTCTGAGCCTCCACCCACAAAGCTGGAGAAAACTCCTTCTCTAATCTGTGTCTTGTAAGCAGCCTCCCACCCTCTCGACATGTTCCAAATCAATCACACACGCACCCAGATGCAGAGACCACCTTTTGTGGCTGCATTGCTCCTAACGGCCCCACCGCAGCTCTCCGCTGACCCCCTTCTATACCGGCAGCACAAAACCCCGCTCCACTTTACTCCAGTTTCCATAAGTAGACGTATGCTATTTCTGCTGTGCTGCAAGGATGCCAGTGCACAGGGCAACCCATCTGCCTATAGCACCCGTTTTTCCACGCACGCTAAAAAGACTCAAACAGCAGCGTTTAATTGAGCTGTTCCACGCTGCCAGATCGGCAGCTTTCTATATAAAGCAAACATATTTTTGCAAGAGCAGTATCATAACCTGGCAAAATTTAGAAAGATTCCCCTTCGCATCTACCTCCTGGCTACTCGTTTATTCCTCTCATTAGCCTACGCCTCGACAGCAGAGAAGGCACGTCTGTCGCAGAACGGGCACAGAGGTACAGTTTGTATTTATAGGATGCCAGGTCTCCACTAGCACACGCCGACAGCACAAGCCTCCATTTTGAGCCTCGTGTTCAAAACTGTATTTTAGCAGCTACACTCAAAGTTCATTTTCTGACAGATGCACCCCCCTCTGCTTTCTCCCTTCCTTCCCTTCTCTCTCGTGAATTCCTAATAGTCCTGCTCTTCTCTCCCTAAAACCTGCCTGCATGTTTTGCCACCTTAATCCCAGAACCTTGCTCCTTTTTCCCCTCCTCGCTCACTGATGTTTTGTAAGCACTTAGAGAGCAGTTTTTATCTACAACTCTTTACGCAAGCGCCACTTCTCCCCTAAACTACTATTTTATAACGTACACACTCTGTCTCTTCAGGCGTACTGCATCCTGCAATAAAGACCGGTGGCAAAACTCACCAAGAACGCGTAAACTCTGGTTAAGATAGAGACTGGGTCCTCTTCACAACTAAGAACTATTCAGGAGTAGCAGGATATGCTACAGTCATATTTCCATTCAGAATAATAATGGAATTTCAGCTGTAATTCTAAATCACATCTTATAAGTATTGGGAGCCAAAATCTTTACTTCACTTAGGCCGAGAATGGGGGGAGACAGTTGTCACTTTTGCTGTAAACGCGTACAGTTCGCTATTGACAATACCGGGTTCTCTGGATCAGATACAACACCAGTGAAACAAAATGAAGCGTTACATCTAAATTTCTATATTTGGCTACTCATTAAGGCCCTATTCTTGCCAACAATTCTCCATACATTGAACCTCACCACCAAGGAGAGTTCTACCAATTTCAGTGAGGCTGCTGGTGGCAGAAGGGGCAAACACATGCACAGTGACGGGGCCTAAACTCCTTACGACATTTAGCAGCTCTTCTTTGGTGTTAATCAAATCTGATGTGAAAACATTCAGAATACCTTCAAAGTACTTGGGTTTTTATTTCATGTGTCTTATAAAGGTAACGTAATAATAGGGATGTGAGCTTTTTTATTTTTTTACCAGTGAGTTTGTGTTACACTGTCCACAATTCCTGACAGCTACTGTTAGAAACTGCAACATCTGAACTACCGCTTTAAAACACACGCACACAGATGACCTTACAGCCATCGCTAAACACCCGAAAATTTTTATTTACAAGTATCTAAATTATTTTTCAGTCACCAAAACAGAAGCAAACAGAAGGAATATCCAGGCGAGCCCATTATGTTTCTGTTTTCTGAAATTCTGCCTCAGATGAAAGTAACCCATCTGATGACAAACGGCTTCTGCGTATCTACGTAACGTTCAGCCCGAAATGTGGAAGTCCAAGACACTCCCCAAGAGCTGAAGCCCAGTTTATTCCGTTAAAGATTTCTGCAGGAGCCCTGGCAGGCGCCTCGGTGCTGCAGGTGCTGCTGTAGTCCCAGTCGCTCTCCATTTACTCTAAGCCTCTTTCTTCAAATTAGTATTTGAAAGGTTTCACTGGTAAGAGTGCGCTTCCAAACTCACAACCTTCAAACATTCTGTTTTCTGCCTCAACGACGGCCGCCGGGCCGAGCCGAGGCCTAGCCCCTGCTCCACGCCGGCCCTGCCAGGCGGGCACAGGCTCCGGGCGAGACCAGAGCACCGGGGGCTCAGCCACGAACCTCATTTTAAAACGCTACTTCAAAATACTTGGGAATAACGAGTCTGACAAACGTTTTCTTGTTCTCCCCGGTAACGATGTTTGGACCGTCCCCTCCCTCGAAGCCATAACCTGCATTTCTAAACCCATCTCCTGTAAAACACGACACTGGCAGGTCACCGAAATTAATCGCTGAAATGACACCCGAAACCGAGCTCCGAGCGCGCGCTGCCCTCATTAGCGGTGCGCCGGGGGCCCGGCTAACGAGCCGGCCGGCGGAGGGAGGCCGTGCCCGGCCCGGCCCTGGCGCCGCGCTCCCTCGGCCCCGGCGCTTCCCTCCGGGACCGACATCCTCCCTCCACTCCCCCCGAGCGATTCCCCGGCTTCCTCCCTTCCTCTTCCTCCTCTCTCCGGCCCGGCCGCGCGTTCCGCGGCGCCCCAGTCCCCGGCCAGGGGAGCGCCCCGGGCCGGCCCAGCCCCGGCCGCCTCCCTTCGCCCGCCCGCCCGCCGCCAGGCCGCGGTGACCGGCCTTCCCCGCGGCCGCCGCTCCGCTCGCCCGGGGCAGGCCCGCCGCCTCTCGGCGCCCGGCCCTGTTTATCTCCCAGGCTCCCCTCGGGCCCGTCGCTCCGGCATCGCCGGCCGCCTCCCGCCGCTCGGCCCCGCGGCCCGCCCCGGCCTGCCGCCCCGTACCTGCGGGGCCTGCCCCGGCCCCCGGGGGGTGCCAGACCCGCCCGCCGCCGCCGGGCCCAGGAGACCAGCAGGCTGCTCCGGACCGCGCCGCTCTCCCGGGCGGGTCCCCGCCGCCCCGGACCCGCCGGCCGCACCCCGGGCCCGCTCCCCCGGGCCCCACCTCTGCCCCCGGGCCTGGCCAGGCCTGGGGAGGGGGCGGCCCCCGGCCCGCCGCCGCGCTGCCCGCCGCCCCTTACCCAGCAGGAGGAGCCGGTGCGTGGCCCGGTAGACCTGCTTGTCCTTCTGCAGCTGCTTCTCGATCTTCTTGTTGGCCTCCCGCTGCGCCTTCTCCTCGTTGCGCTGATCCTCCGTCTTGCTGTTCCCTAAACAGCCCATCTTGGGGAGGGGGAGGCAGGGGACGCGGGGCGCGGGGACGGGAGGCGGCCGGGGCTGCCGGGGGGAGGGAGGGAGGGAGGGAGGGAGGCACTCTCCCGGGCTCCCTTCTTCCTCCTCCTCCTCCTCCTCCCCCCCTACTCGCTGCTGTGGCTGCCGCTGCCCAGAGCCAGAGACATGGAGAGCGCCGAGCCCGGAGCCAGCCGAGGGGGGGCCGATGGCGATGACTCTGCTGCCGCTCCGCCGGGCCTCCTCCCCGGCCGCCGCCGCTCCTCCCGCCCCCCGCGCCGACCCCCTCGGCGCACCTTCCCCGGGGGCGGCGGGGCCCGCTGCGGAGCGATCCGCGGGGATCTCCGCGCCCCGGCCGGCCGCCGGCGCCGCTAGCGGGAACGGCGGTGCCCCCCCCCGCGCCGCGGGCTCGGGGACGGGTCCGGCTCCAGTGCCGCCCCCGGAAAAAAATAATCCTCTGTGGATCCGCAGGCGGGGGCTCCCGGCGCGGAAACCTCCCCGAGCGCTCGGCGGCGACGATCGGGAAGCGTCTGTGGCCGCAGCGCCGTGAGCTCACGCCAGCCCCGGCCCCGGCGCAGCTCGGTCCCGTCCCTCGCCGGGCGCCGCCGGTGCTTCCTCCTCACCGGGGTGGGGGTCCAAGACAAGCCCCCCCTTTTTATTTTTTTTTTCTCTTTTCTTTTCTCTCTTTTTTTTTTTTTCCCCCCTCTCTCCTCGCTGCTGCCGCCGCCGTCTCACATGAGCGCTCCCGGCGAACCAATCCTCTCGGCTCCTCCGGGGAGGCCAAACGCGCCCGCCCCGCGCCCGTCGCCGCCGGCAAGGCCGCTCCGCCTCAGCTCCCCGCGCTCTCCCGCATCCCGGCTCCCCTCCCCCCGCGCTCCGTCCCCGCGGCGGGTGGGGCGAGCGGCGCTCGCGGCACCCTGGGAGCGCGCCGGCCACGTGACCGCGCCCCGCCCCGCCCCGCCCCGCGCGCGCCCGCTTCGAACGGCCCCGCCGCGCGCGGGGGGGGGGGGGGGACCGGGACGGGGACCGGGGGGGCGGGGGCCGCTCGCAGGAGCCGCGGGCAGTTGGTGGGTCCTGAACCAGCTTTAACGGGGCTGCCCCGGGGCGCCTCGCACCGCACGTGACAAAGAATCCCCGCAGAAGTGACCGCACCGAGCACCCGTGCGGGCAGACACCCATACGTACACCCGTACAGCCATACACACACCCATACGTACACCCATATGTACACCCATAGCCCCATATGTACACCCATACAGCCATACGTACACCCATACACCCATACGTGCACCCATACGTACACCCATACATACACCCGTACACCCATACATACAACCATACAGGCATACATACACCCATACGTACACCCATACACCCATACATGCACCCATACGTACACCCATACGTACACCCATACACCCATACGTGTACCCATACGTACACCCATACAGCCATATGTGCACCCATACACCCATATGTACGCCCATACGTACACCCATACACCCATATGTGCACCCATATGTACACCCATACACCCATACATACCATACATACACCCATACATACACCCATACGTACACCCATACGTACACCCATACGTACACCCATACACCCATAAACCCATACATACACCCATACATACACCCATACACCCATACGTACACCCATACGTACACCCATACACCCATACGTACACCCATACGTACACCCATGCACCCACACGTACACCCATACAGCCATACGTACAGCCATATATACACACGTCCATCCATCCACCCGTTCCCCGGATGGACGCTGAACACCCGCCTGCTGACCCGCAGGACGGCCCGCAGACGCCGGGGTGTGGGGACTCCCAGGGAAACGCATCCCCCGTGGGGTCCTGGGGCTGGTGAAGGCCCTTCGAGCCGTGGGGGCACCGGGGGACACCCTGAGGCACGCGGTTGCTTCCACACACAGCGTTACCAGCTACCTAACTGTTTTCCTTACTGAAACTGTTTTCGAACCCTCGTTGTACGCATTACCGGCAGCACTCGTGCACGCGCTCATCAGCCACCTCTGCAGAACAGAGACCGCTGCCCCGCTCCTGGTAAAACCCCGTTCCCTAAAACACACGGGCAGCTCTTCTCTGCCTGCCTTCACCATACATAAATTATTCATCCTCATTTGCAAAATTCAGTTACTGATAACACCATTCCCAAGAACACACCTTCCTATGTCATCTAGTTACTATATTTAGAACCACCTACAGTAAAATAATTACGTGAGGAGAGCAAACAAGCAGGAGGTCACAGTTAGTGTCACCAGATACATCTGTTCAGCTGCCCCCGCCGAGGGAGGGTGGCTCTCGGGAGACACGGGGAACGCCACCAACGAATCCCAGTCTTTGAGGATTTATGGGCGCTTTCTGTCTATTTTTAATGTCACAACTTTGGGTACATGAGGCCTGAGAGGTTTGGGGTCAGTGGAGAGGCTCCTACTGACTTCTCCAGGTGTTGCTTTGGGCCAAGGCGGTTTTAAACAGGTCTGAGAGAGCCTTGGCTCAGCAAGGCCCAGACTCATCTGAAGCAAAGGTTATAACAATTCCCTGTCTTTTATATATTTGTATTGTTTCCACATAATACACATTATGCAAATATACTTCACTGTGGCATTTACAAGGTATACAGGAATCAATGAAGCAGAATTCAGACTGAAAATTATAAAACCTCATCACAGTTTTATGGCTCAGGTATGACGAGAATGCAGGAACGCCAGCACCGGCCACCTCGGGCAGCAGGAGGATCTGCCCCAGGCTCCCGGCGCCGTCCCCTCCGGCCCCCAGCGGGGCCGAGGCAGCCTGTCCCCGGCCCCACACAGTTCACCATGGAACACGCCAACCGGATAACAATTATTGATGGAGACACACAAAAGGCTAAAATCTTGACGAAGGGTGCGCGGCGCTGGCATAGGGACAGGTAAAAATGCCAAAGCGTTCGCCGAGGAGGGTGTCACCGCCGTGACGGTGAAAACCGAGGCTGCAAACGTTGTGACGTTCCTCTCTCCCGCTCGGGGAGGAAGCGGAGGAGAGCCGGGCCTGCCTGCCTGGAAACAGCCCGCAAACCAACCGGGGGAGCACCCTCGGGCGAACTGCCCAGCAGCGGGTCAGTGACCACCACCCCACGGGGCACCTCCCTGCAGGCCTGGGAACGCAGCTACGGCCCCGCGTCGCCATCACCCCCGCTCCGGGGACCCCCGGGAGAGCCCCCACGCCCCGGTCGGGTCAGAGCCTCCCCCCGCGACCAGGGTTTGATCTTTTTCACTGAGCAGCCGCAACCCTGCAACTCCCCCACAGCTCAACAAACGCTGCTGTAGGATAATGGCTACACCTTGCTTTTTTTATTATTTATTTTTTAAATCTATGTAGTCTTCTCCACTCTGTGATTCACTTGAGATTTATTATCTTTGTACATCTTCGTAAGAAATTAAGACCTTTGAGGTGATTTTTCTTTTTTCTTGCTGAGGTTTTCAAGGGATTTTAAGTACTGGGAAAAAATAAACAGTGGGTGAATTTATATTAGGAAGGTGCAGAAGTTGTTCCCCCCGTGCACAGTACCTTGGAGGATTAAAATCTCATGCAGAACCAGGAAGTGTGTGTGATTTGGTTTTTTTTAAGGAGCCTCCATTACCCGACGCACCCTTCTGCTGTCCCACCAATTCCCAGTGCCACGCTGAGCAGTTCCAGCAGACCTCCCTCTTCCAAAAGCAGGGGTTATCTCTGGGACAGGCTGACTCCTTCAGTTAAAGGACATTTTTTCACAGCACGCACGGTACGTTTTTGTGCATTGATACCCTCTGGTTTGAAGCTTGTTACATTTTTTAGCTTTAGAAATAGAAGGGCCTTCATCCTGGGCCACAGCAGTGACGGGCAGTTGCGTATCAGACCCATCGATCTCAACGTATTTAATCCCCAGTAACTTTGTCTTTTCGTTAGTTCTGGAGGAGGATCCGTTACGGTTGTGATTTAGCCCTAGGCCCGCGTGTCTCAGCTGCTCGGAGCGCCGGCAGGCTGCAGCGTCCCCCCAGCCCGCCCTGCAGAACCCTTTGGACTCTTGGGAGAACGAAACTCGGTGATAAAAACGGAGACGGTTTCAAAGTCTCCAAGTTACCCTTTGACCTGCTGAACAAGGAACCCTCGAGTAATCTCAAGCCCGTTTAAAGGAGAAACAAACAAATTAAAGCCAAACAATAATCTAAAAAGGAAAAACAAAGCAAACAGATCGGAATTGGAGCAAGAATCCACTGTGGGGTTCTTTTCAGCTGTCGCCTTTGCAGCAGCCAGAACAAAAATCACTTTAAAAGGCATTAAAAGGTAAACAAGGTAGGAAATGCCGCCGTTATCGATCAAGCCCCGGGAGGGCAAAGCAGAGCCCTGGAGTAGCAGGACAGGTCCGTCTGCCGGGCGGGACAGAGCGAGCCCACCCGAATGCCACGGAACGAGCATCACAGGAAGAAATTAATGCACCGCTAATGTATTCAATAAGGAAGAAACCCAAAACACTTAACTACAGATACTCCAAAGCAAACAGAATGAAAAGGAGATACTTCCCTCTCTGGCAAAGGAGAAGAAATTTTCCATACAGAAATTCTAAACTTGAGAGGGACTTTTGTTTTGTTTTAAAATAAAAACAAGCCCAAAGTCTGCTAATAGAATTAACCAAGACCTTCCTTTAAACCAAACAAAAAAAAAAAAAAAGAAAAGCTTGCCTCCCTCCTTTCACTTCGAAGCTTTTCCTCAGAAACATTAAAAGAGACTTCAAGGAACTCATGGGATTATGGAAATAAAACGCCGAGTAAGAGCTTTTTACCCAGTAGCTTTTCTTATTTTCTCGCAGGTTTTGTTCTGTATATTCCTCCTCACTACTCGCGCACTCCGCACTGCACTTTATTAAAAAGGAGCCCTCTTACATAAGAGAAGCAGCAGCACATCCCAGCTCTCCGCAGAACACATATGGAATGCCGATTACAAAAAAAAAAAAAATTGGAACAAGTCTTTTCTCAGACTTAGTTTCAATATTTGTCAACATTCACTGCAGACCTACCCCCGCCTGCAAACTTTCTTATAAAGAATTATTCTGCTTTAATCCTTGTTAAGTTTGGGTCACAAAGCCCAGGGAGGCAGCCGTAGCGGGGGCTGTTTTCTCAACACCGGGCTCGGGCTGGCCCCGGCATGGGAGCACAAAGCAGGGAGCAGCGGGAGGCTCCTGCCCCAGCACGGGGGGCTGCCCGGCGCCGTCCCCGTCCCACCCCTGTCCCCGTCCCCGTCCCCGTCCCCGCGCTGCCCTCCGCGCTAATGGCATTAATCACTGACACTGCTCTCGCCTTCTACGGCGCGTAACAGGAAGGGGAATAAGAGGATTGTTAAAATAGTTGTTGCTAAGTTGTCACACAGGTTTTAATGTGCTGTAAACATTCCTCTCCTTCTTTTACGTTTTTTTAAGTAGAACGACGTTCAGGCTTTCACGCTCAAAATAACTTTACATTTTAGTGGTAGCAAACCACGATACTCCCGATACCAGGAGCCATTATTGGAGACGATCTGCAAGGAAAACAGAGCTGAGATTTTGCTCCTCCGGCTCTGCACTGCTGAAGGCCTGAAAGCGTTCCCTTTCAGAAACGGTATTTTCTCCCATCTTTTTCTTTAGATGGAAAAACGTTAAGCCGCGATCCTAAAATTACATACAGACACAATTATAGAATAGGGGTCTTTTGTACCCTACTTTTCCTGGAAGAAGGCGGCTGTCTGGCAAACTAACAGCATCATTACTTCTTAACTGCCTTGCTGTTAAATTAGAGTGCCCCACACACCCCAGGGCAGTCGCAGAATTTAGACCCTTTCCCAGTGCTCCAAGTAAGTCTTTCTGGTGTCGGGTTGTTGGGGTTTTTTGTTGGTTCTTTTTTGTAGATTTTAGAAATGTACATAAAACAATCGATTATCTCAAAGTCTTCGGGTGTGCGGGACACGGGCAGGCGTCGGGGTCAGGACCCGGCCCCAGCTCTCGGCTGGGTCAGAACCTCTGGTCCCACACCGGGGTTTTGCCTCCGCCTTCACAAAACCATCAGAGGTGCGGGACCGTCCCCCCCTGCGGACACGGCCCAGGGGGATGCTCACAAGTCGTCCTCGGGGATCACAGAGGGCAGCGGGACCCTGGAGACCCGGCTTCGACCCGGCACCGCGCCGTGCCTGACCTTGGACGGGCCACGGCCCCTTCTGAGCCTCTTTTCCCAGCTGCCGTTTATCTGCCTCGCTCCTGTAGGTTGCGAGCTGTTTACTTCCGACATGTCTGCACAGTATCGAGAACAGGGAGCCCTGATCTCACTGGTGACCTTTAAGCCCTTCTGCTACACGTTTCACCATAAAACAATTATTCAAAAAGGAAGCGATTTTTTTAATAGTCTGTCTTCCCTTTCTTAACACCTCTTTAATTCAGACATTCTCAGCAACGTGAGATGAAAAAATAGGCTCTGTTCAAAATCTTAACACTGTTTTTCTTAAATGAAAATGCTGAGAAAGCTGCTAGTATTCTTTGGAGTCCTTCTCCCAGGCCCTCCAGCAAAACCAGGGAAAGCTAGAATCAGCATGCTTGCTACATTCAAAGTACCAGACAAAGATACTTTTTATTTTGAAAACAGAAAAAAAAAAAAAAGCCTGCACGCTTCTCAGTCTTTCTTTGTACGCCATAAAGTGCCAAGCAGGGCAGAAACCCGGTGCCGTGTTCTTTTGCAGGTCACCTCCAGGTTTGCCTTATGCTCCCTGGTGCTACAATAACGAATTTGTTTTTCCATTGCCCGGTGCGTGCCCGCCTGTCCAGGAGTGACCCGTTCGCTGCTGAAGCCGGGGCTGGTTCCAGCTCCCTCCGCACTGCGCACCCGCAGCCCAGACAGCGGCCGAGCCGGGGGCCAGGAGCCCACCCCGGCCCTGCACGGCGGGCGTGAGGCAGGAGAGCCCCCTCCCCTGCGCTCGCTGGGACCGATCCCGCACGGGCTTGGGTGGAAAACCCGCCCTCAGCGCGGCCGGCGACCCGGGGGGCTGCGAGGGCCGGGGAGCCAGCCACTGCCGCCATTGCTGCCCCCACCAGCTCAGCCCCCCACCAGCCCACCGACAGAAGATGTGGGGGACCCACCTGCCCTCTGCCCGCCCTGGGATGAGGGCACGGGGACCCCCGTCCCGCACCCGCTCGCCCAGTGGGCACGGGAAGATGGCGAGTCCCTTCTGGCGCCGCAGCCCCGGGCGGAGGCAGGGCCCTCCCGCAGGGCTGCATCTCACTCCCCGCGCGTGAAATACACGGCCCGACATCTACTCTGAAAGATTCTTTCTATGAACTGGCGTTCCTGAGGGATATATACACTAACGCCACACACCCGGGAGTTAAGGAAGATTTGTCCAAGGAACTACTTCCAGAGGAAGTGCTGGGCAGCCACATTATTTGTTTTGTTTAAAACGATTTCAGGCTTGATAATGCCTCTTTATCAAAACTACACATGTGCTGAGCATGCACAGTGCTGCGTGTTGTGAGGCGTACAGGAAGGGGTGGATTTAATTTATTTCTTTATTATGAATATCGTGGTGCTGTAAGGAGAATCCTGGCTGACAGCGTGAAATAAAGCCAAACTTGCAGAGGATATTTTGGGGCCTGAAGTTCCTGTGCTGCCTTTTCAAATTCAGTCTTAAATTCTGTATTCCTAATCCTCTGTTCTGTCTGGACCATCTCATGAATGGACACGTGTATTGTTACAGAGTTGAGCAAGTACCTCATAACGTCTACCATTAATATTCATGTGAAAGAAAAACGGAGTTTAAGCTTCCTGGTTTTGCTTTCCTTGAGTGAAGAAACTAGCGGGGGAGTTTGTAAATTCACAGTTCTGGCAGGCCAAAGGGACCAAGACAATTGTGACACACCGAAAATAGCTCTTCATCAAAACGATAACCCTGTTTGATTTTGTGGACACCACTTGGCTATAGGGTTTGTTTACATTTATTTGGTATCACAATCTCCGTGGTGGATCAAAGCATTCGTGTTGCTGGAGAGACTCCGTACCCAGCCGAACGACGATGGCCACAAAGCACAATCAGAGCCACCACGATCTACCAGCTTTCAGCCTAGAAATAAGAAGAATTTGTTCTCCACACCAGAAGCTGGCTTGGAGGGAAGAAAGGGGGCTAGAAAGAACGGACTTTGGAACCGATGGAAGAGACTGCATCAGCCCACGCTGGCCGAGCTCCGCGGAGGGAAGGCGTGAGGAGCTGGTGGGCACGGGAGCACCGACCCAGTCTGAGACACCAGCTACAGGATCAAACTCTGCAGTAACGACTTGCGAGAATGCTATTTTTCAGTGATCTGTGTGTGCTTAGTACTGTTTAAAAGCAAAGTGACAAAGGCAAAAAAACTCCTCGTCTAAGGATGAATAGAGGAATTCCCATTCCCCGAGAGCTGAAACCGAGGAATTACTTGATTACAAAATGAAGGCCGTGAGGTGCCGGAGCAGTGCTTCCACTGGCTAAGAAAACGGACTGCAGGATGTCACTGCCCCAAAGAGCGTCCTGCACAAGGTCTCTTTATAGAAGCATCAATGAGAAACCTGTACGCAGGAGCAAACGGCGCAGGTGAGAGGCGGCAGAAGCACATCGACCCACGGGCTGCATCCAAACACCCCAAACTGGTCCACGTGCAGGGAGGAGGATGGGGCACGGCACAACAGCAACAACCTACCAAGACTTGAGACCTCCTGCCCTACTATTATGGAATTGTTACAGTCTCTTAACACCTGAGTAAGAAATATTTTTATTGCATCAACTTCTCGTGTCTAGACAGATAGACATCGTGAATGAATCATTGCTGACTAGCTTTGAAGACCTGAGCCGAAGAGCACTCCATGGTGTAAGCCACTATCTGGACACATCAACACTTAAGGAACAATTTTCTGGAGACAGTTCTTTCAGCACGTTACCCTAGGGTATACTGACGGTGAGAAACTCTGCAGTTTCCCTAAGGAAACTCCAGCAGTATCCTTAAAGGACCACGAAAGGAAGCAATATAACGCTCAGCAAATAACTTCTTAATCATAGAGACCCAAGTCTTAAAAAAAACCCCACCTCCCCACCCCCAAAACCAATAAAAAAGCTAACAAAAACACATAAGCAGGAACAAATGCACAGGAAAAAGCCAAACAGGCTTGAGTTCGTCTCTTGGCCTGATTATGCCATTTCTAGCAGCAACGAGTCTGCCTCGGCTCTCCCTGGAAAGTGTTGCTTCTTTGCCAGAGAACGGCTCTTCCTTAAATAATTTGACCCCCTCTTCTGCCCCTTTCCTTCAGTTTCAAAGGTTCTTTGTTTTGGCCCTTTCCCAAACTGCTGATCAGCTTCTCTGCAAACTGGTCACTGTCTCACGAAATCCTGCTCCTCAGTTATTCCGAATGATTCCCAGCTTTCCCATTTGTCCTCTTGGAGGTGCTCCTCTCCTTGGCAGGACACAAGGCACCTCCAGCACGGGCCTATTCTGCAATTCAGCACAGACGTTACGGCACAGGGCGAAGGATTCGGTGAAGGTTAAGGTGTTCTCAAAAACTGTGTTCTCAAAACCACAGCTTGACTCACATATGCCCCCAAACAATCATACATTAGCAATTATAATGATCTTTAATTAAAAAAAAGAAATATGTTGCTGTTCTTACAGATAAGGATCTATAGAAATACTTGTATAGGTGCCATGAAAGTCTATTTTTCAAACTACATTTCAGTGAGGGAATATTTAACTACCTTACCCATGTTACTTGAATTCGACTCTAAAATGAACCTCTTTGAAGTTTTCTTATTAAAAAAGCTTTAAAAATTAAGCAGTTTGAATTATTTTTCTATGCACCGTATAATCTTCTTAAGTAGTAAAAAGTTAACTTCAGCTCAAGCCATTCCACTTGGAAAAAGGCAATGAAAAAAGCAGTAGATTCATGCATCTCACCCTACATTTGCTCTAAATGTAACATCTAACCCCGGATTGTTATAATTTTTCATGGTAAAGCTTTCTGAGTGTTTATAGCCAACAGGCTTTGGCTTTTGTACTGGAAAGTCTGTTATATAAACGTCACTCTCATTTATATCCTCAGTTATAACAAAGTCATTAATGCAGCTGATTCCGAAGAAACCTTATATTTTAGCAACTTGTCCTACTCTGGTGCTGCATAACGTAAACAGGTCTAAGGCAGAGTGTAAGAAAATTACACCTTGGAGATGCTACATTTTTTCAACCAGGGGTAGAAGCTAAATTTGCACACTATTCTTGATATCAACATCACTTGTCAGAGCGTTATATTTTATTTCCAGAGAGCCACGATCATCTGACTACATTTTGTAGAGCATAGTTATCGCACGTTGGGTACAGACGGACTGAAGAAACGACGCTGGGTGGCAGCTTGGATCCTAAGGTCCCACAGGACGAGAATTTGGGATTGGACGCCACAGCACTGAAATTGCTCTTCGGAGACTCCTTCGCTGTCGAAAGCAGAACCCAAAAAAACCTCCCCTCCTGGTTTTTAATCCTGCTCAAACCCAAATGTTGGAAGCAGGTGAAGAACTACGAACTAACAGATCTGGCCCCTTGCCACACGCCCTATTAAGATGCCATATTTAGCTCCTCATTTCCTAATGCTCTGGCATTTAACCTGTTCCCTCCAGCCCTTTCATCCACTTCCAGTATACTAGCCAACACGGCTTTCACCCTTCTATGTCTTTCTTCCATTTCTGCTAGCTGTTTTACACACAATTAGCGCTGCTGTCCCATGGCACTGGGAAAGGCGACTGTTAACTTGTGCTCCCTCTGCCGTCTGACGGGCTTTGCAGCAACACAGCAACGGGCGGGGAAACTCCGACTTCTTCTGGGCAGAAAGGTCTCTTCCTTACTATAATGTGAAAAGTTACTCCCTTACATTTACGACAACGCATACTTAGAATGTTAAGGTCCTACACATACAGACCTTCAACTAGCGCATCACTTATCCAGAACTCCGTAAATCACGGACGTTCTGCTTTGCTGTGAAATGAGGAGCCTCATGAAGCAGCTACGGCAGCCAGGGTAAAATACTTTACAGCAGCCAAGCAGCCACAACTCCCATCAAAATCAATGCAAGCCACAAATTCTTAGGTTCCTCCCTCCCTTAAAAGGCCAGGACCTTTCAGTTTTGGTTATTAGACCAGACGAGTCCTCGATAAGAGAACAGGAGGCTGAGTTCCGGGTTCCGACCCATGGCTTTTGCTTGACTTGGGCCCTCACTCCTTATTTGTCAGGGAAAAAGCATCTTCGTGTGGTACACTGGCATTAAGCGTCCATAAGGTGGGGAGGCGGAACAGGAAAAGACCTGGTGACCCTTCTGTGATTCCTTTTCATGAACATCAATGTTTCCCCTTGCTCTTTGCAAGACAGCTGAAAGCAGTGAAGACAACTTTGAATTACAATTAGAAGCTCCTATCGAGGACTATGAAGCGCGGAACAGAGAATGAGCCTTGGAGTCAGCACCGTCTACAGATCCAACAGTGAAGCACCAGAGCTACTCACAGCTGGAGTGCTTCATCTACGTTTGGACGCAGCTCACACCGACGGAGACTGGCAAGTAGCATCCTCTCAGTACAGTGAGGAGCACCAACCGAACAAAGGATACCATACATTTGTGTTTTTTTCAGGTATGATCTGACCAAGGGGCCACCGTGGGCATGCAGAACAAATTACATGCACAAATACCATTGGGCTGCTTGTCCAGCCTCTCAGATGAGAGGCTATCCATGCCAAATGGATGTTGGACACATTCTGAAGGTATCCGATTCATAGGGCATATGGTAGACAAAGACTGCCCTCATATTTACATGCGATGCCATACAAAGGTAACGTCTGTGAAGAAAATGAAACAAACCCCAAAAATGCCAAGCAATGAAACCTCTTCTCAATCTTCCTGAAGGACCTCTTGTGTGGCCTGCACGCAAAGCAAAGAGGTAAGGGACTCATGCCAGAGTCCCTGAAGGGGTGTAGGGAACACCACCCGTAGGGAGTAAGGACAGCTTTACCAGTTGGGACAGCTGAACGACACTATCCAGCTTTGATTCCTGGCCATTCTCCATGGAAAGTGGGACAGCCAGTTTCTGAAGATCAGTTGCGATTTGCCTGTTACGTGGTCCTTGACACCGCTACGGAACCTGCCGTCTCTGGGAAGAAGCCTGTTGCAGAACTCCCTGTGCAAGAAGGTTCGTTCCCAGCTGATGACAGGGGTTGAGGGGTATGTCTCTCCGCTTCTGGAGAGGAGGGTACTTTCAGGGCTAAGAGTGTGGAGAAGCCAATTACCCGAACAACTCTCCTGAACCTTTAAGGGCAGGGAGTACTTTGTCCCTCTGCTCGCTCTTTCCCATGGGTGATTCAGCAGCAAGGAATATTTACTGTTATTTAACAATGCAGCAGTCTACAGACTCGGCTCATGACTCAACAGAGAATATATTGGGTGCAGACCTTTAAAAGAAATGATCAACAGATTATGCCTTTTATTTAAAAAAAAAAAGGAAATATTTATTTCTTTTAAAAGACGAGCATGCGAAAATAAAATGGATGAAGTGGAAGATACCTTCATGCTGTCTTTAGGAAGGACAATTTTGGTTGATTACTTTCACTTAATTAACATTTAGGATAGTATGGATTAAGTGAAAGGTTTACACTGGATTCTGTCTGAAATGCTTAAAAAATAAGCCTTTAACTCGTTTACGTTGGCAAGTAACCTGGCTGAGTATAAAAGCCAAGGGCATGACTGACTACCTCGCATATTTTACAACTGTTACACTAAATAGGTATTTCAGAATTTACATACTTACAGAAGAATCCTTAAATAGACTTTCTTATGGGTCTTAAATCCAACATACTTTAGGACATATTTCCTGTTTTGTTACTGTATTTAACTATACTTTAAGAATTAAATCTACTTTTCCTTAAACAAAGATCCAAACATTTAACTTTAGGAATATGGAGATCACAGAAATCTATCTTGTTGTTTTTAATGCACTGAAATTGTTTAATGAATACCCACAAATCTTTATAGAAATCAAAGCAGAGACCGCTTATTAATAGATCCGTAGTACGAGCATGCTTAGCCCTCAGACACAAAAAGCATCCTGCTTATTGCCCAGAATGGAAAACTTCTGCAAGTAAAATTCAAATAATAATTAAATCCCAGTTCATTGATCAGTTGTGCCCTTTACTTCCTTTTGCTTGCTTTTAGATACCGAAACATACTAACAAAGATACTAACATTCATTTACCTCCTCTAGCATTGTGTGGGGCAAATTCACAGCGCAAATTCGTGCAAAAGCATGCAAACTGACTTTTTTTTTTAGTACTTAATATTCATCACCAACTTTCAGCGTTGACCAGCAGCTCTCATACTGCCCGTAGTTAGACTCGCACACCCAGCCTGGCACCGTGACCGCCGTGAAGTTCCAATGCGTGAGACGGCTTTTAAAGAAACTGCGAGGGGTTACGGTACTCGGGTTTCCTGAGTTTCCAGGTGAGCAAACCAACCGTCCCGCGACGCCTGGGTGTTCTCGGGGGGGTGGCCAGTCCATCGCAGACACCAGTGACGCTCCTTAATCTTTCCCTGGGGCTTTGCAACAGCTTTGCAACTTTCTTATTGTTTCTTAGTAAGAACATCGATGTTCCTCCTCCTCCCCCCTAACTGCTCAGCTGCACTTTTCATTTACCGATGGAAAACGGAGCCTGTTTCTACCATGGGAGAAAAAGAGGATACAGTCTCCTAAGGCCTCGGCAGCGAAAGGAATCTCCCCAGCACTTACTGCTGGAGGTGAGCCTCCGTTGTGCAAAGCCGGTTAGAGCTAGAGAAGCCGGTGGCATCCCGCAGGAGCCCATTTCTGCAACAAACTAAAGAATCCTATTGTCACCAGAAGTCAGGCAGGGCTACTACTTTAATTTGATACACTTGAAGGTACTTAGAGTTCTGGGAACTAAATTCAACTTGTTAAACAAACCCTTTTTTCTGCACATTTTTCCTGAAATGTGTGATACACTTCTTCATCCACAAGTACTGGGAAGGAACCAGGCTAAGCCGATACTGGGGATGGCTGGGCTGGTGAAATCCGTTGGGGAATAGTTTTCCAAGCACCTGCAGACCAGATTTCAAAAGGTATCTTTGTGTCTAAAGATGCAGGTAGAGCTCCGAAAGGGCTTCCAGATTTGCCACATCTACCGCAGGATTTCAAAAAGAATCCCATTAGGAGCTTTGCTGTATTTTTAGGCAGCTAAATTCCTCTAACCACTCCATGTTATATGACTTAGAATCTACATTTTCTTTTTAAAAGATGGTGCAAGTGACTCAGAAACACACGGCTATAGTGGCACTGCTGCTGCAGGAGCACGAGTCCCCGCTCCCCATGGCAGTGGCCACCAGCTGCACGGGGTGGCCACCGAGGAGTCGTACTTCAGCATTTCCAGCTCTTTGCCTGGATTCCACGGGGGGAGGCTGAGTGTTTATGACGGCTCCTCCTTCCGTTTCTGTATTTCACACAAGCACCCACAAACGAATCCTCGGGAAGATACTTAATTGGGCAGCTGACACGCCATGCATGCATAGTGTTAATGCACAGCAAGTGCTATATGCTGTATACCTGCTGTATCTCGACAGAAAAGCGCCTGCCAGCAGGCACAGAAATCTCATTGTTATTTCAAAGTGCTGTTTCTGAACATTCCCTGATTGCAGTTGGGATTCTGTTGGTTATTCAGCTTTTCACTTCCTTTTTTTGTACCTAGAACTATCATTTTAACTTGAGCCCCTCTGAGCAGTAAGCTGTGCCCTCCTCTCCTCAAACCATCACTACAGATCTTCTAACTGACATAGTGCAGAATACATCTTGTGATGCATGGACATTTTTGCATTTCCCAGGACGTGATTCTAATAAAAACTATATATATGTGATTATATCTAAGCTTGAAATAAGGATTTCCCCACAACTGCAAGCACGCAGAGCCCATCCGGAGGGGATTCGGTGTTCCCTCAGCCATGCAGGGCGCACACACCGACGTTCACACCTGGGCCAGACACGTGCACCTAATTCTACAGAAATCTGCTTTATTCATAAGTATTCTTATGTTGGTAGTTATCACCTCCTGTGAAAATGTTCTTTCAGTGGCTCTCATAATTTTCAGAATAAAGAATCCAAAATTAGTTGCAAGACCTGTGAGCATTCACTGGGAATCAACAAACTGTATGTATAAATTTAGTCTATACAGTACCCAGCCAAAATCCCACAAACTGCTCTCAACGGCTTTTTTCTTTCTTTCTTTTTGCCAGCTATCTCTTGCAAAGCTGCCATCTTCTGCTTTCTTGCAAATTCATGCTTTTCAGGGGGTTCTTGTTTCTGCTGCCTTCTCAGATTACAATTTCTTTTGTGTTAATTAAGCTGAAAAATTGAAAGAATGTCGCTGACTCTACAAAGAACACAAAACAGGCTTGCTTGAAAAGCTAAAAATAGATTGTTCTGTTCGGAAGACAGACGACTCAGTCTTCAAACTATTTGTACAATGCGAATTAATTGCAGATGGCCAATTCATTTATTTAGAGCTCTGTGACAGAAATGAAAGTGCTACTGCCACTGGTTACGTGCAGGAAGCTCCTTTCAGGTAGTCGGCTCCGGTCAGAAATGGAGGGAGCACGTCGTGCTGCTCTGGAAGTCAATTCGTCAAGAAGTTTTTGGGTCCGACTCTCTCTCTCCAGTCCCCGGGTCTCTCTCCCAGCAGCGCGGATTTAAGACGTGCCACTGGTGTGCACAAACTAAAAGTTACACCGGCCGGCTCACATTTACTCCTAGCATTCACAGTACGTGCTGTAAATCACTTACATTCCTGTGATTAAAATTACATTTTATTATGATGTAAATGTTGTAACAAAACCCACCCAGACTACTTAACTTATTTGAAATTAGTGCTGTATGCTTTTTTATACCTCGGTATTTGTTTTAAATAGTATTTTAATTTTTCCTTTTTAGTCTTTCTCCTTAAAAGCAAAAGAAAGTTAAATTTTATTTTTTTAAAAAAGTTATTGATTTAATGGGAGAGAATTCAAGAAAATCTAAATGGAAACTGATATTCCATTCTGGCTTTTATTGTTAGATAAACGGGAGGTTTCCAAAAATACCGTCTATTAGGCTAGGGTCTATAAACTGTAGCTGTGAAATAAAAACATCATTGAACTAGATAGATTGTTTGGGATACAGAATGATCTGTACTAGAACTTTACAGCAGATCCTGAACAGCACGAGGCCTCCTTTGTGCTAAAAACTAGAAACGTTGTCATTTGGGAGTCTAAATAATGCCAAGAAAAAGAAACTAAATATCAGAGTCCCTTTTCTCCAACTCCAGTGTCTCTCCTTTGCAATTTTACTGCTTTACAGTCTCTAAATCCTTGTTTGCAGTCTTGTTGACTTGAGAAACGTGCAAAAGTAGCTCCACAGAGGGTCTGAGCTAGCGGGGCTGTAAGAAAACCTCCCAAGAAGTTTCAGGTGGTATGATACCTGGCATGCTGATAGCATCACAGACATTATATTTTTCTGTTACTTTTTCGAGTAACATAACGTTGCTGTCTGCATTTCAAAGTGTTTATATCGCACCTCAAAGTCTTTAAATCGAGACTGGTGTTTTTTAAAGGCATTAAGTCTTATAAGCCAAAAACACGGCTTGATGCAGAAATGAATTAAATTTTCTGCCTAGCCAAACAACCATAACCTATTACAATTAAAATACCAGTCCTCCCCGCTGCTCAGGCTCTTTCTGAAATGCTTATGAAGTTACGTAAGCTTATTGGTTATCAGAGATCTAAAAGGGGGCAGACATCATTCTCTACCCTGTATTTTAAGCTCTATTCCCTCGCTGCGACTGCATCCAAACTCCCCCCAAGGTCAGGGGGAACAATCTGTTTTTGACCAACACAAAGCAGGCTCTGCAGTTAGGCTACGGCATCTTGCTTCTGGTTTTCTGGACGACAAAAAAAGTGCAAATAGAGCGACAAACTTCCTAACAAGAAACAAATCCTTTACCAAGGAAAGAAATTTTGTAGGATGCCTCTCGAAGATGACCTCTGTCCTGCATGCTTCAAATGTTTTTGTATTTTTTCCTGGAAATACAGGTGATACCGCGGTGGAGCAGAGGACAATAAAGCTGTTAAATAACAAAGGTCACCTGCCTTCAACTACATCTCTAAAACCAGGTCAGACATCCCGTCGGTTCAACGCAGGCAGAGATGTACCGCGGCTACGGTGACGGGAGGGGGACACCCGCAGCGCTGCTATACACAACCTGCTCCGGCTCACGTGATGAAGGTATACATGCCTCCATTTAATTCTGGTAGAAAACTGAAATTCTTTGGCCACATGCGTAGAGGAGGAAATCTGCTGCTGTTCTTGAACACACGTAGTAAGGAAAATGCTATTGGGAACACCGTCAGGCAGCAGCCGGCATATGCCAACCAACCGTGTCCTAATGACAAGATGCTTGAAAAGGAAGAGCAACACGGCTGATTTTTTTTATTTTCCACTCCGGATTTTTTTTTCGTTTATACTCTGTGGTGGGGCAGATTCTATAGGGATCATGTCCTTACACAGGCACGCCTTTCTCCTCTCAAAAGAGAAACATCTTTGTTTACTTAAACTATTTTTGTTAGACCTAATTTTTGCTGGTTCTAAAGAGTTTTGCCTTGCTTGTAAAGTAAACACCAACACCTCTGACAGAAGCACCACCTTCGAGTGCCCACAGAGTGTCTTGGTAGACCTCGTAAAGGTGACATACATATGTTCGCTGCTTGCTGAGGCGAATCATGTCAGCCAAGGTCTGTCTAACAAATAAAATGCTTTCAAAGCATTATCTATTAAAGGTAGAGGACAGCAGGAGTGGAAAATTTTTGCAACAGAACCAGAGCAGGGTCTGGGGCTGTGATCTAAATCAGTGTGTGCATCAACCGGCGGGGCTGCAAAAGAGGAGGACTGGGCCCAACGAGCGCAGCCGAGGGCTGGGTCTTCTCTCAGTGCTTTGCAGCCCTGGTAGGATTTGCAAAACCTCCAGCACAACAGACCCAGCACCCCATGCAGAGCTGGAAGAACACTTTTTACAGTCACTGGTAGACCCTGACACAACACAAATTACCAAAGCACCGGCCCATAGGGCGATTTCACTTCGGGTGCACGTGCTCCATCGAAGACCAGGCTAAGGGGGCTGAAAGTTCACGACAATGCGCAAAACGTGGAATGGCCCCCACCTACACGCAAACGATCTGCCCTGTGACTAAATACCCGAGAGATGAACCACTCTGTCCCTACTGTGGTATGAAAAGAGCAAAGAAGCAAGGAAAGTAAATCAATTGTTGGAATACTATTCTATAGGCTGTTATTACGTGAACACACTTCTCTGACTGCAAGGCTGTCGGGCACTGGTAACGAGAAGAAGAGTGGTTAAGTGCCTCCAAGTTATTAACGTCCTGCCAGGCCACCACAGGAAAGTACAGCTTGCCTGTAAACCGACAGCTCACAAGAAGGCACACCAACTCACTTTCCAGCAGCGACACTTTCACTATAAAGCCAGAAAGCGGTTTGTTGTTGAAGTAGCCTTTAATGAGTAAAGACGAAAATTCAGTGTCTGCGTTGTCATTCTGATGCTCCGTGAGGGGGAAGGAAAAGAAGAGGGAGCAAGACAGCAAGACAGAGAGTACTTAAAAACCGCTTTAGCATTTTTTTTCAAATTTGTAAGATTTTGGGCCAGCAGGAATTTTAGTACACCTTCTCTCTAGCACTTTGACTGCACGTTCTTAAATAATTTTTAAACCTGGAGGAGTGCTAGAACTTAGCATTTTCCCAGCTGACCGCACAAATAGGAGGAGTGCCCAGCACTGCTCCTCTGATCAGACTCGTCCCTTCTCCGGTGCCCCACGTCGGCTTTTTGAAGCATCTCCGCGACTCCTGAAGGAGAATGGAGTCAGAGAGTTTACACTAGTTCTTGCACATCTACAGCCCCCGTCCCAGCAGAAACTTGTCTCTCTGGATGTAATTAGAGCTCAAGGAATAGCCTGTCTTTTAAACCAAGATGACAGAAATCAGGTTCTGCTATTAAAATAAAAAGAAGAAAACCTTCTTTGTACAGGCTGCAAGATTTCTCAAGTATTGAAAATCAAGATATCCCACTGTTACTCAGGATGAGTGAGGAGCTGCAGCATTCATGTTTTCAAAGGTCGCTGTCTTGTTTTTATTTCCCCATCAGGTTGCACTGAAAGGAGCACTTCCTTTCATTTTGCTGAAAATCCAAACCATCAAATAAATATCAACATGGTTAAACTAAAATAAATCCATCATCCTGTAAATTTTTAAATAAATCAATACACTGTTATGTTTTGAAATGGTATAAGACACATTTCTCCCCCTCTATAATTCAAAACCAGCCTTAACCAATTACTTCAAACTTTTCCCCAGACGAGACACATCTCCTTTGGCTCAACGTTTCACATGAGAATTTTCGAGCCAAAAAGAGTTTCTTCCACAGACAAAATTGGAAATAAGAGATTAAAATCACCCTAATGATAGGTACTGGGTTATGCCTTTCAACTATGGATCCATGCCCATATCTCTATAATTGTGACAATATTTTTCCAAGCAGAGTATCATGTTGTATGTAACACTGAAACTTCCTGGTCTCTACTCCTTCTCTGCTGCATGGTTACCATCTTATTTTTATAAGCATTCCATTCTGGGGCTGGCCCTTCAGCTTTGGCAGAGCCAGGCAGCTTCTGCTTTAAAGCGGCTGTTTTGCAACTAGCTGCTGCTTGCTGCATCTTTCTTTTCCAGCCAGCAAGTACCTGCAATGTTTTCCTCTCCAGCTACCGAGACAATGGCACGTTCCCACAGGTGCTGCCCCTAAAACAGGGCACGTGGTGGGAATAACCAGCCATGACCTGGACCACGCACGGAATTGCCAGGGTGGCTTTCATTTCTGGGTTCTTTCTGGAAGGGCTGCAAAATGGTTGGGTTTAAACAAGTTCATAAAAATTTTTTTAGGTTCACATCCTGCTCATGCTGGTACTTCTGTTGCTGGACTAGTCAGGCTTGCACCAAAGGAACGTTTTCATTGCCACCCCAAATCCATGGATAAACGTCAGGGGAGCCACCAACAGCACGACCAGGTACTTCCAAACACTTGCTGGCTCAACAATAGTAGTCAGCAGGGCAATGGCAGCAAACTTTGCTTAATATTTTAAGCAAAGTAACTACTGTATGATTTAACTTTAACTGGGCTGTTCCGTAGTGAGAATCTAGCCCTTTACAAATAATAATTAATGTTCTATTTTTTCCTTAAAAGCAAACAAACAAAACCCCCAAATGAGTGGATTTAGGGGAGGGCTGCCAGGGCAGGAGCCCTGTTCACACAACTATTTGCCCACAGGACAGAGCAGCTACCTTGTCCCAGAGGCAGACATGGTTGTTTCCTTCCCATGTTCCTCAACCTTTTAATTGCTGCAGTTGAGAGTCACACACAGAGGTGAACACCAACCAAGAGAAAAATTTAACCGTGGTCACAGTCCCAGAGGCAGCTCAGCCTCCCCATACCCCCAGGAGCCCTCAGGACATTTTGGCTGATCCCTACTCCAGATCAGACATCTGCATCGGGGCACTAAGTACATCATGGACTTTTAGCCGAAGTTGCTCGCTGCTCTGGCAGGCAGTAATTCGGTTACGGGAATTACAGAAATGACAGGCTGGCTGCCTACTCGTGTATGGGCAGCCTGCAATGGCTTGGAGAAGAGTAAAGTATTCAGATTACTATAGGGATGACCTCAGTTTAAATCCAAATAATACTAAAATAATACGTATTAATAAATAATGCCTCTGAAGCAGTACATCTACTGCTGCAGTGCTCATCCCTATCCTCTATAGCTATCTCACCAGACCACCAATGCAAAATGTCCTGTGTACAGGGCCCTTTGCTCATTTGCTTTTCTAGAGTATCTCAGCACCGCACATTCCCCTCTGCCGTACCCGGGTTCACGCTTCCGTTAGAAAATCCTAAATAGGTGGGAAAATGCTGGGACTCTGCCTGCAAAGGGCTGCAAGCGTACCTTGCAGTGGCAACCACGACGACAGCGCTCCAGATACTGGCATACAAACGAACATAACAAGCATTCAGCTTTGCTTATAAAATTCCCATATCCAGCACTGCCACAACACATAGCTTTAAAAATTAGAGCAGGGTTTTCCCATATAAGGGAAAGCTGACCTGCGGCTGTCGCACCAGCGTCGGCCCGCTCCCGGGGCAGCGTGCAGAAGAGGAGCTGGAGTCTCACAGACCCTGCCTGCTGCTTCCTCTGCTCCAGTACAAAGCCTGGGTGCTCCCTCAAGCAGTCTGGGGCGATGCTGCTTCGCAAGGAGCCTATAGCCACATTATTCCTGCACCGGGTTCGCTTGCAGCTTGACTGAACCCATAACAATAAAGCAAGTACATTCTTCCAACCCTTCTATCTAAAGTTGCATTTGTATGTGCATTACTTCTGTGCCTACAGCAGGGCTGACGCTGAGGTCTCAGCATCCGCATCCTCCTCTGGCCTTGGGCTTCACTCCCTTCCAAGGCCCCCTGGGGCCTGTTGGGCTCGGGCGCACCGCTCGAGACCCCTGCCTCGGGCCAAGGGACCCCTCTGGGACACGCTTTAGTGCTCATGAATCCCCCAGAGTGGCTGTTTGTAAGATCAGTGCTAAGAAACGTCTCCCTTGGGCTGCACGAAAGCATTCCAGCAAGCCCGCTGCTGCAGAGCCCCAATGGAGGGAAGGACGGCACAGGGGCTCCCTCCAAACTGCTGGCGGCAGCTGTCAGTGGGTTTGGGAATATTCCATTGTTTTGAATGTATAGAAAGTGCAGAGAAACCAGTGCCAGCGACCGCGGCGGAGCAGCCAGGGCCACTGCCGGCAGCTGGAGAGCTCTCCCTGGGAACGGTTTCTTCTGCTGGTTTGGTAACGCACGTTGCGTGCAGGACCGCCTGTCCGCTCACTCCATCCTAACCCCGGGTAACGGTACAAGCAGCAGCGTGTATTTATAAACTCCCTACAGAAAAGCGGGATGAGGAAGGCTGGGGCCATCCAGCTGCAGCTCGGGCTATGCCAGACGGCTGCTCTGTCAAAACTATGGGGAGAAGCCTCGGCTCCCGGCAGGGGATGCCCCGCGATAGTCGGCAGGAGTCTGGTTTGGCAGCTCTGTGCTGCCTAAGGGAGAGAGCTTTGAGAGGTGATTTTTTAAGATACCAGTGGTATGCACTGGATACCTGGCTACATACTTCTGACTGCGAGGGGTTTGCACGGGCAGGGGGATTAAAAAGAATCTGGGTAAGCACTATTAATCACTACATAATCATGAGTACATATTTTCTTTTTTCACAGTTAAAATCAAGCGAATCAATCCCACGTGACTTTTCAGCTTCCCGACACGCACGCACTGTGCGTTCCGCAGGCTGCAGCCCCGCACCGGGAGCCGGGGCCGGGGGCTGCCCCACGGGAGGAGCCCTCAGCAGAGGGGCTGGTGGGGAGAGTGGCACAGCTCCGAGCCAGAGCCAGCAGTTAAATCCAGGGGCTCAGAGGAGTGACAGGACCCGCACAATCTGACAGAAGACATTAAAACTGTAGGTTGGTAATCTCTCTCAGTTTTGTTATTAAAATGGAAACAAACTATTTAGGTAACTGAAAGCCTTGCATCACTTTGGGAAATGTTAATTACATCAGTGGTTTTACTGTAGTAAGTTTCTTTTTCCCTTCCAGTTTTCTAAAGCCTTAGGAATATTTCAAAGGGAATCCTTCCCAAATATGCAAACAGCAAGTCAATACTCCCAGGTTTTTTGCCAAGCTTCCTTTTCCCTACACCTCTCACTCAAGAAAATGATTAAAAATACATTCATATAAATATAAAGGAGGACTAGAGGACTAGAGTTATTGCCAAATAGTTATAGATAAATCAAAATCATTCCTAAACTAGTCCTATATTTACTTCAGTGTGGCTTCCTGATGTTAACGTGCTCCCTTGTAATAAGAAGCAATTTAAATGTCTGCTCCGGCTGTTGCACGCGGGAGGGAGAAGCGCAGAAGTTCTGCAGCGAGCTCCTGGCAGAGGCCCCTCGAGACGCTCTGTGGTGGGGTTTACTATTCCAATTGTGTCAAGAATGAGCTGGGTTCCTGTTCTCTCACCAAAGACCCTCAGCATTTTCCTTGTTTTAATTAACTATCTTGCCCTGGGGAAAAAAAAACAACGAAGGATCAATAACAAATATCTTAATTAGTATCTCACTAATAGCATTCCTTCTTTTATTTAGAAATGCCATGCTACAGCTTCTCAGAATATTAGTCTTCCTTGTGCTCATTTTTTAATATTTAGAAAAATGCTAAAAATCTATTTTCACCAAGACTTAGGAATTTTAATTTTATTTTTAGAGTTAAAAAACAAATTATTCAGTATTACTTTCTCCCCCCATTTAAGATTCCTAAATTTCTAGTCATGATTGCTGCTATCAGATTCCCTGCTTTAACTACATGTTTAACGCTACGGTTACAGTTCACTTTAGGATAAAGCTGACTCCTTAGCACCGCACCACTATAAATGTACAGAATAAGCTTCCAATACATGTAATACCGGGTTTACAGTAACACTGTCAAAATTAAGTATACTAATCTGATAATCATGTAACATGATTTACATGACAAATTGGACCATTGAATTTTAAAGACTACATCAAAATTATGAAAAACATTAACTATATCCATCTTATTAACCTATGTATAAATTTATAACTATAATATGAAGAAGAAACATATTAACCAAGAATTTAAATTAACAAATTTTATTAATGCCATCTTGAACTCAATTCATTAAATACAAGCAGAAGGCAGCAGGTTCCAAGGAAAAATGCAAGTATCAAAATGGTTGATTCAACCCCCCCCCCCCCCCATGTTCTTACTGTGATAACATGCAATAGGAAAAGTTTACCAGGCAAAATAATTATCTTCTTTTTAGAGAGTTTTGGCTTTGGAACTACCGTCTTATTTTTTTCTAACAAAATGTAATTCTCCTGTGAAGTTTCTAGAGAACAGCATTGAATTCCCTACCACGATCCAAAATTCTACTTCTGTAAAAATCATTCTGAACAAACAAGGAATGCAAGACCTCAGCTGTGACTTCCCAAAGATAGTCTATCTTTACATTGTCAAAACATTACTAATATTTTGTGTTTTCAAAACCCTCTAATATATTCTCTATATAAACCAGTTTATCTGGTATTTTAATAAGTTATCCCTTTCAAATAAAATGGTAAATTATTACTGCACTCTAGCTTCTGATACTTATATATTTTTTATTATTTTAATGTGTAGTAAAAACACCCATGAGTTTTTAAGTACTTACTCTGTGTGTTTGCACTCTATGAACAACACCCTCACCATCATACCATAGGCAGGAGGGTGTTTAAATTGTATTACTTACAAGTAACAACCACGGGATTGATTTTTCTAAAGCTCAGGCAAATGAAAAAATACAATTGTAGAATTTTGTTATCTAAAACAACATAATCCTAGAAGTTAATCTTATCTAGCTGCTATCAATTACCAACATGAGGAGACACTCCACCTGCGTTCTCCAAGTCAGGAAAACACAACAAAACGTTAAAGCAGTTACAGACAGGAGCTAAACAACTCGAAAGGCAATGCTAAGAATCTAATAGCTAGCAGAGCCATATGTAGAAATACAGGAATTTCATTTATACTACAGCAGTGAGAAAAATTTTCAGTTTCTTTAACTTTCACTCCTGTACTACCAATGCAACTTGGAATTAAACATATATAATTGAACAATCCATTAACGTTATCAAAACCAATAAATGAATAACCAATGCATCACTATTTCTGAGAATAAATATCTTTTTTACCTATGCTACAGTAGAATAACACACTTTTAAAATAACTCTATCTTGGGTATACCCATCTTAAAGTCCATCACAAGATTTATCATCCCCATTTAATTTCTTTGCAAGGGATTAATACAGTTGGACTGTTTTCTCCTAGTTCTGACTTAAATTATGGAGGGCAACAAATACTAAGTATGTAGAAAGGTAACAATGAAAAAATGAAAATTCCTGGAAAAAACACTCTTTAAGTGTTAATTCCCTAAAGAATAGAAATGGGCAAGATGTCTTTCAGACATCTGACTATTAGTCAACTATTGTTAAAATGATCCAATTATTAAATAGGCAAGAATTATTTATTTTACTTATATAAACTATCCCTCTTTGCTGGGTCTGGAATAAATTAACACATCCACATGTTTCTTTGCTTACTATGCCAAGAAGAATGACTAATATTTTTCTATAATAATATTTTGATAAGAAAATGAATGTTCAGTTTAGATTCATAACAGGAGTTTCTGAGTGTTTTTTATGTGCTGAATCAAATATGAAATCATCAAATTAGAAAGATTTGAACAACTTAATTTAAAAACAAAACAGCTTTGCCCAAATACAAAAAGTATTTTTTTTAGCTACTCTATCAAATGAAAGCATATTTGTGCTTTCAAAAATATACTGGTTAAAGGATTTAGACAGGCTTCATATGAAGCATATTTAAACATCAAAACTAATTTAAAATGATCTAGAGAAACAAGCTGTGGAATGTCCAATCCTTAAAAAAAAAAAAAAGTAATTAAATGCTGAGGGCTTAGCTTGCTAAATACAATTAAGGAGGTTCGCCTCGCTCCTGCCCCTCACCACCGGCCCCGGCCCAGCACCTGTAGGCCTGCGCCCAGCCTGAGCAGAGGGGCAGCCACCAGCCTCCATTTTAAACCCAACAACTTCAGCAGCGCCGGCCGTGTCTCCACACAGAAGCTGGTGTCACCTCGTCTGTGGTGTTCACCTCGTCCATCGTGCTCGTTTCCCATACCCGCAGCCGAGGAGCAGCCCGGTGGGGCCCAGTGGGCCCTGAGGGACATGGCCGGCCCTGAGGGACACGGCCTCCCACCACAGGCCACTCACCAGAGCGGAGGCGTCGCCAACAGCACCCCGAGCCTTCAACCTGGGCAATAACGAGCCAGGCAGAAAGTTTCAACTTAAAAAAAAAATCCAAATCTGATTAAAATTGTACTTTCCTCTGAACTACAGGATGTTCTGCCTGCCCCGGTCCTGTGGCAGGGCAGCCTCAGCAGGCAGGCCTGTGGCCTGTCACAGCCACTGCTGCTGCCCCGGCTGCCCAGCCCAGGCAAAATGAGGCAAATTCACTGCCAGAGCCCCAAAACGGTCCCCCGGGGCAGTCCTGCGACCCCCCCCTGCAGCCCGTCCCATCCCCTCCACACCCCCAGCCCCGCCAAGCGCCTGCACCGGCTGGCCTGCGGCCCCCCGTCAGCCCCCAAGCTCCCCCCAACGTCCCCCCGGTCGGTCGGTCTGCCGTCCCCCGCCGGCGGGGGGGCCCTGGCCGGACCACTGGGCTGCAGGCTGCGCTCCTGGAAGCAGCGACAAGAGGGTCTCAAAAAACAAAGCAAGAACACCACCGTTAAAAAAAAAAAAAAGAAAAACGAAAAAAATCACCAAAAAGGTGAAAAACAAGGAGAAAAGAAAGCCAGAAACAACCCCAAGGACCTTCTAACTGCTCTGTCCCAGGACTCTGCGAGAGGCTCAGCCAGAGAGGAATTTGTCCCCCTCCCCTGGTACAAAGTTTTAGCGAACAAACACCAAAAAAAAAATCCATAAAAACATCAAAAAGTAACCCAAGCTCACCCTCTGCAGTGTGCAGGGTGCTGCTTTAGCGTTTCGGTCTGCAGAGGGGTTTGCTTTGGGATCCCTCGCTGGAGCGGGGCAGGAGCGGGCGAAGGGGGGGGAAGTTCCCCGGAGGAGTTACAGCACATCGACTGCTCCGCACACTATTTTTAGCCCTGCTGTTACTATTTTTACCCATGTCAGTGTTTTCCATTTGCTGACCTCTGTCCCCGTACAGGCAGGGCCCCGCCATCCCACAACCCCCCCGCCGGGACCCCGCTTCCCCCCCGCACACACAGCCCGCTCCCCCCGCTGGGACCCCGCTCCCCATCGCCGGCTGCACTTCTGGATCGCTTTACACAGCACCAGGGACGCCTGGGCTCCCCTCCTCCTGCCCCTCCTTTGCATGGAGAGACTTATCTTTTTTTATTTATGTGGTGTGTGTGTATATATATATATATATCTATACACATAAAAAAGTTGCACACAGTGCAAAGTCCAAAGGCGATCACCCAGCAAATCTCCTGCTTTAACTTCATTCCTCTCTAAACACATTCCTGCCAACGGGGAGGGAGGGGGGGGGGAGAAAAAAAGAAAAAAGAAAAAGCAAACAAACGCCACTGTTGCTAAGTTTTGCACTTTATACCCTTTTATATTTACAATCCTCTCTCGGCTAAAAATAGCAACCCATGATCCATTTATAACTGGCCGGACGTGCCCCGCAGCCGCCGGCGGGGCCCTGCCTGATGAAGGGAGCTCTCTGCGTTCCTTCTACCTGAGCTCATCCCGCCGAGAGGGCTCAGCCCACCCGCTCCCACAAAGCACACATTGACACGGCCGCTGCTGCCAGGGCAGGTCAGGGGAAGGCAGCGGGAAAACAAGAAAAGAGAAAAAAAGGCAGTAACCCACGCAGGCTGCCCCATGCCCTTGGCAGGCTCGAAAGCCGTACAGCCAGGGAGGCAGCAGGGCAGGCCCTCCGCGGATACAGGGGCAGCTCCAGCTGCGCTCCATATGGGATCAACACTTTGGTTCACCCCGGAGGAGCGGGGGGAGCCACTGCAGACCCGCACGCGGGGCAGGTCTGAAGGCGGCTCTGGAAATGACTTTAGAGTCACCCTCAGAGGTGGGCGCTGGAAACTACTCTAGACGTGGCTCTAGAAATGATGCTGGAAACAGCTCCTGCTCTGCCTCCAGACAGCTCTACTTGGGGGTTTGGGGCTTGGGGGTGGGGAGGGGCTGGAGCCGGCTCGAGGAGTTGGTCTACAAGCGGCACCACAACTGGCAAAGACATAAATTCACAGTGTTATCTGCAAAAATTATTCATGCAGGATATTTTAACAATGTGGGATTCATTCCTTCACTGCTACTAACGCCTTCCAAATCCGATGTTAAAAATTCCCATTATCACCTGTGCAGGACTCACAACCCACACGTGCAACAGGGCTGCGGGACTGAGGCAAGTTCCCGGCTGAGGCCAGCGCCCGGCGCGGTGGAACGCTTTGTACCCAGGGAACCCAGGTGCCACACTAATGCCACCTCCCATCTCATACCGACACGCTCTGTGGTTCAAATTTCCTCTCTTGGAAGCACAGGTTTCCTCGCTTTACCCTCTTGCTGACGAGAGAAAGAATCCCGGTTCAGAGGCAGGATAGCAACTCAGGTATCACCGAGCAGCGGCAACAAAAACCACCACCAGCAGCAAACAACAGTATTTTAGTGCAATTTATCGCAAATGTGCAAATCCCAGCCACTTAAAAATAAGGGGTCAAACCCTCCCAAAGTTATGAGACTTTCAAGGAAAATATACCTTCCAGTTATGAGTCTTTTGGGCACACTTGAAACGTTTCTCAGTACTCTTAAGAGTGAGAAAATGTGGCTTATTTGGACTGACAGCAGACGTTCAGTGCCAGTGCTCCACAGATAGTAGCTCTGAGGAAAAGAGTAATAACCATGGCGGGACCCAGAGAAAAAATGATTTTAACAGTTGGCAACATCATTACCTACATTTATTCCTCCTAATAGCCCCGTTTCAGTTGCTTTTCTGATCTTATTCTTGATTTTGGCTTCTCAGTGGGAAATCACATCCCCTCATGTCTTGTCTGCACAAGAGTTTTCGGGATGTTATTTTCCCTCCATAGCTCTACCACGTATACACTCACATTGCTTTGTTTATACAGGAACAAAAAGTGTCTATGTGGAGCGGTGCCTTTCCAAAATTTTGCATATCACCAAAACAGACGTGCAGCGAGCTGGTCAGGCTTTTCTTGGAGCTGTGCTCATTGTGTGCATTATAATCTTTTATTGTAATATACCGATTCTACCAGTCTCCACTAGCATGTAGCTGCCTGCCACAGGTGGGGGTTCACACTAACCACCTCCCATGAGGCGACATCAGCAATCAAGTGCCATTTTCAGCTGCTTTCAGAACGGCTAGAAGCAAAATCACTGAAAACCATGATCCTGAATGTCATTAATAGGAGGATGCAGCAGCGGTTCTGCAGATGCCTTTCTGGGAGGAGATGCTTTAAGCAGGGAAATGGAAACTCCATGCCACGTTGCTATCAGTGTGGTAAACTCTCCACGTTCGCAAGAAATACAGATTATTCTTTCTTTCAGCTTCACTGAGCTGCTGCAGAGTAACATCAAGCAAGCATTCCGAAGACAGGGAAGACGTAAGCGTCGCTGGACAAAAGTTGCCACGAGAAACCCGTCCTGTTGTGGTTGCTGTGCAAGGTATTTCTCTGAGCAAGACAGAGAGCTCAGCCCAAGGGCCAGGAGTACTTTCTAACCAAGCAGAGCGTGGAAACCTCTGTAAAGGCCTGAATTTGCTGGGAAGAGCTATGCCCCGGGTTTTCAAAAGCAGAAGCAAGACAGAGACAGAAAAGTACAACTTCACCCAAGCTATGAATAAAATGCTTGTGCAGCAACGTTACAGAAATTGATATTGTTAAGGCGAAGTACAGCTCGAGGAACTTCTTTTTTTCCAACTGAGTTGCAAATAATAACCCACTGCAGATGTAAACCCGTCGCCAGAGGACAGTGGTGGCCATACCCCAGCACTGGTCAGGGTATACCCAGCTTGGGCCCTGGCCCCCGGAATGCTCTTTGGGAGAGGCTGGTCCTGGGCACCCCCAGAGCCAACAGGACACAGCTGTGCTGGGCCGCTCTGAAACCCAACGAGCTTTTCCAGCTCTGACAACTTTCTCTTGAATGCATCCCCCCCAGGGCTCTTTTGCTGTGGAGCCCCTGAGCCAGGAGGTCCATACCCCGGTGCTCCAGCTGCCTGCCCCCTCCGCAGGCTGAGCCCCGAGGAAGGCCCCGTTTTCAACTGCTTCCCACTACACAAACGCCCTCAGTCCCTTCCTCTGCTCCTCTCCTTCCCTGGCTCCTTCCCATTTTCACCCTCTTCCTTTCTTAACCTGAAACCCACCCTCAGTCCTTGCAGCTTTGGCCCTCTCTTCTGTTAGCAAAACCAAAGTCCCTGGTCACGTTCCCCTTGGAGGTTTGCCGAGTATTCATGAAGTTGAAATGGCTACTTCTTTTTCCTCCTCCCTCCCCTCTTTCCCACCCCCCTCCCCCCCTTCTTTTTCCCCCCTCCTTTTTGGATGGCGATGGTAGCGTGGGTGCAAAGAGAACAGAGACAATGTGAGTTGTCCCTGCTACGCTGGGATGTTTGCTGGTGTCCTCTGCAGCAGGACGGCGTGGGCTCCAGCACGGGTCTCGTGGCCATTCCTGGTGTCAGGATTGCCTGGCTTGGGGCTCACTTTAGTGACGAGTATTGTTGTAGAGATCTCATCACTCAGCGTCTTGCAAATACCCAGCTCCAGCCTGGCAGAACCACAAGGGAGGAGAAAAGGGAGCACGTGTAGCTCTTGTGAAAATACACTCCAGTTCTTAGTAACATGCATCCACCCTGGGAGATGTTCTTGGAGACCGTTTCTGCCCTGAAGCACTTCCACATTTCTGCCAAAGCTCCTGACCAGGGAGTGCCCCTTTAGATTTGCTGTTGCTCCTTCCAGATGTCACCGTCCAGCGTCCCCTGCTGAGACGTGGCCAGGCACTTCACCTTCAGACACAGACTACAAGTCCAGCATCTCTAGCTGTGGTCACGTAGGATCACAGGGCAGGATTAGGGGCTGGGGGTATATGAAACCGTGACCGCAGTGGTGCATTTAACTGCCTGTTAGAATTCCAGGGGCTGGGGGACATCCAGGGAGAACAATCCCAGAGCTGCGCAGGGGATGGAGACAAACAGGCAGGCGCATCCCCACCAACCAAACTGGGTAATTCCTTCTGGAATGGAGTCGTCTTGCTCCTTAAATAGATTAGAATGTAATAAAACAGAAATAAAGTTGTACATGTAGATAAGCTCTCTACACTGAAAAAATAAATTATGCTGGGGAGAAAGAGACAATTAGACAACAGCTTTCCCATGAATACAAAGCCCACCATCTTTTGCGCCTGCCTACAGACACGTAACGTGCAGTATTGCACACACTGCCCTTGTGCTTTGCTCCAGAGCCTGCTGGTGACTCCCCCGGGGACGGGGAAATCGGCCTGTAAGAATCTGGCGCGTCTTCCCCAGCCCGTACCAGGGAGCACCAAGGCAGCTGTAACAGGCACTGAGTCACGTAACTCTTCACAGCACTGCCACAGAGTGGCAAAACTCCCGGTGAAAGAAAAGTAGTCATTTTTGCATCCTGCAAACGAAAACCAGCCCAAGGTCACCTAAGGAAGGAGTTGCATGAAACTCCGTGTGTGTGGCATCGAGAAGCACCTCGGCCAAGGCTTCAAAGCTTCTTTGTTTATGTGGCTAAAAAAAGCCCAAGTGATCCTGGGCTACTGGATCTCCAGATGGCCATTGACCTTTATATGTGTTTATTTTAAAGATATGTCACTACTTTATTTTTCTCATAAGTCAAACAATTGAATGATTTCTGAATTGTTTTCTCCCTGACCTCTTATTTTCTTCCTGGTTTATTCTAGAAATACTCATTCAAGACTCAAATATTAAGACTGGGTATTGCCCAAATGTTGCAATTCTTCATTCCACAGATTGCTATCACTATTGCAATTGCTATTCCCTCTGGATCCGGAGAAACCCACACAAAAGGACACTAAAAATCCACATCTGAATAGTATATGCAGGGAATATAAAAGAGAGACTTTGAAGTATCTTTACAAAAATAACCCTTAAGAATTAGGAAGAAAGGGCAGTATCTTTACAAGAAGAGTGTTGTAAGTGATGCCTTCTGCTCTCAGCAATGCTTCGAAGTTCACTTTGTGGATCCAGGTAATTATTAGATCCTATGATTGCATTACCCCCATGGAATCGTTCTCTTGGGCTTAAATTCGCTTCTCCAAAGCACCAGTGCCCCTTGGAGATTCTGCTTTTGAACAAAGATGACTTGACCTGCTTTGATCATACATGCTGGGGAGACCAGAGGTGGGGAGCTGAACAGAAGGGAATTCTAGAGAACGGAGGCAATCACACTGACAGCTTTGTCAGGCAGCTAAAATAGATGCTGCAATTTGGAAGCGACTGTGGCTTTTATTGCTCAGAAGTTGAAGAGCGGGGCTTGCAACCTGGGCTTCCCTCCAGGAGAGCGGGATTCTGCTGGCAAAACCACAGTCCAGCGAGCCCAGGGGCTACGGGCTCCTCGCCAGTACGTTGAGGGTGGTGTAACACCTCTAGCAGACCGCAGTTGCTTTATCCTGACATAGTTATGTCCATACAGTTTTATACCACTATAAATAGCGTACTGGTCCACAGCCTACCAGACACGGTTATCCCAGTACCAAATGAATACCACATCTGAATCCAGACAAATTCTTTGTTACAGTAATGAGTCACACCAGAGACAACTCTGCTCCGTTATCTCCACAGCCTAAACCAGGAAAGGGCCATGGGAGCTGAAGAACAGTTTATAAAGCTCTGCACTGGGCTCTGCTGGCACTGAGCATCCCAACTACAAATGGGCATCCTGCAGGACCCGGTCCATCGCTGTCCATCCTTCTACCATCACTTCCAACCAAACCGCTCCTGACAGCACCTTCCGTACCACAGAGCAACTAAACCAGAAACTCCAAAACCAGCACACTTCCCTTCACGCTGTTATTAATTCAAACAGTCTCACACATTTGTGCGAGCGCTCAAAATTAAACCAAAATAATGCATATGCTCTTACTGGGCTGAACACGCTGGAGAATCAAGCCCCAGCAAACCAACCCCCAGCGTCCTGCAGGAGATGCCATCGGACCTTTAAAGCGTCGCAGCACTTGAGGGCGCTGCTGCAATAAATTTAACTCACCCTAAAACTCCCTACTTGGTTTTATTACGAATTAAAACCGCCTGTTAAAATATCAGTGACCCGTGTTGACACTTACTTATACTACTGCTGTTACAGCGTGGCCCTTGTTTTGGTAAACAATGAGCAGAAGTTAGGACAAACATTTAACATCCAAGGTTAGCACCTAGTTGTCCTTTCAAATATTCGCACAAAGTGATGAAGTGGAAGGAGGACAAGAAAACAGTTTAATTCAGAATTATTTTTTTCTTTGGTATAATTTATTTGCTCTGGGTGAAAGGAGAAGGTGTAAGAAAGCATATCTCTTCATGGAACCAAAAAGAAAAAAAAGAAATTGGGGGTGAAGATGCAAACAGCAGTTTCTCTTAAGGGAGATCCAAGTCTATGGCAGTATGCTCACTATTTTTCATTGTAGTAGTTTAGTAATGACATGATTGTCTCAAAAAAAAATAAATTGGGGGGAAGAAAACATGAACTTTATACCATGTTTAATTCACTGGAGGCACTACCACAGTAGGTTCAATCGGTTATTTTCCATTGAAAAGTTACCTTAAAATATGTCCAGAACTAACTTTTCGACGTTTATTGAGCGAGTAGGAGCCTTCTGTTTCATCCTACGCATCTGCTTTCTGCAGGCAAACTATTAAAAGAAATACCGGACAAAGATCTGCACAGCATTGTCATTGCTCATCTGCCTGCTCCACAGGTATGCACAGGGGACAGTTGGAGAAATATAAAAATCCACTTAATTAACTTCTGTACTGAGAATTATTCTTCCTTATAATGTACAAGATCGAGAGAACCTCTGTCAGACCACATCTCGGAAGCAGAGGCAAAGCCAGGAGCTGACAACTGCGAGCAGCTCTGCCCTGGTGGACACAGGCCTGCTGTCATTGGAGCCACAACCCACTGAAGCGTCGAACAAATCCGTAATCAACGGACAGGAGGAGGAAATACACTGGAGGTTTCAGAGGCTAAAGAACACCACTCCCACTTGAGACATGGGAAGGTCCAGCTTGGAAGGAGGGCCAGCCAGCATTTGGCTCTCCCTTACTAATTAAAATCAAAGTGTTTGGCTGTTATTTGAGTTCACTGGAGGAAAAGCCATCCTCCCCAACACTGTCCCCACCGCTGCGGTTGCCCCTGCCTGCGAGGGTCTCTCCCAGGACTCACTGTGCTGAGACGCTTTGTTTTCCATGAGCATCTGGCTCAGATGTGACATAATCTCTCTCTGGAGGGAATTTTGGGAAACGCTGCAAAACTGCTGCTTCCCAAGTGACAGGAGCAGGATTTTCTTTATGCACCGTGGGACGCAGGTGGAGGATAAAGCTAAAAGTAAATAGAAATCTCATCTAGTAAAGCAACATGGACAAATCCTAGTGACCAAGACACACACCCTTCTTGTGACATCTTCTCAGGAGAGCTCGATGAACTAAGCCGCCCCCGCAGCATAGGGAATTCCTGCCCCCCCGGCTGCTGCTGCCACAGGGAGCCGCAGGGATCCCCCCACCTGCAGGCACAGCTCCAGCACTTTGGCTACACGAAAATCCCACTTTCTCTCCTGCAACGCGATAGCTCCAGCAGTGTCTCACAGGACAGGACGAGCCACCTCTGTGCTCCACCGCCGACATGTGCCCGACTGCGAGCACAGACGCACAGAGCTGGTCGTGCTCAGGACGGGGTCTGGCCCAGCGATGCTTGTGCCATTGCCCCGGAGTGGGCACTCGCTGCCCCGTCCTGGCTGGTCACCGTGGGAGCCACCTCCGGGTGCCACCTGCCCAGCCCCGACAGCACCCACTCGCGGGCAAGCCTTGAAGGGGGCTGGCGCCTTTCACTTGATGGAACTGTGAAAAAATTGGAACAGTCCTTCTGGTTTCGGCATTAAAAAAATCCTGCCCAGCAGAGGGGACGCCTGAGTGCAGTGATGGCTCCAGACAGATGTGCCAGGACAGACAGAGCTACAAGAAGAACATGGGACTGAACTGCAAACCCTCCGTCTCGAAAGCAAGGAAACAGATCCTGCAAGCTCAAAAGGACTTAGAAAAGCACAGGTTTAAGTTTAATAGTTTTCTATGGACCATGCCAATGATATTAGGTGAATAACCATTCAAAAAAATCTCAGAATTTCTCTGGAACAAATTAAATCCAACTATTTAGAAACTGATACTCTGAAGAGCTTTCTAGCAGTCAAAATGAAGTTTCACCATCGTGTGGATTACCAAATAGCAATTTAATATAACAAAAATCACCCATTTGTATAAAATTGTTGTAAATAATAAAGCTTATCTATTATTATTAATAAAGACTATTTGAAGCCTGGGAATTCAAAAAAACCAAAACAAACCAGCAAAGCACAGTACTGGATGCACCAGTGGCACAAGAGCGGTTCTCCCTTTCCCGGCCATCGCCAGCATTGCTGGGTTTCCGTGTGCCGCTCTGATATCGCTCCTCTTCCCACTCGCTCGGGCAAAGCCACCCGCACCCCCCGGTTCGCAGGGGCCGCTTTCCTTGGTGATAACCGCGGCGGAATCCCACAGGCCGTACGTCTGCCGGGTTACTGCAGGCTTTCCGTTCTGACCAAACCTCGATGGGTGGCCTCCAACGTTTTCCAGGGTTGCATGGATGAACTCCTAATTCCCCAGTGAAACACAACAACCAAGTTAGATCTGTTGCTACTGTTAAAAAATTTAGAGTTTAGGAGTATATGGAACCATACAACTTGTCTTTGTCAGAGGTGTTTACGTGTTGGGTTTTTTTAAAAAACAAACAAACCCACAAACCAGAGTTTCTTCTTCTCAGCGTTTCCGTTCAGCCCCCTCTGATATTTCATCTGCCAACTTCCCTGCTATTGCAGGGGCACAAAGTCCGGTCCCTCCAGCACTTCCCCAGCCGTTCTCAGAAACTCTTAAGTTTTTGAGGCTTCTTGATTTATTTTTTGTCCACAGAGCTTTAAATTTGTAAGAAGGTGCCTGTGATCCTAAGGCTTGTAGCATATCCTGGTGGATTTTTCATGTTTTACTGCATTTTCCACATTTGCCTGTGACAAAGCAGAACTCCAGCAAACGCTCACGAGAGTCCACCTCGTCTCCCTAAAGCAGCCGCCAAACGGCGTGCGCTTGCTCGTCGCAGCGTGGCCGGTTGGTACAAACGCGTCCTCTTCACCCCCCAAGGAAGTTTCAAGTGAATAAATGACTCTGTTGGACTTGGAAGCAAGTTGTGCAAATTAAAACTGCCTTCTCAAATGATTACTTTAAAATGACAAAAAATTAACCACTCTGAGGTGCAGCCTTACAAGTGCAGTCGTATGGCTGAGAGCTGGGCTTTGCGCTCTTGATGCAAAGCAATATTTCAGTTGTTTCAAGACACATTTGCCATAGTTTAACCCTTATATTAACACACAAACCTGCATGAAAATCTGTTCGATCATAAAAGTATACCAGAGAATATTTGTATTTTCAATCTGATTCTAAAGATGCAGCTTCAAAATGCAAATGCAGCACCCTAGCAAACTAGTGTTGACTGTGCAAATAAATGTTTAAAAAATTGTTTCTAGAAGCCCAGCAAAAGTTGGGCTTGAAATTTCTCAGTGGAATTACATTTTCGTTCAAGCAATACCACATAGTTTGGAAGCCACAGAAAACATCTATTAAGACAGTTGCTAATTTAGAGAAAAAATGACCCCATCTGGAACCGCGTCTGCAGTGCTGTTCATTGCACCACAAGAAAAATATTATTGTACTGCAGCGTGTGAAGCTTTGTAACAAAGATGACGCCAGGTCAAAAGAATCTAACTTACAAAGAAAGGCTGAGGTTAAGGCCTTGCTTCTACTAGAAGAGATTAAGTCCAAAAGGAAGTTTAATATGAAGGAAGGAGTGGAAAAAAGATGAACTGAACTGACAGTTAATATAAACTTTTTTCCTCCATGAACAATAAAAACTTCCAGCTCCAGAAGGATGCTTTCCAATAGTGCAAATTGAGGTAAGTAGATTAAAGAGACCTCAGGGAGCACTATTTTGAATGTAAAGAAACGTAAGCATAGCGAGAGCACTATCGGGGCAGATTGCTTAAGTAAGGCTTAATAAATGCAGAGACCCCAGAGAGAACCGAGGGGAGACGACGTCCCTGAGCCAGACACCTCGGTGCCTTAAAGCACGGAGAGGACGAGTCGGGATTTATGAACAACGGCTTGAAGTCAGGGCGTACAGGATGAGAAACACAGACCCAAGGCGGGCTGCACTGCCATCTGCCCGTGCAGCAGCATGGGGCTGTGGCCAGACCCAGGAACCTGCCGTAGGAGACACGGAAAAATCCAAGGAAGCAAGACAGGGACCAACGAGTTCAGCAATCTCTGGGATTAGGAAACAGTTCAGTGAGATGCAGAGGACCTGAAGCGTAGCTTAAGGCATCAGAAAGGAAATCAGGCACTTCTGCCCTTCAGCTGGATTAGTTCTGAGACAAGGCAAGGATAGCAAGGACAACAGAAGAACCCAGCAGTGACAAGAAGGTCACCAGGTGCCAGTTTTGCCCTGCTGAGAGCAGGAGGGAAGGGAGCAGGTTCTGAACGAAGCAGCTGTAAAATAAGCCGAGAGTCCAGAGAGAAGCAGCTGTAGGAAAAGACGTTCCGATGGGGCATTTGTGAAAATGAAAGTGAGATGAGTTTTTAGAAAGCATCCTGTCAGTGGTAAGGGTTCAGAAATGCTAACATTATTTTTCTGACGCACTGCATCTGTGCAAAGCATGCTAGGGAGCGGAGCAGCAAGCAAACCAACAGGGACAAGAAGATGGAATAGAGGAGATGGAGACCGACTAGTCACGGACAACACCCACTGAGATCAGCAGTGGTGCAGGGGAGATCACCCTGCTGGCAGGACTACGAGCTGTAGACCACAGATAACTCAAGCCCCGTGTTTCTAACGGCACGCTGAGCACACGTGGAGGAGCAAGCTGGTGACCACCCCAGAGGGGAGAACCTGGGGGACGCAGGAGCTGCCAGGGATGGTGAGAGCAGACACGGCTTCCCTCCTCTCTTCTCTCCAGCACAATACTCTATTCACTTCATTCATCCGGCCCGTGACCTGTGAACGGGGACATGGACTTCAGCACACGTGGCTTATGGGTGGATCATATCATAGAGTCCCAGGCTGGAAGGGACCTCAAGGATCATCTGGTCCAACCTTTCTTGGCAAAAGCATGCTCCAGACATGATGGCCCAGCACCGTGGCCAGCTGGATCTTAAAAGTGTCCAATGATGGGGAATCCACCACTTCCCTGGGGAGATTATTCCAGTGGCTGATTGTTCTCAGTGTGAAAAATTTTCCTCTTGCATCCAATCGGATTCTCCCCAGGAGTAACGTGTACCCATTACCCCTTGTCTTTTCTGTGTGACTCCTTGTAAAAAGGGAGTCTCCAGATGATGCTTAAAGATTTTAATAAGGACCAATTGAACAGCAGCCAATTAAACTTAAAAATTAAAAATAAAATGTTAATAAGGACCAATTAAACAGTCAATAAATACTTGGAAAAATTGACAGAAAGTCTTCCTGTTGGAATGGTGTTGAATTTTCTGATGTTGCACACGTAAAAATTGAATTATAGTTTGGTATTAAAGTTGGATAAGGAAATGATAAAGCCCTCCATTCATATACGGCTTGCTCAAATCTCCGGCATTCCTCCACAGGCAAAGCAATACCTGACAATACGCTGCCACATTATGCATGTGCATCGGCCACTCATCAGCTAGGAAACAAGCACACATCACTAACGATACACCTCTGCCTCCAAAAGCCAGGCCATTCCCATCTAAACCCACGAGCAAATTTCTCCTCCACTGCAGCATCGTCAGCCATAAAAATCTATCAGTAAGTCATCCTCCGAAGAAACTGCAAGGAACACGGCCCATCCTCGAGCAGTACAGCCGGGACGTGCCGTGGCGCGAGGGAGAGGAGCCACCTGCAGCTCCCACCGCCTCCCCGGCTCCTGCTGAGGCTGCCTGCCGGCTGCGTCCACCACCAGCCCCTGAATTCTCAACGCCAGCTTCACGTGGAATTACTCTTTCCTAAGAAAGAGGGGATCTGTACTGGGTGAGATCAGTGGGAAATGACGATACCAAGCATATTTGAATACCATGCCAGGCCTGTTGCTGAGCAATCCAGATTTCAGCCGAATTAAATGGCATACAGCTCTACAGGACTACAAACATCTGTTTTCAAGAGGCGTCCAGATCATTAGCAGCTAATTCTAATTCTCTGTTACATTCCCTGCCATATGCTGGGGGATAATCTCAGCAAGCAACAGGGATTTTCATCTCAAATCCTAACAAATCTGCTCTGCAAGGCTTCATGGTTTTTCTTATGTTGCTTATTAGATAATACCCTCAGCTGCTCCTCTCTGCTCTTTCCATGCCTTGTGTCTACTCTTTCATAGCACCCAAAGGCTCCCGCGACCTGCCAAGGAACAACTGACCATTTCTTCATGCCATCCTTGAAAAAAATTCCCTCCCTTGCCAAATACAGAATTTACCTCCTGGATAAACCCAGGCCCGGGCTGTCCCCTGCCCAGCCAGCGCTGCCACCTGCGAGAGGCGTAAGGCAGGACAGGCTCTGAACGCTGTTGTCCCTCACTGGTGGGAGCAGCCTTCAGCCCTGGTCCAAGCTCCCTGCGCGGGCTACGTGTCTGCGCGTGTAGCCAGCAGCATATGAAGCACACAGGGAGAAAATCTGGGTTTGAAAGTAACTTCATTAACTGAAATTCAGAGATCTTTTTGGCACTTTACTTGGCAAAATCAAGATGCTTACACTGAAAGCCGTGATGGCACTTCTGTGGCCGTAAGAAAAGCGTTGATACACAAACAGAATTTGATCTTTGGCATTAAGCAACAATAACAACAAAACTGGAAGTGAGTGCAGTACTGACAAAAGACAGGGGACGGACTGCTCTAGGGCCTGACTCCGTTCTCCAGGGCACAAGCAGAGGCATTGTGAATCTGTCCCAATATCCAACCCAGTGCCATCCCTTCCCTGCACAAGGGGGTACTGAATCTCACTCCAGCTTTGGCCTCTCTCTTCCCCAGCACGGCGCTATCTGGGCTGGGCTTTCTGACAGGCCTGCCAGGGGCATCTCCGGCACGCCGGCTGGGAAGAGGAGCAGCTGTGCCCAAGAGCTGCTGGTGCTTCCACCCCACACGTCCCGTCCTCCAGAGGATCGACGGCAGTGGACTTGGTCATGAACGCACCGCGGCAGACCAACCCCAGGGTGGGGAGCGCTGGGAGGATCCGGCAGTCCCGTCTCCCGCCAGCCCTCAGAGCCGCAGGCGGCGTGATGAGCAGTTCCTGCAGTCCCACAGCTTCCACCCGAGCCACCAGCAGTGCTGCTGCTGGCGAGGAGCCACGTGCCGATGGGGTATTTTTATCTCTTCTTCATTCCCATCCCTGTCAATCCAAAACAAACTTCAACTCGTCAGAGGTGGGAAAGACGGTTCACAATGAGAAAAGGATTCCCTGGCTCGATTTCCGTGTCACCGCGGTGGCACAGCTGCATCAGTCCTGGCTTCCCAGCTTCCAGTAACCTTTCCAGACAAAAATAGCAGACCTACTGCTTGATTTTTAGCAGCTGAAGAGCAGCAGTAAACCACATAAGTGTTATGTAAAACGATCTTTTTCTAAGTATATGTTTATTGTGCACTGAAGTAGTGGATTTAATTACAAACAACTGGAAGTTTTTAACAGTCTGGATTGCCCCCTACTCCCTTTCTAAAAAGTAAGGCTTGGCAGTGGCTTTTGGGTTTCATTGCAGGTCTTCTAAGTATTTCCTTGGAAAGACTTTACACTTGGTCCCAGGCAAGAAGTCAAAATCAACATTTAAAAAGCATGCCCTGCAGAATTTCCAGGACTGGGCAGCATTAAGGTATACTTATAGAGGCCAGGAGAACTGCTTTTTGTGCTTTTTGACTTCGTGCATAAAGCTGGTCTTCAGACAAGGAAGTTTATATTCCAAATAATATTTTTAACTACATGCGGTCAAGTACATAACTTATCAGGCCTTTCCTCGCCCCCTCCCAAAATAAGCCTGAATGGTAAATATCATTGCAGCATTTAGTTTTTGCTTAAACCTCTGCTAGGAGGGACAGAGTCTCAAGCCTAATACAGAATCATTCAATGGCAGAAAAAGTTTCAAGTAACATTTTGGGCCTGGCAGCGATACTCGGGCTGAATCATCTGGTTCTGCGCTGAAGTGGGTTTCGCACCCCTTGGCGATGTGTCACCCTCGCTCTGTCCGGGGGTGGCACGCCGTCCCCTTGCCCTCGCAGGAGGCTCCCGCGAGCCCTGGGAGGGGACGGCTGACGCTGCCCTGGCTCTGTGAATGATCCCACTGGATCCGGCGGGACTGCCACGGAGCTGCAACGCTGAAATTCCTGGTTTGAGCCAAAGGCCAAGAATGAAATTTCACCCATTTCACCTATTTGCTAATCAAACAGGCCTGTGCAAATTGCTCGCGACTTTCCCATAGCCGCGCACACGGCGCTTTTAGGTACAAGGATATATACGTGTTTAAGGACTATCCGCTCAAATTTTATCTCAATTTTTGTTTTGGGGAAAAACAAGTAAGGAGTGTTTCCCTTGTCAATATTTGAAGTGTCTTTAAAAACAAATACATATCCTCCAGCAATATCTGCAAATCAAGTCCCGCATCAGTCACCACCTAAAACCACAAAATGCTACAGATGAGATTAAATGCCAAAGAAGCTGAGAGAAGTGAGAGCACAAGCAGTGTTAAAGAATGAGGCTGAGAGGAGAAAACATCTTTTAGCTTTTACAGACTAAAAGGTATTTCTTGTATGTTTTTAATCAACAGAGAAAAATCGGGTCTATCGAACAGTGAATTTCCTGTGCGGAGATAAGGCAAGAAAAATGTCAAGAGAGTGTTTTATTCAGTATGTTTCTTCCAAGCAGATAGTTTTCACTGGTGTTTATAAAAAACAAAACCTGAATGCAGATTTTCAGCTCACAATAGCATGCCCTTCTCCTCAGTGTCTCTGCTTCCTCCCCTTGCAAAGTCCCCGTCCCACAAATCCCCCAGCGCTCCAGAAAACCTCCCAGCTAACCAGGGATTTTGAGATTTCAGCACAAAAAACAACCAGAAAAAATGCAAAACCAAACAAATAGAGCCCACAAACTAAAAAATTTGTTCAGCGGGGGGTGGGGAAGGGAAGAGGAAGAGGTTGTGGTGTAACACGCAATGAGGATGTCACTGAGAAAGAGAAGGACAAACCCAATAAAGTGCTTTTTTTCCCCTCATTCCCACAGCAGCATCTCCCCACCGGAGCTGCTGCCGAGCGCAGACCGAGCTCCGCGCCCCGGGACCGGAGCCACTCCGCGGGCACCGCCACAGGGCAGCTCCTGTTTCCACCGCGGCTCGCTGTGCTCCAGGCTACGTCACTCGGACCTTCTGCCGCCTCCTCCAAGAAGCCAGTGTATTTATTTAATGTATAAATACATTTCCACAAGTTTGCAGTTTCCTTTCAAGTCAGGCCACCCATTCACACCTGAAAACCCTCTTCCCAGTCCCAGAGAAAATTTCACGGGACCCAGCTGCCCTCATAACAAACTCCTGACTCCCATCAACTTATGTGCCAGGGGAGTCTTAACTTCTTTCAGGCAAGAAACGGGGTGGCTTCACTCACAACTTGTGATGCCGGTAGGTGCCACAGCCATCCTTTCTACAGGAGGAAAGGAAAAGCTGCTACCTTCCCTCAGAATAACAGAAATGGAACAAACAGCTAAAAAGCACTAGTCACAGAGAGAGCACCCTTGGGGTGGAGTTTCAGCTTTAAAAAAAAACCAAACTCTGAAGTTAGGTCCATGGCTACACAGAAATGCAGGCCCTCTAGAGTGACGGATGATGATCTTTATCCCACCAGGCATCTACTGAGTAAAAATACAGAAGACCTCTAACACAGAGATTGCATATATGCTGGGGAAGAGGGGAGATGATGTACGTCGATGCTGCCGTCTGACTGCACAGCTGTGGTTGGTGCCAGGGCATCCCCCAGATTCCTCACCCCCTTCCCACAGAAATCCATGCACAGAGCATCCCTTCAGCATTAGCTGTAACTGTGAATGTAATTAGCTTGCAGTTTGGATCTCTATACAGAGAGCACCATCCTAGCATCAATACAGTCTGCCATCCATTAGCCCTTCATCGTAACACTTTTATAGCAGTGCTGCTGTAGGTTTCCTGACACCTTCCTGTGCCAGACCCTGTTTGAAGCAGCTCAAACTTTGCCAGGCTTCAAATATGCTGGCTGAAGCTCTCCACAGCATGTGTCTGCCTCAGGCTAATGATTTTCTTGTTGATGCGGAGGTGGTACAAGGAAAAAGTAAGGTCGGGAGCTCTCAAGGAAAAAATACAAACAAAACCACACACAAGACAGAACATAAAAACTCCACACCCCCAAAAAACACAACCAGGGAAGAAACAGGGAATGATGAGCAGCTTGCCTGTCTCCTTTCTATGAAATTTTACAATAGGAGCAGGAGAGAAACTACTTTACCAAGTGACCTAATGCATAGAGGTGCCAGTGCTGAAGCCACTGCATTGCTCTGAGGTTCAGTGAATGTTCACCCGAGGACAGCACAGGTCCTGGAGCCAGCATTGCTTGCGTACCGAGTAAAGCCTTGTCCAAGTTTGCAAAGCTTTCCAGGTACTTTTGTTCAGGGTAAGCCTGGTCCAGACCCAGAAGATCTCTGTGCCATGGGTCACATTTTGTATTCGGCAGTGGGAACTGCGCAGGACTGGTCTTGTGGAGGCTCTTTGTCACCAAGGAAGGCCCATAATTAGCACATCACCTCCTGGCGTCCACAGCAGGATCGTCATGTCTGCACTGGGAAGCGCTGGGCAGATGGAAACCACAGAGATCCCCGTGTCCAAGTGGTCTCGTATCGGGCATTTACTGGGGACCCTACTGACAATGGGGTAATCCCCTCGGACTAGCGACAGCCCCTTCGGAGGGCCAGCACCTGGAGCTTCGCTCAGAGCTGCCCCGCACAAGGTGCTCCCATCACCAGCACCCCCTGGCATGGAACCCAGGATTCTTTGGTTTTCCTATTACTGCTTTTCTTAAAGGGGAAATTCAATACCAACTTGGTGTAAGATGTTTAGTGTCAAAAATCTTGTTCTCAAGAATTAGGAAGTGCCAGGATAAAGGTTCCCTCTACATTTTTAGTCTAGTCTGTTCTGCACATCTTTAACAGAATCTTCTAATCTTCTAATAAGGATCATACACTTTTTTTGCAGGGCGTGCGCCCCCTTTTCTAGCTCACAATACAAGAAACAAATAGGTTGTAAGTGAATGGAATTATTGTCAACAGGGACAAGCTCCTGAGAGGTGGAACTTGTCAAGTGCTTGAGCACATCCCTGTCTTCATCGCTGGGCGTCCTCCTCTCCCCACCCAACCCCGAGAGACGCAGTGCCAGGTAACGACCTCGCCACATGCAAGATGGGCAATCACAACAAGAGAAGGGATATCTTGTGGGATTTGCCATGAAATGCTGCCCCGGAAAACCAGAGCAGCTTCCCTCTGCTGCAGAGCCGGGCAAGCAGCCCCCGCAGCAAAGACGGGGCATTTAAAATCAGTGGTAGCTTTGGACCATTTTAGCTTTAGTCTTTGGTGGCATTTCCCTCTCGAGCACCCATGGAAGGAGGAGAAAGACACCACCTCGTTTCACAGCAGTGCCATGCACTGGCATTTATGAAGCCTTCAGTCCCCGCAGTGATCAGCACTACAGAAAAGCCTGCGAGGAGTTCGACAGTTCTTCACTGAGCGCAGGGTATGGATGGTGTGTCGCAAACAGGGCACGGGGTGACACGTTGTATGAGGGGGACAAGAATATTGACCAGCTGCTCATTCACTGCACAACACCCATCTTGTGCCCTGAATGAAGTACCAGCCCCGTGGAAAAAAACCACAACGTAAACCATACAAGACAGCCGTCTCTATTACATGGCATGGAAGGGCTTACCGTGCAGTGTACACACAGAGAGGGTGACTGGGGTTGGTCTTCACGCTGGTATTTCCTAGCTTTTTAAACTATATTTTTCTTCCTGTGTAATATATTCCCCCTATAAAAACTACAAATTTGCATGCCCTATATTCATATTTGTACCAACATAAATATTTCTGCTAGAAACATTTTTACTTAAGCACTGATGTAGATAAGATTCAGAATGGCCACTATTTAATATATTGTGGTTTAATATAAATACCTAAGATGACAAGTGCATGTATCTATATTGCTATATTGATACCCACGTTTCCTTTTCAATATGGGAATAAGGTACAAGTGCGTTTTACATAGGTAAGAGTTCAGCCTGAGAGAGCGAGCAAACCCAGCGCACAAGGACTGGCAGAGCAGGGAGAGGAGCCCAAGTTCCCTCTCCGACAGCAAACCCACGGCAGAGGAGGAGCGAGGCCACGGGAGAGCAACACACGCACCAGGAGAGCTGAACGGCAGGACCCAGCAGAGTGGGGGTTTGCTGGAAAACGCTAACTGATCAAAAGCATTAAAACCCCTCAGACAGGACTATAGTATTTGTATTCATAGAGTATTTGTTTTCATATAATATTTTTTGTAAGATAAAAAAACCCACAAACCACAATTTAAGTAGAATTATACTTTAAATTCTTTAAAAATAATAAATAGAGGAAGACCCACATTACTGTCACCAATGAGAAAGCACACGCAGAATGGAATTGTTTTATGGCAAAGTTTAAAATCCTTTCCCCCATAAGCACACACTTTCAATTTTAGAGGCAGGATTGTCCTCAAATTAAAAACAACCCCCACGCACTGAAACTCACCCTCCAATACCCAGTAGCAACCCTGAGCTCACACTACGTTGCCAACGTAACAGTGATTGTAATCTTGAAGGTGCAACTTGTACAGTACACTGAACAAAATCCAATGAGATTGCACCTGATTGTGCATTTTCCTTTCACAAAAACAAAGCAAAAAAATTACTCTCCTGCAAGTACGAAGTCAGAGTATCGCTTCAAAAATAGAGCAGGTGTAAGATCTTTGCTCTACCGAAATGAAGAGAGGTTTCAGGAATCTGGAATTTACCTTATACATTCGTGGTGGTGAAAAAAGGATTGAAAAAAAAATCATGAAAAATTCTTAAAATCACGTAAGGCAGTGGGAGCAGCTATCCACTGAGTAACTGCGCCCGTGCGCTGCACATCCCTGAGCACTCCCGTAAAGTGAGGAAATTTCCTTCCAAAAAAGGAACTGCGAACAGAGCAGAAGTACCAGTAGTGCTGGAGAGCCCTGACCTGAGTTACAGACGGGAGCACACAGCGTCAGGTACGTCACACACAGGCTGTGACACCCAGGACTCTGTCACCCCCGCGCTCCACACAGCCCAGCACGCGACAGGAGGACACGCTCTGCGTTTGCAGCCCTTGAACATATACAAGCTAATGCAGCCATGTGTTAAAAACAATTGAGTCTTGGGGACAGACCTGCCACTGGCGCTGTCCTTTGCTGTCCACGGCAGCGATATTCTCCTGCGGGAGCACATCAGCCTGAGAAGTCGGTAGCACGAGTAGGAAACCACAAGTACCTATTGCCACTTTTGGCATTGAGCCTTCAACCCCAAGCAAGGAGACATCCCTGGCTCTGCACTTCTTCAGCCTTTTTTTCCCCGCCCATCCTAACTCCATTCCTTGGAAAAAGACTCAGTTGCAGCTTTAAACCCTAGCTAGATGCTCCTGCCCCCCTCACTCAATTTTACTGTCCTGCACTATTTGCACGTGTAACCCATGAGCATCTCAGCGCAGAGACACTCGGCTGTGGCAGCGATACCTGCATATAAAGTATAACCAAGTATACCCCAAACTTCTTATTCCAGTTTAGAAATAAAAAATTCACAAAGCAAGAGTGAGAGTGGGATGCAGGAGAGAAGCAGCAAGGGAAGGAAGCTAACGGGAAAACGGACAGTCCCCACGCAAGGAGCAGGGAAATGTGTCTCTCGGGCATCCCAAGATTTACAAGAGGGCCAAAAAGTGACTTCCTGCTATTCAAGTCCAGGCTGAAATAAATATAATAAACCAGTGCCAGCATAACGCTGGCTCATATCCATCAGATTTATAAACCAGTGCTTCGACAAAGAATGCTCTCTCTGCTGGCTTCACCATAGATAATTTTAAACTGCTAAGATACATTGTTTAACCCACTCAATGTTTAATGTCACTTCTGCAAAAAACAGTTCTGTGGCACAACATGTTAGAAGCAATATTAAAAAAACAGGCAACTGAAATATTGCCTACTGCAAATACAGAACCTTATCAGATAGCCTTTATGACTTGCAGATTAACGTGAAAATTAGCCCTACTGTTTTTTTTTTCCTAATTATTTAAACTACAAAGAGAAAGCAATTCTCACAGATCCTTCTTCAAGCACTTGTTCACTACAGAAAAAACTTGAAATATGTTAAAAAACCCCATAAGACTCCTAGAGCGGAGCCTGTGCTGGACAGGAACACCAGGCTGGTGAGAGGTGTGATTTCTCACCCGGGCAGTCACAGCGTACAAGCTTCTGTCTTCCTGCAAGTGCTGCTCAACCCCCTTCTCCCGAGAAGAAAATACACCTTTATGAACATCAGCATCGCTACAACTGCGTCAAAAGAAGCTGTACTGCTAGAATAAAAACTCTTACCACCACGACTCAGAAAACTATGCCCAATATTGTTTGCTAAAGCTCCTCAAAATCCAGCTCCCCTATTACAAGCTACAAACGTGTACCGAGAAGACCAGGGCCAAACCTTGCCGCGCACCTCAGGGGGTGGGAGCCTTCTCAAGTCATTTGCGGACATTTGAAAATATTCTCCGTTATTGCAAGACGCTCAGAGTTTCGCAACCCCCTCGTGCGGGACGCCGTGCTCCACCTGCAGGTGCGGGGGGAGCGGGGGTATCCCCAACCCCCGGCTCACTCGAGGACCGGCGCGCCGTTCCCTGCGGCGGTTTGCGCTGGGATCGCGCCCCGCACCGCCACCGGGCACCCCGCACAGGCACCGGGCACCCCGCACTGCCCACACACCCCGCACCGGCACCGGGCACGCGGCCCCGCGGCGCACAGCGGGACGGTTCCTCTCTCGTCCTCCTCCTCTGTAGGGAGCCCGGTGCCGCCGCAGGCGCATCCCCCGCCCGGGGCCGCGGATCCCCGCACCGACCCACTGGGACCCCCCGGCGTGTGCTCGGGGCGGCGGCAGAAAATTAACGCGCGTATCGGAACTCGGGCTTTCTCCGCGCAGGGGGGCGGCACCGGCCGAGAGAGCCCTTCCCCCCCGCCGCGGTGCCTCCGCGCCAACGGCCGCCCGGCGGGGGAAGCGCCCGCCGCACCGCCGCAGGATGCCGCTGCCCTCCCCGCCGGGTGCCCGCAAGCCTCCGTCGCGGCGGGGCTCCGTCCGCCAGCCCCGGGACGCGGCGGCTGCCGCCCCGCCCCGCCCCGCACCTGCCGCTCGGCCCCGCTCCCGCCCCGCTCACCGAGCAGCAGCAGCCGGTGCGTCTGCTTGTACTCCCGCTTCTCCGCCTTCAGCGTCTTGTCGATGCTCTTGCTCCGCTTCTTGTCCGCCCGCTCCTTGGCCACCAGGTCCTGCCGCAGCCGGTGCCGCACCTGCGGGTCGCCCGGCTCCGCCGCCGCGGGGGGGGGGACGTCCGCCTGGCCGCCGTAGGGCGCGGAGGGGTGCGCGGCGGCCAGGCGGGAGCGCAGGCTGTAGCACAGCCCCATGGTGCGCTAGGGCGCGGCGGGCATGCTGCGGGGCGCCGGGGCGGGGCGGAGGGCCGGGCCGGGGCGGGCGGGGGGCGGTGGCGGCGGCGGCCTCCTGAGGCGGCCCCGCTCCGCCGGGCTGCGGGGCGCGCGCTGCCCTGCGCCCCGCCCGCCGGGCCCGCGCCGCCCGCACGTGATGCGGACACGGTTACCGTATTCTCTGGAAAGCGGCGCCCGCCGCGGCCTCACGGCGCGCACGCCCCCCGCCCCCTCCCCGGGCGGGCGCCGGCCGGCCCGACCCCGCGGGCTCCGCACCCGAGAGCCGTGCGTGGGGCCCCCCGCCTCCGGCAGCCCGCACCGCCCCGGCCCCGGTGAGGGGCTCGCCCCCGGGAGCTGAGGACCCTGCTCCGCGGGGGGCGTCCGGCCTGAGCTCCCCCACGGCAGCGCCCGTGGTGACCAACGGCCCACCGTGTCCTGGCGGCATCCGAGGAGCACAACGGTCGGACCCGGTGACCTTAACGGTCCTTCCCGGCCTAAACGACCTGGTCTCTGTCCTGTCTCAGCCCGCTTGCTGTGCCCCGGGTTCTCTGCGCGCTCCCGTTTGGCAGCGCCTCTTTGGATCTTCTATCAACACCGTCATCCAGCAGAGGAGTTGACGATGGAGTTTGCTCTCTCGCTCTCCCCCTCTCCTCTGGAGGCACCACATCTGCTTTCTTGCACCAGACTTCAAATTCCCCTCCTCGGCTGCTGCCAATTTACCTGCCGAGGGCGGTGGTGCTGGCCGGGGTGACATCCCCCTCTCTGGCAGCCATGCCACACACAGTGCTGCCAACCTTGTCACGCTGTATTTTACACTCATCTCCGGCCAGCTCTGAGCGTTCACTTACGGTATGACTAATGCTCTCTGGGGCCTGGCCACACGCACATCCTGCGCCCCGGAGCTGGGTCCTTCCGACCTGCGCTCTGTGCTCTAGCCCATCCTCTGCAAACAGCCTGCGTGGTTCTCACTGAAGTCTCAGTTCCTCCTTTCGGTGCTTTCTCACAAGTTAGATGTCTCCATGATAGAAATTTCTCCTTCAAAAGCTTCTGTGAGCCTGTGCCAGCAGAAGGATGCATCTGTTAAGTGCGTGACCCTCCCTTCCCACTTTACTAACACCACACAAAAGGCTGAGCAGGTCGTATCCTATATGAAACCTTCGAGCATTTCTGTTGCTGCATCAGGACAGCTGTGGCGGGCAAGAGCTGCCCTGCAGGAACGGCAGAGCAGAGCTAACGGTGACCCGCGGAGGTCACCGTTAACCGGGTGAGCCGACCAGCTCTCGTCTGTGTGCCTTTCGTCACTCCTAGTCATGGGACCCGGCCTTGACCCGGCCGGCCTGACCGCGCTGCAGCAGAGGAGCAGCGCCGGGGCAGGCGGCCTCGGGGGCGGCTCACCCAGAGCCCCGTCCTGCCGAGGGAGCTTGGGCTCCTCTGCAAACTGGCTCCTTGGCATCCTGTTCCCGGAGCGGCTCCGGGAACAACCAGCGACAGCGCATGGGGATGCCGGAACAAAGTTCAGGAAACATGTTTAATGGCCTGTGAGTGTGGGCTCAGGCAGAGACAGCAGCAAATGCTTCACAGCAGGAACGTGCCTGGAGAGACTCGCACCCATTCCGCAAGGAGACCCTGTGTGTGTGTCCCTCCTAGGCAGGCTGTTAGTTATTTCAACAAGTTTATTTCTATTTGACTCACTTTCAGTCGGTTCTGCTAGCTGATGGCCAGGTTCTTACCTCTTCACTCCTGCAAAGTGTCCGGTGGAAAGTCGGTGGGTCTGTTCCTGGAGAAAGACATCACCCGAGCAAAGGGAGAGAACGTCTCCTTCTTCCCCTTTATCCTGTACTACACAAGGCACCTAATCAATGCCCGGCTGCCCAGCTGTTACCGCAGTTAGTAAGTGTACAAATTAAATCATTACGCAGCAGACAAGTTCACTTTACGCATTGCTACGAGCCCAAGCTTCAGCAACGGTCGCTGCGTCGCAGGAACTAATCCATCTCCCATCGGGCCTGAGGTGCCACACCAGCCACGCTGTCGCTGCGATGCCTTTTCCTCTGGGACCGAGCACTCGTCCTTCTGATGAACACACTCCCGAGAATGTAACATACCGAGAAAATGTAAAGGTCAGCCTAGAGGATTATTAATAGTGGTTTTCTCTTTCTTCCTGTGCTTTTTGGAGAGGCACTGAACGAGAGGAAGGCTGTACGCGCAGACGGGACAGTTCTCTGGAGCGTGCTGTGTCGTGGGGACGTACCAATGCGCCGCCTGCAAAAGGGACGTGAACTCCTGGGGGCTGTGAAGAAACAAATCCAGAGCCAAGAGGTAAAATGTGAAACTAGAAAGCAGCGTTCAGCCGATGGATTTGTTCCCCTGGCTCTGCGGGGGGACAAGCAGAGTTTTCCTTTGTGCAGTTCACAGCAAGACAAGTTTAAGACCAGTCCCTCGTGGTTTCCTCACTTTGAGAACCTTTCCAGGGCAGGTGACAAGTTCTGCAAAGCACACCAAGCCTGCCTTCGCTGTAATGGCCATCCCAGGTACGATCTGGCGTGGAAATCTGAAAATTAAGTAGGATTTCCAAGTAGAGGACAGGCTTTCCCTCATCCTATTATTCTGAACCATTAGAATAACTCATAAAACTTATGAATTACTAGTTTCATGAGAAATCAGGAATTTTACATCCTGGCATCCTCCTGGCTATGGCCCTGCCTGTCGTTACAGTTTAGATGTCTCTACGCAAATTCAGCTGTTAACAACGTCAGAAGCACGGTTCGTTGGCTTCCCAGCTTACACCAGTTTTAGTTGGTGGCAAAAAGTGACAGGAGGGATAAAGTCCTGTGTTTCATGTGAGCAAAGAGCGCGTGCCACACGTTGACAGCGTTTTGAAATCACACGCGGTTTCAATGAGAGCAGAGGAGATTACCTCAAAGATCGAACCGTCTTCTGCCGTATAGGAATGTCGTTCATCCGCATTGTACTTGCGTGAAGTAAGTATGAAGCGTGTATGCTGTGGGACAGATTCAGGCTTAAAAAGCACAAATTAAGTGTGTTTCACAAAATGCAGTTAAAGAATATATTTCTGAAGGGCACTGGCCATGCCCACGGACACAGACGACGTACCTGCCCCCCTGTGCCAGTGCACGACAAGCCCCACGGCTCGTCTCCGTGTGTTCAGCTTCATTCAGTCTCCTTAAGCAACACCCATCCCCAGCAGCGAAGCCCGTGCCCGCCAAAGGGAGAGCCTGTGACGCTCAGCCGCCGCCGCGACGGCCCAGAGGAGTCCTCCCTCCAGGGACACGAGCCTTCCCGGGCGCTGGGTCTGCCGTTTGCTGCTCCTCCAACCACCGCCGCTCCTGCTCTCGCCCCCCTGGCAGCCGGGCAGAGCGGGGAGGGCTCGGAGCCTGCCTCCTCCCCATCCCACTGGGAAGGAAGGGAATAGAGCGTTGTCCTTCCCAAGCACTGGGCTGCAGATCTCTCTGTATTTTTATTCTGTTGTTTCCACCATCTGCAACAGGGGGGAAAAAAAAGAGAGGTTAAAAAGCACAGCGGGCCATCTGGGAATGCAAAAAATACCAAGGAAGAGAGGCAGTCACTGTGAGACTGCAGTAAAAGAGGAGACATGGACACATAAGCAAAACCCCTTGGATCAGCACCAGGAAACATGTCAGCAAGAGAAATGTAAATGAGTAAAATTTGCATTTATTTGTGCCTTGGGAGGGAAAATAATTGATTGAACTCAAACTCCCCCCCCTTACTGTAAGCGCTCTATACACGCAGTGTTCACTTCTTGCTGCAAGACACCGATGTGTCAGACCCCCGCGGGCAGCCCCCCTTGGGCGCCTGTGCTGTACCCAGCGCCTCTGGGAAAGGCATCTCGAGCGCAGGCGCTGGCTTTTCAAATGGGCCCCGGGACCGCTGCCCCCAGTGCGGCTGCAGCAACGAAAGGTGCTGAGCACCCCTGAAAAACAAATCGTGCCACCCAGTTGCAAAACAAGGCTTTTAGGGCAAAAGGAGAGGAGTCTACATGCGTGGAGTTTGCTCAGTGTCTGTATGATTGAACACCCACTACAGACTGCGAGTGTTTTCCATTAATTTTATCTGAAGCAGGCTTTATCTGGTCTCTGCTTTTTGTTCTTTGCTTCAGCTCAATTCTTATTTTGCTGTCATTCCTCTGTTTCCTACATTGAAGTCTAGATTTAAAAGGGTCACCAAGCACATCATTTCAGTCTTGGATTCCTATGTCCTTGTTTAAGTATTGATCTAAGCTGTTAACTTTGTGTCTTTCAGAAAGCGTGAGCGCCAAGAGTTCCCGATACCTATAACCACAAATCCAGCGTCAGTGGCCTCGTCACATCTCTTAACTTAAAAGTCAGTTCATCTGTAAAATAAACATCGTGATACGCAGATAAGGCACGATGGGTAGAATGAGCTGCATTTGAATTGTATTTCAGGTATAAAATGGCAAAAGGTGCTGGTGCTTGTAGTCACGGGCTGGAGACACGCTCAGCACACGCAGTATTGCTGTGAGTGCGCAGCCTGGGCGCGTGAGGACCCAGGCTGAGCAAAGCCCCCTTCGTCTAGGAAGATATTCAAGTCCATTCCCTGTATAAAGAGGACAAAGTCTTTATGTGGGGAGACCGGAGCGCATCGACGTGGCGGCGGGAGGGGACGACAGCCTGGTCTCAGCGTCAGTTGTGGTTGGTACCCTTCCAGTCCATCCTTGGTTCCCGTCAGCCACACAGTGAAGCCCTGGATGCCAGGAGCAAAGCTCTGCGCTTCACTGCGTGCAGCTGAATAGAGAAGCATCCAACTTATTAATATCCTGATTGATTTTATGCAGGTGTTAGTTATCCCGAAGCAATTCCCGTGAGATCCTTCATCACCTCATCCAGCATTTCTCTTCTCTCTGGTCCTGACAACGCAGCGAGGGATAACGGACCGGCGGTGGCAGGCAGAAGGACACTCAGAGGTGGCAGCGGGTCTCGGGTAGCTGTCTCTGAGAGCACTGTGTTCTGGGCTCAAACTGACGTTGTGGGTATGAACTACGGTCCGAGTCCCTCCTCCATTCCTCTTGCCAGACATGTGAAGGCTCATGTAGGGGTCTGGTAGAGGTAATGGCAGCCTGTGCTCGGGGGAGACTGACTGCCCCCAGACAGGTCGGCGTCGCTGGGCACAGAACCAGGCAGTGTCACCATCCAAACTCCAAAGGACAAACTTTTCGCTCTGTTGAGTACAGTAAAACTTGCTGCCTTTCCCCCTGACTATCTTTATGGATGCTTAGTTGGTTTTCAGCATCATGCCCCAGTTTTCCTTCAGAAATATCAAAATATTTCCCTTTTTTTCATTTTGCCCATTGAAGACCACATGTGAGGTTCTCTGCGGTGGCTTTATGGGTCCTAGCGCTGCCACCTGAAAAAATATTTATGGCTTCAGATGGAAAAAAAGTACGTTGTAAAACTCAGAAATCACTTAACCAGGTGACCTACCCAATTCCACTCATTTCATGGGGCTTTGTACATATATCTCACATTAACCTGCCGCACACGAGGTGCCGCGAGTTGGGCTAGAAAGCCACTGGCATTGCAGTTGTGAAAACAGCAAAGCAATATTTTGATAAAGCAGGTTATTTCCGTGCCTTAACTGCTTTTCCTGCAGCCTGCAGACACCTCCTGCTCCCTGTCCGTGCCTCTCCGGCAGATAAAGTGACACGTTTGTTGTCGAGCTCTTTGTGGCACCTTTCGTGAGCCGGGGTTGTCATGGGACTCCCGGCATAAACAGAGCGGGTTTTCAAGGGTAATACACAGCACAAATGAGCAGTCTTGTTCTGTCAACAAAAGTCTGCGTGTCTATAAGGACCCTCGAACGTGTTTTTAAAAATACTCGGGCTGGTATTTTTAGCGGCGAGAGGCTCTCCAGCCTCCCCCGAAGCCCTGGTGCCGTTCTCCCCGTCGCCCAGGCAGTGTCCGATGGCCAAACCTCCCCCAAGGGCTGTTTCTCAGGGCAGAGCCCCAGCAGCCGCCGGCTCCCGTTCCTCGGGCTGCACTGACATCTGTTGGCTCCCACCGGCCGAGGGAGGAGAGGACAGACCCTTGGTTCCACACACGCAGAGAGCGCTCGCGGGCAGAGACCAGAAGCCCTGCGCTAGCCCTGGCTCGCGTCCAGCAGGCATAAGCCATTCATAGACGGTGGTGTCCAGCGGGCACGGTCGGGCAAGTTTAAAAACTCCTCAACAGTTGGCGATGGACCGTGTTCCCTATGAAACGTGCAATTCCCAGCCATCGCCCTTCGGTTCCGCGGCTCTCCTCCTACCCTCAAGCAGCACCAGAGCTGCTTCTCTGCAGGAGAAGGCTGAAGGCAGCTGGAAGAAGCCGAGTGCTTGGCTGCAAGCACGTTGTCCCGTCCATGTGACTAATTAAACCTGTAGGACATGAACACTCATGTCTGAATCAGTGTCTGAAAAGATCGCACAACCTTTTGGAAAAAACAAGTAAGAACTGAGCAAAATGTTTCACTTGAGCTAGCAAAGTCTTACTCAGATGTACAGTTTTGATAGTTCAACTGTATGTTCAGGGTAATAAGCAAAGAACAACTGGGTGTCCTGGAGAGCCGCCCGCAGCCCGCCGTGGTTAACACTCCGTCCTGCAAATACTGCGCTCGCGTGTCAGCGCTCTTATTCACAGAATTAGCACAAGACGTAACTGAGGTGGGTACCAGCGCTGCCCCTCCTCTGGCAGCCTCAGTGACGAAGCAATTACAAGCCTCTTTTTTTGAAGTGACTAATGCCCAAAGTGTGGCAAGTCCCGAGCCTGCCTGTGCAGCCCAAGGGGGTTTCTGAGAAGCGCTGTCGAGCAGCTCTCGAGCCAGCGGGGCGCCCGGCGGATTGGGGCGCTGGTGTGAGCCCGGCGCTTTGAGAGCCAGAGAACGGGTCTCGCGGAGGTGGTGTGAGCACGGGGGAAGTTACGCGGCAGAGGACTCCGGGGGTACGGACAGGAGGGAGACGGAGACTACCATCGGTTTCCTTTTTGAGTGGAATCAATTCCAGAAACCTTTCCTCTTCTATTCCTCACAAATATTTGTTAAGTGCTTGGGACAACAGCATTTAATTTTGGCCTTACAAAGTATAATCTCGTTTTTAAAAGTCAAATCTGCCCTTTGAGTTTAAAGACAGTTTGTGCCGTTCAGGTTTTGAAATAATTTTAAACAGAATTAGCTTATTTTACAGCTTTATAAATCTCTCCTGGTTGGCTCCTGAGTAAGCAGGCTGTTAAATTCTACCAGTAAAGATTTCATCATTTCTCTGAGCACCGCCGTTCAAAGTTTCCCGTGGAAGCTCTGGGCCGGGCTGGCTCTGCCTGTCAGGCTTTGCCGTTCTCATGTGGCTTTAAAGGAGAAAATGGCAGAGGAACAAGGGATCTGGTTTCTTGGTGGAAAAAAGCCCTGACCATGGAAGCACTGCTGGCCGCACAGGGCAGGAGGTGGGGGAGGCCGGTACCCCCACCAGCCCGGGGCAGCCCCGCGTCTCCGACGCTCCAGACGTGTGCCAAGAGCCAGGGGAAAGGGCAGGAGCTGCCAGGAGCGGGGATGCTGGGCAGTTTCCTTTAAACCACGGGCGAACCTTTAACCTGCGTCCACATGGACCTCGGGACAGTGGCCCCGGAGCGTGGGGGCAGCGCAGGGAAGAGCGAGGCACAACAGTACGTTGGTTTCTACTAGTTTCTAGAAACTGCTCCACAGGAGAGGGCAAACATTTGTATTTGGGATTATAACATCTTCTTATCGCTTTACTCATTTCTTTGTTTATATGACACAAGAGACTGCTTTCTGTTCCATTTAAAAATGTGCTTTTCCTTGCGATGATGTCAGTCATATCTTAAGTGGTATTTGCCGCTGGACAGCAAAGGACGTTTTGATGAGCTTTACTAATTGTTACTGATGACATTTACTTGCACTCCAGTTATGAAATAGTTCTTTCTACGGCCAGCACTAGAGTAGGTATCCGTGGTCTTTCCAACAAGATTTTAGGTGGAGAACTCAATGTTAAATATCATCCAGCCTTCACATGTCGCAGAGAGGATTACAGGACTGATTAAATTCCACTGAGAGTAGAAATAACGGAGACGAAATTCGTAAAGAGATGAGCACATGTAGCCTCAGAGCATCGTTCCTTAATTCACTCGCTCGCACTGAGGACCTCAGAAAGACGCGTTCCTCTGCGGGACTGACGCTCCGCGGAGACAAACTCCCTTGGCACAGACAGTGTAATTAAGGCACCAGTCCCTGTGCTAATTCCCATCCCAGTGTGGGAGTATGCGCTGGGATGACCCTGTCTGGGTGCCCGGTGCCCACCAAACCCGCTCTATCGCTCCCCTCCTCAGTGGACGGGGGAGAGAAAACACAACAAAAGGCTCCTGGGTCGAGGTAAGGACACGGGGAGATCATTCACCCATTACTGTCATGGGCGAAACAGACTGGACTTGGGCAAAATTAATTTAATTCATTACCAATGAAGTCAGGGTAGGATAATGAGAAATAAACCCAAATCTTAAAGCACTCTCCCCCCACCTCTCCCTTCTTCCCCGGCTCAGCTTCACTCCCCATTTCTCCACCTCCCCCCCCGAGTGATGCAGGGGGATGGGGAATGGGGGTTGTGGTCAGTTGTTACACGTTGTCTCTGCTGCTCCTTCCCCCTCGGGGTGTGGGGGGGGGACGCCTCACGCTTTTCCCTGCTCCAGAGTGGGCTCCTCTCTCCATGGGGCCACAGGTCCTGCCAGGAGCCTTCTCCAGAGTGGGCTCTCCATGGGGTCACAGCCTCCTTCAGACATCTGGCATGGGGTCCTCCAGGGGCCGCAGGGGGGTATCTGCTCCAGCGTGGACCTCCAGGGGCTGCAGGGGGATATGTGCTCCACCATGGACCTCCAGGGGCCACAGGGGGACATCTGCTCCACCATGGACCTCCAGGGGCCGCAGGGGGATATCTGCTCCAGCGTGGACCTCCAGGGGCCGCAGGGGGATATGTGCTCCAGCGTGGACCTCCAGGGGCCGCAGGGGGATATCTGCTCCAGCGTGGACCTCCAGGGGCCACAGGGGGACAGCCTGCCTCACCACGGGCTTCACCAGGGGCTGCAGGGAAACATCTGCTCTGGTGCCTGGAGCGCCTCTTCCCCTCCTTCTTCACTGACCTTGGTGTCTGCAGAGCTGTTTCTCTCATATTCTCACTTCTCCCTTTGGCCACAGTTGCCTAGTAGCACAGCAACTTTTTCCCTTTCTTAAACATGTTATTCCAGAGGTGATACCACCGTCAGTGATGGGCTCAGCTGTGCCCAGTGGTGGGTCCGTCCTGGAGCCAGTGGCATTGGCTCTATCAGACACTGGGGAAGCTTCTGGCAGCTTCTCACAAAAGCCACCCCTGTAGTCCCCCACCACCAAACCCTTGCCAAACCAACCCGGCACAGAGCATCCCGCAGCCACCCGGGGCTGGCAGAGGCCCTGGGAATTGGCGTGGCTCAAGCGCAGCCCGGCCGCCTGCCTCGCTGCAGCTGGACACCTGCATCCCTTTGCTGAGCGGCACAGACATGGCACGGCACGGCCTGGTCTCCGGGACGGGAGCTCTGGGTCACCCCATGATTAATTTTCTAAGCTAACAATAACGTAAAAGGGGACTGCACACACGTAGCAGCCTCAAAACAGCTTGGAATCGCTTTTTTGGCAAATTACTGTAGAGAACTCGGTTTTCAGAGCTGCAAAGTCCATTCACAGATAAATTTGGCAGCAAAAATCACAGACCCACCATCCACTCTCTGTTGGATTATCTACTACAAAACCATTAGCCAAAGATTAAAAAGAAAATTCACAAATATATTTCAGCTGTCACAGTTTAAGTAGTAAGTGGCTTCAGTAAATAATTAATATGACAGAAAGAGGATTTGCTGAGCGAGGCAACAGCGCCAGTATTGCCGTGTCAACTTCATCGTGTTCTGCCTTGCTAGTTAATCCTGCTCTGAGGGGTACTAAGGATATAAACCCAGGCCAAGTAGTGTCCCGCTGTGCCGCTGCTATTCCCCGTCTCCAAGCCGATGAGCCCAGGGCTGGATCCGTGTCTTCACTTACCTGGGCTGTGGGTGAGCCCAGCGTGCTCACCGGGAGCTAGAGCTGACACAAACAGCTCCTGCGCCGCCGGGGGGGACACAGCGATGCGGGGTGAATAGGTGGAAACTTGGAGCATTTGATACTGTAGCTATTCGTCAAAGAATTTTAGTTAATTTGGGGACATAATCATGCCCACAGACAGCTGTTTTCTGTTTCGCTCCAAACACTTGTGCCCAATGCCTTCTTTGGAATTAACTTTCTGGTGGATAATCCAGGCAGCTGCTGCCTCTGGGATGCTTGGGTTGCTGCTTCGAGTTTTCTTGAAAGCACCTAAGGACGTGTCGTATACAGACTGTCTGCATTCACCTTGAGCTCTAGAATTAGACTTTTGAACATTAATGAGAAAAAGAAAAATCAGAAATTTATTTGCAATTTGAAGAACACTTCTGTTCTGACTAGTTATTTGCATCTGGAAAGAAACCAAGCAAAGCAACTCTAATCTAGAAAGAATGATCTGACAGCCACGTTTCAGAATACTTGTTCAGCAATGAGGAGTCTGGATTAAAGTGAAACATAAGGGATCAATAGTTCCCATTTCAGAGAAAATGAGGATTATTAGACAGAAAACAAATTCCGGCGTTTGGTTTGATGATTAGAAATGTATACATTTAAAGTACTCACAGAGGAGTCCATTGACACAGCTCGTGCTTTCCATTCGAGAGAACCCAAGAGAGGGAAGGCCACAGAAGCCGCTCACTGCCAGGCTGCTGCCCCTTTTTTAAGCAATGCAAAGGGTTGCTGCTGGCCCACAGCCGGGGAGGTTTCCTACACCAACCCCGGGAGGGACATAACCGTCATGGAGAATAATTTAGCTTCTGGGCTGCTTTTCAGAGTAGTTTTGTCATTTGCCTTAATAACGAACGAGACAATTTATTCACGGCTAGAATAACGCAGCAATGTGATGGGAGGGGTGAGCAGACCTTACTCCTCAAGAAATCACTCAGAGATCAACGAAGATGAAGCAGGATTGAAATTGAACCACGTATTTACAATGTAACCAAATGTTATAGAGATGAGAAGTAAAAAAAAAAGGAAAAATTTTTGAAATTTAGAAAAATGGTTTTTAGGAGCTACATTTGGTTGATGAATGTCCCAGCAGCGTTGCTGTGTGGGAAGATGAGGCATGGTCTGGACAAAAGAACTGGCAGATCCCTCTGGAAGGAGAGGGAACTAGATTCACGGCAGCCTCAGAAACACCCCAGTGCTCAGGAACTCCCTGACCTATTTATTTCTCAGAACCTTGGAAGATGTTATTTTTTTCAGAAGAATTTTCTTGTAGATAACTTCAGAGAAAAAGAGGATGCTTGGAAAGGAAGTTGCTGTGAAAAAGTCATGCTGTTGGCACAGGGACACTGGCTGCACCTCACCTTCATCAGCAGTTGGATTTCTTCTTTAATAAAGGATTTCTTCTCCTAAAACCGAGCCTTACCCATTAAATGTACGTGGTTAAAACTTTAGTATATCATGTATAACTCCATTTATCCTGCTGGAGCTTCAGCATTCATACAGTTCTTGTATGTGACTGAACTTAGCATGGAGAGCTCTCCTGGAAAAGGATAGCTTTTCCTGTTGTTATACCATAATAAATTTCACAAACTTACTTTAAATTCAAACAGCTTTTTTTAAGTTATCTGATATGGATTTGTTTTCCTGTGCTTATTATTTCAGAAACTTGTTTTGAAGGACAGTCTGTACAATATACCCTTGGCTATACTTAAATAAAATACCAGCTTAGTAAACTTTGCAAATAATAGTACAACTTTGTACATGAAACAACTGGACAACACAAATATATGACCTAATTTACGAGCGTTGCTTTTTTTGGCACAATTTACCCACGGTTGAAAGCAGCACCCTCTGCCTGCGCTATTGGCAGTACCTGCTGCACTGCAGCGGCAGCTGAGATAAATCCTTCTCTGCTTCATTAACAGTCCAAACCCTTTGCGCACCCACACCTTGAAGGAAAAATTAACAATAAAAATTTGTTGTGCTACAAAATGTGCCAGTTCTTTTGTTATTTTAAACTGGTGTTTTGTCAGGTTTGTATCTGAGGAAACAAAATCAGTATTTCAGGGTTTTTCATGTGCTATTGATTATTTTAAAATAAAGGTTTTGTTCATTAAAGGGTATTGGCGCAATTCCACTTTCATTGGTTAGGCAAGAACCGCTCTGGTTTCAATAAAAGGTGTCTTACATTTGGGGCAGAAGAAAACCCAGGAAACATTGCTTGTCTTTACCAAACTAAACCCTCTCTCATTATCTTAAAGTCAAAGTTTACCCAAAGCTTCTTGTTAATAGAATTGTAAAAAAAAAAAAAAAAAAGAAAAAAAGGCTGTTTGCATTCATATCAGCCTGTCCAAGTCCTGCGGCTGACACAGTGAAAGGCAGAAGAGCTCTGTCAAATTCCTGATGAGCAGCACGGCCTAATTACGCGTTGGTCACCAACGCGCTCGGTGGAGCGCTGTGCGCTGGGCCTGTGCCCGTACCCCGTCTCTGCGATCTCCTGGGCTCTTGCGGACCCTCCTGAGGCGCTGCCTGAGGAGCCCAGGTGGCTGGGCCATCGTTTTTTCCTTAACTCGAGCGCTTTGCTGGGGTGGCGACAGACGGGAGGGTCTCCTCCCCACAGGGGTCTCCTGCGGCCGTCGTCTCTCAACTGTGCTTGAGGAGGGGACGTGCCGCGGGCGCCCCGGGGAAGCGCACCTCACGACGCGGCCTAGTAAATCCTCAGGGCAAGGCGCTCGCTTCATCGTACGTTTTGCTTTATAGAATAGACGTTTTTCTGTTGGCACAACAAAGCCAGTATCTGCTGTCTCGGGAGGCACCCACACCTCGCTGGGGGCAATGGGTTTCAGCAGTTCTTCTCTTTCCTCACGGTCCAGGGCCGTTTCAGGTTGCCTACCACTGCCTGCTGCCTAACGGTAAGGGCATTCGTCATGGCAATGGGTTCCTTGGTAGAAAAAGCCTCAGAAACACATTCACTGGAGCAAAGTGCCGTCACCGATAGCCTTGCTCCAGCCACCCCCAAGTTAACGCACTTTGGATACTGATCCCGCTTCTCCATCTAAAGGCATTTTTACCTGGACTGGGCCCAGGTGCCACAGTTCAGCGACGTCTCTAATCGCGACTGAAGCCCTTTCTGTAATGATTTGATTCAAAGGCATTTAAACACAGACTGCAGTTCCACTGAAATCCCAGAATTGCTGGTAGAGAGACAAATGCGTCATTTTGACTGCAGATAACATCGCTGTGTTCTTCAGAACTTTCTTGAAACTCCTTGAACCAAAACCAGATTCTGCTCCTGTCATTCTCTTTTTATTGCGACATAAAAGGACGCCGTCCCAACCAAAGCCAACAGCAAATTAATTGGGGTGTGGGAGAGCAGGGTATATCGTAATTCAGGCTCCCTTTACAAAAACCTGAAGGCAGAAATGGGAGGCATAGGCCTATGCTAAACATGTGTTTGGGGATTTGAAAATAGGGACATACCAGTTCATAAGCACATCTGTTTGTCCTTATCTGCTAGACTGCAGCTGGGAGAGTTGGTGTTGGGATGCTGGAATTGCAAGGTGGGATAACGAAGCATGGCTCTACTTCTGAAACACAGTACAAAGAAGTGGCGTATCAAATACATCAAACCAGATTCAGTGTGGGCTATAAAAAAACAATAAAATGAAGGTACTCTATTGCACTGTCTATGAGGTTACCTGACCTTTTTTCTCTAAGAATTGTAATAATCCTTCTAAAAGGACTGATTGAATCTTTCCTTGGAAGAGAGAACCAATGCTTTACTGGAGCAACTTTATGGCACTTTGCATCACTGTGGTGCCGTTTGCTTTGTCTTAAAGCACGCCGGTGCTTTTCTCCTGTATTACTGCAGTTACCTTTCTGGGGAGCAGGAGAGATTTCAAGTTAATTCTTCAAAAGAATACACGGAAAATGATGAAGCTGTACATTTTTAGGCACTTCTTTCTGTGCTGCAGGCTCAGCAGAGTCGATGCTGGTAATATTTTCTGCCTACTGATTCCTGATTTTGGAACATTTCTTGGTAGCATCACAGTTACAAGAATTTGAAAAAAAAACCCCGAACCTGACAAAGCCCTAAGATCCCAAAATACTGTCTCATTCTGAAGATCAGGAAGAAGGGGAGGAAGAGGAGAAGAACAAAGTGGTACATGTAGAATTCCACTACCTGAATTTAAACTCCAACAAATAGCAAAAGTGCAATTGTGATAAAGTTTGTTTGCAGCTAATACACGAACTAAAGAAATAGTTCTAAAGAGAAGTTTTGCTTTGTCTAGTTCATCGTGTAGCCTAAGCGATCTCCCAGAAGGGGCTCTTCCACCCCAGCTGCGAGTGTTCGACACAGCATTCAGAGACTCGGGTGTGCCTTGGCCTTTCTGGAGATCTTGTGTCCCCTTCTGCACGTCACCACGTCCAGACTGGATCACCGTTGCCCTCATGAGAAAGTGCATCAAAACATTTTAAGCCTTGTTCAGCTTGGGTTTCATGTTACTCTTCACGCTGATGTTTGCCTCCTGCTTTCCATGGGACTGCTAAAAAATTAGAAAAAAATTTTAGGAGCGTTGGTGAATCTGTACTGCTGCTCTCAGCGAGTACCATTGGTACTGCATGGTGTGTGCCTGTGTTATGGGAATGTGATATCCTGGGGTGATTTCTAAGGCAGGAGTGCAGGCAAGAAGTCCCAATGTGACCGACGGAGAAGCCTGGAGTAGGATAACGTGCTGCGGCTGACCAAGAATGAAGAGAATAAGGTGGACTAGAATTACCTCTTATCAGCACAAAAGTGTTCAGAGAAATTGAGAGCTATTGTTTTTCCTTTCCTGCTTTTTCCCACCACCCATCTGAGTTTCTTAACAAACGAACCAATATTCAGCAAACCAGCACCTGGGTAGCCGTGCCAACACGCAGGAGCAGTGAGTCATTAGAAAGCAGTTCCAGCTTCCCGTACCAGCGCACCAGAAACCTCTGTGGGAAGACGCGGCTGCACCTACGATACTCTTGTGTTTCATTTTTAGGCGGCTCATTTTGCGAGGGGACGCTGTCAGGACGGTCCCTCATCACCGCACGTACACGGCCTTTCCTGCACAGCGCCTGCCAACAGCGGCAAAGGACACAGCCCTCCTCTGTCAGGTACCATGCTCTAAGAGTGATAATTCCACGACTAAGCGTGACGCAGACCAAAGCACAGTCGCCACCTAATCCCATCTTAAAAACGGGGGTGGTTGTGCTGTAAATTCAAGCCTTGGGGAACACAGAATCACGAAGGCAGCTCGCCTGCTGTTCACGGATCAATATTGGCCAGCCATATACATGCTGTAAGAGGGACTTACTTCCCTCAGTACTACCAACCCGAGCAAGCAAATGAGTCTATCTTAAGGTTGGGGTTTTGGGGAGGAGGGGACCAAGAGGGAAGGGAAACGCATCTGGCTTCACCCCAGGTGTAACATCCATTCACTGTTTGACTATCGCCAGGCAATATACGATTGAAAGAGGAAGTTCCAGTGCCAGATGAGCTCTAAAAATAAAACCCCACTTGGCTGTCATTTGCAAGAACTTCATGTTAATGAAGAACATACAAATAAAACATGCTCATCGGGTCAGTTGAGTCTATCTAACCTGACTTTGTAACACACTAACTTGATATAATTTGTATAACGTTTGCAGGTAATTTTAATGTACCTTCCAGTAGCACATCTGCTTCCTACTGAAATGGGACAATAAAGGCATTTGGAACAGAAAACGAAAGGCACGGGGACTGCGTGCACAACTCTGTATGTGCTGGAGACCACGGCCAGAAGGGCCAAGAAACATATTTAAAAGGGCTCTGGCCCCTGGTTTCCTAAAGGACAATCTGTCCTACCTCATTCCTCACAGCCACGCCAAGCCAGGCTGTTGGATGCCCATTTGTTTGATGCAGACACACAAGGTTTTTACTTCGGAGCTGTTTAATCCTTAACTGCTTTGCACAAGGGAATCAAAAGGGATAACGTGGCACATAGCTTTTCAGATACATCTGCTTGTAAGGCCTCTTGAAATTTAAATGGCAGCATTTCTTCCGTTGCGTGTTTCTGTTGCCTTGCAAATTTGGAGCATTGCACATTACAGCTGTTGGACTTGTTTTGTTCTGCTGGTTTGGTCCTGCATCATTTGGATGGCTCATGACCAGAGGCATCGTGCCTTGCGTAGTTCCCCATTCCTTCCTGCTCACGGGAACATCCTGCCTGCCCTAAGCTTCTTTGCAGGGCTAAATATCTCCCCAGAGGAATTCTTCCCTACAATCCCACAATCAGTTCTCATCAGCTTTGGTTTAAAACCACACTGACTGCCAAGCATGCCTCTTGGCTCGAAAGTAGGAGTTCCACATTCTCCCGTTCCCTAGTTAAGTGAGCCAGCCTGCGAGAGAACAATGAAACTGTGTTTTTATTCTTGCACTGTATTGTACTCTCCCCCAACCTGCTATGTAGGAACGATACGAGGGACGAACCAAAATTACTTGGCAAAGGCATTCGTGATATACATGCGCAGTTTGACGTGTGTGTTTCCAACCCATGGGCAGGCCATCTGCAAAGTCCAGTTCTTGCCATTAAAGCCCAGGAACTTGTTCCAGGCCTATCAGTTTATCATATACAAGAATTTGGCTTTGTAAGAGGGCCCGGTGTGACGAATGGCCAGTCCCGGAGTCCACACGGCAGAACGCCGTGGTGTTGGAAACACTGGTCAATCCATTTGTTGAGGGCACTTCAACATGGGAGGTGGGGTTCAGAGGGGGTTGTGCTCTACAGCCAAGTTAAACTTTCTTCTTCCTATGCTAACTTGATTAACTGTCAGGGAAAAGAGTCATTTGTTGTTACTGAAGTACAGCTTCGCTCCCATTTTCTGAGCGAAGTATAGACTTCGCTCCCCATTTTCTGACAGCGCCCAGACCTCACAACGTTCTGTACAATATCGACACAAAGCACAAAGTCTTTGCAACCTGAGCTCCTTAATTTACACAAATATGAGATATAGTCACTGGGACAGACATCTCCTCTGAAGTATGCTACTTTTTTGAACTTGTTTTGATAGTTTGTAAGGATTTACATCTCTATCCATTATCAAACAAGGAAAGGTGTTGCTTGCGTACCTCTACAAGTTCTATGGAAAAAATAAGGGTCAGATGTGGTTTAGTTGCAGATCCTCTATGCGTTCAGAGGCTGGCTGTTGCTAAGGCAATATGTGATTGAGAGACACATGAAGGATAAACAAGAATCTCTCCAAGAAGCGATATTGAATGAGAACGGTAAGGAAACAAACAAGTTCATCCTAGTGTGGTTCTCTTACCTTCTCTTTAGCAACACAGTCAAGCATTTAGTCTTGCTAAACTAAGGCCGGAACCTGTTATCAAAACACTCCAAGGATTTTGTTATTAAATAACCGTTGTGCTAACATGAGCGGTTGGTTTGTGCAGACAGCTACCCGGCTTGTCCGTGCTCCTGCAAACAGCTCAGCCGCGCGTTTGCTTCAGCATTGGAATGAGAACAGGCTCCTCGGATGTCGCAACCTTCCCAGCAAGACGTGGGGCAGAGGGGGGCGATGCCTTGATGCTCACAGCAACGACCTTCCAGCCATTCCGGGAGCAACGCAGAGCATCGTAAGGACTGTACGTGGCTCCCGAAGCAGAAGTTTCTGCTGCCAAGAACAGACCTCAGTTTCTACCAGCGGCTCAGCTCGCTCTGGCTGCTGTTCCGAGTACGTGGATGTTGGGCAGGCGAGCGGAGGCCCGCCATGCACAGTAGAGGAGAGTGTGGTACATGTATTCAGGAGTGGCAACTGCTCTGTGGGACTGCAGTTTCTGCGGTTTTGGGCCCCGTTGCTAGGTGACGAAGTTTAAGGCAAGATAAGTCACCTACCAAGAGAGGCGTTTGCAGCCGCAGGCAGGGAGAATTATAAAAAAGGTGTCAAGACGGTACGGTGATAGCATCGTGCCCAACAGATTTGTTTTCTTCTTATTACAGAAGGGGACAAACCACATAATCTTCTTTTGGAAATCCTTGTCTCTCTGCTTAAGGGAATGCCAGTTAAATACTGGATTTATTTCTCTGCTGCCATGTTTTTAATTCCCAGCCTCACTGGCAGCGCAGTGGCGTACGAAATACTCTACACTGTGCTCTTTTGCTTTCTGTGGCTTGGTACCAAGTAAGCAGCAAAACCAAATTAATAGTGTGCTTTAACGCAGATTTTCAGATGGAGTAAACTGTTACATGTCTATTGAATTTTGTTGGGGGCGGGGGGGGGAACGTTTCCTCAACTTCAGCTTCATTTACACCATTATGCTGCACAAATCTGCTCCTGTTGATGCTGCAGGCTGGCGCGGAGGGCTCTGGGGGCGCGATGACTGTTTTACCCTGCCTCGAGGTAGGAGCCTTATTTTAATAACTGAAAGGTTGCTGGACTATGTCACAGGAGGGCCAAGCTCTGCTGCACACCAGGCTGCCGTGTTGACGAAGAGAAGGAGGTCCTTGCGATATTAGCAGGAATGGCGCTGACCGGTTTGTTGAAAACACAGTTGCCCTAACTTTCATTCTTCTATTTTGTTTGGTTTTCTCTTTTAAAGAGAGACGGAACATATTTGTCACTTGGCTAGACATTATTTAAATGACTTCTTGTTCAGTCAGTAGGTTAAATAATCCATTATTTGCACGTGATAAAGAGGGTATGAAAGATTCTTTAAAACAAAAATCCTGTTTAGATCTTTGTGGCAGCAAACTGGGGAGAGGGGAGATATATGAAACAAGTAATATTGTTTCTGCTATCTTAGTGCTTGGTTCACTTTGCTTTAGGCCCTCTCCCCTCAGGATCCTTATTACACAACTCCAGAAACGTTATTCCTGGAAATTACCCCGTTACTGGCCCAAATCCGTTAGTTGCTGTCGTTACTGCAGAACTGTGAGGAGGATCTTCCCACATCACACTATCGCACGTGTTCCAGGCTGGGAATGGGCGACGGGTCATCCACTTCTCACTGAGTTCCTGTTCCTAAAAACAGCCCCAAGATGGGGAAAGAGAGTCTGGTTTCCCGGCAGAGGAAAGCACGGGACAGCATTGCAGGCGCTGTGAGTTTTGACCGTCCTCACCTTTCTCGGTCCTGCTTGCTTAGTGTGCTTTAGGATTTCTTTACACCTGAGACCATTTTGCACCGATCTTGGAGAACCACACAATTATTTTGGGGCTGACACGATGGAAATGACAGTATTATGCTCCTGACAGCTTTATGGCCACAATTAAAAAGTCTCTTTGCACACCATGTTCTACTGGAAGCGAAGGACACACGGTGCATACTGGCAACCTGTAGCCCAAGTGTATAAAACAGCAATCACTGTTGTAAACGATTCTCCCGTCAGCAGCCTTTCTTTCCCTCTGCAAGGCAAAATGAGGGACCGAGTTCCTCCTCCAGCACAGCTGGATCCCGAGTCCTCGCCCGGACACCAGCACTCCACCACCCTTCCGTAGCGCCCAAAGAGCAGCAGAAGGTGGCAGCCGCTGCAATGAAATACTCAGAACAGGGAAGAATAAAGGGGGAAGGGATATTCTGGAGGTCAGTTCGCAGTCGGCAGAGTTCTGCTAGTGCTAGCTAACGACAAGCAGGGACCAGAAAGCACCTTGGAGCAGACCCCAATGAGCTCCTTCTATTATCCCCCCAAGTCACCAGTGGCTAAGCACTGAACCGCGTGCAGCGTGTGCAGCTGTAAACATCCGTCTTCCATTGCAAAGGCTCCTGTTGACTTTTCCCAGGGCTGAAGTCAACTCACCCAGCATCTCCCATCACTTAGTCACCGGCGTCAGAGCACTGTGAAGGAAGGTGCACGTTTGTGGGCAGTTCCGCGTGTCTCACCAACAGATCTTTTTTCCTTTAGTGAAACCTCTGTGTTCCTACATTACAAGGACAGAAACTGGTTTGAGGCGTTGTACGTGATGAACACAAGCCCTCTGCTAACAGCTCACCCATGGAGGGGTCTCCCTGGCCCGTCCGTTCCACCCTGGCTGAATGGCTTTGCCTGTCTGACTTTGCAGAGACCCGAAGCGCAATCCGACAGCTAAAGCTAAGCCGTGACATACCTTTCTGGCTCTTCTGTCTTTCCAGATGACTTTCGACTTCTGCTTTCTGCCTCCCTCCTGTAGCAAGTACTTGAGGACAAGAGTAAAGCTTGAATGAGAGCATGGGCAGGAGGCAACGTGGAGATGGTCATGATTTAGTCCTGGCTGGTCTCAGCTACCACGGTCCTGCTCCAACATGGCGCACTGCAGGAGAGAGCCAGGGAGCTGTTACAGGTGGAGAGGATGGATCTTCCTTTTTTTTTTTTTTTTTTTTTTTTTACAGTTAAGACCAACTGAAGCCTTCTTCATGCCTTTCTGGGTGAACAAAGATTGATCAAACGCTTTGCGTTATCTGCTGCAGAATCTCACAGATGTTTCCTTGCAGAAACCTTAAGCTAAATACCAAATGTTTCAACATCACACACAAAGCTGGTCCAGAGCCAAGCCTTTACGATGTTGTTTTGTGTTTTCCTATAGCATTGCATGTGCCTGTCAGATCCGCTTCCTGTTTTGGATGTTAGATCTCGGGATGGAGAGCTTCCAAATACCAGCCAGGTCCAAAGCAAGCTGCTCTCCACAAAAATAATAACAGTAATATCAGAAGAAGTATAAATACTCAGATGAATAATTGTCTCTTTATTATTTCCTGGCTTGCAAGCTTACATGTGTTCATAGGAGGGGGGTCAATTTTAGAAGACATAAGCTAAATTCCTGCTGGCCAAAGATATGAAAGCCTCTGCTACTCTCACAGCCTTTATACCGTACTTGGCAGAGGGATACCCAGCAAAATACGCATTTAAGACCCATCCCCATCCCTGATGATATTCATACAATGGGCTTTGGATTAGGTTTGTGAGTTTGTCCACTGTTAAGTCTGCTGAGGACAAAGGGAATGCTATTTTGCTCTCACCGGCAGTATTTCAGAGAGATATGAAGAGTGGCTGAATGTTATGAAATGGCTTGTGAAGTACGTTCAGAAAGCAGCACGTCGGTGGGACACCCGGTCTTATGAGAAAGAGCGTGACAGTCAGATGGGGAAGAAAGTCACGTGTGCGAACGTGAGTGGCCGTACCACACAACGGGCTGGTGTTCTGAACACCAGACCTACCAACAGCGTCTCCTCGGCTTTGGTCTGAACCTTACGTCTTTGGGGAAAATACTTCCAGATTTGCAATCTGGATTTATTTGTTAGGGATGGCTTGACAGGAAATAAAAAATGTTGTAAAACACAATAGAATAAAATAAAAATATTTGACTAGTTGGAAAAAAAAAATCAGACTAAAAACCGAACATTTCTTATTTCTTAGGTAATTTCTAAGTCAAATGTGAGTTTTCTGGTCATTTCTACAACAACGAAGTTGCAGACTCTGTGCTGCGGAATTGTTAGGAGGACCGCGTTTGTAAGACACTGAATTCAGCTAAAGCGCCCCCCGGGTTTAGAGCAGTTGTCGCCTTAGTTCTGTTTTCAACCAGCAGGATCAAACCGATCAACCTAAGAGCGAAGAAACGCGGGAGTTCGAAGCGAACCGCTGCCCCTCTCATCCCTCCAGAGGAAGAGCAGCGTCTCCAAGATGCAGGTCAAACGGCAGCATCACCTTCTGCCTCCGTCCCTCTTCTGTCCCTGGGGTCTGCAGAAAGCAAAGGTGGCAGCCCTGGCCGAGCCCACCTGGGGGAAGTCAAAGTCCGACGAGCCGTTACTGGCAGGAAAGACGATGGTGGAAGTGGAAACAACGCGCCCCGCGGGGACACGTCTCTGCCGGCGGCAGGGAGGGCACCCACTGCTGGCTGGTGTCTGCACCAAGAGCTGCCCTCGTTCGGGGAGAGCGCGTGTGTTTTAGCAAGATGTGTACAATTTTCCACTCTGTCCCTCCCAAAAATTACTGTTGCCCGACATACTTCAATGTACATGGAAAATAATTTTCTTCCCAGATGTTCCTATTTAGAGCTCAATAACTGCCTTAAATGATATTAAAATTACATTTTAAATGCTAATAAAGAGAATAAGCCCATTAACCGTATGTTCCATTATGCTGTAGTTAACTCATACTAAAATACTTGTCTTGTTTAAACACAAGTTAAACCTGTGCACTAAGATGTCCAACGGCACGCACACGATTTACAGGCACAGTTCCTCTGGGTTTTGAGGAGAATTGTCTTTCTAAATCACCTACACAACTCCGAACTCCACCGTTTTTCAAACGGTTACGGTGACATGAGCCGGTGGTTGCCGCCTCCCCGAGGCCGAGCGCCAGGAGGACCCGGGGCACGCGGGGGGAGATCTGCCGCTCGGCAAGAGCCGCCCCTGAGCTCTGCCCGAAGCCACCGCCGCCTGCTCATTTTTTCCTGATGGGTTCAGAGACGTTCAAGAGAACACATCGGAGCCACAAAGCTGATGAAGCGGCAGAAGAGGTGGCAGCTGAAGACAGCCCCAAAGACAGCCCGTCTGCCGGCTCCGCGCTCGCACACCATCGCCGGGGCCTGTTAAAGGAAACTAAACTTTCGACACAGTCATCTGGCAACTCAGGGGGTCACCGAGCCGGTGCAATTCGGATGATTTAATTCATATCCTTTTAGTTCCTATAAATCAGGCCGGTATAAATCCAGTATCCTGGACTGCGATTACCAGCGACTGAGCCAGCAAGAGCTTTTACGAAAGACTTGGTCAACGTGCTGTTTCCCCTCACACCTGCAGTTCTTTAGAGGTTCCGTTATGCCATCCCCTGGTCTGCTTTACTTAATCCTTTGGGTTAAAAATGCTGTTTAGCCATCTCACGCCCCTTTTCCTAGAAAATAACAGTGATTCAATTGAACTCCCCCCCCCACCCCCGTGCTTCAGGATATTTCATGACAAGGAACTAGAGGACGCAGAGTTTTGCCAGTTTGCCTTGTGCTTTGCTTTGTACGATGGTATCTGCGCCTCCAAGTCAGACACACGTCGCTATTTCGTGATTGTTCTGAATCACAGCATTTCTGCCTCAATTCTTGCTTTGGTTCTGCCCATTTTTTTTTTTTTCCTGGGTCATTTTATCAGTTCCAAGGCCAACAAAATCCTTCTGGATGACAGCTATTATTTATACACAGGTACGGTTTTCTTACTACTGCTGAACTTTTTCTTGGTATTGAAGTGAGTAACTTTGCAAACAAGACATTTTTAAAGTACAATGAATGTCCTTTAGGACCAACGCTAGAGTGGATTAGCAAGGATATAAGACTTAAAACATTTTGTTCAGGAACTGTAGAGAATTCATTGACTTGAAAATGAGAAGTAAATTGAGTAAAAAGAGAAAATATTTATCCACCCTAAAGTTTCACTGGCTTTCAGAGCAAGACTTCTTCTCCAGAGTTTCAAACCATTAAGGATGTCTTTGGAACCGTCCCCTATACTTAAAAGATCCGCAGATTCCTTTGAGAATAATTATAGTCCAAAATTCCAGATAATTTTGTTTTGTTTTATTTTCCCCTCTCTAGATAACAGTGGTAGTCACATATTTTCCCAGTTTGGATTTTTCTCCCTGGACCGCTGAACCGTGCTGTGCCATGGATGCAGAACCATTCGTGCTGCCAGACACTGCTGGGACTGGGAAGGCGCCTGGCTCCGTGCGCTTTGGTCTCCTCCGGTGCTTGCCGGGCTTTTCACAGGTCAGTCCCGGAGGTAAGTTTTTGTACATATGGAGAGGAATGGGTTTTTTTTTTTTTTTTTGCTCTTAACTCTGATGCATGTTTGCAGTTCAATTAAAGGTCACTGAATGTACTTTGTCTTAATTTTTTGTTCTAAATCCAAAATTGATTTTTTTAAGGAATACGGCTCAGCACCCAAGCTTTGATTTGATTTTAAAACCTGTGTCTCAGTTTCATAAAAGGCTAAATCACACACCCAGGGCCGTTGTCCCCACTTCTCGGAGCGCACCACGAAGAGGCGTGAATAAGCCATGACGCTTTGTTCCCGCAGCCGACTGCTTCGCCCCGACGCGGGGACACGGTGGGAGTTTCACCTACAGCTGCTCCGTTTGGCTGCTTGCTTTTTGATTCAGCCTGAACAAAGAGGTCACATCTGTTACTTTTAAGTAGTCTCTTTTTTTTTTTCCTTAGAACAAAATTCTTTAAAATACTCCAGCAAATCCTATGCTCCGCTCATTACCAGGAGGTTTAACAGAAACCACGTGGCGCAGCTTCGGTACGTGGTCAAATGCGTCTATTTTGGTTTGACAGACTCGTACGGAGTGCGGCCAGAGCCCAGGCCGTGCCCAGCCAACGCTCCGGTGGAGGTACAACCGCGTCCACCCTTATTTCCGGGGTCAGAACAGCCGCGGCGTTCGGCTGCTGCAACTGGAGCCCCGTCCTACCCACGAAGGGCCCGCAGCACCACAGCCCAGGATGCTTGAGACTTATGGAAAGTGCACCAGAAATTCTTTGCAGAAAAAAAAAAAAAAAAAGCAAGGTCTGGATGCTGTTGTCTGACCCCACAACACCAACCGCGCTGCTCGCTGCCATGGCAAACCGTCCCCTTCCCTCATGGGGGACCGGCCCGTCCTAAATAATCCCCCCAAGAGCATCTCGGGCACGCGGGCTCGCTTCTGGCAGCCTCCCCGGCGCTAAATTCTCTCTGGTGCCTGGAACAGCTGCTTATGCCTCCAGCCCGGGCCTTTGAGATGTAAATAGTGTAATCCGACTTCAAGAGGCAAGGAAATATTAGCAGAATTTAATGTAAATATTGTATAAATCATCCCAAAATAGCACGGCCATGGGATGAGCCAAAGACACTAACTGAAAGTTAAACAGACTAAGTAAATACAGACTAAATATATTCCCCTCCTGGAATCGCCACTGGAATGGATCCAGAGAGGAAATAGGTTAAAATACAGTCTTGTGGCAGTGATATTAAAAAGCCATTGGCCCGTTTGGTGACATTTATAATGAATTTTATGTACTCCATACATTTTTAATGCATGCTGAGTTAAATATTATCAAATCTATAAAAAGATTATGGAAAAAAATGTCTGGTTTCATATGGGTGGACGCTGCCTGGAACTCTGTGGGTCTTGTGTAAGAGAAATGTTTGAAAGAAAACATGAAAGGGAAAAAAAACCCAACAAAAACACAACCCCGCAGTGCAGTTTTTGAAAACCGTTTCTTGCCCATTTGGAGCCTAGAAGTCATCACGCATCAAGGCAACAGAATTTCCAGGCCACGAGCCACGACGGGGAGCAAGGAATGAGATGTATTAATCCCATCCCTTACACGTGCAAACGGAGAAAAATCAGTTTGATTGTCTGGCGTGGCTTTGTGCAGCTTCTGACTCAGCCCAGCGCAAGCACAAAGGGACCCTTCCCTCGTACGGATGCTTTTGTAGCAGGTCCCCGGCCGCTGCTGCGGCAAACGGGATGAGCAGCAGCTTTGTGCACCAGCACGAGAAGACACACAGATGCCCGGGCTCAGCGAGGACAGTCCTGGAGCACAGGCGCTCGTCTGCATTCTACTTTGCCCGACACTTTGTCCCCCTCGGGAAGCGGGTGGGATCACGCGGCTCCCGCAGAGAGCGGCCGCCCCCGGCAGGGCCCGGCGCAGCAGCCACCGGAGAAGTCCAGAACACCCAAAGGGAACCAAGGTGGGGCTGAACGGACACAACCCTCAGCTTCTCCAGCTGGATCCCTGTTGCTGGGATTTATGTGCTTGCATTTTCATCACGGAAGGCTGGAGAGACCCCAAGAAGGTGAGCGACTGTTGTGCAATCCCTTTTCACAACAACTTCTGAAACAGCTGTGGCAAATTAACTAAGGTTTTCTTTGTTTGCAGAAGTATCCTCAGCCTAAAGGGCAGGGGAGGAAAACGCCTGAGAGGTGCAGAACGCAGGCTCGTACTGCTCTGTACCGCGTGGCCGCCTTTGCTCCTCACGCCACTTCTTCGGCGGGTGTCCGGGGTGACCAACCCGCCCCAGGCACCTCGGGGCTCCTTTCGGGGGTGGTCACAGGTACGGGGTTCCTCTGGGCGAAGCACGACGCACAACTACGAGTTCAAAACGCAACGGCAAAGAGACTTTAACCTTCATGCTAACTGAAGGCTGCCCAGTCCCGTGTGTAAAGCGGCTGGGAGGAAAGTGACGGAAAAAGGGTAAGGGAGAACGAGAAACATGGATGCGGCAAGTCCCATTTTAGTTTCTTTCTGCCTTCCGACATCACAGATTTTGTTGGCTTTAGTAGACCTGTCCCAGGTGGGGCATTTGTGAACACCCACCAGCCCGCGGGAAGCAGTTTGTCCCCGTGGGCAGCCAGACGGCGGCACCCCCAGAACAGCTTTTCTCTCCCCGTTCCCGGTCAGGGACGAGGCTGATTCCCCTCCTCAGGCCACAGGCAGCCCCGCTGCTGCGGAGGCTGCGCCCAGAGCACCCCGACAGGCTCTTCCCGAATCACCCAGCCAAGGATTCGACCCCTGTTACTGCAGCTGCACGCGACGACCCAAAAAACCGCTGTGCCCTTCCCCCTCGGAGCATCCGTGAGCCCGGCACACCCCGCGCGGGACGGACGCGGCGCACAGCCCCGGTGTCTGTGCGCGCACCGCGCTCGCTGCCCGCACCCCAGCTCCCCGGCACCCCAGCGGCGCGGGAGACATGGCGGGTGCTGCCACGGAGCATCGGGGGGAGCACACCCCCCGCCACACCAGGCAGACGGGGTCAGCGCTGCCCCACAGCGGTTAATGCCCAAGCACTGCTTCGCCCAAGCCCATCTTTCCTCGAGGGAATGAGCCCTTGGTGAAACTCTGGTGACGTGTCTGTCGCCAGCCCCCAGCTCAGGCAGCATTGGGCAGGCCCAAAGTATGGTAAAACGTGCCCTTGGCTTAATTTGCTCCAGGCAAAATGCAGCAAAGTCAGAAAAGGCCTCTCCTGCAGTAGGGTTTACAAGTTGAAAACATCACAGACAGGTTTTTCCCTGAGTGAGCGTGTTGGCCTCAGACAATCCATGAACGACCAAAACCTCTTCGCTCTGACGAGGAAGCCAGCGGATCGCCCTTGTCCTCCCGTCCCAAGTCCACCATGCAGCCCCCAGCAAGCCCCTGCCAGAGGACACGGTTGTCACCAAGACGAAGAGCAGCCCGGCCTGCTGTGGACCACCAGCCCCCGAAGAGGGTGGCCATCGCGAACTCACCCGCTGCCTGTGCCAGCTCCCACCGGGCATCCCCAGGGAACAGCAAGATCCAAGAAGGAGGGGAGGAAGAGGAGGTCTCCTGGGGCAGTGCATTAGCTTGTGCTTAATTGTCAACCTCCTCTTAAAAGTGCTGGGGCCACAGCTGTAGTAATTTAGGCTCTAATTCCTACAAAATAACCCAGAGGGACACCTGCCCTGGGCAGGGACACCTCCCACCAGCCCAGGTTGCTCCAAGCCCCGTCCAACCTGGCCTTGAACCCCTCCAGGGATGGGGCAGCCACAGCTTCTCTGGGCAACCTGGGCCAGGGGCTCACCCCCCTCACAGCAAAGGATTTCTGCCTGATATTTAGTCTAAATCTCCCACTTTCAGAGTTATCTTTGAGCGTTTGGTCAGGGGACCCGGCAGCATGGAGGACCAGGACCCAGCAGATTTCACAAAACTCCGCAGGTGCCCACGGCCCAGCCTTGGAGTGTTTCTATTTAAAGTTGCTTAAATGGTGCCAGAATATACCAGGTGTAGCCCCCTAAATCCCCTGAGGTCAGCCGCTGGTGTCTGGAACCATTTCCCGCAAACACCTGCTGGTTTGTCACCCCGAAGGGACTCTAAAGCCAAACCCTCAGCAATTGTGGGGCGCTCGGCCGGGGCGGCCGCGGAGGCAGCGAGAACATCGGAGACCTCCTGCCATCTGGTCTCTTCAGCTGCACAGACCGGATTGCAGCTGCGCTGCCTGACACTGCCTTATTCCTCTTCGGTAATTATCCCTCGTGTTAATTTCTGACACGGAGCATCTGCTACTTCGGAGGCAGTTCGGGGTCTGCCCTTCCCCGGATCAGCTCCGGGTCTCACACCAAGCGCTTCAGGGCAGCTGCGGCAGCAGGAGCTGAAACTGCCAGTGCCTGAAGGGCAGGTAAACCCAGGGGGGGGAAACGGGTCCTGGGGGAACTCAAATCCTACTCATTAGGGGGTGAAGAAACACCGTGAGCTTAACGGGACGGATCCCAGCGCGAGCTCTGTGGAACCCAGAAGAGAATCATTTATTCGGCGAATGCAGCTCACAAAGCACTGTCTCGTGGAGGCTCTAAGCTTCTGCTCCAGAGAACAGGCCTCTTGTCCAAACAGAAGGAAATAATAACATACATCAGGAATAGAAAGGGATTTTTCTATGGAATTGGAAAAAAAAAAAGCCTTGATTTTTTTTTTAATTATTTTTTTTTGTTTTTTGTATTTTGAAACAGAGGATGCATCAGACCTTTTTACTATTCGCTGTTGGGTTGATTTCTTTTACTCTGCTTAAGCAAATTTACACCAGTTTTTTATTTCCTAAATATTTATCCCATTTGTTTTTCAGGTATGTCATATTATATTTCTTTAATATTAGATATTTCTTGTTAAAGATGGCTTCGTAAAGTGCCTTCCACGTGAAATCCAGCAGAATTATATGCTTTGAGACACAGTAAAATTGAAAATTGAAGAACATGATAATCAGTCATCAAAATCTAACTTCTCCTTTATTTGGTTTGCTGCACTCGGTGAATAACATTAGAATTCAGCCTTATGCCACAAAAGCACAGGCTACTTTTTATGTAAAATTCTGCCTCATTTTGGCAAAACGCTAAATTTCAAAATTAGAATTAATTTGAAGAGTGTTTCTCCAGGATGGAGATTGAAGACCTGATTTCAGAGCAGTGAAATTAGAACATTTTGCCATTAGCTTCCGCGGTCAGCGTGAGTCAGAAACGACAGCAACTCTTCATCACGACGTTTCCCACAAGGGTTTCTGGCCCCAGGCAGCGCTCCAGACTGGCCGTCCAGAATGGCCAGAGGCAGAGCTCGTTTATGTACGTGTGACTCTCCTCAAACTACGATCAAGTGGAGCAGGGAACCGAAACAGCACGGGAGAAGCAAATACAGGAAGTAATGAAGTTCTGCTTTTTAATAACCAAGAATCAAATGTTGCCATAAACCCAGAATGAAAAATGTTGTTTCTTCTCCCTTCTGCATTAAGCTTTCCATGAAGTCTTTAATCAAAGCGACTCATGCCTAAGCCAGATGTGTACCTCACTGTTGGAACGCCACCTAAAACCCAGCACGGCTCTCTGGAGATCACCTCCGGCCCAGGGAAAGGTGCAATTCATCACAGCTCCGCCTGACTTTATCTGCGAAGCAGCCAAGAGCGTGTGCTGGGTGGGATTCTTCACCATCAGCGCTCCGGCTCAGCCAAGGAACGCTTCCAAAGGCTGACGCTCCGAGCAGCGGGCAGGGACCAGCACCCATGAAACGCTGCTGACTCCGATCCCCGCGCTGCCGACGTGACACAGACGGGGCAAGTCGCTCCCCGCCCGTGCCCCAGCCCAGCCAGAGCTTGTCCCAGCTCCTTGGGACCGACTTCTGCAGAAAGGAACGCTACGCATCCCCCATCGCTGGCCAACCAGCCAAATGGAGTGAATCAGCGCAAGCTGTTCGGAACCCCCCGCACCGCTCAGCACGAGCTGCTCCTCTCTGAGCTCTGTTTTCAGATGGGCGAGTGCTGGGAAGAGGAATCCGAACAGAGCAACGACGTCGCGCACAAACTTTTGGAGCACTCAGTGTTCTCGGAAATGGAAATAACGCCATGAAACGCCACAGGGGATATGTAAGCTGCTTTAATAATAATAAATTTATTAAGTGGCAAGAAGCCACTCAGCTTTGTAAACCGATTTTACTCAATCACAGTCCCTCTATTTTTTTCCTCATTTAACATGAATACATTCTGCAATTTGTATGTGAAAGATTTACGTACGGGTATGTTCTGGATGACTCTCGCTCATTTTACTGGTCAGAAAAACATTAAACATGCGGAAACAGCACCTTATTAAAACTATAGGCCTTTTCTCAGTACATCTCCTTTGCTGCTAAGCTAAATTGTCATTGAATAAGCCAAGTCTACAGAGGTTGCTTTGTTTGTTTGTTTGTTTTTTCCCTTGTCCTGTGTTCTGAGATGTAGTGGGGCCCACAGAAGTGTCAGATAAAACCTCACATATAATAGGTAATTCCGAAGGCTTTGTAAGCAATAGCCGCAGTTGCTCCTTCAGAGTGAGAGCACTTCTCATGCACTAATGCACTTCGTTAGGCTTTGGGAGGAGCTCACAGGAGGACGCGCCCTCTGCCTGATACGGTTTGTTGAGCCTGGACTCTGCACCACTGATATTGTTCAGCAACTGTCTGCACCAATAATTTAAAAAAAAACAAAGAAATCAGGCTGTTTTTATCAGAAACAAGTAATAAATCTTATCATGATAGTAAAAAAAAAAATGGCAATTTCTAATGTGTGACATTTTCATTGCTTGAGAACGAATCAGTGCAAAGTGAGGTAACCCACGCACCCCGTCACGTAGGGCTGGGGGCGTTAAACCAGGCGCCGCCTCTTGGAGTCCCTCTCCATGTCTTCGGTGGGAGAGTCTCCGTTGCAGCCTAGAGGGGACACCATGTTTAGCAAAGGGTCTTCAGATGCCCCTCCAAACAGGGACAGCAACAAAGCCACGCCATAGCCAGTAGCTCGTTCACCCTAGGGGGAAAAAAGAAAAAGAACAATTCACATTTCAGATGGTAGAATCTGAATCTAGTTTAATTTCCTTACTGACTCAACAAGAGCAGTGATAGCGCACGGCCACAGCGAATACTTGGGGTCCCTGGACAGGTCTGCTCAGCTCGTGCTTCTGTATCCTCACCTCCATGGGAATCCGTCCCGGTTAGATCAGACCAACGCATCGGTCGATCCACATGAGAACAGAGCTCACGCTGACTCGAGGGTGGATTTACCCTAGCATTGCTCAGGGCAGGGAACGTTCCATCCAGCACGAGCGCGGATGTGGAGTATGAGCTGAGTAAGTTGGGTTTAAAACAAACAGGAGGTGGGGGGAGTAAATTGGCTTGGTTTTTAGGAAAGAAGAATATACACAAGTTCCAAAAAGGGAGGAGGGGAAACCCCCAAAAGGAAACAAACGTTTTCTCTGCTGCAGGTCAGCAGGCAGAAAAATCTACTCTGGTCAGTCACCTTAGAACAACGTGGGTGAAAATGGAAGGCCAGGATTATTGCCATGAACTGAAAACAGGCAAACTGTCAGAGTTTACAATGATAAAGATGTTGCTGATTAAAGTGACAGAATATTTTAAAACCAAAATGAAAAATATGAACAGATGAAGGGACGTAAACAAAGAAATTCCCAACACAGTCGAAGAGCCAATGAAAGAACTCTTCTCCAGCTAATTCCCTTGCTTTGAATTCAACGGCACAGCAATCGGAGTATCCGCAGGCACGAGCAGCTTGCTTTACGCAGCTTCCTCGCCCAGGACAGTGCCGGACGCCGTACAAACGTACTCACTGCGTGAACAGGCGCAGCAATGTCTATATGCACCCAGACTCCGGGCCAGTCAAAGCCAATGTGAGAAGCAATGAAGAGCCCAGCGCAGGAGCTTGGAGTATTGTCTCGGTCCTGCAGAAACAATAAAAATACAGCTGGTCTTGCAAGAAAGGAAAATGCCAATGTTTTATTCTCACCTACAGAAAAGACAGCAGTGCAAATCTAGTTCAAAGCTTAACGAACGGCCCTAAAACACGCATCTTTGCTAACCACCTCCACTGTAAATCCTTTGACTTAATCCCTGGTAGCAGTCTGGCCCTGCTCAACTCCTATTCTGCACGGCTCCTTCCTGCAGCGATTTGGGAACTTAGTGCGTGTTGTAACTCTCAAACGCAGCAAACGCAGCGGCAGGAATCCCCAGGGCCTCTGTCCTCAGTTTCCTGGTTTCTGCATCCCCAGTTACTGTCCCTGTCGGTTATACACCATCTGAGGAATACTGGTCTTTACTTCTTAAACGGTCTCCGTCCAGGAATTTAGCATTCATCTTAGGGCCGTGCCTAAAAGGCAAGCAGCCCAAAGATACCTTTGCAGCAGAATACCCTGTTTAAAACTGACACTAAATATCAGTATAGTCACATAGAGCCTGCAAAATCCCCAGGTAAGAGACCTTGAAGTCCATAATTACATGGCCCATTTCTAAAAGATTACAGCCCTTGTGAAGGGCTTTCAGCCGGCTACCAACGTGCCAGCACGTTATCTAGAAAACACACATTTTTATGTCATAAATGAAACTTAACAACAACAACAAAAAAATCTTACTGCCACAGAGTTCTTCATATCAGCTACAGCAGAGGTAAATTCACTGAAGTGGAGCTCGGGGCAATACACCAGCGGATGGACCAAGTCCCCGCAGTTCCTGCCAGCTCTCACACAGGCCTTTTCCCACTCTTCGTTGTTGGTGAGGACAGCAGCGTGGTACTTCCCTGTAGCAATTCCCTAGTGAGAAATAAGACAAAGTCAGGAGGGATTCACCTTAACTGTGCCGGGGAGGATAATTCCGTACTACTCCCTCTCAGCATTAACAGCTGCTTTCCATCTACCAAATCCACCACGAAAAAACAATGTCTCAGAACCACTCCACAAGAAGGCAGCGTTACAAATGCAGACCAAGACACTGTAGCTACTGCTGAATCTTTTAAATAAATCTCTGAAAATCCCTTCTGCAGTGAAATAGTCTGCCTTTGTCTGACCTATTCAAACCACCGTCCCACAAAAATAGCTCTTTATAGTTACTGAGCAAGCAAACGGTATCACTTTACAATTATTTATCCTTAGAAATAAAATTAAATCAGCAATGAATTATAAATAAAACATCTCGTACACACAAAGAGCGGATACCCCAGCAATGCGTCAATCGCACAAACGGCCTGAATGTTACATCCTCGTTCATTGGACAGGTTGCTTCCTTCCGAATATACAAAACCCAGCAGCCGCTAGCACACCGGCTTTCCAGCAGGACAATGACGGGAAACTTTCACAGGACTGATGTTTACGCCAATGTAGGCAACATTCACGTTCTAAAATTTGCCACCATTCCTCCTCCAGATATGAAGACCAACTCACTTTCCAGAAAATTAAACCACAAGAATCACTGCTCATCAATATAACCTTCTATAAAACAGGAATATATATCAAAAAATAATAGCATTAAATTTGTATCCTGGTATCATTCTGTGTATGACTTACAGTTTAAGCTATTTTACGGACAAGAAAATTCCTGATCCCTATCATCGAATCAGCTCTGCTAACTATAAAGCTGCTGATTTGCAAACGTTGAGTACTGGATCGCTTACATCAGCTGCTGGTGTCATCAGAAGAATACCATTTTTTGCTCCAAGTATGCAAAAGCAAAAAAGTTGCACGAAGAACAAAAAAGTCTGCTTGAGTAATGGCATTATAAATGTAACGCATTAATGGCACAAGCCACGTGCACAGAAGATTAGAGTTTACTGGCGTTGCTGCTGTTGGCAGCTTTCTCTTGCACAAGTTTGGGAAGCCGCCGTCAAGCACAACAGTTCCCGGTGTCTACTCTCCCCAAAGAGTAGCAGGACAGAGGCAAAGAAGCGTATAACGCACAGGCAGAAGAGCAACGCACCCCCATGCGCCAGCAGTCCAGCATCAGTACCTGAGCTCCGGTAAGAGTGGCCATGTCAAGAATGATATCGGCTCCAAGATCTTTGCATGCATAAGCTACTCCATCAGCCAGTATCAGTCTACCTTCTGCATCAGTGTTATTGATTTCCACAGTCCTAGGAAGAAGAGAGGGCATTTAATACAACGGTGCTTCAGGCTGGAAGTTGAGACTCATCCCTCTGGACTAGGATACCGGATGAGAAAGCAGACTCAAACCTAACGTGCTTTCGTATTTGACTCCCCGGGTCTGCACGGCCGCTTATGCCCCAGCTGCAAGCATCCAGGGAGAGCCCACGTGGACAAGGGTTACAACAGCACTGTCCTCGTGCCTGGGTCTTCTCATCGCGTCTGTATAATGCCTAGCGTTATACACACAATCCCATCGAGCTGGGATTTTACAAATTACTGCCATACAAAGAGGTATCACACGCTGCTTGAAACAGGAGGACATTCTTATACAACGGTAGCCTACCTCTACGGCTGAGACAATACAGACTACAGATGGATGCAGAAAACTGGTTGTACTGGAAAAAACACCTAAACCCGAGTGCTTTAAGGAAACTTCAGCTCATGACATATGATATGTATTTTGACGTGTATTTATATACCCAACAGGAAACTCTAAGCACACTTAAAAATCACTACTATGGCTGTCTGAAATACTATTATCGATATTTAGGGAAGCTGATGAGGGACAGGTTCACAATCCGCATGGTACTCAGATTAACAGAACCAAAGATGACTCCTCTCAATGTTTCTGTGAAAAGGACAGATACAATCTTACTTTCCAGAGTAAAGAACATGAATGTCGTCAGGTCTTGTTGCACGCGGTCCAACTGCATTCTCGGCCAAACAAAAAACAGCATGAAGATTGTCTTTAAAACCCTGTAACCACAACAGGAGAGAAATGGGGTTTGAGTCACACCAAGCTAATTTATTGGGACTGAAATCAATGAGGGATTACAACTTCTTGACAGCAATGCCACTAATTACACGGGAAATCTGAGAGTAATGCCTTGTATCTTGAAGCTGAGGCCAAGAGCTATAGAAAGCGGATGAGGAGGTAACATCTAACACCGACTTTAGAGTTCTCACTGTAGATTGAGTAAAAGCCTATATGCGCGTAACAGACAAATGGGGAAGGGATCTAGAAAGCCCTTGTCAATTAAGCAGTGATCAGTACGGTCTCCTCTCAATGGCAAGGTACGCAAATTAAAACACCTTTTCAATAATTTAAACGCAGTGTGCAGAAGCAGCTGGAGGGGGTTATGTTTAGCCCAAGCGGACTCCCTGGGAAGAGCATGCCCAGCTCTTTACAGCCGGCTCCAGCAAGAGCTTGACAAGCACAACTCCGAAGTCCACCGAGCTCACCAGGAAACTGCCAGGCTCACCAAAACCAAACCCTAAGGCACGAAACTACAGTACCCCTGTATGGACATCAGCAGAATACATCTCCAAAGACGCAACGCTTCACTCATCTAATTTTAATACAACTCTAACACTGACTCACAACAGAGATCACAAACAACACGTCCGGACTGTGCAACTCCTTCACCTTTCGTACCCACAAAGGAAAGATCCGAGCAACAGATGCTTTTGACGTGACAATTACAAAGGCTTGTGAGAGGACATTACACAGCCAGTCAGGATGCTTCGGATTATTTTCCAAACCTTGTATTTTCCACCACTTTTATTTAGTCTCCAATAACAACAAAAATACAACTGGGACCATTTGAGAACCTGAGCTCCTTCCCATCATCTCTGCCACACTGGGGAAGAGCCTACAGTAACAGTGGAAAACGTTGGAAATAAAAAATGCTAATGCGCAGCCATTTGAGCACTGTATGCTTTCCATAAAAAAACAACCCCAAGCGAACAGATTCCCTCTCTGAGAATTTTGTTGGAAAGTAACTTTGATCGTGGCAATCCTGGAACGTGGCAGTACTCCGTGCCTCAGTGCCAATACGCAGCTCACTGCCCTTCAGCATCCAACCTGCACCACCGGTCAGACACACGCCACCAGGATCTATCCTCTCTCTTTCCATGTAAAACCAAAAATATCCACGGCTAAGATGAATTTGATTTGGGTTTTTTTGGCGGGGAGGGTGGGGTGGGTGTTTGTTGGGTTTTTTTAATGTACCCTTCCTGCTGGGAGACACACAGCATTCTCAAACTCCCTTTTTTCCCCTTGGCCTCCTCTCTTCTGGCATAGCCCATTCTGGTTTACTTTGGTTAAAATCAAGTGCTTTTATGGTTATGGATGATATTTTAAAATGTTTGATGATTTTGTTATTTATATAATGGCTGTATTGTGTGGAGGGATGCTAGGAAAAGAAAGGGAGACAGCTGCATTTAACAAAGAGAAACATAGTTCCTCCTCAACTGGGATAGCTAGCTTAAAAATACCAAATTCCTAGGGAAACCAGGGTCAGTTTTACTGTTAATCTTTTGATAGAAGTCCATAGCTGAAGAAACCTGGACTTGCTGAATCAGCTCATGTTCTGAGGTCTAAAGAGCAAATGCATCAATCAAAACCTTTCAAAATAATCGGCAGCATCTAGAAGCCATAAAGTAACCTTGCAGTTCCGAGTCCAGCCAGTGGGCAAACAGCATTGTTGATGGGATAACCTTCCGCCTGCGGCCCTTCGCTCTTCCAAAACGGTCTGTGCAGCAACACCCCCACCCTACTCACAGTCTCTCACCAGACTGCACCAAACTTTCCTCTCCGAGTGGGAGATGTGGTTAATGCACTGTCAAAAAGTGAAAACCCGCTTCCAGCATCAGTTGCCTCTTCCTGACTGTCATTCTGTTTGTAGCTCTTCAAAAATCAGGATTCACCCTGTTAACACGCAGGATGAAGAAGGATTTCGAAAATTTAAGAGAATGTTTTTCTCTTCTCCCTTGTGTTGGAAAGCTCACAACGGATGAAATGCATCTTTCTAGGAAAAATCACTTGCTTAATTTTGCTATTCAGAGCCTTTTAAAATCGTGTTGTAAAACTGTCGAACAGCACGTAGGCAGATATTTTCTGAAGATGGATAATAACCTCTGCCCCTCTTCCCACTGAGCTTTCCAACACACGTTTCCAACTTCAGTCTCTGTGACAAAGCATAGCTAATTTAAACCTCTTACCGCTTTATATGATTCTTAAGAGCATTTAAAGAAAAAAAAAAAAGAGTCTTGAAACAGTAACTACAACAAATTCTTTCCAGTGCCTATCTGAATATATTTTCTGCAGGGATTTCACTAGCAGGTCTTCTTACGTGAGGTTGTAAAATTAAGCAGTGACATCATTCTTTTGTTTTTACACATAAAGGCACAGATTTCTTGTGAGGTATGACAGCTTCTTCAGGCTCAGTTTGTCTAAACATATCATGGCCCGTTTATTCATTGTTTCAATAATTGCATATGAAATGACAGATCACTTACGCTCACACCTACTGTGACTGGAATGCAACTTCTCTTGGTGCAGATAATTACACGTAAAACTACTTTGGAAACAAGGACCGAATCACCAAATGAACGTACCGCTTCTGTGGCCTTCCCAGACCCTCCCAAAGCACTAAGTTGTAGCTCTTGCCCCTTGCAAACGCGTGATCTAACGTTCTGAAGGACTTAGTTACAGAAAGCTAGCCCTTTTGCCTAAGATGCAGCTCACAAATCTGTTTTTGATTTTAAGTCCCTGCAGATAACTGTGAAGTTTACAATCTTTCCACATCAAACATGCTGCTAGGGCCAAGGCACAGAGCTAAACTGTTGAGAAATGGGAGTTTGGCACTGATCATCCCCTGGACAAAGCTTCCATCAGATCTATGCATTAATCTGCAGCAGTAAATGTTCTTTGAACTTTGGATACTCCTTGGAGGCAATAGCTGCTCTGTCAGCAAGACTCAGTCACTGGATTTGTGGAGAGGGCAGAGTTTTATTGGCAGCGGCCACTTCTTTTCCCCAGTTCATACTGTTAAAGCACAATACGCATTTTTTTAATTCTTCGTATTTCAATACCAGGCTTCTTCCCAGCTCCCCTACTACTTTCTGACCACAGGAGCAAACCAACAAGCAGCTCCTGACGGGACCAGAGCTGCCACTTCCCCAGTGGGTTAATCTTAGAGCTGGCACAGGATTTGGACAGACTTCATATCCCAGACTCATCCCCTTCTTTGCTAAGGGGACGACAGCTGCCCGAAATCCCACGGCTTAAACAAAATCAGCACTGGATAACTCAAGTACAAATCGATTCAAGGAACTAGAAACCACTCAGTCAGCAAACCCTGAAATTCAAGAAAGATTCTTTAAAAAAATTAGCACTCAAGAAACTTCTCATAATTCTCAAGATCCCGGTAAAGATTTGAAATATTTCCTTGAAATAGCAGAAAGAGCAGAGTGGCTCAAGATCACTAACAGCAGTGTCAGGTCAGGACTTCAGGGTTAGACTGGCCCCGTATCTGGGAATATATCCAAAAGCCAGACTGCTCCTTGGCAATGCTGAGATACATGATATCAATTAACACATTTTACTTACTTGCTTTACAGTGGCTTTGAAGGCACCCAAAATAGCAGCTGCTCCACCACAGTCTCGTTTCATTCCAGGCATAGTAGTCTGTTTAAAGAGAACCATAGAATTGGTTTTTTTATTTAAAAGAGAATTTAACAGTAACGCCTGCTAAAACTAGTATTTCTGATGTTTCTGTAACTCTGGTCTTGACAGTGCTCCGCCGTAACAGAAACACAGAACGTGCACATCTGCTTATTGGTGGATGTTGCCTTAGAACTGGAAAATACTAAACCTCTGCTGCTAATTTGTTAGAAAAGAAAAAAGAAAAAGGTTGTTTACAAGATTCACACTGAGACCAACTCAAAAGGGGTTTGGATCTATCTCCAAGATCAGTAATTAAACAACTTTATTTCTAGCTTTCACCTAGCAGTGGGCACTAATTAAAGGGCAAAATACCAGGTAGCTATTTAACTGCTCTGCAAACGTTCCTTGAATCCTATTTGGTCTTCTCCCCTGACAGCTTGCGTCCATACAGGTGACAGCAGATCAAGTGTTTACTCAAATAAATATACTTTGGTTTCCTACAGACGCTAACTGAGTTACTTCCATCAGAAAACAACACCATAAGCAAAGGCAGCAGAAGAACAAGTGTTTGTGTACCTTTCCCTTAATGCTGAGTCCTCCAGTGTCATACACGATACCTTTGCCCACCCACGCAATGGTCTGAGTAGCACCATCCGGAGTGTGACTGAGAACTGCTAGGGCTGGGGGATGCAGAGCTGCCTTGCCAACTCCGTAGATACCTGGAAAACAGGGAATCAGGCCACTTGTGGGGAAGAAAGACTGTGGGGAGCAATCTGTAGCTATTTTCTGTAAAAACATCTTGTCATACTATGGGCAATAAAACTGGTTCAAAAATGTGCAAATAAAACATTACAATTGAGACGGCAAAACGTTCCAAATAACTGCTAGGAAAAATGCTGAATTTTCAACAAGATATACCTCCAAAGCCTCTCTCTTTCAGCTCCTCATCTCGAATAATGGTAGGAGTAATCCCAAGATCCTTGCCAACTTTTTTGATTTCCTTAATCATTAAAAGAAAAAGGACATTGTCAGTCAGTCATCAGGACACATTTGTGTCTTTCCACACATACGGGTACCCACTTAAGGGTCTGTGCATACACATACAAACATTGACAATTTTGGGAGTGGGGCTGGCTTTCCAAAGGTCTAACTCCACTGAGACATCCTCGGCTTGCTGTGTAATGAAATACAAATTTGACCTTTAAGCTCTGCCAGTAAAAGAAATCTTCAGAGGTAAAGGCCAGGTATTCACTCTATTGGATCATGAAGCAATAGGGCAGGAATACTTTCGTTCTCAACAGCTTGCCAGATCTTTATGATAAAACTCATTTGGAGACATGTCAACCTCCCTCCCATCATTTCAGAAACTCTTATCGCCATCAGGCTTAAGAAACACCAGTGCTGGCAAGAAGCCAGCGTCACAACCGAATGCAGAACTCATGTCTTCTCACTCCCAGCGCCTTACCCCAAGCTGTACACTCTGCCTCCTTCCAACTTAGCAAAGTTCTACAAAATATTTAAGGCCAAAGAAATAGCCTCAGCATCCTTGGACATGTTCTGTGACGTGCTTCCCACTGCTGAGGTACAAGTTTTGCTAAGAGATAGCAACACTAGTTCTTGATTACTGTAGTCTAGACTTACAATTAGTAACTCCTACTCAGCGGGTGTATTACCTACCTCCAGGAAGTTATCCGTGTTCATCTCGTTGCAGGGGGTGTCCACAATTCGAGCAGCCAGCCTGACTCCTTCTGTGGCACTTGCCAGACACTATGAAAAGAAGTGAGGACACCTGAGAACTGCCCTTGGTTTTGCTGGTTTCTGCACAGCTTTGCATTCAGTCCTGAGCAGCCCACACCAGACGTGTGGTTCCTCTGGAGCACATTAACGCTCAACTGCAACTGGTCACAGGCAGTTGTACAGTATTAAATAATGTCAACCAAGGTAGCCATTATTGTCGCCATTTGTATGTGTTGAGCTCAAGTTATTTTTCCCTGTGCTCTAATTTCTAAGCAACTGTACTCCTTCCCACAGCGAATTGATATTGCAAAATCAGCAGCTTTCTCCACTATCAAAGGGAGACCGAGAAGGCAACGTGAGGTGGAGGAAAGAAAGATAAGAGGAAGCCAATTCAGGAAGTCACAACGAGCTTGTCGACTGCTCGGGTTAGAAACCTGCAGAGATTACATACTCTACATGGGAAACCGCACAGCAGGCAGGGCGGCTGAGTGCAATAAAGACCACTACCGTAAGACATTCTATATGGCAGGCCCATGGGGAATGTGGAATATTTCATAATTGTGTAAAACATGCACACATCTGCTTCCTCATTGCTGTGGCAAAACGGACTGACCCTCCCCTGGACTGAGTAAATCTTATCTAATCAAGAGTGCAGAGAATCAGAACGGTCGATGGTGAGCATGCTGACGCTGCTTCCTTAAAGAAGGATCCTCCTGGCAAAAAGGACAACGAGGGCACCAGACACTAAGCTTCAACTGCTAATTCCTGTGAGTCAACAACCTGAAACAATAAGAGTGGGTGGAAGGAAACCTGGTTCAACCTTTCCTGTAGCCACACTACACTGAAGACCACACACAGACGGGTGAGTCAAGATGGGTTTCAAAGGAATCCGATGCGTTGGATTGTCCTCCATGCCTTCAGAGGGATCTGCAGTTTGGCTTGGCCAGACTGGCCCAAGGACTCTACACATTCTGCATCCCAGCGGCCTCACAAACCTCGGCTTGCTTTGGCAGGGTGCCCGATTCCCTGCCATTACTTCTGATTGCTTTCTTCCCCTAGAGGGCTAAGGGCCTCCTCAAGAGCCAAGGCAGGTTTGGGGTGATTCACCATTAGGGCCGTGCAGGTAAATGGAGGCGTTCTAACCCAAAGGCCGAGTCCGAGGGAAACAATTTGCCTTACAGAAATAAGCTGTGCTGGGTTTGGCTTCCTGGGTATGCTGGAGAACCTGGATAATGCCAGCCTTCAATAAATGCCTTGTAGAACTCTGACAGTCCGTGCTAGTCCTCAGCATAAAATATCCTGACAATGCAGAAGGTGCAAAATACAGCAACATGCCGAGGGAGAGATTTAGCTAAAAAAATCCTACCACATGCCTCTTCCCTGTTCTACATCAGCTGTCTGGTGCTGATTGAGTTTAAGGGGTGAAAACTCAGCTTGGAGGAAGACAGTAATAGTTTTGGCACTAACATCAAGGGGAAGAACCAGAGGTAGAAATAATTTCAGCTTTGGTTTTTAGTTAAAAATAACCCAAGTGGTTTGGAAACTACCTATCCGAAGGGACTGTTTTTGACACCAGCTATGATTTTTCTGATTTGGGGCATGGGAAAATTGAGTACTCACAGCACGTGTATTTTTGACACTTTTCTGAAAACTGGTCTGGCATCATTTGCTGCGGCCAAATCAGTTCGTAGAGTAAGGACAGCCTATGGAGGCAAAGATACTGAAAGGAAAAAACCCAACAAACCCCAAAGCTGCAATTCTGTGATTTCAGATGCAGCAACACTGTCTCCTTTGTCAAATCCATTGCCAAGAATTTTAAGGGATTTGCATAACCTCACTGACTGCCCATTGCCAAAATCTTTTAAGGTAGTTGTACAACCTGACTGACTGATCAGCTGAGTGAGCGCCCACCTGTCCTGAAGCGCTGCGCAGGAGCTCCCCAACAGCTCAGTGCAGCCCCTGGGACGGCGCTTAGGTTAGACCCTGAGGGGGAATGACCCAGCATACTAGCAGTTACCTGATGCGGAGTTTCCTCTTTGTAATAGTGCAAAGGAAAGAGTCTTTGATTATCTGCTATCGAAAGACAACTTGGACATATTTAACCGTTATGTACAAGTCATGTCCAAGCTGTATCGTTTCTTAGGGTCTTGCTTCTGGCTACAGTTCTGCTAGAAAAACTCAGCCGAAGAGGTACATCAGCCAGAACCAGCAGAGGCCATATGGGATCCCAGAATAAGCAACTTTTAGTGACTTCACTGTGATATTCACCTGCACAGCCGCATACAGGTTTTGCCCGGGTGAAAGAAATTGAGAAGCCCACGCACCAAAGGCAATGTAATATTGACAGCTAAAAATACACTACTTACATCTATGATAAACACGAGAAAGGAAACATTTTCTTTGTGCTATTCGTTTGGTGTTCTCTGCCCCTGAAATCTAAATTCTGAACAACAGCTTCAGCCTTTGCTGCAGCAACATGTTCAATATTTCTACTCACAGGTGCTGTGAGCCCATCAATTTCAAGGAACTTTGACCTAGGAGAATTTATTACTTTAGATACACCACCTATTCCGTATGTAGCCTGAGAGAGATGCGTTTGTGCATGCAAGAAATTGCAGAAAAAAAATATTTAGAGAATAACAGAAAAAACTGATGACAGGGAAAAAAAAAAAAATCTTACTTTAAGTGTTGCCACTTCTATTGGTCCATTGTTTTGTCCAACCAGGAAAAACTCTACCGTTACAGTTTTCTTCTCTGTGCGTCTGGATGCACTGGAGCGATGTGTGAACAAGGGGAAAGCCCTGGCCAAGGCACAAGCCGAAGCGAAGACTTCAGACCGCTCACAGACCATCTGAAACACCCGCCAGAAGACAAACAAGCCGAACATTAGGGGTGTGAAAGACTACATTTAACCTGTGATACTGTTGGTGAAGAGGGGGGGAAAAAAAGAGGGGGGGATGGGGGGGAATAACTGCTGTTGATATCTAGATATCAAGACATACTGATACGCCATGCTTCGCATGGACGGAGCGGCAGTACGAACAGTAGCACACTGAACTGGTTCAGTTCATTTCCCATCTGGAAATAAATTACGCTGCCGGATTTGACTGTGTGGGAATTAGCACATCCTTACGAGGGAGCTGGACTGCTTTAATTATGCTAGTGCAATTAACACAGGTTAGCCTACAGATCAAGACCAAAAAAAAGCATGGGAACCACCAATATGTGTTCAAAACAAATTAAACAAAGAGAGAAATGATATGAGAATGTGGCTAATACTAACGCAAAAGCTTTGTAACGTAGAGTATTTTTCTGAAGTTCATGACAGAAATTACCAATGGAAAGCAGTTTTAGCTAAACATTTTCAAAGTTAACTATAATGAAAAAAAATTAAGTAGAGTTATTACTCTTGCAAATAAGTTTTCCAAGTGAAGAGTATAATTAGATTTTGTTACTGACACTGACTACACGAGTCTTCCCTAACAACCTAGAAATCGGAATTAAACTGGAGAAGCCATACAAACAAATAAAACATTCAACAGGCTCCTACAGAAGATGACCAAAGCAGTCCAAAAGCTTGTCCTGCAAAGGACTCCCATTGGAACATTAGTTTGCATTAAGACTAAGAACTCACTGAATAAGACAAACAAGAGACTTAAATGGGTGACGCAATATAGACGTAGCACTCTGCACACAGGCTACGTCTATCTTCTAAAGCACGTGCTAATGTCATAAATCCTAGTTCAAAAAAGCCACCACTGGTTCCCTTCGCATGGATGTTCCTAGCTGAAGACACTCCATACGTATCCAACCTTAATTCCCTCCAACTGCTTGAGCATGCATATGCTATTACAGTTAGGTCTTGTTTACGCAACAATGCAAAACCTCTTATAAGTGTCAGTGTAATTGTATCGGTAAAACCTGCCCACCTCCAGTCTCCTTGGGTACAGCTAAAATCCTGAAAAGTCTAGAAAATACTGGACTAGACTTCTGACTGGAAGCATTTTCAAAGAGGCACTTACCACAATGCATCTGTTGACACCTCCCGGGAGGCAGTTCCTGACCAGGCGGGTGATGAACTGGGCGGCGGAGGGGCTGTTGTGGCGGCTGACCCGGGAGGGCAGGGCGGCCACCGTGGCGTAATTCAGGTAGAGCGGGCAGCTGTCGGTGGGGTTGGGGTTCAGCGTGCCGAGCGCGGACTGCCACACCTGGGGAGGAAAGGAGCATTTGAAGACAAAGAACTGTGTCAGACGCCGCGTCCCCTCTCGTTCCCACCGCTCAGGCTCTCTTCAGTTACAGGATTTGAGGTGCTGCGCACAAAGAAATTGCGCGCACACTTTGAAATGCAATAACCTCCAGAGAGAAAAGAAACAGGAAATACGATGAACCTGTTTATTAACCAGAAAACACAAATGTGCTTTCCATTAGAAGCATCTCTTTTAAGCCATAGGAATTACAATTTAAAAGCAGGCCACGCAGCGCAGAGGCTGCCTCAGTGCTTTTCCGAGTTGAAGCAGTTTCCCCGTGGTAAATAGATGGGTTGATTTACTAGTCCCGAGCTACTGTTTCACACAGCAATTTAATTAAAAACAAGCAAACAAGAAAAAGGCTAAATAGTATCATAAGAGACCGGGGGGTCCAGCAAAGACCTGCCAAGCGCCTGGCGACCCGCCACGCCTGTCGCGACCCCCCCGGCGCCGTGGGGACACAGGGACACCCATCGCACCCCAACGGGCCGGGCCCGGCTGGGGGGGCCGCACCCGCCCCCTCGGCCCCGCGCGGGGCTCGGCCGCCCGGGACCGCGCCGTTGGGTAATTACGTTAATTACCGACATCCCCGCGCCCCCCCCCCCAGAGCGCAGCGCACCTTCCGCCGGGCGCGGGCCGGGAAGGGACTGCCGCCGGCCCGACCCCCCGCCCCGAGCCCGGCGGGGACCGGCGCCTTCCCCCCGTTTCCCCGCTAAGGGCCGCCCGGGGGTTCCGGGGGTGCGGGCCGCCGCCCCCCGCAGCAGGCCCGCCGCCGCGCAGGCCGGGGGTGACGGGCCGGGGCCGCCGGCTCGGGGGGTCCGGGGACACGGGGCCGCCGCGCTCCCGCCGCCGCCCGGCCTCACCTCCTCGGTGACCCGCGGCTGCAGCTTGCCGCGCAGCTGGGCCCAGGGCAGGCGGTGGAGGTTGTGGAGCTGGCCCAGGACGAGCAGCGGGCGGCTCTGCGGGTCCGCCTCGCCGGCGCTGGCCTGGAACTCCAGCTGCACGTTCGCCATCTTCCTGCCCGCGGCCCGTCCGCTCGGCTCCGCCCGGCGCCGGCTCCGCGGGGCGGGCAGCGCGGGCGGGCGGCGCCGGGACCCGGATGCGGCGGCGGGGCCTGGCCCGGCCCGGCCCTCCCGCACCGGCCCGGCCCCCCCCGCCCCGCCCCGGGCGGGACCGGCGCGTCCCCCCGCGTGCCAGCAGCCTCCCGGCGGGGCCCGGCACCGGAGGACGCGCGGTCCGAGCGGGGGTTTTGCAGCTTCACGGGATACGGAGGAAAATGGGGGGAAGCACCCGGACCGGGCGCTGCGGGAGGTGCCGGCACCCCGGCGGGAACGGCCGCCTGTTCCCAGCCCAGCGGCCGCGTTTCCCCTCCGAAGCACCGCCTGAGGGTGGAAATGCTTCATCTTGAAGGTGTGAAGTGACACGGATAAAAATAGAAAAAGCCGAATTCCTCTTTTCCTCATGAAGTTAAACAGCAGGTAAAACGTACATCTAAAAACATTCCAGAAAGAGGAAAAAGCCAAAATAGGCTCTAAGGTACAGCATGAGGATCCACTAAAAGGAAACAATGTTTTCCAAACACCAGCTTTCATGGTAAATTGAAATGATTGTGTTCAATATAATAAGAGTATTTGTCCTCATGTTTTTATATTTGCCAGTTGCCACCTACCAACGTTAGGTCAGTAGGGAATCGATGGTTGTTAATCAAAAGCTAGGAAAATCTAAACATCGGAAAGGGAATGCGCTTCCACTTACACTGGGAAAGTGCATGCTGATGCGTGTAATGGAAATACATCTAAAAAGAAAAAGAAATAGGTTGAATTGCAGAAAAAGCTTCCTTAGAGTAAGGTCTTATTTGATCTCTGAAGGGTCATTATGGAAACTTTATTGCCCAATATATTTAAAATTAGCCTGAATAAAAGATGTAGCTAAATCTGTCGCAGAGGCCCGTGGCATCCTCCAGGCCGGTCGGCATAACCCAACACACAGGCTCCAGCTACAACTTTTCCACGTCCCTGCTGAGCCGCAGAACGCGGGCCGTTTGGGGGCTCGCTGTCACTCCAATACGCGCGGTCAGCGGTGCAGACACGACACACAGTCGCACAGCAATTGTTTCAGGATGGAGATGTTCCACAGACTCCACCGGGCAGTAAGCTCCTCGCCATCGAGTAGGGATTCTGCTACTCCTGCTACTGCAAGAACATCCCCAAATCCACGTCATCGGAAAGGCAAACAGCAGGAGGAAATCTGCATCCAACCCACATGAAGGGAAGGGCAGCAGAGGAGGGGCCAAGTCAAGGCAATAGAATGAGAAATCAATATTTCTACAGCACAGAAACTTCCCACAAAATCCCCACTACCAGCATCTGCAAACGTTCCTGCTCCTGGGAGCCACAGTGGAAGCTGCAGCACGGACCAGCCTCCCCCGGCCGCTCCTCCACAAGTGGTGGGTATTTATGGAATTAAGTGACTCAAACAAAACTTTACATAAAGCCATCACAATTAACATGCAAAATCATAACGGATTCCCTGTTATAATGAACTGTAATTTTTCTGGGAAGGCAGGTTTGGGGTTTTTTTGGAGATAGTAAATATACATTTTTTTCCAACAAAATCAGATCACTCTCACCTAGGCAAAAGCTTACATTTTGCAAGGCTGTACCAAAAGCAAGGTTTCCAAGGGTTTAAGCAAAAGTGATGTGACTCCTTTGTGCTTTAAGTGTTTCATAAAAGCAAATCCTAAATCAATGCAATCCAGGCAGCCTCGGTGAACACTGTATCGATTATATTAATTTAGATTTTTAGCACATTCAAAATATACCAAGCAAGAGACTAATTCTTCCATTTTACTTTTCAGTTTCTACAAAAGGCTTGCAGCAGAAAGACATTGGCTACCACAGTGCTTTTAATACTGTCATTTTTACATATGACTAGGATGAACTTGTGTTAACAAGGAGCAGCAGCTCATTTTCGCACGCGTTTTCATGGGGAAATTCTGCACAAGCCACCAGCTCCACAGCTCGCTCCTGCCAGGTGGGGAGCACAGGCTCGGGCGATGCTCCGGCAGCGCTCTTCTGTTCGGGTAACGCAGCTTCCCGTCGCGCTGTGGGAGGAATCAGAGGCTCCGGACAAGCCGAGAAGAATCCAGCAGCCACGCAGCGGCCCCCGCCCGCAGAAGAGCGGCGTCCCACGCCCGTGGCGGGGCTGGAGGGCAGCGCCGGCAGCAGGTCGGGCATCCCTGGCTCCTGTGACTGGGAGCGACGGCAGCCGCCACCGAGCCAGGCAGCCCCAGCAGCGGGCTCTGGCGGCCCAGCGGCACGGGTGGCACCCCGTCGGGGACACGCCAGGGAGCTCTTCACAGCACCGCCTGAGGGTTAGACCCAGCTGCTGGTATTGTAACAAGCCAGGCATGTGAAATGATTTAAAGCCTAGAAGTTGTCTTGCTGAGGTTTTTTTCCTGGGTATAATCAGCTTCAATAAATTGCAGCTCAAGTTACACAGGACAGTTGACATCCGAGCTGAACCTCTCACGCAATGCGTATTAAAAGTACGTTGCCTCCTACAGAATCTGGATAGAAAATACGTAGCCAGTTCCCTCAGTGGAGTTAGGATACCGCAGGCATGGCAGTGACAACTGCCAGGGGGAAAATCACTCTTGACAATGCAAATTACACTGTGCTACACAACATTGCAATTATTTTTTTTTTTTTCCAAAGATATCTCATGTCACCACTGCTTTCAGCTAATTACTAAGAGTATACAGAGGCACATTAACATCACAAAAGTATGTTTCAGTTTCTTTTAAAAAAATAAATAAATGAGTAATCGACCAATTAGGTTGGACATGTTTTATTACTTCTTTGAATTTATTAGCCATGATAAAATGTCAAAAGCACCAGTCAAGACAGAAATAAATAACACCATCTCATGTTAGAGAGAAAGTTGCAAATACAGTATTTTAAATTATAGCAATATGCTGCTTCACACCCACCGCTGCAGACAGCACACGAGGGAGACAGTAGTTTTACTCACGATCATTGAGAAGATCCGTTACCAGAACAGGGGAGCTGCACACCCAACTACAAGCATCATTCATTCTGCTACCAATTTACTTTGCGAATTTAATCGAGGGTTTAAAGAGGCAGTTTTGGAAGTTAAGGATCCCCTTTGTCTAGAGGTAACAAGAGCGGTACAAAGCTTTTCACAAGAAGCCCCACAAAAAGCCGGGGCTCTCCCGCCTTTGCCGTCTCTGCCTCAGGTCCGTTCCTGCACCGCGGCAGTTTAAAGCCACATCCCACGTCCTCCTCGGGACGCGGCGAAGAGAAACTCAGGGCAGGCGACATACGCAACATTAATATCACGGTGTTACGAACACTACGGGGCTTCGAGCAGAGCATCTCTGCACGTTTGTGGGGAGCGCTGTATCAGCCAGAAAATGAAGGAAATAAGTTACAATCCCTTTGGGGAAAAAAAATCCATACAGAAAAGCCATATTAAAAACACTAAGGCAAGGCCTCTACAATTGCACACCACTTCAGGCCTGAATTAACTCATGACTTTCTATTACTTAGATGTTTCCCTAATTTCTCTTTATGGCCTACAGCAAAGTTTTCCACTGAAAAAAATAGTGAAAATAACCCAAATTCTCTACTGAAGGCCTAGTAACATGTCACTTGCGTGACACCTCTCCTGGTCAGTAAGACACCATAAACACGTCCTCTTCCAGGCAGGCATTTAAAATAAATAATCTTCTGTCAGGGAAAATGGATGTAATGTGTACTGTAGTGAAGTCACTTCTTATACAAAAGCCGTAACACACACGGACAGATGCGCTGTAAAATAAACACCTTACACAAGAACTAAAGTTTGAAACGTCTGAGACCCACTACAGCAGGTCAGGTGGAGTATAAAGACGGAAGGAGAATCTCCATTTTTTAGGTTTAACTTCACCACTGCTTTAATGTAATGTTGGTACTTTAAACTAAAAAAATTGTACACGAAAAAATATATATCATCATTCTGATGAGGGAAAACATTCCCGTGATTACTCAATCTCAGAAAATTTTTTAATTAACTAAATGTGTTAAATTATGCCGGTGATTAAATCTTGCTATTTACAAGATCAAGTACTACTCTTAGCAATGGTGCAGTATCTAAATTAAGATCACAGGGGTTGGATTACAGTCTGGTTGCTAAAACCTTTCCTTTTTATCTGTCTATCCAGTTCTTTGGAGTTTCTGAGGCTGGAAGAAAGGAGATGAAGTCAAACATTTTTGTGCCTCAACATATTTTACATCTAGACCAATTCTTGCTATCTAGTCCTGTGACTCAGTAACATGGTTTAAATTTGAAGCCTGTCACAATTGTGACATGAGAATACAGACGACAGCACATTTTTGTTCACAGTAACACCCTAATTACTGTACTCACCGTTAAACTTCAATTTTGTAATTATTTTTAAGTACTGTGTTTCCAAATACCTCGGCACGGAGCGCCAAATTATTCGTGTGGGAGCATTGAGTTTCCTGACATTTTCCGTGTAATCCTCACAAACACCTCACAGATCACCAAACTCGTGCTCTGAAGAACTCTACAGAAACATTGCACAGACTTGGCACCACAAGGGCTCGTACATTCAAAGGCAGCTTTCTGGAGCGCAGGTCCGTCCATTCGCACTGGGAAGAAAGTTCACATCGACTCCAAACATGAGAAAATGAAGTGAAACCTAGTGTGACTTTACACCAATAAGAACAACAATAAGGACAATTACTATAACGAACAAAATTAAAATTACAAGCATCTTCCGGTTCTTCTTTTGATATTGCTCTGCCTATAGAAACAGAAAAGAAAGAGTTCATACTTAGATTTCTGCAAAGCTACAAATTACAGACGCGTGGTTGCTCCCAGCGAGGTACGCCTTACCGAGGAGCAATTCGGAGATACTCGACATTTCATACAACATACATCGCAAGCGGCTCCCCAAAAATAACTCTGGTCTGCGCCACAGCCTCCAGTGAAGGCAAGCGTCCACTGCAGTCACGTTTATCTGCAGCAAACAGCAGAGCCCCTCCTAGAGAGGAACGCGTCCTCCTGTGGGCGATGCCTTCCCGCAGTTGTGCCCAGCAGCCCCTGAGAGGCCACGTGCCCCCCCAGGAGACACGAGGAGCGACACTCGCGCTGGAGGAACGCGTGGCTGGGGAGACCGTGGAAGCAAGATCAGGCAACCGTGTACGTGAAAGTCTGAACAGGAAAAGTTGGTGAGATATTTTAACTCATTTTGCTGATATAAGATTCCTGTATTGTATTTGAAGGACATTAGAATTCACAACAAAACTTCATTTTTTAATAGGCGTTTTTGTTGTACCCGAGTCAGCTGTGCATTTTCATCTAATTTCAATTAGAACTGAAAGCTTTCTTTTTGATTTGGTTCTCAGTTCTCTGCCTTGTTCCTTCTTTCTTCTAACCACATTTTCTCATCCCTTTCCTTTTTTTCCCAGGGGAATTAAAAGTAGGCAACGTGGAGAAAACTCTCCAAAAGCCAAATGAAAGTCTGCTAATAGAAGCTAAACAAAACAAAACCTGTATTTAATTCTTTTTAAATTAATAAACCTTCAAAATTTAAAGGGAAAAAGAGATTAATTCTTCTCCTTTACAGTCCCTGGAAAGTAATTATTTATTATCAGATCTGCCAAAGAGGAGTTTTTGACCCGAAACTATGTAACATGCAACCACTGTGATTATTTACTTAATTAGGCTTGAGGTATCAAAGCCTGACAAAGTATCATAACTGCTTCCAATTTTCACCTGAAGCAGGAATTGGAAACCAGCGATTCATATCAGCAGACTTCTGCCGCGAATTAATGCAATTTCTGTGAAAGTGCTGTCTCAGTAGTTTGTAATAATTACGCCAATTAAAACAGAAAAGGAGACTGACATTATAGGTATCAAATCAGAATTAAGTTAACGACACTGTTAGAAACAGCAGGTGGCTGTCTTTGATACCACTGTTCAGACCTGTGCGTGCGTCTTCCCCGACAGGTGAAGAAGGTCCCATGCCGTAGGGAAAGCAGGTATATATCGCATCAAGGATCCATACTCTAGCCAGCAGTCCAAACAGGCGCTTGCTGACAACTCATTAACTACCACTAGGCTAGAAACAGCGTTCATTCCAACAGATTCAGTTCTTTCCAGTCCAGTGCGTGCAAGTTGCTTGCAGTCCCTGTAAGCCTTGTTCACCAACGGTCAATGCCTTATTTTAGTGATCCCCAATTTATTTTTATCTACAACAAGAATAAACCTATAACCATTTTATTTTGCTTTCCCTCAAATGGCACTTTTTTGCTGTCCCTATTAGAAGTCTACCATAATATGAAGTTGAGCGCGTAGCAGTAACGTGTCCACGTTTCCAAACCAGAATGTTTTACTTAAATAGAGGCTTTTGCATAAATCTCTCATTCTACTTTATTTCCAGAAATGGGAGGACTGAACTGAGCTGACAAGTCAGAACTTAGGTTAAAATCAAAACAAAACAAAAGAGCCAACAGAGCAACCGCAAAACTCTGTGCTCTGCTGCCAGTTCAAACTTTTCAGATGTTCACAGTAAAAGCTTCACCCTAAAAGCATCAGGTTGGACCTAACTTCCAGCAAGTGTCAGATGGGAAGAGAAACCATTAGAAGTTATTCTTGCTGCTCACACTATTGAGGTGATGTTTTCAAGGCAGGATGGATCTGACTGAAATCTATAGCGAGGTACCCAATAACCGGTCCTGTTCCACAGGCGTTGGGCTCTCAAAACAGGGAAGGAATTGCAGATAGGTCCCAGCAGGTCAGCACTATGAAATCAAAGCACGTTACTTGAATGCCCAGAAAGTGACTTAAGCAATTAAACCAGGCATCAAGCACGGCATTAACAGTACTGCAGTACAGCTGGACTTTTTACACTGTACTGCAATCATTTCTAAAAGGGACAACGTCCAACTGAAAAATGACTGAATAATTTAATGGCTATTAAATTATAAAAGATTATTAGGTATGCAAAGCAGCTTAACTATTCCATCAACTTACCTTATGTAGTTGTTTTAGACCCTCTTCGGTTTTCATACATGACTGCTCAACATTGTAGTCAATTCTATCTAGAACTGTTCCCTAAATAAAACGGAGAGAATGAGCACCAAATTGAACCTAAATGAACTTCATAATGCAATTATTATGGTGAGCAGCAGAGTAATTAACAATGCTCACAGCAAACAGCTAATAAACTATGTAAACTATGAACTTTTACAGAAGAAGTAGCTGGGACTTCAGTAAAGGACCTCCTTGCTCAATGCCAATCTGGCAGCTCTGTCACCATCTCACAGCCCATCCCTCAATAACCACCTCACTTCCAGCCCAGGTGCTTTTGGCTGACACATTTAACCTAAACTGAATTTCTGGGAGAAATAACCAACAGAGCTCTGGGATCATACGTTTTTTTTTAGTCTAACACCCATAAGCAGTTGATTTTAATTTTTTTTTTCCTCCATTAACTCATCTTCTGTCAGATTTCAAGCAGAGGAAACCTTAGCCTGAAGAGCTATGTTTGGAAAAGCGAGAAGCACATGAAAACGGGATGTTACAACAGGAAAAGTCTTCTGGAAGCCTTAACGCTACATGGAATCTCCTATTTCTTACTAACACGGTGATGTCAATGTACCTGTTCTACTATCATTGCTCCCAGGTCCCTAAATATTTCATTGAGATCGGAGATGGACTGTACAATCTGACGGATTTCTCGTTCCCGCTCTTCCACCATTAATGTGTTTTGCTCCACCAACGCTAGCTGGTCATCTGTAAAACCCTGTTGAAATAAAAGATTTAGATGTTGAACTAACACTAACAGTGTGAAAACACTAGAAATAATTATAAGATTTCATAACACAACAGGCCTTTTGCAATTTCCATAGTAGACAACTATCTAAGAAAAAAATCTTACTGTATTTTAAAAAGGGCCACTAAAATAACTTGGACAGCTATTTATAGTTTTAGCAGAAAAAATTTAAATCTTATATCCTGCTTGAACACATAAACAGCTTTTAAAAACAGGATGTGTCCTAAAGAATGTTTTTATTGATGTACAAAACCAATACATGTGTCTTGTAGTTATGGAATATCTACTTATTGATGAGCACCACAGAAAGTCCCGTAACGTCAATGGCCATTAAAATGTGTAAAGGCACAGCAGCAATTCTGATTTGAAATTCTTCAGTTACACTTTAGAGTCAACTTTAAAGAGCACCCCTTCCACCCAAACTCAGAGTCACACCATTTTCTAACAATTACTCTTGCATCTGCCCAGCAAAGTGGTACGACAAAGGACAGCCCTGCATTTACAGACCTTCTAGTCCCTTGCCAGTCACGGAAGGAGAATTCAGTAGTCAAACCGAGCTCCCTCGCACTGCAGCGCTGGGGATGATGGCACAATCATCTCAACATCGCAAACAGCAATACTAATTAGGAAAATGTATCACAGAAATCTGCAGAAGTAGAATTTCCATGTAGCTTGGTGCTCATGGCATACCATTTTGATATTTTCATGCTAAAACTAAAAGTACATCGAACAGTTTCTTCATATTGAATTTGTGTAATAATATCTTAACTGACCCTATCGTAAAGCGTATCATCCTCCCCATCGTCCATCAGTGGGACTGAGGTGTCGAAGAAGTGTTTGGATCTTTCTTCTCTATTCTTCATGCCTGCAAAAGACAAACGATGTTTGAGCATAATATTTACGCACACTAAAATCAGAGTAAGAGTAAACTCTGAAGCACCACATAGAAAAGCACAAGAAAGAAAATCTGGCTAACAAGTGACATAAATAGCAGTATCTAAGTTTTAACTGTCACATAGGCTTACTATTTAACAGAGCATAACAAATTCAACCAGACCTGCAAGGTTCCGATTAAATCAGTGATTTTAAGTCATTATGTTCCAAGAAGTTAAAAAAATTAGGTAAGTTAAGAGCTTAAAATGTAATCACTCTAGGCTATTTTCTAACAAATGCTCTTAGGAACATCCCTCATCTGAATTGTGATCCTAAGTTCCACCTGTGCCATTTATACTACGGGAGGAAGAAATATTATATCAGTATTCAATTTGAAGATCAAATTTTTGTAGGTTTCTTCCAAGATTAAAATAATCTTACTTAGCTGAAAATAGAATTGCACACAATTTTAGAGTTTCAAACAGAGGATATTCCCCTTCCGCTCTGTTTCTGCATGCAACATTTTAATTTAGCACAGACTACCTTTCGAAGTTTCATCTCTCACAGACTACCAACCACCAGCAGGCATCGCTTCTGAAGACCAATGGCTGCTTCACCAGTGTAAGAGAAGTAGCTTTTCTGACCACCATTTGAGAAGCGATGACGCCTTAAAAGTGTGGATGGTTTCACTGATAAATTTAACCGTGAAACCATAACCTTTCTGTGCTTCAGTTCTCCCAACCAAGAAAATAAGCACACCTTAATGAGCGCTTTCCACAGAAGGTGCCCCTGTATTACTGTATCTCTCATGCTTACGTTTGAGATAGTCAGACTGTGCATGCCTAAAGTTGGTGGATAGGTCCTGAAGGGACTGCGCTAAGGAAGACACTACGTTCCTGAGAACACGGGCTTCTTGTTCTGTACAACTACGGGACCTGCTCTGCAAGACCTGGACTGCTCTCTGACATCTGTGAAACAACTGAGAAAACAATTCCATTAGTAAAGCACATAAAGCAACACACACGCTTTAAATATCACATTGCAAAAGCTCCAAATGGAAGACTAATATTTTGATTTCTAGATTTTTAAAATTAATTTCTTATTGCCCAGTGCAATGTTTAAAAAGGTATGGAAACACAGAACATAAATGAACAAAAAACTTAAAGCTAACAAGGCAGCAGAGTAACACAACTGCTTCTGACCATCTGCTTTACTATAACTGCTTGGACCATAAGCCTTAGAATATATAACTCTGTATTTCTCCGAGATCCCTGTAAACGTGATCTGCTTAAGCCTCTCAATCCTACCCGAGTAGAAAAGCAGACGGGTAAGTAAAGGAAGAGGGAGGTTAGGTGCCTCGGTGAGAAGCTCCCCAAGACCGCGAGTGCAGCACCAACCCTCGAGCCCGGGATTCCGCCTCACTCCAGTACTAATGAGAAAGGAAATGCTCTACTCAACGGAAACCACCACCTCATCATGACGCGTTACAGATACGTCCAGCTGTAGGTTTAGAACTGAAAGCAGTCTGTACCTGAGTGATCTCTTGGGTTGTTATTTCTATTGCCCGCTCCTCCTCACTGCTGTCATCCAGTGTTGGTCTGTTTAGATGTTTATCATGAAGACTGGCTAATTCCTTCATCTTCTGTTTAACCCTGGCGATATCATACTGGATCTAAAAGAGAAAACTCAACAGTGAAGAAAAGGAAGTGACTAGTGTTTCAGAGGAAAAGGTTCTGACAAATGCTAGACAAAAATCATTGAAAGAAATATATGTAACATAAAAAGCAGACACAGATCATTAAAAAAAAACCACATAAAAAGCTGACTAAGAAGTAACTGAGTACTCTCATATGCTTGGATTTTGCTACTTTTTAAACCTAGTCTTGTTAATCTTAGGCAAGACTGCTGTTTTTAAATATGCTTCATTAAGTTGGAATAATATTTTTATCATAATATAATTAATATCATAGTAAGAAGGTTTAGCCAACTTCCAAACATATAAATAAAAATTCAGGTCACACCTTAAACTCTGTCAAACAATGGAGAGCCTGAGCTTAACAGCAGAAGTTAAATGACATGCTTTCAAACAAGCTATGAAAAATAATTCTGTAAGGATGATTATTACTGTAGTAAAAAGGAGACTGATCACTTTTCTGCACAACAGGTTCTGTACGCACGAACTGATGAGCTGATGTGTTCTGAGAGCACATTTTAAAAGGATTTTCTGAAAGTCACAAATACCTTCACGCATCAAATACGGAAAAGGTTTTTAATTGGGTGCCTGCAGAATCATTTCCTCGCATTTGTCCAAATACTTCCATAACTTGCAAGGCATCAGTACTGCCTAGGCAGGAGAAGTTCTCCTACTAGAAGACACTGACGCTTTCTGTTTTCTCACAGCAAACTGCTCATCTCTGACATTTTGGGGTCTATTCAACTGGACCCCTCAAAGTGTTCAAACAAAAAGTCTAGTGGATTTTTTTTGTACCCTTCCTTCTAAGTTTCGAACTGAGAACAACTTTGCTTTGCTACGAGCTTTAGGACTTTCCCACAGCCTCACGTCTAAACGCTCAGCCACAGCGTGTCTATCGCAATGCTCCCAGTGTAGTGTTAATACTGGGCTCCCACTGATGATACCAACCCAGTCTTCTAGAACTTCTGGCCATAGATAATCTCCCGTTATTTCACTTGCCATTTATCCTTCAAGATACTAAGTAATGGCAAGGCTGGTATTTTCCTCTAAACAAGAGTGCCAGTTTAGAAAACACACTTATTTTAATTTTTCTTCTAAACTAGTTCTATCATAAAACGTACAGCAGCCAGAACGTAACTGAGAACACTACTAAACTCCTACAAGAGAAATCAAACTCTGTGTTGGATCTGCCACACAACTTACTTCGTCTGCTCCATCGACCCATTTGGGAGGTAAGCGTTTTGTTACTCCAATTGCTGCTTCGGGATCTAAACTTATTCCCGATACCAGTGCCATACGATCATCAGCAAGCTACAGAAGACAAGAAAAGACAGCAAATTAATTTTACTCAAATTAGATCCAAATCCTTGAGCATCAGGAAAAAGTGCACGTATGCCTTCCCATAAAAATTAACCTCAAAACTTTGCGCATGATGCAGGTATGATCAAGCTCCACTTCTCCTGCTTTGTCCCTGTGTGCTACTGAGCTACATTCTCCCACTTCCTACAGGATCTGAAAGATGAACATTACCCAGAGTAAGTTCTTAGCAGATTTTCAAGGAGAAAATATGGTATTGCAGGAGAATTCAAGTAATTCTCGTGTTGGCACATTTCGTATTAGACAATGATGCACAGCCAAGGGATTCCTACTCAATGGTGTAGCATGGTTTATATTGGGCCGGGCAAGTTTGGCAAACTCATTGGGGAAAATCTCCAAATAAAAATGTTTATTATATCCCCAAGAAATAAAAATAGTACCCCATGATTGTTCGCAAACAATGTTGTATTTAACCAGGCGCTCACCTACTAGGCAGCTGATAAAAACACTCTCGCAAACTGACATGCAACTAAAATTGTTAAAATATTTAATGGAAATTAAAAGGTGCTAAACAACAACAGCCAAGGCCGTGACCAATCCACACTACCCTGTATCACAACGACACATGCTTGCTGCTTCAGCTGTATGGTCAGAGGCAAAGAAACTTGCAGGAAAATGGGTGGAATAATTCTCCAGGAAATTCCAGAGACTGGAAGAGCGTAAATAAGACAATGTGCCAGCCAGCTTATACACAGCTTCCCACAGATCCGCAGGAGGGCTGGAGATGGGGAAGGAGTAAAAGAAACCCTTTATCACAATTAATAGTCGAATTTGAATAGCTCAGGTACAACAAATCAGGAGGTTTTGTTATCAGAGAATGATGCACACTGATGAACAGCAGCACAGTTGCAGCTGAAGAAGGGTACGATATGCTTTTTTGAGACTAATTTTGGGAATAGAATCCAATTTGTAGGGTTGAAATATTAAAAGGTTTTAGGAAAAAATCACATAACTTATTAAAAGTATTTATGAGTCACAAAATGCCTGTGATAAATCTATCAGAATCTTATTTTTCAAATAATACTTTTGGATGCAGTTTGAATAACTTCAACCTCAAGAAAGCTTAAAATATGACAACTATGAGGGAATAAGAACATAACGTACAGGGTGTTTGGGGTTTCTTGATTTGTTGGTTTGTTTTTTTAAAAGCTCAGTTTGGCAGAAACCAAAAGCCACGATCTTGAGTATACAGGTGCTGTCTATCTGCTTTGAGATCATTACCAGTAAAATGTGCTCTTCACCCTCAATAGGAATTCTTTTGTTAAGGATGGTATTAGCACTCCTGACCTTTGAAGAGATCAGAAGATTTTTCTTGGTAGGGTTTAGAAACTTATATAAACAGACTCAGTGCTACAGTGCAGGTACAAAGAAACTTCTTTCTGCAAAGGCGCAGCGTTGGATGAGGTTGTCCGGAGAAAGTACGGTATCTCTGCTCTTGGAGGTTTTCAAGATGTGGTTAAACAAAGTCCTGCATGACCCCGAATAGATTACCAACAGTCCTGTTTTGAACAGGAGCTTGAACTAGGTGATCTCCAGAGGTTCCTTCCAACAGGCAGCCTACGATTCTCCAGCTGAAGGCTGAGCATGGTACACACCTAATGGTGCGCAGGGCCACAGAGCGACACCTAGCACTGGGGCCACAGATGCTCCCAGCCCTCCTCTGCCTCCGAGAGGAAGGCAGGGGAATGGATGGAACTGGAAGACAAATACAGATCTTGTTCCCAGTCGAACCAGGCTTTGTAATTTCAGAGAAAAAATAATCTTCCTTTACTGGAGATAGAAAGAGGTGGTATCATCAGTGATACCACTCGAAACATACCCAGTTGCTGCACTTTTTATTCTTAGGGAAAGATTTCACACAAAACCCTCACACTTCCTAGTTTCTCCCAGATTTCTAATTTTCCTTCATCAGGCCTGGAAAGCTTTGTGGTTTCGCACTCCCTCCCCTTTTAGAAAACAATCCCTCTTCCTTCCTGGGCAATTCTTTCCCAAAAGCCTGTTTTTGCTCCCTGACCTTACTTCCTGACCAATAAAGGCTGTGCAATCTATGCATAGCATAAAAAATAGTTAATAGCTTTATTGTACAAAGTCATTATATCCCGTATGTATACAATAAGTGAGACTAGTTTATAGACATATCTATTAACAATCTAACGTTATATCACAAAATACTTGTCTTCTGTATGCAGCCTTGTCCTCCTACTGTACGGGGAGACACCTCATCCTATACCATGGGACTTTATAAATTAGCAGAATAAAGAAAGGGACATTTTAGCTCAACAATGTATGCTTGATGCACCATGGCAGAATAAAATGTGAAAAACAATACCTCATCCAGCTCCTGAAGTGATTTGTGGATCCCATCAGCCCCATCCAGTTAGAGGCAGCAAAAGATACAAGGGAAAAAGAGAGACATAGGACAGATATAGGGTATGGTCAGTTGAGAAAATACTGATTTATTTTTTAAGCATGACAGTTTACCAAGAACAAAACAAACTGGCTTTTAAAACATGGGTATTCAATAAATACATCATGATATCATACTTTTTAAGTCAGCATTTTGCTTGATGCACAAACTTTTTTAAAAAAAATTCAGTTGCTTGGTAAACGGAAAGAACGCAAGAGATCCAGTTAAAAGCTTGGTTTGTTTTCCAAAGTAACTGCACAGTGAAGTTTCCAATTACCAGCGTTTCAGGTAGAAAAACTGCAGCAGAATATATCAAAGTATGACAGCAAGGGCAATTTGACTGCAGTATTGATAGCACGTCTGACAGTAGAGGGTAGATTTAGACTAAATATCAGGCAGAAATCCTTTGCTGTGAGGGCGGTGAGCCCCTGGCCCAGGTTGCCCAGAGAAGCTGTGGCTGCCCCATCCCTGGAGGGGTTCAAGGCCAGGTTGGACGGGGCTTGGAGCAGCCTGGGCTGGTGGGAGGTGTCCCTGCCCAGGGCAGGGGGGGACTGGGTGGGCTTTAAGGTCCCTTCCCACCCAAACCCTTCTGTGATTCTATGATTCAACATTCACTGGTGAGGCAAAAGGTTTGATTATGACCAGAGGATCCACAAACAAGCTTTTGTAAGACATTTATCGACAAGCACCCCAGTAATCACAGAATAAAACAGACAGCAAAAGACAAAAAGCGAAAGCAAATGTAGTATACGCTCATTTATGTACACACTTAATTATGCTCTAGTTTCAGGTAGCATTAATTCTACACGCGTCTGTAAAAATAAAAATGGCAACATATCTTCTCTATTCATCAGGTTTTGCACTGTAGAGGGTATGTGTGAGCAACAGGGGCATTTCACGGAAAGATTAATAAAGCAAGCATGTCAGATCTGAACCAAGCACAAAATACTTGTGGTTTAACAAAGCAGCAGGCTTCATTCAACTAATGATCTCTTCTACCCTATACCAACCTTTTGAAATAGGACTATACTGTCAGGAATGCTACTTTGACTATCTGAGTTTAAGGAGTGGTTGACTGTCCACACGAGAATGCATCTTCCAGGGCAGAATGCCATTTTTGACAGCAAACTCTCATAGTAAAGGATTTCTGCAGGAGAGGCCTGGAGAGTGAACTGAGGTCAGCCAAAGTACCACGGGCTAGAACTTGCAAGGCTGCCCTGCTGGCATCCAGCAGCTCTGCGCTGGGGCCACCACCCCAAAGAAAAGGTGACCAGCTGCAACTCTGACAGCGATGGGCACCTTAGGAACATGGAAGGCGAATAGCTCCCGCTGCCGTCTCCACACCTCTCACTGAAATAGTACGCTTGTGGTAACTGCGCAACTCTGAACCGGCCACCAGAACCGAGACTGAGCCTGTGACTAACTTCATCTGCTGCACAAGAGCGACAATTTCCAATCACCCTTAGCTTTCATTGCATTTCAATGAGCATCCTAGAAACAGCTTCAATTAATGTTAACAAACACTGTAAATAAACGTTTTATGCAAGTGCTAAGTGTTATCGCACTCACTGTTGAGTAAAAGTGTGCTTTCACTGCTCAGCAGCCTGTATGCGAGTTTCAACTATCACTAACTTTTCTAGGTGATATTCTAAAAATTCCAAGGATCTAAAGAAGTGATATTGATACTGGCAAAACACCGTGTTAATGAGAACTAAATGCAGTGCCAAACTGAACATGTATAATACACATTACTATTGACATTTCCTGATCTGCAAATGCAATTTAATATGCAGCTTGTTAGGCACGGGTGTAATAAAGTTAACAACAAAGACCATTGAACAGCAACTCATCAGTTGAAATAAGATTTGCAGCACAAAGTACTGCTTTTCCTAATAAAGGTGTGTTAATGTAAAGCACTTTAGAATGATGAGACTGCCAGCAGATATTTACTGCTGCCTATTACAAATAAATGATAAGTTTAAACAGAAAGTGTAAAAGCCTCGTTGATCTGAGCTGTCAAGCAGTCCATCACAGCCTGACCAGCTCAAAACTTAGAAAAAGCTGCACAAACTGCCTCTGAACAAATGGCTTTTTGAAGTTTCTGTAATGAGGGCTTATGCTAGAGTCTACCGAGTCCCCTGTCTCACAGATGACTTCCAGTATTAGCTGTTTTTGCAAGGGGATTAAATACAGTGACGGACATCTGAGCAAATTATGGACAAATTCAAGCAATGGGAATAATCTACACTAGCGTATTTATCAGTGCCCACACTTACATGAATAGAAGAGCTCCGCTCTATGAAATAAATTTGATATTTTTCTCTGGGGAAAGGAGGCATTGAAAAGCGCAATAGGCCAAAAACCTCATGTCAACGCTAACATGGAGTTATGAGAAGAACAACAACTGCATTTATCATTCATGGGGCGAATCGAGGGGTGATCGGCACCCAGACAGAGCTCTTCTGTTCATTTTGGGTGAAGTAGGAGGAAAAAGGGATGGGGCGGGGGGGGAGAGCACAGGGGGCGGTGGGGTTTGGGGAGAGGGATAGGGGAGAGGGGCTGGGGGGGGAGAGGGATAGGGGAGAGGGGCTGGGGGTGGGGGGGGAGAGGGGGCTGGGGGGGGAGAAGGGGCCTGGGGGGGGATCGGGAGGGCCGGGGGGTCGGGTGAGGGACCGGGCCGGGAGCGGGGCACACAGCACGGCTGCCGGGCAGCCCGCGGCGCAGAGAGCTACGGAAGGACGAAGGGAGGAGACTCACCGCAGCAGCCATGCTACGTGAACTCAGAGGGCTGGAGGAGCCGTAACTACTCACTTGCTCGGCCAGCAGCTGCCGGCTCTGCACCGCGTTGTTCCGCAACAACAAGAACGCGTCCGTGAGACGCCGGGTGGCCATGGCCGCCTCGCCGCCGGGCGCCCGGCGCTACCTCAGCCCGGGGCCCGCGGGCACCCGCGGCGGCCGCCGCCGGCCGCTCAGAGGGCCCGGGCGGAGGCCGCCAGCGCCGGGCGCCGCCGGGCGCCGGGCCCATCCATCCCCCCGGATCCGGCCGCGGCCCCGCCGCACTTCCGCGTTGTGCATCGCCCGCCGCCTTCCGCCCCGCCCGGCCGGGTCCGCCGGCCCCGCACCAGCGTTCCGGCCCTCCCGAGAGCCGCCGAACCCCGCGGCCGGGAGACCCGCCCGGGGCCGGCAGAGCACGGCCCTCCGCCGGCCCCGGCGGGGCTGGGGGCGTCCGTGCCGGCTCCCGTGAGGAGAACCGGGGGGTCTAGGGGAAATGGCGGCCGCCCCGCCGCCACAGCGGGCCCAGCCCTGCCTGGCCCCGGGGGGAAACTTGGCAAAAGGGGTTCCTGCGAAGAAGCCTTGGCAGGTCCCGTTGGAGCCCCCAGCATGAGAAGGACACGGAGCTGGTGGAGCGGGGCCGGCGGAGGCCCCGGAGATGCTGGGAGGGCTGGAGCCCCTCTGCTGTGGGGACAGGCTGAGAGAGCTCGGGGGGTTCAGCCTGGAGAAGAGAAGGCTCCGGGGAGACCTTCCAGCCCCTTCCAGCCCCTTAAGAGGGCCTCCACGAACACTGGAGAGGGACTTGTTACAAGAGCGTGTAGTGATAGGACGAGGGATAATGGCTTCAAACTGGAAGAGGGGAGATTTATATGGGATAACATGGAGAAATCCTTGGCTGTGAGGGGGGTGAGCCCCTGGCCCAGGTTGCCCAGAGAAGCTGTGGCTGCCCCATCCCTGGAGGGGTTCAAGGCCAGGTTGGACGGGGCTTGGAGCAGCCTGGGCTGGTGGGAGGTGGCCCTGCCCAGGGCAGGGGGTGGCACTGGGTGGGCTTTAAGGTCCCTTCCAACTGTAACCATTCCATGATTCTATGATTCCATAGCGTCTTCAGTTAACTTGCTCCTTCTCCCTGCTGTGAATCATCCTCAAAAGGCATAAGTTTGGTTCAAACAAAATACTGTAGTGTGACCATTTTGGTCTGATGGTTTCTCTTTTCCCGTTTATTTTTTCTGAATCCAACCTTCCTTCCCCTGGTTTCCTTTGCTTCCAGTGAATTTTCTATTTTCCAAAAAACCTCACACAGCTTTCTTTGCCGACTGACCGTTCAAAAATGAGGATATTCCCTGAAAACGAACAAGCCATTTAAAATGGCAAAATTGGGTTTGACTTTCTGAAAGAGACCTTTTCAACGATGCGGACTGAAATGGTTTTCCCCTGCTGCTCTGCCCGGGACAGGTGGGACGTGGAGGGGTTCTGGGCTCTCTCCCACACCTTCTCCCGCACCCGAGGGACGGCCAACAGGTCTCGTCTGGGCACCGCAGCGGCCACGGCCAGGGCAGTGCCTGCACGCTGCTCCTCAGGAGACTCCCTAGCGTAGATTCTCCAAAAACCCCTCCAAAACAACTAGTATTTACACATATGGTAGGAACAGTGACTATAATCACAACCACATTTTCTGGAAATGTTACCCCGTTTTATCTAACCGTCTGGGCAAACTTGTACAGTGAGAAATAGAAAAAAGTATTTCATTTGCTATTATAAGACATTTGGGGAGTTTTCTTGAGCAGCCCTTCTGCCTCAGCGGGAGAGACCTGAAACTTGGAATTTAGCAAGGAAATAAGCTCCAGTCATACAAGGACTAACGCACGCGTTTCATTTTTCGTGGTCTGGTGAAATCTGTTTTCATTTTGGCTGCTTGACAAAGGCTTTAAAAATATATGTACGTACTTCATTTCTTCATGCTAATTTTTAATCTACTGTAACAATTTTTTATTCTTTGAGAACAGTTTCAGCTAATGACCTTCCAGCCTTCTCTTGGCACTGCTGCTGTGGCTGTAGGTCGAGAGGAATTTCTCCTGCCGTCGGCGGTCTCCCCATGATCTCCTAGCTCTGGATGCGTGTGCAGGGAAAACCAGTTCGAATATCTCAGATGGTGGGATGGCGAACGTGAGCCCAATGGGAAGCCTGATACCCTAATTTGCTGGGAGTTGGTACCCACTGGCAATTAACGCCTTTTGCTTCTCAATTTTTGACAGCTTAAAAAGGTTTGAATATTGGGCAGGCTTGGAATTTAAGCAGAGGGTATAAAAGTATTTGGGAGTTGTACACAGAGGGATAAAACTCTGTAAGGAAGGGCTCCAGACCTAACTCGGTGAATAGCCACTTCAAAGTGGATATTAGGAATAAGCAAAGGGAGTAGAAGGAATGGAAAAAAGGATTAATCAAAGAAAACTACGTCTCAGAAGTTAGGAAGTGTAGGCATAAAGGGAAATGTGCCAGAAGTAAAGCCGAGTTCGACCTAGCAAAGGAAATTAAAACAAATAGCAAAATGTTCTTCAGGCGTACGTACCAAGAGAGGAAGGAGAGAAGAGGTAGGGGTGATGAAAGGGGCAGAGGCAGGACACCAATGAATACATAATATATCGTGGAAATGTACATAGAGGAAATTAGTGCATGGAGACAGAAGTCATCTCATCCAAGTGGAACAAAACATAAAGATCATAAAACATGACAATTTCTGACCCAGACATCTAACAGCACTGGCCTATCAAGATTATATCTGGCTGTGTAACAGCATCACTGCAGGAGCAACACAACACAATTTGAGAGCAGGAAAAATTGTCCCAGCGTTTACAGAGGAAAAACAATTGAAGTCTGATCCAAATAAAATACAAGACTTTTGGATAAATTTAAGCAGGAAAGAAGAATACCAGACATGATGGCAGATAGAAATGGGCTAAAATACAACATGCTTTTACTGAAGGCGTATGCTGCTAGACTTCGTAAGGTAACTAATTTTCTAAACAGAGAAAAGCTGGTAGATCTGTTCTCTCTGGTATTGAATAAATGTAGGCTGGAAATTAGAAGAAAACATTTAGCCACCAGAGGAATGCGGTCCTGGTATGTCTTTCCTACAGGCATGGCAAGGGCAAACAAACGCGTTATAAGGTAGCACTCAATCCGTTCATAAAAAGGATCATATTTCCCCCTCCTAAGACAGCACACATCACTAAATATATCTTTCTAAGCGTATACTGTTAATATTTTGGGCTGTTGCTTCTTGGTGCTAAAGCTCACTGCCATAGGTTGGAGCCTGTGTCTTCCTTCACCCTCTTATCTGGTTTTCTAATGCCTGTTCTTTTCTGCTGCTCTTCATGAGCAAGGCGATCGCAATGCTGCCTGCCCTCGCACATTCCTGCCCCCACCGCCTCCCACAGCCAGGGCCCCATCCAAAATGGTGGGAAATTTCCACTTACTACCGTGGCATTTGGATCAGGCTTCTGGAGGAAGACAAAAATACTCCATATTTCAGAAGAACATTCTATTTTGAGGGGAATAGCTAAGCTTTTTTTTTTTTCTTCCCTTTTTTTTTTTTTTAATGGGAAGATAATCAGAGCCATATTTTAAACGCCAGCTTTTAAACTATGCTTGCAAACTCCTTTCTTGCAGTCCGGTCCCTGTATCACTGCTGTTTAGCTACCCAGGCTAAGTCAAGGACAAACAGACCTTACGCTCGGGTGATCAAGTGAAGGTCAAACCCCACGACATTTTATCTCGTGTAATTGAGTAGATACACGGAGGAGGTGAAATATTGCAGCCTTTTGAAGCCTGCAATCGGCTTGTGCCAAAGGTAGGATTAATGGACCATTGAGTGCATTTTGCCCTGGAAAATCCCACCGTCCTTTTGCAGCTGAGACACTTGGCTGCCAGAAAAGCTCTTCTGCAGGAAAGTTTCTAAAGAAGAACTCAGCAAAGTGGCTGGGTTAGCTCTGCCCTTGCCCGAGGTGCGTTTTCTGCATGGGAATTGAGAGGCTCTTGGAAAAACAGACCACACGCTTCCCGTTATCCTGTGGCAGAGGATTTTCAGGCTTCAGGGCTGTCAAACTCGCAGTCTCCAGAGCGTGTTAACCCCCGAGCCGGGATTTGTTGGGCCGGGAGTTGCCCGAGCGCGGGCAGCGGGAGCGCTGCCGGCAGCCCCTCTGTAGGTGGTGCTGCAAGGCAGCGAGAGCCGCCCAAGAGTCGCCTCGGCTATTTCTAAAATCCGGTCCCTCGGTTTCCTAACCAGCTCTTGGTATTCCGACTTTGTCACAAGAACATTAGACACAGTTGCCCAAAATTTCTTTCCTTGGATGAGCTATAATCTAAATGCACCCATTGGCAATATAAGCAGAGGAGAACTGTTATTTTCTCGGGGTTCGAACTGATGACATTATGTACTCTTCCTGAAAAACTGCAGTTGAACAAACTGTCTTTTCATATTGATCTAACTTTACCAGAATTTTAACAGCAGATTGTAGAATCTAATGAATTAGAGAAGAACATCTGAAAAAGAATAAGTTGGCCGTGCAGAGACCCTAAGTAACAAACGTTTAAATTATAAAGAAATTCACGTCTCTAAGTGGGCTCCGTCCTCTTTCACTCTACACTCAAATGTTGCCGTGAGTTCGGCTGCTCTTCTGCACACTGAAAAATGGTAGAATGGAACCTGCAAGCGTGTACTCCTCCCCTGCTACTGAAATGCAGTCCATTCAGGTGGAATCAAGTCTTGCTTCAAGCTGGGTTGGCAGTGAAGACTCCTGTGTCTGCTTGGAGGGCTGGGAGAAATTTTGTAGTCAAAATTCAGCTGCAAAAATTTGGTAGTTACAGGCAGACATACTTCACATACAGAATTAGACAGGCAACCTTGTTCAAAGGCAGATGTGAGAGTTACAGCCTATGAGCTCTAGCCCAGTCTCGTGACAGGCTAATAACGCCTGTGGTACTTAAACAATGGAACAACTTTGTCATCTAATATCGTGCAAAATTCCTTTCCTTAGCTAGGCACTATATTAAATCTTCCGTGTCACCATGGTGTTCAGTCACCTCTGCAGCAAAGATAAAAGATTGCTCATCGTAGGCATTTGTATCTCTGCTTACCCTAATTACCGCTCCAGTAGTCACGTGAAGATATTCTGTATTTAAATTGATGTATCAAATGTAAAAATTTGTTACTGGTCTCTTTCTTGTAAGATATATATCCAAAGATTTTAGATCAAGATGGGATACCTAGCTATCATGGATGTATGTTTTAGCTGAGCAAAAGTTGTGGAGCTGGGTGTAGAGCAGTGGTTAAATGTTCATCCACAGAAACGGCAGTGGGAGTTCACGATGTTTCTGTCCCCCAGCTGTTTGCTGTTGACCACAGCAATGCCGTTACCCTGCAATTTCGCTAGCGCAGTGTGCTCTGAGAGTGCTTCTCACGTGCTTCAGCGCAAGTCGATCAGCTGGTTACTAATACAGCAGCTTTCCTTGAGAGGTCGGGCCGTGGCAGCTGGCACGCTGGGGTGCTGAGGGCGCATCGCTCGAAGCCACTCTGCAAACCCAGCTCCGAGGGTCGAGGGCTGTGTCTGGAGGGAAATGTGTTGTTTGCGCACTGTGGCAGAGTCCCACAGTACTTCAGGTACATGCATACGTGAAGAGATTGTAATCAAAATAAGCAGACAAGGGAAGCATCATTATTCCTCTTTTAGACATGAGGAACTGAGCGGGGAAGAGATTCAGTGGGCAGTTCCCCTGCAGATATGCATAATGTAAGAGCTGGCAATAAAACACAGGATTCATCATTGCTGCCATTTTACAGATGGAAAAACCGAGTCACAGACCAACAGTGGCTCGCTCAAGGTCGCACAGGGTGTTTATAGCAAACCCAGGACCTGAATCTGGAGCTGCTGAGTCCTGGTCAGCATTTTTCCCCAGGGAATCACGGATAAGGAGATTGATGTCGATAGTTTCCCCCAAAGCACTGGAATTTCAGAAAAAGGAGGAAGACTGTTCCAGAAAAAGGTGCCTGTGCTTGTGTTAGAAAAAGAAGCTTAGACTCCAGTATTGCCAGCAACTCATACCTATGTTCTTGTTACCCTAATTAGTGGCAATGTTCCACTTCCAGGAGGTTTTATCTCCTTAAATTAGGTGGTGGTTTTTTTCAACTAATAAAATTAGAGAAGGCAATTCAGAAAGATGTATTACAGTAGATCACAGTCTGACATTCATTCCAGCAATAACAACTGTTATCAAAGAAAGATCTTTTTCATAAACGTAGGAAACAAGTCAGTCTAATAAAGATATGAATAGGTTTTTGCACATTACAGTGTAAAAATAATCAACGAAATAGTGAAAAAAAATCTAGTCCGCAAGTCTGCATAATGAGTATTATCTCACACAGAAGTAGTCTGCCTCTGCTTTATAATGAATGGTATCTAGCCATAAATCATTCTGGAACGAGAGAGAAGGAAGGAATGACCCCGCTCATTCCAATGCCGTTCGGGAGCAGCAGAGGGCACATAAGAGCAGGTTCTTACTTAACAAATCCTCACTTTTTTGGCCTGGATTTTCCTGTAGAATCAGGAACTGCAAATACTGATTTTCTCAATGAACCGGTGCCAAGTGGCTAGCAAGTGGGTATCCTCTAAAGAAGGAACCGTAGATTTCCAGACTGGTTTTCTGTCACTTAGGACTGCTGCCTGCAGCTGACGTATTATGCCAAGATACTGCCGTACATGGTGTTTATTGCTATTCTCAGAGGTGCTTAGAAATGGGAAATGTTAGAATCTGAGATAAGTACAAAGATGATGTAAGAGCGCAAGGAAGGAAACTAGACCAAGCAAAAAAAAAAGTTTATTAGACCAAGCGGAGCAAGGCGGGGAGCGGGGGTCAGAGCTGCAGCTGAGAATGGCTATGGGGAGATGACGAAATCCCCTTTTGGCCTTAAATAGCACCACAGTAAAAAAAAAAAAAAAAAAAAAAGAGCAAACCATACATCTGAAACCAAAACAAAGGGGTTGCAAGGAACACCAGCTCCAAGGAAGGAACTGCTCTTGTTTCTCTTTTCTTCCTGCCACTCAGATAAAAGAATTACAGTGTCTCTCAGAACACTTCTACCACCCTCTGTGAACTTCACAGAGCGAGGCCTCGCAGAAACACATCTTATTGTCCCCAGTTTATACATGAGGAAACTGAGGCAAGGGAGGGTGAATAGACAATCAGTTTTTCTCCAAGCTATCCTCATCTGATCCCTCCAAAGACACGGATGTCTGACCTTGGATGACTCATGCAGCCCTGACTCCGCTAGCTTACCTCCCCTGATGTCCCCATGGCTGGCTTTAGCCCAGGACCCTTCAGCTGTTGCCCGTGGGCTCCGGCTGGTCTGCAGCAGTACTCGATATCCCCGACAGTCCCCCGTGCCCCGAGCTCCCACTCACCCCCATTGCTGGGAGGATCATCCAGAGCACTGTGAGCGGTGCCAGCACCGGTCAGAGTGGGCAGGGGGTTATTTTGATCTCCCCCCTCCGTGCTGCCATGGCTGATCTGGGAGGCTCTGTGGCCTCCAGGGTGCACGGCCCCATCTCTGTGCTCTGCTGTCCTTGCTGCATCCCTGCTGGGAAAGACAGTCCAGTGCCCTTTGGCTGTGCTTCGCAGGGCTGGTCACGTCTGCCCATGCTTGGAGTACATCCACCATGGCCCAGAGGACTCGGCACCCTTGGAGCCCTGAGCTGAGTTGCAGGAAAGAGAGAGACCCATGTCCAAATTGTTGTACGTGAAGGAGGGATGGATCCAGCCTGTGCCAGTCCAGGCTGGCTGGTTATCCTGATGCAGCCACCCCATTTCCATTGCATGGGAATGTCCGCCCTGACTTCTGTCCACTGCCCCTGCAAATCTGTAGAAGAGGCCACCAGAAGCACTCAGCCAGCAGGAAACACTGAGCAGGAGGGCCACAGTGGGATTTAGGGTGCCTGAGGCTGGGTGATCCTTGGTGCTTCAGTGTCCCAGCTAACAGCAGAGGTGTTCCCCAGCACTGCCAGTGAGCGCAGGTTGGAGAGCGGGAGGGGTCGGGAGCCTGGGTAATGGTCCAAGTGCTGACCTGCTTTCCCTGCAGCATAGCTGTGGGAGATGGTGGGCTGGGAGAAGTTAATGGGACATAATTTGGCTCCACATGTTTTCTTGAGGTATTCTGTCTAAGTAGGCTCAGCAGCTTTGCCTGTCCCCATCTCGGTTTCCTGACCAAAGATGAGGTGTGAGGAACTGAACCGCATTCCCTGGGAAGAGCTGATAGAGCCTCCCCCACTTCTCCCCCTCCGCTGGTGCTTCAAACCAAGGCAGCTGCAAACTTCTTGTGGCTGGAGATGTGCTGAGTGGCCTGGCAGGAGTTCAGGGAGAGGTAAAGGAATCCCACCCACCAGTAGCAAGGGCTCTGCGCCACCACCAGCCCTTGCGTGCCCTAAATCCTGGCTTCCTGGTAATTGCTATCTCCATAAATACTAGTCGGCCAGCAAGAGAAGGGACTTGCATCACTGGACTGTGTTGTATCGTGTGAAATATGAGGTGACACACAATACACTGGCATTAGGCAAAGGAGTTGTCTGCTGATGTGGTGACACGCTTGAGGCAAAACTGGAAAATTTGATCCCTTCCTGCCCGCGGTCTCCCAGGCACTGTGGTAAGGCACGCTTGACTCGCTTTGCTCAGGGATGTCGAGGGAAATGGGAAAATGAAACGCGCGGGCCAGCACCATCTGCAGTTCGTGAACTCAGACGTGTCAGGTTGGCAAGTGCCCGCGAGGCCGTTTGGTTTGCTGAGCCCGGGTCCCACCACAGCTGGATTCCCCGGGCTGAGCACAACCCCGCCAGCTCTGCCCCTGCTGGGGCTCAGGGGAGGTGAAGAATGCTGAGCTGCTTTTGGCAGTGCTGTATCAGACATGACTTTGGCCAATAGTTAGTCTGGCTCCAGATCCAGCTCAAAGCGTCTCCCTGCTGCACGGACTGCCAGGTACCCCGTCCTCCTCCCGCAGGACCAGCCGCCTGCTCTCCTATTGAATCGAAGAATGACAGCGTGTCATTTGCGTTTGATTCTCCTAAACGTGCGGTCCAAGGGCAACAGAGACCTGCCAACACCTTTCTGTGCTCCCTGCATTTGCTTCTCCATCTTTCTCTCCCTCATTTCTATTTCCAGATAATTTTTCTCTTTTTTTAAGCAAGATGGCAGCCGTGTTATAGAGATCAAAGCCCCGAACAAAGAAAATTCACTCGCTCCTGCAGCTCCATGGTTAGTTTCTTTCTGTTTTCATGGCCCCAGTGCCAGAATGATGCTGTCTATAGAGCGACTGTGAAACCGTATCACTGCGGTGAGCGCTGGCAGTTGTAGACCCAGAATTGCCTGTCTAATCCCCGCGTGGTCTGACGGCAGCGCAAGCGCTCGGGGTGGCAGCAGCCACAAAGAGCCGTGGGTGAGAGGAGCGCTCTCCCTCCTGCCCAGGGCTGGGTTATGAACCGCACCTCGGGAGACGCCTCCCGCACCTCAGCGCAGTCCTGGGAATGCCTGCCTCCCTCCAAGTGCCGCTCCTGACTGCCTCTCTGCTCCTAACTTCGCTAGGCGATTTTCTTTGGGTTCCCATGTGGGTTTTGTAAAACCAATTTCCAAAACAGCCCAACAAAGCCGCACAACAAATGCTAATTTCTGTCAGTTCTAGCACGGCACTTGCACAGGGAAATGAGAATCTCCAACATGACTGCGGCGCTCCCTTGGGTGGATGTGTACACACAAACTCATCCAGAAGGGTTTCTGCTTGTTTATGTAACACAAGTGTCTTGAAACGGATCTGTTTGCTCTGAAGAGCAAAGGATTAATGAATAATGTGCAATTAAAGGCTGCACAGGAGGTAGCACGTAAGAATAGCTCCAGCTCTGCCCCCTTTCCAGGGCTCGTTCCCTGTGCGCATTAAGGAGTGCTTGTTTAAGCTAATACCTCTCTTTCTGTTCTTTGGGACAGATTTTTCAACAGGGCTTTACAAAGACAACTGCAGAATCCTGCTCCTCCTGACGGCGTGCCAGCCGCGGGCAGGGTGGTGGCGGTGGTGGCCAAAGGGCTCGGGGCGAGTGCCGCAGCCAGCCCCTGCGCGCAGGGGAAGGTTTGTCTCGGGGGGGTTGCCTGCGCCTCCAGAGAGGAGAATCCAACACCCTGCACGACGATCCGTGCCGACACACATTTCCTGCGTGACCCCCGGCGAGCTGTGTGGGATCTGACAGACTCTGCCAAATCTTCCGGGGCGGCGACGGTGTGAGCCTCTGCTCTCATAAGGGAAGGGGAGAGGGGCACAACTGTCTGCCGGGTGCCCGGCCTCTGCAGCTCCCAGTCTGCCGTAGTACCTTACGCTGGTGATTTCATTTACGGCAATTAACTGTGAGCTGCAGTGGCTGCGAGCTGCGATTCCTGCGATCGCTGCGGGCCATGGCAGCAGCTTCCAGCGGAGGAGCAGCGATGGGCCCCGGTGCCACCACCTCGGAGCCTGGCAGACCCCTCCCGCCCAGCGGGACCCCTCTGCTCTGTGCCCAGGCCCCCAGCAAGAAAGGCTGCACTCCCGCACGGGTTTTGGGCTCCTTTGAACATGATTCAGTCATCCTGGGTTCAGGAGTCCAGGCTTACGCTGGCGCTATCGTGAGAGGGAAGGAAGAAGCAGGGATAATATTATGGGAGAAAAATAAACTCCGTGCTGCCGTTGACTGCAGGGAGGAGCAAACCCTGGAGACTTTGGAGCCAGGTTTTCCAGCTCAGCTCGTTTCCCAAACGGTGAACCCACGGACACGAACTTTGCTTCCACTTCGCAGGTGGGAGAAGCCTGGCACAGGGAGGCTGAGTGACGGTGAGCGATGGAGAGGGAAACCGCTGGCTGAGTCGGTGATGCAAATAACGTCTCCAGTCTGAGCCCTCCCCAGCAGATCAAGACCTCCGTATCGCTAGCGGAATGTGCTGCAGTATTCAGTGCACATATTGTTCTCCCTCAAAGGAGCAGAAGTGTGCACATCATTAAAAGGAAATATTTTATGCTGATCATTCCCACATGCCTACTCTGTATCTATCTGGGTTCTTAAGCAGCACCCACTCTGCACGTAATGTCATGCATTTACATCTCACAAGGAAGATCAGACCTCCTCAGGCTAAGGAATTGTGTTCTGGGCCCCCGATAAAACCATTTTATGGAGATGAATAGCTTGTGTGGTTTCATGCTTCCTTTCCCTGAAATGCCATTAGACGAACATCAAGTGCTTTTGTATTTATTTGAGGGAATTTCCTTTTAGACTCTGCAGGCAGAGAGAAAAATGGGGATGGGAAGGGAGCTGGGAGTGAATTACGCCGCCCACTGGCAGTGCCTCGGCGAGAGCCGAAGAGCAGGACTTGCTGCCTCGTTTGTACCCACCAGAGGTGCCGTCAGCTGCAGACTAGGATAAGTCACCTTCTCTGACGGGCTGAAACACCACATCAAAGCACCACGTGGATCAAAGGTGAAAGCAACAGGCATTCCTGGCTGGCTCATCTTTCAGACCTTTCTCTCTCTTTAGTTTCCTCTTTGAATCCGCTAATGCCGCCTGAACGCAGCCTTTATGTGCCTTCATTCCTCGGGGCGCAGGTGGCATGGAGCAGGTATTTCCTTGTCAGCAGGCTTCATGGGGCACAGGGTTCCCAGGGCTTAGCTCCCAGGCACCAGTGGTGGAAAAGGTCTATCATTATGAACAAGGCAGAGCAAGAGTGATGGAGCCGGGGCGGCAGAGCGGAGGCTCTCCGGCCCCAGGTACAGGACGGGGTGCGGATCTACAAAGAGCCGCTCAATGGTTACGTACCAGCATTAATCTGTAATGCGCAGTGCTCGCCGCCCTCCCAGAGAATCAAGCCCGTGATTCAAAGCTTTATGTGAAGACAGACTAAAGCGTCTGTGAGCCTTGGAGACACTGAAACACGCAAGGTAAAACTGCGAGAAGGCCACGTCTACTGACCCACAGGTCCCAATGGCACTTGGAAGCACGCTGAAAATTTTATGCTAAATGAAGAAAATGTAAAAGTAAATGACTTCAGGGTCTGAGGAAGAAGACTTTCACCCCACAGGTGTGTGACTTCTGTGTCTATGAGAATCTGGATGTTAACTCTTCTGTACTGTAGGTTCCTCCTGCAGGACTACTTGTCAGGGAGGATCAGAGTCATCACAGCATGAAGGAAAGGCCTCGTGACCTGAAAAAAATATTGATTCTGATGTTTTCTGTCCATCAGACCCTTTCGTTTATGTCAGCAAACTTTCATTGAGTCCATAGCGGCTCTCTCTGGGTGGAAGTCTCCCTCTGATAGATGTCCTCAGCTGCGCGTTCACTGCTGCAGTTTCGTGTCAGAATCAATATATGTGCTTAAGTGAGATTTGCGGAGATGTTGTCTTCTGGATTCAGAGCTCTGTACTAATCCTTAGGGCCTCAGCGAGCAGCTTTGAAATCTAGACCCTCCTATATCTGTGGGTTCATATAATATGAAATATTACCATATGTTAAAGCTGAACTGGATTCTTTTATGTCGGGGTTGATCTCCAAGGTTTACGAAGCCATTCAGACTGGTGGCACGATGAACAAGGCAACTGTATAGCTCTTTCCCCAACTCCAGTCTGCAAAAGGAAAACATTGTGGCTCAACAGCCAGAGAAGTTGTGTTTTCTTCAGCAGGAAGCTTTGCAGATTCTCTGCTCCCAGATCTCGTTACACTCTTCCATCCCACCACTCTGGAAAAACTCCCACGGAAAGACAGGCAGATATTTTAATCAAGAAATGGTCCTTACTTCCATTAGCAACAGCTGTTTTCCTTTTAATTTAATTCTCCATTCTGGAGTCTGTTTATGAAAGCTGCCATTAATTATGTTTTTCATCAGTCAATGTTCAGAGATGGCTAATGGCCCAGCACACCTAATTAGTCCTTCATGTATGATAATGTTTCAGCAAGTCTATAGTTAGCGTGTAGGGCTGATAGCGGCGGCGTGGCGGAGCTGTGAGCGGGGCTGCGCAGCCCCTCCTGCGGCGTGTCAGGCGGCGTTACCCCCGCCTCCCTCCGCCGCTGCCAGCGTGGGGCTGGCTGGGGCTGGGATAGCGGCTGGTGCCAGAAGTGGCTTCTAGTGTCACTCCGAGCGTGCTAGCAAAAGGGTGAAGAATTCAAGCTGCCTTTGGAAGCTCTTTGAAGACAGGGAGTGCAGAGACTGGAATTCCAGCTACTTTGGTTTTGTTTCAGATGATGCACTTGGTAAGTGTTAGCGATGGCTGTGCCGGGGTGCTTCGCCTTAGCTTCTTCTGTGCAGAAACTTTCTGGTCATCCTTGCCTAGGTGTTCCCAGCTGACCCATCTGTCTCACGAAGGTGGCCTCTTGTGACGCAAAGAGCATTGCTCTCTAACGTCCCTGTGGAGACAGTGGCATGACCTAACCTCACTGACCTGGCGATGCCTCTGGGTTTAGCCAAGTCTTTGGCTAGGTATAGCAAAAAGCTTGGTACAACTGCCCAGAACCTATGGGCACAAAACCCAACTCGTCTTTGTTCAACAAGGTGCACAAGTAGGTTGATTGAATTCTTCACATACCTTAAAGCTGGAGCTGGAGATTGAACATCAGGCTCAGTTGGAACTTTGCCTTCATTTTGAAGGTGTTTGCAGCTGCAGAGAACAGTAGTAGTTATTGGCGGGTAGCCTCAGGTAAGAAACCTTTCAAATGCTCCGGTACACAGATAGCTTTGAAAAATATCCACATCTGTCACAATTATGTATTGAAATCCAACCAGCGTGTGTGCAGAGAGCTGGCTCTGTTGCCTTGCCCAGGCTGTCACCTGCAGAGTTCATGGCATTGTAGAAAATTGCGTGCACAGAGTAGGGGCATGTCTTGTTTGTCTTGGTAGAAAAGTGGCAAACGACCAGCTCAGGATTTGTAGTCGTGTACTGCGTAGAACAGTCAGTCAGCTTCAGCCTTTCCTACGCCTGGAGGAGTCCAGTGCCCACGATCATTCTTCACTCACTTCATTTGCTTTCGCTGCGAGCCCCGCGGGAGGCTGCAGGAAGGTAAAACTGATGTAGCAACATTTGCTGTGTATAATAATAACCGTGTGCTGCAGTGAAGCCACTTCGCTGTGTTTGAATAATGAGAAGTGCTCTAATATTCTGCCTGATGCTGAAGGTGCTGCTCTGTCCTGCGGAATCACACCAGACGTACGCAGAGGTGCTTCGATGAGTATTCGGGTGGCCAATTTCTGACTGTGTGACCTCACTAAGCTTAAAACCTTTTGGCTGCAGGAGGAAGGAACCTGCCACGCTGCTAAACAGACAGAGGCTTTTTCACAAGGCATCTGCTTCCGACGCAAATGAAATTTGCTTTGATTCTCATGGCCTGTGGAGGGATGGAGAGCAGCACTGCAAGGAATCATACAGGATTGGCTCAGAAACCACTTAAAGGAGGATACAAGAGCATCCAAGGGGCTGTCATTTGAGCAGAGAACGAGAAAATGCAGGTGACCTGTTAAAGACTATGTCCTGTTCCCAACACCTCCCGCTCTCCTGCTGCGAAGGGGTATAATTGCAGACGAAATGGGTTTAGTCACAGAATAACTCTGCATTTAGTATTGCTCTAACTTAGCACACTTTTTGGACAGGGGAAGGCAGGCGAGTGTCCTACCGTTATCCGTTGTGCAGTCACCTCTTTGCTAGTTGTTTGATCCCCTCAACTTTGAGCTCTCATGAGCTGAAATGTCTCAGCTGGAAAGTGCTGGATTTACAGAGCCCTTGCAGTGGCGATATCAGAGACGTTCTAGCAGGGTGTTACGGTCCCGCTGTCAAGTCCTTCCTGGGAAACCCAGAGTAATTCCAGTGCGCTGACGGGTTACTGTCGTGTAAGTGAAGGCCGTGTTCATCTCCTGGACGTCACCTTTTGGCCTCTTCCGATGGCAAATGAACCTGATGTAATATTGCAGAAACACATCCTTTGAGTGAAAGTGATAAGAAAGACAAATGTTTGACTTTAGCCGGGGAATTTAAAACTCCGGGTCCTTTGAAGATTGCTGAGATCTGCGCTGTGTTAGTCATCCATATCTATCTAAGAAAACACTCATTTCATCACAGCCGATGACATAAATTCAGACTTGTGAGCAAATGGCGAGGTTGAGTTAAATCACCTCTCTATCTGCTAATGGCATTTTTGCCTTTGCTGGATGATGAAGGTTATCTTGCTGTTTGGAAATTATAACCTACAACTGTTAGACGGCATTATCTGCAGACTTGGGTGAGATAATTTGTATGAAAAATCCCGGGAATCTGAAGCTTATTGGCTTCCCTTCACGTGAAGCTGAAACGCTTCAAGGCTCCAGCCGCCTTCGCACACCACGTGCCCGCCGCTGTGCGGTGGGGAAGGACGAGCGGCTGGGGATGATGGATGGCAGTGCCGCAGCCCGCTGCGGGGCCCGGGGTGACGTCACCGACAGAACGGGGAGCAGCCTGAGCTGTTTATAAAACTGCAGTTGGGAAGTTTGCCCCAGACTGCATTAGCCTCCGTTCGCTGCCTACCCTGCCTTTCCCCACTCAAATTCCAAGCTCCTTCAAGGGAAACAAACATCTGCAGACACACAATGTTAATTGTTGTACTTAGCGCTGCTGTTTACATTTTTGGTGCAGGCAAGTCAAAGCACGTCAAGGCTATCCTGATGGCTAAAACAAGCCAGAAATCTTGTTCTGGCTGAAATTAGAAGGGGCTGGATTCTGATCTCGTGTACCAAGGCATTCTGCGCTGGCCCCACAGGATGGAGACGAGAACCTGGAGAAATCGGAGGGGCAAAAAAAAGTAGCGGAGAGGCTCGTAAGAGGGTGAATGTGATGGAGTCACCAGGAAAGCATTACAAGGTTAATGCAGTTTTCCATTATCTGAAAACAGTTGGGGATTACTCTGCATTTGTAAGCTTAGAAAGGCCAGCTTCCCCGGGTCCTGCTCCCATCAGAATCCAGCCTAATGGCTCCTTATCAGGAATGATGGATCGCTTTTGTGCCTACACTTTTGTCCCTAATTTCCACTTTTCTTGCATCTGCTTAAAGTCCTTTTTAATTCTAACGTGTGCAGCAGTCCCCGAGCCAAGTGTGGCCCTGGTGTTCACAGTCATTCTGGTAATTACTGCGCTCGCCAGGTCCCTTTAGGATGCAATTTCAATGGGGTGTGACTTTCACAATATTTTTTTTCTTGTTGTTGCTCGAGCCACTCCAGGAAGGAGCTGTTAAACACGAGTCTCAGCAGGATCCATCATGACTGAGGACAGAACAGAATGTAATGAAACAGGGTGAATACGTGTCTCGCTGAGCAGGACATGTTCTCTTAGTTATATGGTTGATAAAGCTTTGGCGGAGGTTCAAAAAGGTGTTCAGCTTTCATCTCTCTCTCTTCCTTCCTCCACTCCCCGAAATATTAATGGCTGCACTCATACCTCCCATATTCGTGGCTGCTTTAATTGTTTACAGATTTTTTTAATAAAGGATTTGACCTTTTGCCTGTGCAGTTATACAAACCTTTCTCTGTCTTCGTGGTGACGCCGCCTTCATCACAGCTTGTCCTCAGCTTCCCTGCGCCCCAGCTGCTTGGTCCGATGCCGTGCGAGGGGGCAGACACCAAATCGCTGTAGTCGGAAATGCTGCGGTGGAGTTTTCCTGCTGAAGAGAAGGCGGGATGGCGCCGGAGACCCCCATTGCCCGAAGCCATATGTGGGCAGCAGGGTATTGGTGTCCCTGGTGCCAGGCCGTTTGGGGACTGGTGGCTTTGGCACCCTGGGCTTGCTGTTTGACGTCCCGCTTGCCCCGTTACTCTCCGTTCGGCTCGGGTGAATGCGACAAGGCTGTGCGGGAAGCGGAGGCTGCAGGGGATGCGTGTGGCAGCACTGGGAACTGAACTCACATCTCCCGGGTCCCCACCTGGTCCATTAACCACAGAGCCATTTTCCCTCACTAATTGAATACAAAGGGAACGGTCTTTTTTGCATTATTTACGTGCTGGGAGAGCAGAGGCAGCTCTATGAGAAAGTAATTAGCAAAGAAAAGCTGGCAGGATTGTGAGGTTCCAGGTAACAGCAGGATGCAGATTTTGGGGGGGTCGGGGGTGCCTGGTTAACCCCGAGCATCTCTGTGAGCAGCTGGGTTCACAGGTCGCGAGCAAACGACAAGGCATCCAGGAGTGCAATGACTGTCCACCCAGGAGGACGGATCCATATGTGTATCCATGCAGGAGGAGAGGGGGAATGTGCATCCCCTTTAATGCGGACTGCTTCTTCCCGGCGCCAATGGCTCCCCTCATGGGATCCCATTGTCTCGAGACAGATTTCACACGAATCGCAGCAGCTGGGAGTAAAGGAAGAGAAAAATCAATCACACTGTGCTGCTTTGGTCATGTTGCTGTGCTGCGTCGGTATCAGCCAACCTCTGATCATGAAGTTCTCCTTTATCGCATTTTTGGCTATGTTTGCTGTGTAAAATTACGACACTTGAATTAGGGCCTGCATTTATGAAAAGAGACAAGAATGATTAATAATAATGTGAGCATGAATTTAACCAGTATTTTTAATCCTACAGCAATTAATTAAATCAGGGCAGTGACAAATAAGAGCATAGATGCCCAATTAGCCGCCGTTGCACAGGCAACCGAGGAAAAAAGTTCATCTGACATAATATGATTTGGATCAGGCCCTTAAGAAGGAAGAGCCTTTCTGCCCCAAATGATTATTAATTTGATTGCTATCAGAACAGGAATTTACTACAGCGTCTCTGGCCCGCCTGTCCTCTCGAGCTGAAGAGACTTGGGTTCCCATCCTCTCCAGAAATGACCGGGCATTTACACAGTGCAGCTGTAAAAAGCTGTGAATGAAAAAACGTTAGTGACGTCTCGTGTCATTAATAGTTGGTAGCTGGGAAGGAGCGTGTTGGTGATGAAATATGGTGTTTATTTGATGTTTATTGCGTTCGGCACGCCTAGGGCTATCCCCGGTGTGCGGGGAGACGAGCTGGCTGTCGGCCCGCCATGGCCCCGCTCCTGCGGGGAGCAGAAGGAGCGAAGTTTTGAGCAGCCTCGGCCGCTGGTCCCACCTCTGCTGGGGCCCGGAGGGACGCGGAGCGTTTCCTTCCCCTCGGCCCGCCTCAGCGGGGCTGGCTGTCCCGCCGGCGGTTCTGGGGGCAGGAAGGCCAGGATGCGCGCGGGGCCGGGGCAGAGGAGGCCGCGGGCAGCGGGAGCCATGGCTGCGGCGCGTCGGCGCTCGGCGGCGCGGGGGGAGGCGGGACGGCGTGGGCGAGGGCGAGACGTGCTGGCCCTGCGCACCCAGAGCAGTCCCCTGGCACGAACTTCGCCCACAAAGTGTTCAGGAAAATAAAAGGAAACCGTGCTTACGTTTGGGCTTTAATGGCTGGCTTTTTGCATCTCTCTTTCTTATTCTTGGTCATGAAAGCAGTCGCTCTGCCTAGCAATTCCGATCGGAATTCTTTAACCTGGAAGGCATTTTGTGTAAAGTAGCGTCTCTCCCAGCCTAAGACCAAGTCAAGCATCATGCATCAGTGACCTTCATTTTCCGGGCTGGTAATTCTGGCTTACCGGAATGAAGAACAAAGGCGCTGAATAAGTAAAAGGAATAGGGAAAAAACCCAAATGGAACGGACACGTTGGTTGAAACATCCCGTTTCTTGAAAAACTGATTTTGAGGTATCTGTCAAAGCAATCCCTGTATTCCTTATGATTATTATATCACATGGCCTTGGCGTGGTTTTCTGGTATTTCGCAAGGACCACCCAGAAGTGGGCCAGGTTTGGTTATTGGATTTACTAAACAGAACAAGAAACACAGAGCTCCTGCCTGCTGTTCAAAAATAATATCGCAAGGGAAGCAAACCACAGGGAGACCACAGGGAGGTGAAGCCCATTTTCCACTTGCTGAGGGAACTGCCCTTTCTTGCTGCAGAATGCAGTCTCCATATGCTGGGAATGATTCCCAAAAGCACTCCATCCTTGCCGACTCTGCTTCCTTTCAGAAGCTGCATCCACTGGGATGTAGGGCAAGGAAGTGGCTCTGAACAGGATACTCTGGGGTGTTTTCTCTGTGCAGTGAGGTGGAGAGAACAGCCTGTAAGAGAAAACACCAAATGGTGTTGGACTAGAACAGAGAAAGCCTGTTTCTCCCTGTCAGTGTTCCTGAAACCATGGATCCTGGACCACCCGATGGCTGGAGGGAGCCTCCTGGGGCTGCTCCCGTGCCACACACAGCTCTGCTGTCGGTCCCTGCTCCGCTCCTGCCTCAGCCAGCGGGACGAGGAAGAGGAAGATCGTGCGCTGATGGAGAGAAGGGGGAGAATTTGACCCTCCCTGAGAAGACATGGAAATGGCACGCAGAAAGTAGGGGAAGAAAAGGATAGGTGACCTGCAGTGACTGGGAATTTAGGAGCACTTGGGAAAGCCAGGCTTCTCTTCGTGATCTGCAGAAAGAAATGTTATCAGAAAGATACGCAGCACTGACGTAAATATGGCAGATTTTTTGAGAAACAGAGGTAGCTCACCATACTGAGGCCCTGAGGGCGTTCAGGTCTGAAAAGCGAGAGGCGCTGGCTGTACGCGAAGCTTTGCCTTGTGACCCAAGCTGCGAAGGCCACCAGACTATCCTGGCAATGATGTCCAAACAGCGGCTGCGCAGACTGCGGGCAGGCAGACCCCAGCAGAGCAGACGCTGCTCCTTCGTGGGGCGTTTGCATTAGACACCAGCTGAATTACACCACGCGTATGCCAATAGAGGTGTAACTCTTCTGCGCCTCTGCTGTACACTGTGGCTCGGTGGCAGAAGCTGAAGCTGTAACCAACAGGCCTGAATATTTCAGGTCTTGACTACTGCGGGTAGGGGTCTCAGCGACTCTGAGGTCAGAGAGCAGAACCCCCCAGGGCAGGGGTTGGAACTAGATGGTCTATAGGGTTCCTTCCAACCCAAACCATTCTGTGATTCTACGATTCTTGCCCAGGCTAAGACAGAAAACATTTTGCAATATCAGAAATCCCTGGGTATGCTGGTGTTAGACGCTGGTTTGGGTGGGAAGGAAGAAGGCAATGGAGACCTTTAGACTAAGTGACTTCTCTTTTCAGCTTCTCTGAAGTTAAAGGGTTAATGAGAAAAGCTCCCTCCCCTGACCTTTCACTTCCCCAACGTGTTTGTTGATTTCTCCTTCTCCTAGGCATGATTTTTGTTTGGGAATGAAATGTGCTTACTCACTCCTATGCATTTATTACATGGGCTCCGTGTTTGGGTACATCATCCATCGCTGGCAGTGTCACACTGTGTGAAAGCCCGGTATCCAGAGTGACAACTGAGGTGGTGCTTGTGTCGTGGAGCAGAGCCCCGGCCAAGTTTCTGCAGCTGGATGGTTTTAAACAGAACTCATTTACGAATGGATCCACCAGCAAAAGAATCTGCCGTTGCATGTTGCTCTCGTGGGAGCTGCCACCTCCCATGGCCGCTGGCCCGCGCACAAGGGCCACCGAGCGAGCCGTGGGTGACGGCCAGGGACGGGGCATGGAAGGGTTTGTGATCAAAAGCTGGTTTCAGCTGGTCGGGGTTTTGACTTCTCCTGCGAAATGACTCATTGCTCTCCGTTCTGCTAAACAGATTCCAAAGGTGCCGGTGCTAATTCCACCGCCCAGCTGAGGGCTGCGGGCGAGGGGGCACCAGGCTCCGTGACGGCCGTCCCTCCTCTGGGCGGCGCTGGGCTGGGGGCCGGCCTGTGGTGTCCAGCGGGGATGGCATGCTGACGTAGGCACGCTCGTTTCTCGGCATGCCGCTTGCAACTTCTGCCTTTACCCTGCTGTACAGAAATCTGTTATTTTTTTATAACGGTTTGGAGTTTTCATGGCAACAGCCGTGAAAGCCAATGGCAGCCATACAAGTCAAACTTCAAGCAACACTTTGCAAAATACACAGCAATCTATTTTAGTGCACCACATCATTAATTAGAAGAGACAGACTGGGCAGGTTTGGAAAATATGATCTCTAGTGTTCAATTTTTAAAAAGGATTCTGAAATGGCCATTGAAATTCTGTGCATTTTCTACCCATAGAAGAAAACACAGCTGGAAAATTAGGCCGTATATTGATTAGTCTCAGAACTGAAATAAATTATTTGTATTAGTTACTAGCGGATTCTGTTTGTGACAGTTCTTCTGGCTACAGGCCTCTTAAATTAATATGGTAATAATGGGAGAAGCAGAGAGGGGGATTAATGCCGTAGGAATACTGAAAATCCGAAAATAGTTTCTAAATTTATCCCAGTAATTTTGTGCTTGCAGTAATAAGGGACTTTGGTTTCATCCATCTAATTTATAAGACATACGCATTGGGGATGACATCAATCGTGTGCTTAGCTCACGTGTTGAGACATTAACACTTCGGTGCACCAGTTTGTCACCAGGCAGTTGGAGCAACGACTGGAGTTACGGTCCTGGCCATATGTTGGACTCACGCATTCAAAGGCTGGCTTGATGTCTGTTTAAAACCTGTGATTTTATAAATAAAAGTTAATCCTGTTTTTACAGATTTAGAAGCTTAGTTTTCTCCAGTTACTCTTTTTGTCTTTTTTTTTCGGACTGTGGGTATTTTCTTGTAAAATTTTTTAACTGAATGTTTTCTGCTTAGAATTTTTTCACTTGAAATTTTTGGTGGGAGATTTCTAAAGGTAACAAAATGTCAACGTTACCTCTGTTTCAAGTGAAAATATAATTAATACAAAATCCAAATTGTGCCTGGAAATTTCTAATAGCTTTTTTACTAGTTACAATATGACATTTTCCTAAAATTGTATTTGATCCAACTCCCATTTTTGCTTTGGAAGTGCTTTCAGTGAAAAGATTCTAACCAGCCTGATTTATTTTTAAAGCAGCAATGATCGTTGCAGTAGGGTATAATTATCTTTAGTTCCAAGATCTTTGATCACAGTGTGTTCACATCTAAATCTGAGTTGGGATCTAGATCTCTTTTTTATGCCTTAGGCTATAATTTGTGGGGCTTCTTTGACAAAAGAATTTATTTTACAAGCTACACGCGCGCAAGAGCAGCGCCGTGTTTTCCCTGCCTGTGTGGGAGTATACAACCTTATGACAAATGTGTTGTCGTTCCCTTTAGTGGGAAGGGAGAAGGCAGGAGTCGTGTATTCCGGTCCCGGGATGTTGATATGTCGGAAACAGTACCACTTGAGCGTCACGTACCCGAGGTTAATGACTGCACCGGGGAACCCCTGTGCCCTGGGAGTAATTTGTTTCTTGTGTAAAGAGTAATACAGATGTAAACCTGTGCATTTAAAGAGAGGAGTGGTCTAAGAGCAGTGCCGTGGGGTTGAGCGAGTGGTAGTTTGTTGCTGCACTGCTGGGATGGGTGTCTGCGTGTGTCTCTATATGCACAGCTCACTTGAATTTGTGAAACAACTGAGGCTGTATATAAGTGGAAATACGCAGAAATAATTGCAGAGATGGTCCAGTTGCTCAGCCACTCTTTGCAAAAGAATTTGCTCTAGCTGTAGGAGTATTTTCTCCTGTTTAGCTTTAACTCAAGTCCCTAAAATAGACGGCTCGTCTTGCCAGACTCCCACAGAGGGAGGCTGGGGCTCCCCCGGAGGCTGAGTCGGGAGGACGGAGCAGTCCCTGGCTCTTGGATCCACAGCATCAGCACGAGGCTCCTACAGCGCATGACGAAAGACCTCCATCGATGCTGTACACCGCCCCCAAGAGCGGAATGGTGTGGGGGGAGTGGAAACGAACCTTTTCTCGTCTCAGTTTGACTGGCAAACCCATAGCGTTCCCAGTGAAGAGTGCTCAGTTGGATGCAGTTGAGACTGGGACTCCCAGGTCTTTAATCAGACTCCAACTTTCTCGGAACTGTCAGGTACATCTCTACTGCCGTATTTCAGCTAACAGACTGTAACATGAAAACCTTGATTTTTGAGTTCCCAAATTTTATTATAATACTTACATATTAAACCTTCCTTTTCCGAGTAAATAACTTAAGTGTGGCTAATACATCTTTTCATCATCACCATTATCATGATGATGGACAATGAAAGCAACTGCGTTCTTGAACTGCTAAGTTCTGGAGAAAGGAAGCAAGTTCTAGATGTATGGTGTATTTTCCTGTTGAATTGGTATAATCAAGATTGCACAGCCTCAAGGCTTACCATCCTCTACCAGGCAAAATGATTTCATTTCTGCTGAAATCTTAAATCATTATCTGTTTATACGAAAATGTCAGATGGCAGAAGCAGCGAGAGGTAAATGGGAGTATGCTGGATGCTATCAGTTTTGACTGCGAAGGCACAATAAATCTGTTCCTAGCAAGAATAAAATTGTACTGTCGCTGAAATAGTATTATCCTGCCTCTTCCAATATGTTTTTACCCGATGGATCAGGGAAGAAAACACCAGTATTAGTGCACAACTTATTTCCACTTAGAGTGAAAGTGACTTTATATCAGAAACACATGCTAAAAGTGTCTTTTGCATTCCTGCTAATTTCTCAGATCCAGCACTGGGCATATGCTCCTTATCTAATCTTGATTGCTGCATTAAACCAACGCATGCTATTCTACTTTATCCTTTGGGTAATTTCAGACACGGTTTCTGTTTTCTTTGCACTTCACCAAGGTAGCGTATAACGGCTTGGAAAATGTTAACATCTGCAAAGGAAAAAGAAATAAAAGGAAAGGAATTAATCAAAGCCCTGAGATTTATGGGCTAAATCCTTGGACTTTGGTGCAGGTAGTAGGTTTCTCTCTCTGCTGAGGCAGCAGAAAGCAGCCCAGGCGCTGCCTGCGCAGCGATGGAGGATTCTCCCGCAGGGCAGCCCCGGGCAGGGCAGAGCTGCCCTGGCTTCTGTCCCCTGTCCCTGTCCCTGCCCTGGCTGGCTCTGTGTCCCCTGTCCCCTGTCCCTGCCCCGGCTGGCTCTCTGTCCCCTGTCTCCTCTCCCCCATCCCTGCCCCGGCTGGCTCCCTGTCCCCTGTCCCCTGTCCCCCATCCCTGCCCCGGCTGGCTCCCTGTCCCCTGTCTCCTCTCCCCTGTCCCTGCCCCGGCTGGCTCCCTGTCCCCTGTCTCCCGTCCCTGCCCTCGCACACGGTGACAGCAGGTAGGTGGTGTTTGGTGACAGCAGGTAGTGTTCACCCAGCTCCTGCGCGGCTGGGCTGTGCTGCCGCAGCCCCGAGGCCATCCCGAAGCCCAGGGAACCCTTTCGGCGCAGCTTTGGCTCAGCCTCAGGGAAAGAGAAGCAGCGTCTCCCGCGTGAGCCTGGAGCGGCTGGCGCTGGGCCGGGTTTGTGGCGATGGCTGTTCTTTACCTGCCAGTTTTGATGAGTTGAATCTGCCACCCCGCAGCATGGCCGGGGTCGTTCGCCTTGCTAGGAACATCCTTTTGATGCTAAAAAAATGGGTAAACATGGATCCCCTGGGCAGAATTATTGAGGGTAAGGCGACCTGTGAAATGCCAGGGGTGAGAGCAGCCACGCTCGGAGGGGCCGGGACGCAGGGGCTCATTTATCTTCAGTCAGAGCTCTGCAGCCCGGCTTTGCCACGGCAGCGAACTGTGAGCCTTGCCTGTGATGTTGTCACCTGTCCTGACATATCTAAGAAGATAATTAAAACTCGAATCACCGGTGCCTGCAAGAGATGTGCTCCTGACGTGCAGTCTGTATGCTCCTCTGAAATGCTGCCCCGGGGCTTGCCGTGCCCCCTCAGAGCGCAGCGCGGTGGGGACCCCCGCGCTCCTCATGGGCAGCGGGGAGGAATTACCTCTGGCATAAACAATTAGTAAAGAAGGAATAAAACTTCCCAATGGAGAAGGAGGCCTCAGGAAAAGCCAGAACTTGAGCAAATCCAAACTTGCGGTTGAGTTGTGTGAGGAGGAGGGGACGGGGCTATCCTCATCTGAACTATTGTTTATATTTCAATGATCACATTTTCAAGAGCTACCCCTCATTTTTCTCTTCCTACATTTTCATGTGTTAGTACAGCTGCAGGCAGAGCAGGAGCGTCACGTATGCAGGTGCCTGAGCTGTGGGCGGTGGGGTAAAAAGGCGGCTCTGATAAGGCTGATTTGAAACCCTGAGGCCATGGACTTCCACCACGTGTGGTGGAGGGTCACCTGGTGGGAAGGTGGCAACGGCTGCACAAACCTGGTGGCACAGAAAGAAGGGAGACACCCTTTGAGAGCTTCAAGGCATAAAATCAAAATTGCCTTTTGATGACATCTGGGGGTTAGTCGTCAAATTTTGGGTCTTTCTAGACAGGATTGGCAGGAGGCATTGCTCTGCCAAGCACAGAAATTTAGTGGTGCGCTGAGGTATTACTCTCTGCCATTGACTGCTCCTATTATTATCATTATGATTATTGTTGTTATTATTATGTATTTGGGGGTAATAACAAGAAATTAAGATTTGAAATGGAAAAGTCGAAGTTCTTGGAAATGTTTTATTATTCACAGAAGATTACCTGCCTGTTTGTGGTTTCACAGGTACCACTGGTACCTTAATGGTCGTCTGTTACAGTCAGCTGGGAACATACGTTCGGCCTGGACACCCGGTACTGGAAATGGTAGTGGGTGTCTGGAATGGAAATCGTATGTTCTTTTGAAAGTTTCAGTTGTCACTATATGTTACTTGCGACATTAATATTGCCGTTGGAATACGATGTAGAAACATAAAGGGATTTACTACTACAGAACTGGATGTGTTATGTGATGTAGTGCTGTGATATTAGACAACGTGACATTTCATGAATAAAACAAAAGATCTTACAGCGCTCCTTATAAAGGCAAAAAAGGGCTTGAAGCCGGTCACATTTACAGGGTGACTCTCTGAGGACTACTTCAAATGCTAGAAATTTAATGATGGCTCTTAAAAATCTAATTATATACTGACAAAAATGAATAAAATCTGCAGGAGCGAAGATAGGAATTAATGAAATCAGATCAGTGCAGGTACACTGATGAACAACAGGATTTATGTTAGACATTTAAAGATCATAATAAAACACTGCCTGAAGGCACACAAAACCTTGTCAATGGAACTTGAAAGAAAAATGATGCCACAAAGTCCTAAAGATGCTTCTCCTCCTTAGCTTCAACATGTTTTACCAGTCCAAACGTTTGCTCAGCACACGGCAGAGAGGAGGGGAGGCAGTAAGTGGCTACTCGTGATTTTTCAGGATGGCTATTTGACCTCTAGTGTGACTGAGCCCCCTCGGGGGCGGTGGCCGCTCAGCCGGGGGCCAGGCATGGCCAGCAGAGCCTCTCTTGGCCACCCCTTCTCCTTCACCCGTGTGCCCTCGAGGAGAGGCTTCAAGAGGTCTTGTCCAGCCAGCGCTGGTGCCGCGGCGCCAGCAGTGAGGCAGAGGGGTTCTGCGGGGCCCGGCACGGAGCTCTGGGCTGCGCAGGGCCGAGACCGCGTCCAGTTCTCCCCTTCTTGAACTGCTCACCCCGGCGCTGACTCAGGTTGCTGCAGCAGCAGAGACGTGTCGGTGAGCAGCAGAGCTGGCTCCGAGCCCAGCCTGGGGTTTATTTTTACGTAGATGCAACCACTGTCCTTATTTGCCGCTTCCCAGGCAGTGCTGTGCAAGCGCAGTGCATTATTCTTCCCATTATTTTATTACCAGAGAATCATGGTTCTTCACGGAGGGAATATTCTCATGGCTGAACTCAGACTCAAGAGTATTTTGGCCTCTAAAACTTTCACTACTGTTGACATGGAATATTTTTCCCCTTATTAATCTCTGGACTCTGTAATTCCACAATTGCATATGGAAAATATTAAACGTGGTAGCCTGCCTGTGCTTTCTATTATTTATTTTTTGTTTAGAAAAGTATTTATCTACCTTTCTCTGAAGGCACCTGTTCAGTCCTGGACTCGGCACTTGCACATTAAGATTTGTCAGTGCTGCCTGGTGGCCCACAAGCCCAAGCGTACGTCTCTGCACAACTACTAGCTCCTTGTTGATACTTGATTGCTGTTATTATTAGCAGACCCCAATGGGAAGTTACTTTCATTAACCTAAACATGACCAATTTCCAGCATTATCAGCATCTGAACACAAATACCATGATAACGCTATTCAGCTTATAACTTTCCTTCTTCACTAATTAGCTGAAGGCTTCCTATGCTGAAAATATTGGCATTAGCTCTAGCCTTCGCACCTGCCGTCCTCCACCCAAAGCACGGGGCTGCGCTGGAGCCTGGATTCCAGAACACAGACCAACTAATCACGCACACCGACTTGCTCGTGCCTAATTAGAAGTTGATGTAGGTTCATTTGCGGAGACAAACTGCATTGTGCATTACCATCCCTGCTCTTACTCTCAGCTCATAAGCCGTGATACTTCAGTTCACTGCGCTGAATTGCTTCAAGAACATTTGCTGGGACCTGCAAATATTCCTCATGCGTACGCTGTACGCCCAAGTAACCCCATGGCAACTACTGTTATCCTTCCCAGCAGTAAATGCTACTCATCTTTGCGTTAGTAACATGATTAATAGGGTCGGTGGCACGTGTTTGCAAAACTGGGATTTCTCCAGTCTCCTCCGCTATTAGTGCGTTGTGGGGATGGAATGTGTTCGGAGTGAGTGAAGCAGCAAGAGCAGGGCTGGAGAAACCCTCGGGCTTTGGCACCAGAAAAATCTGTATGGCCTCGAGTTCCACTTTGGAAGCTTACACATTGGAACATAATTAATGGGACATCTACTGGTTTTTGATCTTGAGGCTCATTTTAACTGTGTTCAGCGTTTCAAAAAATGGAGACGATGAACATTTGATGTTGCAGAATGGTGCCAAAAATGTAAGTTTTGAGCATTCCTACTCCTGATTTGTTTTGACAGCTATTTCATTTTCTGAAGCTGCAGTTAGAGCAATAAAAACAAAATTCACCACAGAAAAACAAACACCCGCTCCCCTTCCAGAAAAACTGATAGATTTTTCAAATGCTGGAAAATTGTACAGCTAGAGCCCATTGAATTTCCACAGGAGGTAAAGCTCATTAGCAAACACATGAAAGACAGTGAGCAGATTATTGTGAAAACGGTATTTGTACAGTTACTTCAGTAACACTTTATTTAAAGTTTCTGGTTGCTGGCACTTAGACAGTATGTGTGACCTTGCTTAGGGAATGGTTACTGCCAGAAAACAGACACTCTAAGAACCCTTACAGCCAGCGAGAGAGCTGGAGGGACGGAGCTGAGGGAAGAGGAGGAAAAACTGACATTTCTCTTCTATTCCACCAACAGATCATCTATTTGAGGAGGTAAACGGAAGAGGAAGGGCATCCCTGGGGTGGGAAAAGGAATGGTTGGAGGAGCGTTGCCGGGATCGTGTGGTGCTCACGGGAGGCTCTCGGTTTGCCCCAGTCAAAGGGGGTTTGTGCGCGGCCAAAGGACGCCGGCCGCTGTGTGCCTGAGGAGCACAGAGCGTTTCTGTTATAACTTCCTGTTCTTTGTTTAAGAAAATACATTAACTGGAGGAAGAGGGTTCTCGCTACAACCCTCATTACTATTTCCTTCAATTCCATCAAAAGGACTTCTTCCCGGACCGGCCTCCCCAGCCAGACGCTCTCCCCGGCCTGGGGAGCACTCGAAACCCCTTCATCTTTGCTGCCGTTAATGTTTTGCAGATTTCAGCACGATTCCTGGGCTGCGTGTACAAAAGTACAGTTTAAGCAGTGACAAATAGAAAGCACATGCTTATTAAAGCTACATTACAGCACTGCCCACCGCTCTAATGTCGTCTGCTCCTAAAACAACAAACCTGTGGGGACCTGCGCCCCTGCGTGCCTCGGGAAAGGCCGGTAGCTGCCAGGTCAGGGTGAGTGACGAGGACAAGCTGCTGTAGAGATTCGGGTCCGCGCTGAGTATGCCATGGGCGCTCCATCCTCACCTGATTAATAGGCATGCGCGTAGTTCGTGGACATCAGGCTGGAGGCAGGACGGCCTCTGGCTTGTCTAAGCACATAGCAACGCCCTCGCCGCGAAAAACCAGGCAGAAATACGGGATGCCGGGCTGGGCTGACAGCTGGTGCGTGCTGGATTTACGCGCTGAAGTAACGTGCTCCGTCTCTGGGCTAAGCCGGACTCAGACATGCAAGCCCAGGTTCTGCAGATCAAGTTCACCCTCAGTTAGTGGGTGTCCCCTGGGCTGGCGTCGTGGGTCCTGGCTGGATCCGCAGCCGGGACAGAGCGGGAAGCCGACAGAGATGGGTCCCCCTTCACTGTCGCCCGGGTAAGGGGGAGCCCCGACGCCCCTCTCCTGCTGCTCCTTCCCCCGAGCTGCCAGGGCCCAGCAGTCCTCGGATATTTTGAGTCTGACCTTGTTTTGCTTAGTCTGAGGCAGGCTTCACAAGCCAAACGCAATCTTTTCGCTGTGCGTGGCTGCGTGCTCGGCAGCACACAGCACGTCGTTGGTATGCAGCACTGGTAGCGTTTGACTGAGACAAATGTTCTCTAGGTGAACCCAGAGGCTGCGCCTTGTTTAATTTTGTCATTTTCAATTAAACTTCGCCTGTCGTTTCATTACCGTTTGGAGTCCTGTTTAGTGCTAATATTTAATAGACGCACACTTCGAAGTGTTTTTCTTATTTCAGCTACATATTTCACACATTGTTTCAAAGATAAAAATAGTGTTTGAGTTCAGTCTCTTGATTTCTTCCGTAACTTTCGTCGCTACAGATATGTTGGTGGTTCAGTTCAATTAGCATCGTATCAGTATTTTCATATTTTTGGAATGGGAAGGGAGGAGGACAGAAAAACAGCCCGCGAAGGCACTGAACACTGCTACGTGTAAAACTAATAGAAGGAAAGTGAAATAACATGGGATGTTATCACAATTTTTTTCAAAAATGCTTTCTGAAGTTATCTGTATATTTTAGGTTTCCCACAGTGATACACTTCAAGTTTTTAAAACAACACAAACATTTGCCTTGGCTAACAGCCGAGTGTAAAGAATAAAAATTATCAACACAACTAAATGGCTTAAAAAGACAAGGTATTGTCCCCGAGGAGAAGCAGAGAATGTAAAAGTAATCTGTACAGGCGCAATCCTATTCACGTGTGGCCAGCAAAAACAAACCGCTTGAATCAGCTCTCTCTTGTAAAGGCAGAGATTTCTTTCTTTACCCGTCCATCATCTCTCTAGGATGCGCACGTACCAACTCACTGGACTACTTTAAGTACAATTAATATTTGTTCTGTGTCTCGTAGGTGCTTTTTCAGTAATGACATGACATTTATTTATTGCTCTTCTTCAAGAATTAATAAAAAAGCCAGAGGGGCTATGGATCTCATGGTCCGCTGGCAGAAAGTTGTGAGCAGGTTATCTCACCTGAATAACCCCCAAAAGGTCGGGTTTTTTCGTGGTTTGGGGCCTACTGCATTCACACAGGTCACTGAAATCCATTTTTTCTGTCTGTTATTTGTTCTTCAGCCTTTTTGTGAAAAGCAGCAATAAAGTTCAAACCTCTGTCTCACCGAATTCTTTGGCAGCTTTTTAAAGCTGCCCGGAAACCATTGTGAAAGCTTCCATAATCAGATAGTGACTGATATACACTGCGTGTCGATAGAAGTGTTTGAAAATAAAACGCGGGGTGCTATAAAATGGGCTTACTAGATAGTAAATAACATTTCAAATATGCCAGGGAATCACATTCCAGTTCTGCTCTTTCTCTGCCGCCTTTCTTTCCTTTGGGATCTCCTCTACATGAGGGACATCAGCGCAAACTCAAGCAGTTAGAGCTTTGGGGAATATTTGCACCACTTCAGAGGAGGTGTAATTCCGGTGTCTCGGTTGGCTGGCCGCTCTCCCTGCGTGGCTTTCACAGCCGCTGGGAAGAGACAGACCCTCCGAAGCCTGACACAAAGCAGGACCCTCGCTCAGGCTCCCCATCACGGGATGCTCTCGCCGCGCACCGACACCCTCTGGAGACCACCGCCTCCCCTGCCCCGAGTAGGGACAGCAGAGGCCACCCAGCCCCTGCCACCATGCTGCCAGCCGCTGCCTGCCCTTGCCCTCCTCTGTGTGCTTACAGCCTCGAGATTCGGCAGAGGAGAGAGGAGGGAAGGGCTGGTTCCTGGCCGGCTCCCAGCTGTGGCTCCAGCTGTCCCATCCGCAGGGTGTCTCTTCTCCAGCACCGCCCCAGGCTCTCCAGGGGCTGAACCTGTGCTCTGTGTGTGCACCGGGCCAAGCATAATACGCCCGGACTATTACTTAATTTGTGTGTGCCACCTCATTTTGCAATTTCCAGGTAAGCCCCGGGGTAACCCGTCGTGCCAAGAGGATTTGGCAGCGGCCGGGGCGGGAGGGGACGCAGCCCGGGCACCAGGCGCCGGTGCCCCGTACGCTTCATCCTGCGGCTGCTGCCCCTGAAAAACACGTAGTGATCTGCGAGAGCTTAGCGCTGACGAAGGATGAGTGCATGGAGTTACTGTCAAAGGTCTTGAGAGGCTGTTTCGCTGCCAAAAAGAAAAAAACAACCCAATATACGCAATGCAAAAGCAATGTCTGATCAAAATGAAACTGTGAGAGTGACCCTGCTCATGAACTGTTCTGGTTTGCGTGGAGTTGTAGATGAATGAATGACCAGTTAGGGGGAAAATATTATTTGCCTGGGAAAGCTTAACATTTAAATAAGGAAAAAGGACTGCTGCTTATCTGTAGCAGATCACTGTGCACTGTTCAAAACACTGCCACGAATTTTTCTCTCCCTTTTTCTGAAACTGTTCTTTTTCAGATCAGGCGAAAGGGAAACAAATGCGCAATTGTCTCCCTCTAATCTCCGTTTCGGCGCAACCACACAGTAGTCCTTAACAGAGGAAGAGAAAAATGTAATTGTTTGGAATGAATGTTTGGTCGTCTTTGAACACAGAGACTATGCGTTACTGTCCGCATCTTGGGCAAAGAATTCTTGTGACTTCTAACTTGTCGATAAAACTGACTTTAAACGGATTTTAGGCAGCAATGAAAATTTATGGTGTCATCTTAGAGCCTGGAGCATTAGAAAAAGAGTAAATTCTGTGGGATTTTTGCATAGAGATGCAGGGCTGGCATCAAGGTACATACGCTCCTTTCTGACTACAACCCATGGAAAATCAGTTGAAATTAATGAGAATACGCTGAGCTTTACAATCGAAACATGCTCAACTGCCTTCCTGGGGCATCAAATGGCTGCCCCAGCGCTGGCTGCGTTTCGGTGATGCTGAAGGCCGCCGGCTTGATGCATTTTGCGCTTAGTGTGAAATCACGTGCTTTTTGCAAGACACTTTTGTGGGTGCCCTTGAATGCAAAATCCAGCTTGTAGATGTGTGGACGAAAGGCTCTGTATAAATGTCAGCCTTTATTATTGTTACGAATTTCCGGCTTCTGTTATTAAGACATTTTATATGGATCTTTGCGTGTGTCTCCATCTGTGAGTTTGGATTAAATGCCTGCCACAAATCTCCCTGGCATCCCATGGAGGGGATTGCTTTAACTTGCTGCTCTTCTAACCTTTCCTTCTGTTCGGGGAATAAACCTCCTTTAAGAAAATGACCTCATAAAAACGGAGTAAACTCTGAGCTCTTTGTTTTTCCCAGGTCTAACCTCCAGGAAGACTATAAATTCATTTATTCTATAAAACACAGAGAAGTAAATCTTCAGCATAATGTGTGGGGAATTAGCCACTTAACTCCCATTAACATTAATGGGAACTGAATATTTATTTACCCCACAGCACATAAATCTTCGCCTTGTAACTTCTACAGTTTCTAACTAAAAATGTTTCCATTGTTCTAAGGATCACGGTTATCCTGCTGGAGTGTTTACTGGGTTGTCAGCCTACGGGAGATATATTGGATGTTTTAGTCCTTTCCCTTCAAGTAGGCTGCAAAATGCACTGGGGCTCTGTAACGTGAACTTTCTGAAACCTCTGCGTGATAAGCTCAGATGACTCAACCTCCTCTGCTTGGTGCTGGTCCCATCATTCCTGCTGGGAGCTGGAATCATTTGACGTGAATAAACTGCTGTGACGGATAGACTTTTGGTCTGCGCCTGGGGTGATGGATGGATGGGGCTGCGGCTGTCCGGGCCCTGCCAGGAGCCTCCACCTCTTCCAGAATGTGTATTTCTTCCTTTCTTCCTTCAAACCTGCCTTCTCATTGTGAGAGAATTACACTCTCCGCTCTTTCGTCTCAAAGTCAAGATCAGGCGAATCAATCAAGCACCATATAGCTCCATTCCAAGGAGACCTTTTCTCTCCCCTGAGGGAGGTGGAGGGACCATCGCTCATCGCTCATCGAGACCTGTTGGAGGCTTCACGGCTGTTAGGTGTTACCTGGAAGACACGGAGCTGCCCTCGGGACGGAGGAGCCACGGACCCTGACAAAGATAGGGGTTTGAAAACTGGCAGTCGCTGGCTGAAATCCAGCTCTGTTATACTCCACGGCAAAGCTTCCCACGACTTCAGTACACCAGGTTTAACTAGCGCATGAAACTACTTTTCCCTAAAGCATTCTGTAGAAAGTTATTGCTCTTCTGTGTGGTTTATTTGAACTACTCTGAGGAAGTTAATAAATCCTCCAAATTTCTGGTTAAAAATAAATAAGTAACAATGGAAGCAGAAAGGCTCCATCTTGCTCTCCATCGATTTATGAAGTATTTTAGAAATAAAGCCTTCCTCTGCACCTAAGTGGATTGGGCAAAAAGCAATGGGCTTACACTGCAGCTAGAGAGTTTTAGGCAAGACATCAGAAAAGCCTCCCGGGGCGGGAAGCACAGCTGCAGACCAGGAGCAGCCTAGATAATTTGCGCAGAAGGACCGAGGTGGTCTCATCCGCGCCGGGCAGTTGGAGAGGAGGAGAAGGCTGTTACTTTGGACTCTCCCTTCCAGCCCTCTCACTCCGCTGGAGCAAGAGCACGTCCATTGATTTTCAAGGTTGTTGGATCGAGTCTGTTTAGTTCTGTAAGACTTTTCAACAAACTAAGAAAACTTTATCCAAAGCTTCTCACAGCTCCCATGCAGGGACAGGGATTTGTCAGGAGATCATTAAGCAATACTTATACACCATTTGTTACAGATGCATTTTCTTTCCCGAAATCAGAGTATTTATTTTCAAGGTGCAGGGAACTGGATTCCGGTGTGAGTTACGGCAATATAGGCACACAGGACGCCTCCAGGCAATTAGTGCTGCCCACTGACACGCTCACAGGAGAACCAGCCCTGTCCCCACAGCTCTCCAGCCAGAGACGGGTTCCATGGGTCGACTCAGGGATGTGAGACCGAGGACATATTAAAACGTCGAATTGCTGCTGTTGTTAGGTATTTAAAACACCATAATCGTAAACAACGGGCAAACAGGCACTCCCATGCGCAATGAGCTGGCGGCACGTTGAGCACAGACCCAGGAGATGGCTTTGATTTCAGGTTTATCTCCTGTGAAACGTATTTAGTCAGGAAATCTTTACTTAGATATTATTTAGTTTTTGCTTTCTCAAGGGTGGAGTTATTCATCAAAATCTTAAAAAATATCAAACTAATGTTAACTGTGAACACATACTATTGGTATGCGCGTCATTGTACCTCACGTGTAGCGCATTCCTTCCTGAGCGATCCCTTAGCAAACTCTACTCCTTATGGAATGTCACGTGCTGAAATGTAAATATCTCACACAGAAGCTGCTTAACAATGTTCAGCATCTTCCTTCAACAAAGAAGGTTAGGAAGTGACCAAAGGGAAAACTAGAGCAGAAAAAAAACCAGATAGGAAATTGCAATTACCCAATCTTAACCCAAGTGTTTCCTATGGAAAAGAGCATGGTGTCTTCTACTCAGGAAAAGATGAGATTCCCATGAACCGTTCTGCCCGTTTCCGTGGGGAGAAGGGTACCCCGGCTGGGCTGAACCGCCAGAGCACCCCTCGGACGCATGGCTCCGGCCTGACCCGCTCACACGGGCTGGCGAGGTGCCGGCTGACGGTGGCAGGGCCAAGGCAGTGCCGTGGTCATGCAGGAGTACGGCTGCGCTGCTGGGCAATATCACGGAACCAGCCAGGCTGAGCCGTGTTCAGCCCCTGGAGAAATAAATGCAGGTATCAGATCTAAACATATTTGTCTCTTTTTTTTTCTTTTTTTTTTTTTTAAGTGCTGGAGGGGTTTCCAGCAATAGATAAAATCATTTTTACAAAATTGAAATGCAACATTTGTTCCGGAGCTTGTTAGGTCCTGAAATCTGTAGGTGGGGTTGGGAAAATGACATTCCCAGCTCTTCGCCAGCAGCAAAGCTATTAGAGCCTTTTTAAATGTTATCCAGTTCAGTGCTGCTGCTTGTGCCATATTCCCAACAGCAAATGCAAGCATCATCAGGATCCAACAGGCTCCCAAGAATAAGCCCAGCAATTCGACTAAAAATAAATATAATTAAACCATAAAAAGAAAAATGTCTGTAAGATTATCATCCTTGCAGCTAGTTGGAATGTACTTGGGAAATATTTTTGTAGTTAGTTGCAAATAAAATATGTTTTATATGGAGAGAACATTGCCAAAATAACACAAAATAGATTTGTTAAATGAAAAAATGGAAAAAGATAAAATAAAAAATGGAAATAACTTTTTCACACGGTTAGACAAGTTGCGTATAAATATACTCTCCTTCTGTTAGAATCAACCAGTTGGTGTCTGGCCCAAGGCTGTGTTTGGTAACCTGTCGGACCGCAGCCTGTAAGAGTGGATAGCAAACATCAGACGAGTGATACAAGGGATTTATCCGTTTTTAGTTTGCTAATCCTTCATTCTTATGATGTTTTAATCATTCATGACCTTTATCAAAATCCACCCCCTCCTAAAATTTCCACCGCTGGGATAGTGATGAACTCGCTCAAACTGACTACCAGACACTTTGAATATACTGTCTGAATTATACTATATGCTCTCTGTTATGTGTCTGGCTGAGCCAAACGTTTCAGACAGGACAGTAACGAGCATCACGCAAAGACTATTATATCACCTCCCCCAGTTTCTTAAACAACTGGTCTTGGAGAATCAGTCGTAACGGGTTTACAGCATTTCTAAAAACTGAAAAAGTTCTCATGAGCATATCTTCGAGCACTGTGTGAATACTGATAAATGGATAGTTTCACATAACGCCCACAGATAACTTCAGAAGAAAATGTGCTCAAAGCTGAAGGACAGGGCCTCTGCCACCACCTCTGCTCCTGTTAAGGATTTCTTCCTCCTGCTGCTCCGAGGCGATGTCTGGCCGTACTCTCACCGACGCGCCCAAACGGGTCCCTTGGGCGGCCCTTCAGCGGGAGCCCACTAATTACCTTCACCTTCAGCGAGTGGATGGTGGCGCTGAGCGCCTCTTCTGAACGACCCAACTCCTCACGCACCTGGGCTCGTTAGCAAGTACTGCGATTAGTGCTCCCATCGCTGTTACTGATGCATTTCTTACACTATCACCTCAAAGGCTTCCGGTGTCGCTGTGTCTGATGAATTTCTCAGTGTCCAGTCTATTGAATTCTTCGCTTGCTCAGAGTGCGGGTTTGTGGGAAAGCTAACACATTCGGCCGGATTTGATTGCAGAAATCAAAAGAAAAAGAAAACAAAAGAAAACAAAAGAAAACAAAAACAAAAGAAAAACCAAACTGTTGTCAGGTTTGGTGGGCAACTGACTGGGAGTCTGACAGGGAATTCATTAAAAATCACGTCACATATGCCTGGTGCAGGACTGGCAACTGGCTTTGTTGGAACTAAAAGGCTGAGCCCAAACTTTGCTGGAAAACTCCCTAAGGCCATTCCATTTACAAAAAGGCCAAGCTTTTGAGAGCATATAATTATCCTTCATCCCTGCCATCTTATCCTGCATTAAATTTAATTGGTCACAAAACTTGGCAACATTCTCACACCCATTTAAAGAAATTAAGTGGTTCTGTCATTTTTTAGTGCTCTTGATATGAAAGTGTTTCAACTTTCACTCTGTGACAAGAATCTCTGCCTCCTCCCCTTCCCCCAAAATATACATTCTTCCTGAGAGAACTGAGCTCAGAGGGAACAGATGGGCTAAAAATAGTTGATTTTGGCCAAGACTCTTAAAAGTCACCAGTGATTTCCAGTGCCTCTATTTTTAGAGGTGAGTGCTGACCACTTACTGGAAGTCACATTCCTTCACGTTTTCAGAGCTGGGCACCCCATATCTTGCTCCGTCATGTACAAAGGAATAGGTCATGAGCAATGGTCACCCAAGGGCTGTGGTGGGATCGCCACCCCACACCTTGACCCTTCACCAAGCTCTGCTGTCCCAGCCCCGGAGAAGGTCCCCGGCGTGGCTGCGCGTGGAGTTGACCCGTTGAGTCACTGACCCACCGGTGCTGTTCCACCGTAAGGGCACCAGATGCAGTTTGAATTTCCTCTCTGCCCTTCACTGTCAGTTGGTCACAATTTTAGAGCATGGTAGAGTCAAACCTGTTACCTGGAAATGAACGGCTCCTAAAATCTGAACCAAAGAGTAGTCCGCATGGGGAGCCATCCATGCCCAGTCTTTGCTGCTGGTTCCTGCCCCAGTTGGTTCATTGATGCTGTCTTACCTGACCGATTGGTTTGATATCTACCTGCCCAGTATATAAAGACTTCTCTTTTTTTTTGCAGGCCATGAAGAGGACAAGTCATTTAAATATGTTTTGAAGACAAAAGATGAACATTTGCTACTCCTTTCAATAAATGCGGCACGCACAATGGCAGTGCAATTAGGGGTGGAAACTTTGAGGTCACTAAGTGAATATCTGTTAACATTTGCTTTTTATCTACAGGCCTGCTTTTCAACTGTGAAATGCTGTTAATCCATCATGAAGTCTTGCCATGTGCTTGGTAACTATATGTTTTGTTGTTCTTCAAATGAAAACAAATGAATTTGAGTTTTGGGGTGGGCGGTGTGTAGGGCAAATTCCTGATGATCAAGTAAAAATATACTATTGGCACATGTGACAATTAAAAACCCTAAATAGGTTTGTAAGATCAGTACTTTCAAAGGTACTGAGCACCTACAGCTCCTGTTGTCTTCAGTGTTAGGTACTTGACTGGACCCAACACAGCACAACATTAACTAAATGTCGGGTTTTATGTAGAGTGTGAAAGAGAATCATCTGTGAAGCAAAGGTCAATGAAGTCAGATTTTCTGCTGTGTTTATTGGCGATAAACATCTTGAGAGAGAACGTGAACATCTACAAACACTGGGTTATAATGTTAATATAGTCCCTTATCGCCTTATAAACGATCTGTGTCCTGACACGGGAAGTGAGCTTCAGTCCCAGATGAATTACGAATGGGTGACTCCCCAGTATAAATAAAAGCAGGAGGATGGGCCGTGTCGAGGAGTTTGTGCACAAGAGATGGAAATAAGAGCCAGGAACTTATCTCAGCTTTGGAAAGCGAGCTGCTTTGGAGTCTGGTCCAAAGCTCGGTTAATTAAGTGGGAGTCCTTCCAGCAACATCAGAGGACTTTATCACTCTTTATTAGGGCTACCATATGTCCACCTTTTTTTTTTCTTACATTTGTCTTCTTTTTCGGCCCCCAAGTGACAGGTGCTGCCCACGCCCAAGTTTCCCCAAACCCTGAAGCGCAGACATGTGCATGTCAGAGCAGATTTGGTTTGCTACGGTGGGCGGACGCAGGACACCGGTGTCTGCAAGCGGCTGCTGGCGGTGGGAGGGGATGGAGGGGCAGGACGAGGAGAGTCGAGGGCTGGCAGAAGGACCTGCTGGGAAGGCTGAGAAGGGGGAGAAGGGGGGGCCTAGGGATGAGGAAATGGGGAAGAAAAAAAGGAATCGGGGTGGGATAGCCGAGAAAAGCAGATTGCTCTGGGATGGGAGGCTCTGGGAAGCAAAGAGGGATGGATACAGCGTGGGGGTCCTGGGGTTTCTGCCCTGGCATTTGGTCCTTAATTGGGGCTTTGAGAGGGGATTCCCACGGACTTTCACAGGCTGCCACTTCTACGTCTCTGCCCTGCCTGCTGCCACCACCTCCCCGGGCTGGGGAGAAGGTACCTCTGCTCTGTGCCTTGGAGATGTCACCTACCAGCGTGACAGCACGAGCGCAGCCACCTGCCAGCCTGGAGAGCTGTGAGGTCCGCTTCGTGTCTGTAAAGGCTCAGGGAGAAGATCATGGTCTGTTATTGAACTGCCTGCTTGGAACAACAGAAATAAAGGTTTGAAGCCTGAAATTTGAGGAAAAAGTTGTTGGGAAAAAAAAAATTGTTTAATAAAATTATATTTGGAGGTGAAGGTTTTTCCTGCCATAGCACTGCAGGTGACTGAGACAGGGTTGTTTCAGGTCCAGCTCCTTCTGCTCCTGCTGCTGGGGCGTAAGATGTGCATGGCAGACCACTGTCCAGGTGAGCCTTCCGAGACTTCGCCCCGGTGCTGGCTTCACCCACAGCTCCCACCGGCACCGGGCGACAGCTCCTGGGGCTTTCTCCCCGCTCTCCCCGAGCTCTGCACCCAGCCTGCTCTGCCGGAGGGGAAGGTGGCTCACAGCCACTTCTCCCCGCTCCCGGCCACCGCTCGTGCCCCTCTTCTCTCCTACGCTTTAGGTCTCCGTCAAGATCTTGGGCAAGACACCCTCTGCCTCCCTCCCTCCGCGAGGATTTCCACAGTGTCATGGTTGAAGCTGAACTCTACATGCACACGTCTGGAGCTGGGCTATTCTTTCCCTTTACAAATTGTTCAGACCTCACACCTCTACAGCTAAACAAATGTAATCCAAGCATCAGATCATAAAATCTTGGAAAAAATTTATTTGAACTGCTGGCATGGCTTCTAGTAGCACACTGGGGGCAGCTCTCCTTTCACATGTCCCCAGAGGCGTGTAAAGCAGTTCACTCCTAGTAACTGAGCTATAAATGTAGGTCTCAAGCAGTGCATGCTCCGTGTTACAACGTGAGAAACCTGAGGGCTTTCTCTTTTTGTGCAGGAGATTATCAAAGCACCTTTAAAGGGAGCCAGATTTCCTGCCTCACCTTTCCTCTCCCGTTGCTCCGACATCCACTCTTCGAGAAGCCAAAAGGTGTCAAACTTTCTTCGACACGTACAAACGAGCCCCACTGCCTGGGCAAACGGAGAGGAAAGACTCTGGTCTCCTGAGGGCCGTTCGCTGACTGCTCGCAGGCAGGTAGCAGCTCTGGCGACGCGGTTCTGCGCTCGCGTTACCGGCTACAGCAACGCGGGGACGGAGACCTGCTGATAACCACGGGCAGACAGGCCGGTTTCCCTAAGCTGCTTATGCTCCACCGCTCGGAAACCCAATGTGCTGGAGCAAACGTGTCCCTTCCTGTTTTAGGGGAAAGAATGTGATTTTGCAACTCGCTGTTCTGCTTTTCCCTCTAGTTACCGGCGACGCACACTTGGACCTGAAGGAGTGAGGGCTGCGGGGAGCCAGGATAACACACAGGGCTCTCACCCTCACCCCTCACCCCGGCCTCCCAGTCACCCGAACTGTTATTAATTGACTATGAGAAATGGTTTATTACATGCAAACATTTGGATCATGCTTGCAAACGACTGCGGGAGTTTCAGGTGCGCCAGGACCGACGGAGCCGGTGCCAGGTCACGGGAGAAGCCGGAGGGGACGAGTGCGGGTCACCAAGGGTTCGCCCCATCACTCCAATGCCAGGCACCCACAAAACATCAACAGTTACCTCTTCTGAAATGTGCTGGTGTCAACATCTGCTTTGTTCTGCAAAGGAATGAAATTGAAAACTTCTGGGATGTTTTTTTTGTTTGAAAAAATAAGGGAATTGTTTTCTTATTCTGAATGAACACCTGAGGCACCAGGTCACAGCATCCATCTCTCACGGCCTAGAAACCAGTGATTTCTTTGCTCCCTCATCCATTGGTTAGGGTACCGGGTGAAAGATTTTGCACAATTTCAAAAAAAGGACTTGAAAATAGCTGTCCGTAGTGCAGGTGGGGGGCCCGGACCCCAGACACTCTCCTGGATGACCAGGGTGGCAGAGGCAGAAGGGGGGGTGCGCCCGCTCTGCCTCCTGGCCCAGCAGTTTCGCACCTTGTCTTGGGTTAAATTTAGTAAAACTAATACATTTGCACAGAAAGCTTCAGTTCTAATTAGCTGCCATTTTCCAACAACACAAAACCCCAATTCACTGAAAACTTGCTAGTGACTTGGATATAACTGCCTCTGGTTTGATGGTGCTCATGACATAAGGCAGGATCAAACTCGGCAGTGGAAGGATAAATAATCAATTTTTGCATGCTGGAGGAGCAAAATTTCAAGCTTTTGATGTGAAAAGGTACCTGAACAACTAGCAGCTGACATTCATAGCACTGGAGAATTCAACTCTGAGAGAGGGCCCTGGGCTCGAAGGAGCACAGAGGGGTCACAGCGCGTTTTCCGTGGGAAGACAGTGACTGCACCTGCAGCCAGCTCGTCCTGACGACCGCTGCTGAGCCGGCGACGGGGCGCAAGGATGTGCCAGGTCTTTTCTGTGCGGTGGCTCTCTGCCCACTGCAATTACGGAGGGAGGAAGGCGGCAGTTTTGTGAATAAAGCTGGCAGCTACCCAATACAGCCTGAAGAAATAACCGTACCTTGGAGAAGCCTTTCTTTTTCTTTCTGGGTTGGGCCAGGCTCTTTAAAGGATTTTAGCATTCATGGAGGCATCTTCATCTCAAGATGCTCATTACTGATAAATCTATCCTGGTCCCCGTGCAGTCGCCAGCCCGTGCTGGTACGAAATGCCTGAGATGCTGGTGGGGCAGGTTTGCCTGCTCTAGAGACTGGAATGGTTGAAGGTTGGTTTAAGCTCTGAAGCATTGGGTTTAAAAACACTTCTAGGATTTAACAGTAACCATTATAACCCTGATGAGTTTATTATCCTATATGGTTGCTGAGTGTAGCTTAATTCTTGACCGCAAAGGCTTCCTCTGGTGCTAAATTCTGCCCGTTAAGCAGGCTGCTCGGGGAATGCTATGCTGGAGTCTCCTTGCAGCCATCCGTGGGGTTACAGACCAAGCCCATACACTTCAAGCTCCTCTCCATCCTGTATTTTCTGCAGAGCGATGAGGCCATTGGCCACATCCCACACATCTCCTGACGGCAGGGAAGTGAAGTCAAACACCATAAAGGAGTAATAATGCCCGGCATGCTGAGGCCGGAGGGGGAGGAACAGTTATTACTGCATATTGGCAGCCTCCCGATGAGAGCAAAACCTCCTCCAATGGGTTCGGGAATAAATCAAACGTATGAACGTTGACACCATGTGGTTCTTTAAAGCGGATCTTTGTTCAATACGGTAAGAAACTCTATTACTGGAGTTTTACAAACAGAAAAGACACCAAAGATTTTTGGCTCATACTGAACAAAAGCCAGCATTCATTTGCCGAGAGGTCCTAGAGGTTCTATCTATTGAAAACTAACAGGAAAAAAGATTCAGGAAGAGCAGAGGAGTTGTTAAGAAGAGAACATGAAATAAGGCGGAACAAGAAAGAATGCGGAAAGTTAGAAAGAGTTTGTTGGAAACAAAAGTTGCATAAAGGTTAAAGGAAAACTGCAGACAACAAAATCTGCGTTCTTGTGAATCCTTTTATGACATTATGGCAGAAGGGCTACTGTGAAGAAGAACATTATGCAAAGAAAATAAATAATGTAGAGAAAAAAAGGTGAATCCAGGATAAGGCAATGTAAATAGCTTTCTGAGATACACAGCTTTGCTTAAAAGAACTCACACCCTTTGTGTCGTTCATTCCTTCTGAAGAAAAGTATTAAAGTCAATAGATGTGTTTATCCAAGTCGCTCCTAGCTCACTTCACAAGGAAGGCTTTGGAGCTTTTAATTTTTGGTTCCAGACAAAGTCATTTTTCTTTGTCTCTTTTTTTTTTCTTTTAGAAAACTGTAATACATTTTTCATATTAAGAAAACAAGAGATTGAAAGATTACTTTTGGCACTTCCCATTGCTGCTTATGTGAGGAAAGAAAGGCAGAAGATGGTTCTTGCTGAGACTGCAGCCCCTGCAACTCCCAGATGTGAGCACAGGAAGGAACGGGGACTTGTCAGCCTCTCTAAATCCGCCCTCATCCCAACAACCTCGCTGCGTCTGAAGACACCTGCGAGAACACTGACCCCTGAAGCACCGTCAGGGCCACCCCCTGCAGCCCCCCACGCTTCCTGCTGAATTCCACCGTCCTGAGTAGGTGGCTGCTGCCTGGAGAGGTACGAGCATCCCGCCAGCGCCCGTCTGCGCACGCAGCCAGCCCTCTGCCTCCGGACACCAGTGCGCGGTAGCGGCCGCATCTCTTACTATGGGAAAGTTTGTCTTGTCCGTCTGCAGCGCTTTGGCAATGTGTTTTCTCACCATTTCCTTTGGCACAAGTAGTGGCCAAAGGCAGCCTTGCCCCAGGGAAGCAGCGGTACCCATCCCGAAGGCAAAGCACCTCTTCCCTCGTGCTCTTGGGGGAGTCCTTTGGGCTGTTTTATCCTGTTTTAGGAGGAAATCGCCTTTCGCCTCACTCAAAACCGCTTGGTCCTCCTAAAAGCAGCACCTCCCCTATCACAAGGACTTTTCTTCCTTTCGAATCTCTTCCCCAGCGTAATTTATAAAGTAAATTGTATAACACCGATTACAGAATCGCTGACGTGGCCAGATGAGGGGAGCAGTTATCTCCTCTGCTTTGTAACCCACTCCCCCACCCTTATATTCCCCGGCTTTATTTGACTGCTTTGCAGCTACTGTTGCCAGCAGGTCTGTTTCCTCTTTAGTTTCCTCATGAACATTTCCATCCAAAGTATATTTTGCAATTTATTGGTCCTCCCCAGACGTGTGGCCTTTCATCTACTGACATGGAGTCCATATGCCGCCCTCAGCAGAGCGTGCAGACTGCGGTACTCTCCCATGCCACACCGCCCGTGCGTCGCCGATTGTTTTCCAGGTCACATCCCGTCGCTGTCCCACGTTGCGTGAGGAGCAGCGTCCCCTGCCCCGCGCCGGGGCCGGGCTCTGCCCTGCACACCCCACAGCCACCCCCAAACGGCCCTTCCACTCTGCTCCTGCCGCAGCACCGCAACGAGCCTCTGGCTGCTTTCCTTTCAAAAAACCCCCTGGTTTTCGCGGTGACCGCTTCTGCCTGCTGCCTAACAGCCGCTGCCACCCGCAGCAGGGCTGGTGCACCCTGGGGACCTTCAGCCACTTGGAGACGGCTCCAACCCCCACCAAAATCAAGAAAGACTTTGTTAGACTGTGGGGATGGTGCTCCCCACCAGCGACCCCGCTCCTCCTCCTCCTCGCTCGCCTGGGGTCTGCACAAGGAGCCGCCTCCTGCCCTCAGCATCCGCGTTCCCTGTCTGCCGAAGGCATCGCAGAGGGCTAGAGGAGGTGCCCCAGAGCCCACAGGTTTTTCCTTAGCATGAACGGGCTCACACGGGTGTTTTCACTGGCCCTAGAAATGCTCCGATCCATTTTGGCCAGGATTTTGGTTAAAACGTCAGCTGAAGGAAGCAATGCTGGAGAGATGGCGGCGGTGGGGAAGGGCTGGGCCCTGGCGGCGCCTGGGGTGTACCTGAGGCATGAGGGTGTCTGCAAACGCCTGGCTGCGGTGTCTGCTGCGGCACCAGCCGCTCCAGCTGACGTGACTCGGAGCCGCGTGTGCATCTGGACAGAAGAATGTCGGAGTTGGAGACAACGCCCCAGCACAGGGAAGTTCTCGCCATTTCAAGGGCTATTTCTTCCTTGCACACAACAAAGCAAAAAAAAAAAACAAAAAACCCCTCCTGCTTGTTTTTGCCTTGATAAGTTCCACAGCTCCCAGCACAGTAGGCAGCCTCGGAGCGGACCCCCGAAAAGGGTTTCTGCTTCCTTTGGGTGGTGAACGAGTTGTCAGAGACGGCCCTGCTGTAACCCTGGGAGACACGGTAAAGCTGTCCCGCAGGTTCGGCCCTCGCCAGCTGGAGGCCATTCTTAACGCAGGTTTCACTCTGCGTGTGTCACGTTTGCTAATTTTCCGTGAATGATTCCTGATTTTCAATCGACCTTGGTCTTTAGGTTCGTACAACTTTGTTCTGCATTGGAGCCTTTTGGCAACGTGGAGTTTTGCCTGCAATAAAGTAGGAAAGAGACATCCTGAAAAATAAATTCAGCAAGACTTTGAACGGTGTGTGGCATCACTGTCAAATAGCACATTTTCTGCTGTTTCTACTGAACGGGGAGACGTACCTGTAGAAAAGGTGCTAGGCTTTGAGAAATACAGATTCAGCTTGTACTTCTGAAAGGCCTCAGACTGAGCTTGTAAATGCTTTGGGATTCAACTTTTCCCCTGTAAGTACAGTCTGTATTTTTCCTGTTGTGTTTATTCAGACTGCGATTCTCAAAGGGCCCCAGGGGAATTGCCGTACGAGTCCCACAGAGCAGTAAGTCTGTTCTAGTTTCAGTAAATGCCTCACCGAAGCCCTTTCCTGGGAGAGGAGATCATTCACCCTGCTTCCCTGCGCTCCAGCCTGGTCCTATTTACACAAGCTGACAGACTACCTGATGGAGCCATTATTCTCTTTTCACATATAGTCTAAACTATTTCCTCTTGCCGGGCACTGAGCAGTTTTAAATCAAGATGTCTTAGTTCACGGAGGTTAGGAACAGTCTTATAAAACGCCTTATTTCTTCCGTGCTCCTATGTAAATCTATTTTATTGGACAACTGGAAAACATAACACTTGGCTTGTGTGGCTAACTCCCCGTGTGCTTCCAAACACAATATAGACTAGGTTTCTTTTTCAGAATAAGCTTTTCATGAAAGCCTGTTGTTCCCTGCATCCACCCGGAGCTTTCACAGAGCAACCTGCCCTGCTGCCTAAAATCACACCCAAAAAGCCACCCTCGGTTGGGAACTCCGCACCAGGAGACATTTCAGGGCTGAAATTCAGGTCACATCAAGGCGGGGTTTGTGTGATTTTAAGCCTGAGAATGCAGGTTAGACCAGTGCCATAGTCAACGGAAAAACCTCCAAGGGGTTTTAATCGTTCCCCGTCGCCTGCTCTGCCCTGTGGCAGGAGGTGCCCGAGCAGGGGTTAACCCCGAGGCCCTGCCCGGGTCCTGTGCCGCGCCGGCTCTGCGCCGCCCTGCCGTCCCTTCCCAGCGCCTTCTGGGGCGCAGAGTTTGCTCTGGCCGGGAATTCGGTTTCCGAGGACTGAAGAGATGCTGTGCGGTGGGCAGCGAGCCTCAGCAAGCGCGGAGATAAAGGCAGCATTGGCGGCACGGCGTGGAGCGGGGCGCGGGGGAACGGGCCAGCTGGGGACACGGGAGGAGGTCACGCTCCCTGAATCCACATGAATTAAGGACAAAGGCACCAGCCTCCACGCTTTGAGCAAGATGCGCTGGCCCACTCGAAGCCCCCGTCCCGTGTATTGCGGCGTCTGGCTCTCTCTGGGCTCTGGTGTGATACAGTGCAACCGTTATGCTCTGCAGAGCTCCCTGTCAGCTGCCCAGCGGCTACGCAAACATGGCAGGAAAACACCGCTTGAATATTTAAAATCATCAACAGGCTCCTTTAAACCACTGGCTAATGCCTCCGGTTGACATTTAATGCTCTGCATTAAGAAAGAAATAGTTAACAGAAATGCCACCTTGTTTTTACAGTCAGGCAATATCTTGCACTTATTGTCATTGTCAGAAATTATTGTCACTTACAGTACGCAACTGCAGCATAGGCCACAAAGAACGGAAAGGATTTACTGCTGAATGCTAAGTCATTCTTTATTTTGCTATTTAGGGAGCTAATGCAGTAATGTAATACAGAGAGCACAGACCCAAATAAAAGTTTGTGCGTTACTGCCAACTCCGAGCAATTTAGTTTAGTGACTCATAATTGTGAAATTGGCTTAGAACTCATTACCTTGTTTTATTTTTATCTGTTTGCATGTTTGAATGCATGCGTGAGGTTCACTGCGTTTGCCTTAGGAACAACAGGTTCGCCCCAGTTGCATGTTGAAGATTTTCAGTGTGAGCATATGGGCCACAAGGCTATTTTTCATGGCTGGGAGCAGAGATCCTCTCACAATTGTCTGTAAGCTTTGGGCAGTAAGTAAAATGCTAAATGCACCAAACCAGACTAAAATGAAGAGGAGGTGGGAGCCCGTAACACAGACACACCGGGCTCTGCCGCGTCCAGGCGCCCGCCTGCCCCCTCCACGGCAGCTGGCAGGGAAAGGGGCTGAGGGGACGCGCAAAACTCCTGCGACCCAGCTCCTGAAGGGACACCGAGTATGGATTGAACCCGGTTTGCCTCCCGACCCAGGGGCAGAAAATGTGAAATTCTAAAGCATTAATTCCAGTGAGTGGGTGACGGTTCAGTGTCGCGATAGGGTGCTTTTCACGAGAGCGCGGTGGAGCCTGCGTGCGGGTGCCGAGTGTTCCCAAATGTAGACCTGATGGCAGGCTGCAGCCCATGTGGCAGACAAGCAATCCACCTTTTTAAAGGCAGTGTGAAATGTGGGGGCTGACGTGACCGTTATCGGAGCCTCACGCGTGAGTTATGAGACATCATAAAATATTTTCATATTGCAACAGCGAAAACCGGGGCGGCTCTGTGGTAGGTTTGTTTGATCTGATAGCTGGGTCTAGCGGGAGGGAGAAAGGTTTCCCAAGAGCTGCACTTCTGAATGCTCTTTCCTTACAAATTTCTTCCAAAGAAAAAACTTAATTGAGCTATTTTATTCCAAAAATGAGCATTCCTAGCGGTTCTTCAGGCTAATGGTACGTGGCTGGATGGAGATAACAAATACAGTCACTTAATCTCCTTCCAAACAGCCTGTCTCCCCTGACTTTGAGACTGATCCTGTAAATTCTTAATGCCACAAAGTTCCTTTTCCTTTGATAGTCTCTTTCATCTTAGTTTATTCTATTGCGTTCATTATGTAAGTGATTATTCTTATTCTTATTTGCATAGCCAGATTATATTTTGCGGAACACCTGCCAGCGGAGTTTCTGTATGTCGGTGTTGGAGTCTGGGTGTACAGATCTCAAGTCTCAGGTTTTGTTCCTCCCGCTGATTGATTTCCTGAGTGATCTTGAACTAATCATCTGATTTCGCTGTGTTTCCCTGCTGCTGCGGCAGATATTCCGCAAATGCAGGAGACTCAGATGCCTCTAAACTTCTTCAGACTCCTGTGAAAGTCCTAGTCCGGGTCATTCCTCCTGGCAGAGGCAAATGGTTCTTTTCAGAAAGCCGGCGGTGGGGTGCGTGGGGCAGGGAAGCCCTGAGGAGCCGTGGCGGCGCGGGCACCCGTGGGAAGAGCTGGAGCTCGGAGGGCATTGCCCAGAGTCTCATTTGTCTCCCTGTCACGGGCATGAGGCTCCGTTACTTTTCGCACCCTCACTCTATTTATTGAAGGATATGATAAAAATGCACGCAAGCGGTTAAATACTCCGAAGTGTTTCAGCGCGGCGGGATGCCCTTCTCCTCTTGTCTTCACGGCATTTTACTTTGGGGACACGCAGGCACACTGAATTCATGTCTGTGGTGATTCCAGTCAGCCTAATCACAACGCCGGGCAAAGGAAAAACTGAATTTTCAAACTGATGACACATTTATACCAGAATTGTAACTTTATAATATTAATGTATCATTTAACTTACATGTATACTTTGGAATGTTTATAACTACTGTAAATCATAGGCGAGAGCGGCCAAGAGAGTGCCACACAACATTCCTAGCACAACTCATAAAACAAATACAACAATCGCAGAAGAACGGCACTTGCTGTCCCAGGAGGGAGAGCGCAGCGGCTCCGCGGCAGATGGGAACGCTGCTCAGCGGAACCTTCCCGAAGCCCAGGCGCAGGCAGCGGCACGGCGTTCCCTCGGCGCTGCTCCCGCTGGGGTCTTCCGAGGAGATGTCACAGGACCAAACGGCACCGGGCCGGTGCCAACCGGGCGATGTGTCGCCGGGAGGTGACACCAGCCCCTGGCAGGTGACGCCGCTCGGCATCGCTGCTCTCTCCAGAGCCACAGCCGGGTTTCGCGCTGTTTCCCCCCTCCCGGTGGGGATGCACAGCCCTCCCCAGGCAGCCGCTGCTCCCTGGCCTCCGGCCGCCTCCTCTCGCAGGGTGCCTCGGCAGGAATAAACCCCTCCTGTTCCCTGACCCGTAAAATCCTGTGGCTGATGTCTGACCTATTAACCTTCAGGTTTTCTTTCAAGGTTTACAGGACTTTTATGACTTGACCAGCGGACTGTAAAATACACATTTAAATGCATTCAACTCCGATAACAATCTCATCATTAAAACAGCCTACCTCCTTTGTCTGAAGTTAATCACTCTCAGATTCTTCGGGATTCATCAGCACACTTACCAGCACCTGTTTTTTCTCCCCAAAGGTGGCCACGTAACATGACACAAAGACCTTCAGTTCTTAAAGGACAGTAAAAAAAGATTGCAAATCTTACTGAAAATTCCCCTTAACTTCAGAGCAAAATCTACAGAAAAATCAAATCCCAATTTGAATTCAGGACGTCTTCAAAATTAAAAATCAATCAGCTTCTGAGATTCAGGTGAAAGGATGACTTTTTCTAGTTTTATTATGCTAAAAACACAGCTGAGCAGCAAGCACAATGTGGTAACATTGCACAGGCAGCAAAATACCAAAATAACACCAAGGACAGGAGACTGTTTTAATGTACTTTCTGGTAAGTTATTTAACATGCTTTTGTTGGCAGGGCAGATGGTCTGGGGCTTTGGACCAGGCCTGGATTACTCAGAGCAGGCAGTAGGCAGCGCCTCTCGCGTAATGGCTGTTCCCAAATACAGCTGAAAGCCGGTGTAACGGGACACTCGGTTCTGTTTCTCTTCTCTGACACTGACACCACGAGTATCCCGGCGTCTCCTTCAGTTCGGGAGAAAAAAACGCCACCATTTCACTGCGGCTGCAGGTGCTGCGCTGGGGTGCTCACCTTGCCATGGGGTCCTGCTGCCCCGACCGCCGGCAGGAAGGAGGGGACCCGGAGCTGCGTCCTGGGCTGCGGAAGCCGAGGGAGGGATGTGGAAAGCTGAGCCGATGTCAGAAACGGGCTGGCAGAGCCCGGGGCAGGCAGGGGCTTGGCACTGCCGCCTGCCAAGGGCAGGTGGAGAAGAGGAGCCGCGTCCAGCAGAAACAGCCCCTCCGTCTGCTTGATGTCGCTGCTCGGTAACTTCACCCTGGAAACCTTCTGCCAGGTTAACGACCCAAAAAATGTGTTTCCTTTTCTCCCCAGCTGGATCATTTCTTGTCATGGGCAACAACTGAAAGTTTTATTTTAATACATTGCCTAATTTATAATGGGCTCTGTCCATCACACACAGAAATGCTCATTTTTGAGTCACATATAACTGTGCCTGTGTTCATACACTTTCTCTGTGCAATCCTTGGCCTCTGCGTTTCAGAAACGTGACCCTAGGAGGTGTTTATAGAAGTCTAAATATAGGTTTATCTGTTCTAGTCTTTCCATGGAAGATCTTTTTCCTTCAACACATGGAGATTAAATACGCGGAGCAATATTAGTTAACACTTCAGTAATGGCACACCGCGAAAAACGCCAGGAAATTCCGTTTTGGAGCCGGTGTTCCAGTCCTGACTCCTGTTGACTTTATATTTCTTTTCTCTCAAAGGCATGAACGGAGGATTGGGTGTCGCCTGAGGCTGAGTGACGCTGCTTTGGACAGGCCTTTGGAGAGACACCTCGCGTTAATCTCTTCAGGTGCGCCCTGCGGGTTCGCTCAGGCCATGGTGGAAAGCGAGAGTGAAATTCCCACTGTTCTCAGCAGCCCGGAACCTTTCGAAAGCACTACCTGCGAGTCCGTTGTATTAACTCCGAGTCAAATAAAAGAAAATGAACCAAACTTGAGGGAATTTACGTCAGAGCAGCTGTTTGCGTGCATCTTCTGCTGGTCTTAACTCTCACACTTTGGGCTTTCCTGTTAGCGTTTACAATAACATCATTGCATCATGGTCCTAGTGTTTAATATTCCCTCTTTCAAAATATGAAGTTGCAGCTGACTCCCTGTATCCTTCTGGGATAAACACAGAAAAAGCTTTACTTAACAGCTGCTATATATTATTATTATTACCTATTACATCATATCTTATTACAGCTCTATTACAAGTTTCCCCTAAAATCTAATCACATTCTGAAATTGTTTACAGCGAAACTAGAAATGGGCTCGAGACACAAAGTTCACATCCCAGCATGGGTCTGAACTTTCTTGCAGCTCAGATTTATTCAGACGCAGCGTTTAACTCTCTTGCTCCTGAAAGACGGGAGCCAGCCTGGCTGTGCGCCGCGGCACCCAGCCGCCAGCCTGCGCCGGGGCCACCTGAGACCTGCTGGTCAGAGGGACCCGACGTGGTGGCAGCTGAGACAGGGCTTTGCTTTCTGGTGTACGCGCTGGGACCGAAAGGCAGAGAGAGAGGCAGGGAAACTCCGCTCCCGTATACGTGAATAGCAAAATTCCATTGATTTCAGCAGGAAACAGCCAGGATTTCACTCAAGCTAGAGAGACAGATGACAGATAGACAGACGTGTAAATACTTATTAATTAACTCATTTGAGCTAAGCTAGGCTTATTTCTTTAAAATGCAAGTGAACACTGACCGAAGTGCATTGTCGTACCCAGTTTGAGCTGCTTACGGCATGTGTCCGGGAGCCCAGCGTGGGGAAGGACAGAGGATCTGGAGTAGTTTGAGGCTCCCAAGGCACAGAGTAAAGCTCTTCTGTGCCCAGGTCCGCCCACTGAAAAGGGTCTGGAGCTTGCCTGAGCCTCCAGAAACCCAGCCCAGCCCCCCGGGAGCTTCAGCACGGCGCCCAAACTTCTCTTGCCTTCACCCCCCAGCCTCGTGCAGGCCGTGAACCAGCCCCGTGGCACGACAGCAACGGTGCTGCTGCAGGGAAGCGCCCCAACGGCTTCTCGTACGGGAGCGACCGCTGCTGCGGTGGGTACATCTTCACAGGATGGGCCCCGCAGCAGAAGCGCCTGCTCGTAAAGGCGGAATAAAACCAATCCAGGTCACTGGCCTCGTCCACACACTGCCATTTCTATAGGTCGCTGCTTTACAGCTATGATATTAAGTAGTTTGGCTAACTTTTTAGAAATGTTACTATTTTCTTGACAAAATGTCGAGTAAGTTTTCAGGGGGGAATACTTCATAACTGAAGTATGTTTTCCTAAGGGCAATAAACCACTAAGAAATGTACTTTTTTCCCACCCAGCCTTTGAGCCAAAACTTTCACATGTTTTTCAAAGAAATAAAATTATAGGTGTTTTTCTATAGTAGGGTGAAGTACCACCTGGGTGGCAGTGGTAGAAAGCTGGGCAAACTTTATAAATCTAGAAGGGGGAGATTGTTTTGGCATGACTTAGGGTTACAGCCTGGGTTTCCTATGCATAATTTTAAAAGGAATTGCTCAAAGCACCAGGAAACTGTTGCCGGGACACTATGCCCAGCGTACAGCTCTTACCTCTTTAGACTCGTGGAAGGTTGCCACGGCTGAAGAGAGGACTTTTTCAGTGCAGTGAACAGCGGAGGCAAGAGGCAGACTTTTAATTACTTCTGTATCTGACAAACCCACGCCCAAGCACACGCTGGTGTAAGAGACCAGAAGAACGTGAAGTGAATTGAAAATAACGAGTTGGTCAACATGGTTTCATTTGGTTCCTGTTCTGAGGTCGGGCGGGTTCCCATCGCCTGCTGGCCGCGAGGACGGCGGCACTGGACGGGTGCCTGGGACATCACCAGTCTAACCTCAGCTGGGCAAAACCAACGGGAGAGTGGGGGGCATTTTTAATAATTACCAGTAAATAGCTGAGGGGTTGGAAACGCACTTTTGTCTTGGCCATTTTAATCTCTGGCATTGCAGTGCTCAGAATGTGAGCAAATACTTTTTCTGATTGAAATAATAGAGAAAATTAATATCAGTTCATCCACAATCACTTTACATTGGATGGGGAAGGTGAGCAAAGGTGAAGGAGACAGAAACTTTTGCTAAATTGTCTAACACGGTGCAAGACTACTAAGAGTTAAGAAGTGCCTTGCGGGGCTGCCTGGCACCCTGACCGAGCAAGCCAGGCCCCCAGTATTTTTTTAAATATTAAAAAACAGGCAACATAAAATCTCTCTCCTGGAAATCAAAGAGAAGGAAAACTAAAGTAAAGCTACAAAGGAAATCTCGTTCTCTGGCCTGCTCTGCGTGCTGGCTTCCTACGTGCCGGGCTGGGGAAACTCTGAATCCTGTGGAAGAAATCCATGGAGAGGAAGCAACAGCCATCGCACAGTATAAAAGATGGGGCTGGTTTTAATCAGGGCTGATTCTTCACAAATGACAAATGGGAAGGAGAGGTTAACGTGGGGCATAAGGCTAAGCCAATAAAGCCTTTTTTGAGACAAAATGAGAAGGGCGTATTTCAATATGCCACAGTGGAGCGAGTCGAAGGAACTAACGTGTCTGGGATGTACAAACACCGCCTGACTCCAGCTCGCGCTGCTCGTCCGGCTCGTGGCCAGCAGCAGGCTCCGACTTCGGGAGCTCAGTAACCCTCGTCGGAAGGCAAGTCTCTTTGAGTACCTCACCGGGCCAGATCTTAACTGAATTAGACATCTAAAATCAGACAGCGTGAACGTCCACGCTCCCCCAGCCCCTCCCCACCCTCTCGACATGCACATGCGTCACTTACCTGGGAGCATCCTAGCCTTTTTCCAACTTTATTAGCGGAAAAATACTTTTTTTCTGGGATGTCAAACCAGTGAGAAAGGCGTGGACAAGAGCAGCGTTTGGCTCTGCCTGCATGCAGGACGCGGAGAGCTTTCCTCCGGGGGTGGACGCTGGGGTCTCCTGCCTGGGTGGGATGGGCGAAGGGAGTTAGTCGTGCTGCTGGTGAAGGTTTCCAGTGCATTTAAGTGCAATACGGATCCAGCGCACGGTTTTGAACAGCTGTCCCGCAGCCAGCATTTAGCACTAGCCCTTAAATTGCCACGCTCCTTTTCCTGAAATTCTGGTGTGTTGAGACTGGAGAACTCGGCTGGAAACAAGGGACTGCTGGTGACAGAAGGCAAAATTTCAGGAGATCTTGACCCGATGGCCGTGTGGGGGGTTGACACTAAATCATTTAGTTCTGCAGCACCAAGGCTAAAAAAATGATTCCGGTAAGCTGTGTAAATGCCTTGGGTACGAGCGTGTGTCAGGGCCAAGGGAAAAAACAACTTTCTGGATTTCTATAGCAGATATTGGCAACACCTAGAGCAGAGTCTTCCAAGACCACAATAATATTTTCAGTGCTTACTGGGTTTTTTTCAGCATAAAGCTGTGGTTTGTGTGGGTTGCTCCTTAGTGTCTTTCAAGTCACTAGCCTGCTGCTGTGCAAACATTTGGGGTATGCCGTGGCCTGCGTGGATGCTGCCTTGATTTATAGTGAACCCTGGGAAGAACTCCTATAGCACCTGAAAGCAATCTTTCAGCAACTCAAGGAAGCAGAGTTGACTTTTAATTCCCTGGTGTTCAGTAAGAAAGCAGGAAACCGTTTCATTTATATATATATATATACGAGATACAGTAGGGCAGGGGAGTTATGAAACCAGAGATATGTAAAATGCAAGCTATTAAAATGCACCTATTACTGACTACTAAATGGCAGGTGAGATCTTTTCTGGGCATTGCGGCATATTATCGGAAATTTATTCCACATTTTGCAACACTGGCTGCTCCATTAACTGATCTCACTAGGAAAAAATCATCTCATAAAATAAATATGACCCCATGGTGTGTGCTAGCCTTTCAAGGACCGAAATCAGTTCCTAGAGATCAAATGCTTTTCATGAGCCTGGAATTTTAAAGTCCGTAGAGGGTGAATCTCGATGTCAATAATCTTAAATCAGGGTCAAAATTAGCACAAAATTTAAAAGGATGATAAAAAAAATCCACATTTCCTTGATAAATTATCTGAAAGAAGTTGAATTCTCTGGGTATGCGGAGATTTTAATAAAGCGGATCACAGCATTTCCCTGGAAGGAATTATATGCCACGCTAAAGCATAGGTGGTTAAACAAAGGAAATTCATAAAGCCAAGCAGAAAGTTAGCGACTGTGCAACGTTATACGGTCAGTTTAGTGACGTATGTTTGTGTCGGACCAAACATACCAAGGAACGTATTTTTCCCAGAGTGACTGAGAATAAAGGGATCAGTTTCTCATAATGCAATTGCTCTTTGCTGAACTCGATGTGGAACAGATCTTCCAAAGTGTAAGTCTTTTATTAAAAAAGAAATCATTAAAGAAGTAATCATTAAAAAATGATCAAATACCAGCTAGAACTCTCGCAGCGAGGCGGCGTTGCCTGTGACTTCCAGGAGACCAGAGATCACCCCGGGCTCCTCCTCGGCGCCTCTCCAGTTTGCCAGAGTCCCAAGGCTTGACTCGGAGTGCCACAAACGAGGCATGCAAACAGCGACTCACGCAGCAAACTCACTGCTGTCAGACTGTTTCCTTCAAAGAAAATAACTTTTTCAAACCTGGATTTCATGATTCTTCACTCCCGAAGCAAACTATTTTCAGCAATAAAGGGAGGGAAAACTCCTAGGAGTGAAGGATGGACTTGGCCAAAAGAAAAGAGACTAAATGTGTCCCGAAGGTGGGAGGGAAGTGTGGAAGCGACACAAGCCAGTGCCTCCCCTGCCCTCTGGCAGTGGCGTGCACGTGCTGCGGAGAGAGGAATCACAGCCGCGCTGCGAGCCCACCCTGCGGAAGGTGGGCTCCCAGGCCCGCGGGGACACAACTGAGCCTGCATTTCACCGCAGCTGAACCAAGCCATGTCCTCAGTCTGAGAAACTGCACTCTGTTCATTCCTATCATCAATCTTGCTCTGCATCTCATGTCTTAAGTGGTTTCTGAGGAGGTTTGCGTTGGGGTTTTTTTTTCCCAAAGAATATAACTTTGCACAGCACTAAGGAAAACATTAATCCAGCAACACCAGTAATTGCGATAGTGGCTCATACATCTCCAGCCCTTCCAGCCTCTACCTGCCGCTACGCAGAGGGAAGCGATACTTCCTCGGAGGCCACGGCCCTCCACAGTGTTACAGGTGCTTCTCCTCACCCTGGCTGGGAAATCTGCAGTATATTCGCTGAGACCCGGGTATTAACTTAAGTCTTTGCTTTTTTGTGAACTCAGGTGTCCAGCTCACATTTGAGCCCGGGTCCTCTACGTGGAGACGACCCAACTGGGGTTTGCGAGAGGGAGCGCGAGGAAACTGGTGCTGGGGAGCAGACCCACGGTCCAGCAGCCCTTTGCTCGCCCGGGACCGAGCGATGCTCCCCGCGGAGCTGAGGACACCCTGCAGCACTCGCAGTGGTTCAGGTAAGGGGTTGTTGAAGGAGGGAGACTATTTGCTTTTATCCTTTGGGTATTCGCACTTGAAGGAAGGATTTACCCAAAAAACCCCACGGAAAACCAGCTAATCTCTGCACCTTGAATAAAAAAATCCCCCGCTCTGCTTCTTTCCTTTGTGAAACATGACATGTGGCCTGGCCATTTGGTTTTCCATCCAAAAACCCTGACCTCAAGTTCTATTTTCTTAGGCACGCTTACATTTAATTAAAAAGAAACTATCAGACGTAAAAGTAACCCTCTTAGATATGCTGTATCCAGTCCCAGGTTAGGCCTGTTCCTGACTTCTCCATGTACAATTTCCTCCAGGATTCCTCCCTAAACCAAGACCCGGTGTGATGCAACACCACTTTCAGCACAGAAGATAGGGTAATGCTGGCTTGACAAGTGAAATTAATTATTGCATTCCATTAATTTTGAGTCATGCGCCCAGCCCATGGAAGCTAGGAGAACCTTGTGAAAAACAAACTCAGTACATTGTACTGTAATATTATTCTTGGCTGGAGTTTCGGGCAGCCTGCTGGGGTCCTCCGCAGCGTGTCCCCACGAGCATCGACAGAGCAGCTGCTGTCTTCGGAGAGCACGGGAGGCTCAGTCTTCGTCCGGGACTATAATAAGGACAGCAAGGGCCTCCTCGGGATCTTTAAATGCAAGCATGACTTGGGAGGGTGGTGATATTGGCTCCTGACGCTTTTGAGTGTTGAGCTCCAATTACATATTTACTTGCAATTGCTTAGTGACCGCTTTCAGCATTTTCCGTGCAAAACCTAACTCCTGGAGCGTGCCATGGGAATGGCTGCGGCAGCGAAGGGACTTTGTTCTTCCTGAGAACAAAGTGACCTCCGGAAAGGCCCTGTGACAACTTTGTGAAGTCTTCTGCGCTGCAGCATGCAGCTGAAACCCCGCGGTAGCATCTTCCCAGTCGTAAAGAGGAATGGCTTAGTGTGACTCAGAGCAGAAACACTGCCCATCCCAAATGCTGTATTAAAATTTTGAGCGTGAGTCAGCCCAGTTCCCTCTGGGGGATACAATTACTGTCAGTGAGCGTCTGCTCGGGGATCTCATCCATGGGTTTCTCCCATGGGAATCTGTGCTGGAGACACCCGGGTTCAGCGCCGGCCTGGCACTGCCTGGCGAAGTCCATGACTCACGGCGGGGGCTGTCGTGCAATACCGACTTCAGCAAACCACGGGGACCTGATGCGGATCTACCAGACTTCAGGAAAACGGGATAAAGCAGAGCTTCCCAGGCTCCATAGGCTGACTCATGTCATGATGGAAAGATGGTTCAACCCCTTCTCCTTCAGAAAGGGCAGTGGCTAAGCACTGAGAAGACAAAACAAACGGATAAGCCTTTTGCACCGCTACAGCAAGGAGCAGACACCGTGTCCGTAGCCTGCAGGTCAGGGTGACCGTCCCCGTCCCAGTCCCCGCTCTTTTCTCTTCAGGCTTTTTCCCGTCTGACTGAATGGGGCTGGGCCTCTACATTAACCAACTTCACTTACTTTGGAAAACAAAGTAAACCCTTTCCCCCGGCTTGTGCTTAGCGGTCCTCTGGGTCCTTTCCATACGTGTGGCTGGGTTGAGGGGACACAAGCCTGGCCCCTCTGGGAGAGCCGGGACCTGGGGCCGGCGGCTGCCCAAGGCCACCCGGAGCCTCCTCGCTCACCTCCTCGCCACCGACGGCCACAGCGCGCTTCACACCCCACCTCTTTCCCTCTCTCTCTCTGGCAGATAAAGAAGTATATAACTGCTGTCTTGTCTCAGGTATCTGCCCGGGGCGTTGAAAAGTCCCCCCGGGAGGCGCTTTGACGCAGCTTGGGCCGCCGTCACGCGTCGCTGCTGGCTCTGCTCCTGGCCGTCTTTGTGCTGCCGGCTGCTCCCTTGTGTGGGGAGAGAGACGAGGAGAGCGGCAACGCAGGTGAAATGAACGGCGCAGGCAGGCTGAAAAGCCTCCGCTGAGCACAAGGCCAAAGCGAGGAGGATTCATCAGCAGGAAGGCAGCAGCCGTGACAGACGCAGAGTGACAAAGCCCCTGCGTCTGCCCCCCGCAGCCTCCCCAGCGTGGCCGGCCCTGCGCCCGCGGCACCTTCCCTCCAGGGGCTCCTCCGGGCGGAGAAAAGGCGAGCGGACCCCTGACGTGGGAGGCTCGGGCGGGATCCTGTTGACGCTGTTTCTCAGCGGAGAAATTTTCAGTTAGTGGTATTATTTTAAGGAGAAAAGTTCTCTTCTCAACAGGGTCCCACCTTTCTGAGAACTGAAAAATCTGGAGTCCAATTTCTTCATTTTCTGAGTACGCAAAATCTCTGCAAGGATCTTCCATGGAAATCACTGGTGGTTTCCGTGACTCTGGCTGCTTTTATCTGCTTGTCCTTGGAGGAAGAAGAAACAGAAGGACAACTTCCAGAAAGAGCTTCCCTTCTGGAGAGCACGGGAGCTTCTTTTTGCTTTCAGTGTCCCAAAACAGGCTCTGCCCTTCTGGCTGTGGAGACCCTGCACCCGGATGCTGGGTCAGCCCCTGCTCCTCGGGAGAAGCTCAAGTACCATGGAAAAGGCGATGCAGGGCACGCGGGTGTCACCACACACCAGCAGGACACATGGCCACATGGAGACTCCCTCTTCTTTGTCGCACCAGGGCAAATGACACAAAAGTCATCCTAACTTCTTGACTTTTCAGCTGAGCATCTCAAAGAAGATTTAACATCTGGATGAATAAAATTGCACGCATTGTCTCCCACTTTGCAGCCAAGAATCTGAAGCTGAAGATGACAAACACAAATCACTCGGAAGACTAAAGCCTGGCTCTTCCCATCCCTGCGCTAACCATGGAGCTGGCAACAGCCAGCCCCACAGCACAGCCCCCATAGGAAATTCAAAGTGAGAGTAGCTCACTAACAGTAGGGAGCAACCTGGTCTCCTGGGTGTGAAAATACGGGTAATAAATATTAATAGATCACGGCTCTGAGAACAGCCAGGGAAAACAAGTCAGAAACATTTTGCAGAATCTCATTGATTAAAGTGAAATTTCATTTAAAATAGTCGATAGCAGTAGTTCTGCCTTTACCATTTCATTTTAGGCTCATCAAAATGTTTCAGTTTGGTAAGAAAAAGAACCTTCATTTTAACAGTCTCAGTTGGATTAGTTCTGATTTATGTTACACATCAATCTTAGAATAAGTACCTTTTATTATTTATTTTTTTTTCTCAGGAAGAACTGCACTTTTCAATATGCTGAGAGAAATGTCATTTTCTGACCCAGGGCTTTGCAAGCTGATGCTTTGCCCAGGGAGGAGCGAGGATCACACTTACGCCGGTAATTACAGACCCACGACCGTCCCGCCCGGGGCTGAGCAGGGTTTGGCAGAATGCGCCGATGGATTTGGTAAATATTTCCCCACGTGCTGCGCAAACCGCTGCGGAGAACAAACCTGGGGAACAACCGTGATGGAGCGACTGCCTGTTCTCTGAGGACTCCACACAAATCTCTGCAGCCTCTGTAAGCACTGACCCAAACGGTGCCCAGCTCTAGCTAAGGCCTTGGAAGGTTTTTGGGGCGTACTGTGGCATGTCCCTGAATGGTTCCTGCAGCGAAGCCCCAGCCTCTGTCTTGCCAACCTCCCACACTCCACCGCCCACTGAAGCCAGCAGGAACTCGGCGTGCAGGGGTCTTGTAAGGCCAAAGCTCAGGTGGTTGTTGATCCATCCTGGTCTCAGTTTTCAGGATGGAGGAGGCACCAGCCCACTCTCCGGACTGTTGAACACTCACGTTTGAGGCAGCACTTTGCCTCCAGAGCTTCACAGAGGTGCCCGCAGTGGTATGCTGCTGACGCCTCTATGGCATATAAGCATATTACACTGTTGTGCAGTTGGAATTGATGGCAACAAAACCTGATGTATTGGAGGACAAACAATTTTGCAACAGCCTGTGAGAAAAAAAATTCAAAATGACACAGATTTTACCAAAAGACTTGTTCTTGGTACGTCCTGCAGAGATAAAGGCTCTGAAATGGACGGTATGTGCTGTTTAATTTTAAAAAGGGAGACAATCGTACACTACATTTTAAAACTTATCAATTCAACAGCATCCTTGGTGCAAAATGCCATGTTATATTCGTTAGCAGGTAGTTGCCTGGGATCACTCATCCAGGGACCGGGCATTTGATGCAAACCTTTGACGGTAACAGGCTGTCTCTTAGACGTCTTCCTCATGTACATCAAGCTTGAAAACAGAGCTAATAAAGGCCAGATGGCTGCAGGCTCCTTCTCACACCCTTAACGTTGATGGGAACATTCTGGAGGGAGTGGATTCTGCCTGAATCTTTGCCTTGTGCATGACATGATGGTAACCACATTTCAGCCTTTGCACTGTTCTGTCCTAACTCAATTCAAATGTTTCCTGAACTTCTAGCAAACGGATGAGGTGCAGCTCAAAAGAAAATGTATCCAGCCCTTATTAGAAAGGGTTGTACTCATCACGAACTGTCTAAATACCTCATTTCTGACGGCAGGGAAATCCTTTTATTACTGAGTTTGCTTGGAAAGATTTTGAATAGTTCATTATAAAATTGCATTCGTCTCTGCCAGGACATATAGAAACCAGCCGAAGTCCAAAACCTGGCCCCACTCAAGTCCATGGGATTTGGCATAAAGTGGCAGAACTACTGGGCAGAATATTTTGGCCTGGAAGAAAGTAGTACTACTTATCTGTTATCTGCTGATGTAACCCCCCAAAGTGTGCTCTCCAACACTGCAAGGGCCTTGCAGTTAGGTTCTGTCTCACTACGCTAATTAAGAAGACTAATTAATGCCAAAATATAATTCTCTGGAATGCTGCAGATATTACAGATATTGCACGATTGCACAGGATATTGCTCAGGATTAGATACTGTCTCTGTTGGTAAATTCCTCGTGGTTAGTAATCTCATCTTTTATATTTAGTTTTTAATAAGGAGCTGCCTTCATTCTGAAGCCAGCTCTGCTTCAAGCTGCAAGAAAAAAAGTAATTAAATCTGACAGGACTCACTTTCATGACATATATTGCAGGCTATCTCATGACACAGAGACCTGGTCATATTTTCGTTATAAGGAGCTGATGTATTTTCACCAAGTATCTCTACTAGAATCAGGGTTTTCCTGAATCCTGTATTTCTTCGCCGCCTGTCTCTGGCTTTGTGCTCTGCAGCGCTGCTGGCTGCACACCCGCTGTATGTTGACATGTAACGGTTTGAGCATCTGACATTTATACGTAGCTGGCATTTGTTTTGTTGCCTTGCAACCATCTGGTTCCAGAAGAAACTCATAAACTGATCTTGAATCATGCAACCACCAGACAGCAAACAGATAGAGCCGTAGGACTCCGACAGCACGTTTATCCCACTGTGACAGCTGACACAAACACCGCGCTGCACCGTCCTCCCCTATCTCCGTCCCGCAGACCAGCGGGGGCTGCATTTTAAAAAGAGGAGTTGATTCTGCACAGCCCCGGGAGCCTGTGGCTTGCGCTGACGTCGGCACAGCCCGCGTTCGGGCTCTGCACGGACCCTGTGCACCGGCGTCCCCGCGCCTGGCCCGCGCTGCCAAGTCACCCTGCCACCGCGAGCTAGCGGGGACCGCTCCGAAGCACGGATTTTGCCCTGCATTCATCCAGACTTTGGAAATAGCAGGGGCCAGATTTCACGTCAGAGCGTGCCATGCTGGCGCATGAAAAGAAACTGAAAAATGCACAGCCCGTGCTGATTCCGGCGGTGTCGGCACACCTAAGGAAGGGGACTGGCGGTGACCTGCCGTCGTCCCTTGGCTCCACACCCAGGCCAGAAGCAGGGGGGAAGCAAGCCAGCCTGCTCAGAGGTTTCTACTGGACAGACAAAATTTTGTCCAGAATATTCTTGCCAAAGAAAACAAAGTGCATTCTTGAAAATAGAGCAAGGGAAGCGCGGTGGCTTTTTTCTTGGCCATGGTTTACTTAGGAGGACGGTGGCCCCCCTGCCATTCCACTTGCTTGTCCTCTTCTTTTTATTTCCAGTTCCTAAACCCCTGACACTGGTCTTGTGTCCATGAATCAGAGAGATCGCTTTTTCTCAGTAAACAGGAAAAAAGCAGGAAGGCCAGGTTATTAAATCCTAAGAACTTTTACTCACGCATTATGTAATACCAATTTAACAAGAATCTTGGTCTGTAATTAAATCCCCATAACTCATCTTAAAACTGGTACCTCCTCTCTCCAAATTAAACATTGCTTTTTCTGTAATGGGGTAATATTAGAGTACTACAGCAATTTGGGTTAAGATTTCATCGTTGGAATCCATTTTTATTTTCAGCTTCCACAGATGTGTACGGAAACCCACATTACACAATAAGGCAAAAGAATTACTTTTACTCTACAAAATTCAGCAAATAATAGCAGCAGTCACTGGAGGGCACCTGCCTCGAATTCTCACCTGGCTAAATACGCCAGAAAGGAAAAGTGAGTACTTAAGATGATTGGAAACGCTTCCTCTTCAATTCCAATTGCCTGCAAAAATGTTTTACTGGGTTCATACTGGTATTCTGACTCTTTAAGATATACGTGTGTGTGTGTGTGAGCGTGCACGCGTGTGTATCGCCGATGGAAGAGGAGCCAGCCAGGAGATCCGGGTGTGCAGCCGAGGGCTCAGGCTGGGTAACCAGGTACAGAGCCGACCAGGGTCAGCCAGGTCAGCACCTACTTTAGTGTTTACTCTGTTCGTTATTCTTATGTTGAAAAAAAAAAAAAAATACGGGCTCTGTATGCTAAGGATTTCACAAACATAACATGAAGCCATTCCTGTGCCAGGGATCCTTATATGTATATGGCCGAGACAGCAAAGGAGAGGGGGGATGCCGAGGCAGCTACGGGTGCACAGCAGGAACAGCGCTTTGTTATCAAGACTGGGCTGAGCTTGACAGAGGCAGTGATTTTTCCGTGCCCTTTAATGGTATCGGCTCTTCAAGGAGGGCTTAAAATGCTGCTCTCGAGACGTGCATCTCTGCAAGGGGTAGACAGAAGAGGGGCGCTGCAAAGAGCCAGGGGGCCGCATCCAAGCCCTTTGCCCTGTTCACAACAGCCCACAAGAAGGTCTCTGCCTTCTGCACTCCCGCAGGGCCCCCGGGCTCCTGCTTAGCTCGGCAGGTTGGACAGAATTCCTGGTTTTACTCTTTTACAGCCGATAGCAAAACAGTGCAGTCACAGCACCCCATGCTGATGCCCCGCGTTCCAAAGGTGGGAGATGCTGGTCTGTCTGACTGTTCAGAGAGTCTTGGACACGTGAACTCTCCCAAACCTAAGCCACAAGAGCGACGTGTTCTGCTGCCTGGTCCGCCCCGTCTCTCACAAACCTGAGGTCCTCACATCAGGCATCGGTACGCTTCGATACACAGATAAAAGGTGTCAAAAGGATTTTGCAGGAAGAAAACTATATGCAAGAAAAGAAAGACTGCTTCAACTGAAGGACATTCAGAAGTTGAGTTCTTTGGATGTTACTTTCAATTTAAACTAGTGATTATTTAAATTCTCCTAGTGCAGCAAAAAATGCACGTCTCTATTCTGGACACATACATTGGAACAGAATACTTATTAAAAAGCCGGGGGACGATTTCAATAAGTGAGGTTATTTGGTAGACTAAGCTATCTTTGGGGAAAAGCATGTTTACTGCATTAAGATTAAAAGTTCTACATCAGTGTCTGGGACACGGTCCAGCCCCCCCGAGATGCGCGGTAGCCATCGCCTGCACCGCACCCAGCGCAGGGCGCTCTACACAGAGGAGCCCAGCCTGAGCCGAGACGGGCTCCACACAGCCCCGTGAAAGCAACGCACTGAGGAACAGACACGGCAAGTCAATTAGGACAATTACCGAGTACCTGTCTCCGCGGGAGCGCAGCCCTGGCGTCTCTATTGCAGCTACACTTCAGCAACAGCAGCTTGAACCTGGCTTTTCCAAACACCACACCAAAGCCTGGATTCCTCTCGCACTGCAGTCAGGAGCTGGAGCACCTGCACTTCCCTTTTTACTTGTTTTCTTCTTCAGGTGATGCTGAACAACTTCGTTTAGTCTTTCCACATAAAAGAGCGCTCAGCAGAACCGCCCTCACCGGTGCCTGTGGCCTCAGCTGTTTTCCCACTCGGGCTGCACTGAGAATACCCCCAACACCAGGTGTATCACGTTGTTCCCGGCCTCTCAATTTACTGAAACTCTCTTCACAAAGAAATGCAATGAAATTACTCTCCACAGGGAAATTCTTCTTCTTTAAGAAACAAACTGAAAGGAAGAAGCTGAGCTTCGCAGGGCTACAGCTGCCCTGGGGCTGGCGAGTCGAAAACACCAGAGTGACAGGGCAGGTAAGAGCAACGCGGACGGAGGAGACTCACCCTGCCCCGTTCTCCTCTGACTGCTGAAAGTCAGCTGCTCACTGGGAGGAAACCACAGAAATGGGCACGTTTTATAGCGTTACGTATGGGAACCATACGTTTTATAAGCCATGCACTGAGAACCGCTATTGTTGCTGCCGATACGTCTGAGAAGCTGCAACTAAGCACCGGAATGGTGGCAGGATGATGCTTCAGGGCATGAGCGAGGGGCTCGAGAGGGATCCCGCTTGGAGCGGCTAATGGCAGCAGCAACGTTGGAAGCACGCTGCAGACTGCAGTAACAACAACCTCCCGACGGCGGTAAGTTCCTGCCCGGAGCAATGCCACGGCACGGGCACTACTCACGCCTGCTGCGGCCGCGCTGATGCTGCTCGGTAACTCTGTCGCTGATGGATCCCAGGGATCCCCTGCAAAGTGCCGGGACGTTCCCCAGCCGGGGCCGGCACCCGGCTCTCTCGGCAGGCAGTGCGGCGGCTGGCGATTCGAGCCCCAAATGGTGCAGGAGGATTTCTTGCTGTTTGGCACCGTGGCATGCCAGACACACCAAGGCCCTTTCCCAGACAAGATAGAGCATTTCCAATGAATTTAAATCTAATGGAAAACCTCTCTACCCCAACTCTCCCACGAGCAGCAAACCACAACCGGAGAGGAATACGGGTGCTGGGGAGAGGAACTAGACCTGTTTGCCAGGCTGCGGAGCTGGGGTCCCTGCCCCTCACCCCGGAGGGCGCAGCTCCCGCGGGATGAGGCCACAGGGACAAGCCCGGTGACGAGGGCTCCGGGGGCTGGGAGAGGAGGCTGCAGCTGGAGAGACCTCCGGAGCTCAGGCTGCACGGTCTCGGCGTGCGGCCGAGGCGGGTTATTGTGGACGTGCTGAAGCACAATGAGCCCATCAATCCACGGCTGTCGCGGAGCCCAGATCCGCGAGTCCCACGCTCTGCGGCACAGCCCAGACGGATCCTGCGACCCCCGAGCAGCAGAGCTGGGACAGCCCGCCCCAGTTAAACCCAGTTCAATACAAAAGTGGGATACCAGTTACCGGCTGCGACATAACTCTTGCATTTGTCTTTATATGTGCTTCATCCCTTATCCTATAGGCAAGAAAGCTTTAAAAATATCTATCAATAACTTGTGGCAATCCTTCCAACACAGTTATGTTACTGCAGATCCTTGTTACGGCCGCGTAACTTTGGTACCAGAAACATTTTGTTTTATTGTTATCTCAGTGCCCAACTAATTTTTTTTTACAAGTTTCCCCTCCTGTATTTTTATTTATTTTCCTAATTTTTCTCAGGTTTTATATTGAAGATAAAATAGATCAATGTTTGCTCAGTCTCCAGTAACCTAATAAAATATCTATTGATGCAAACAAAGGAGAAGTAAGTTCCAGATTTTTTTTTTTTTCATGATCTTTGCTAAAGGAAAGACTGCAGTAATTTTTAGAAGTTGTTTTGTAGGGTTTTTTCACTTCATTTAAACCAGCCAACACAAAAGTCATTCTTAGTATTTAGGGAGATCTTTCACTCAGGTTCTGAACACTCTTGGAATGTTTTCAAAGGAGAAAATGAAGGAAAGTCCACCATTAACAGGCAGTTAGAGAAATTTTCAGATTACTTTCAGTTTCTTACTTATCTTGGCACCCCATTAAAATAATTACATTTGCTGTAGCAACAGAGAGATTGATTAGACTGAAAACTTCATTGTTAGCGTGTGTAACACTGTATTTACCCCACTGAGCGGCTTTTGAGCCAGTGAGGCAGGGTGTTGGGTGAATAAGCTTAACAATGGAAAATGGAAAGTAATTTCAATGGGAGGCTTCCATTTTAGTAGCTTCAGTCTAATCACTATGAAGGGGAACTATGGTTTAATCTAATTTTTCTTGGGATTAGAAGACTTTTAATTATTGCTTGTAATCATGCTTTCTAGCCTTGCATGAAGCGACACATTAAAGCTGGGATTTTAAAAGAGCCTAAGGAATACATCTATCATTAAAATTCAACGACACTGGCAGCTTAGCTCCCTGCCTCCTTTGAACATCTCAGGGTTTCCCATGAATAAAACAATATCTGTGAAACTTAGAAAAAAATACTAATTTTGACCCCCTCTGAATTTTAAACGGGCATATTGACCCGATGCAAAGCCATGCTCCACTCCCGCCAGCTCATTTCACTTTCCTGTGCGCAGTGTTCTTCACTCCCAGTGGTTTTTTATTGCAATCCAGTGTTTCATCAAAGTAGGAAACTTTCAGGGCTGTGGTGGGTGGGTTCTCTGGTCGTTTCCAGAGACAGACAGAAATGAGCATCAGCTTCGGTCGAGGACCACGTGGCGGGTGGCTGCAGAGCATCACTGAAATGTTCGGTCCAGAACGTGGCCAAGACGGCAGCGCAGAGTGTGTGCGTGAGCGAGCGAGCGACTTTGCAGGACGTGAACTAACATTTGTACTAAAGTCTTAACGGATAATGACAATTTTACACCCCAGGTACGTCACCCTCATGCTCTGGCAGAGACTCCCACAAGCAAACCCGCACACAAGGCAATACTGCTGAGACCTGAGAGTGGTCCCCAAGGCTCTGCTCTGCGAAACCCCGTGAAATTTGCTTAGACAAAGCTTCTGCGCTAAAAGTGGCATTTATCTTTAATTCTTTCTGCCCCAGAGTTTCCACTGGATTCCCATTACAGACAGAAAATTGGCAACAGTTCAGATTAAACACCAGAGTGAATTTCCTTGGCTCCAAGGAAGACATTTCTGTGTCGAAAGCTAAATTACGTTGCTGTTTTTCCACCTGTTAATGTGTAGATTATATAATAGAGACTTTTTTTTTTTCAATTTATTTTTTTTTCTTCTTGTGATGTGGAGGGTGTGATCTTCACATCATCTTCTTTGCTTCATAGAATAATGCCAATGCTTTTGTCAAAAAGATCAAAAAGTAATATCTGAAACCACGAGGATTTTGCTTGCTGCTTACAGAGCTGTTTTTAGTGGTAAATCTTACAGAAATTCTAGTCCAAAGCTATTTTTAAGGTTGAAATCTTTGGCAATGCAAGAGCTCAGTCCTAAAATGTGGATGGTTGTGGGTAGCGCTGTTGGGAAGCCAGACGTGTGGGTCCCGATCCGCGTGTGTTTTGGGATGCCTTGATGCCGGGGTAGCCGGCCCGCAACATCTTTTGCAACTCCCGACTTCCTGGGATGGGGCAGACAGGACATTTGACGACCAGTCCTGCCGCGTAATGAAAGGGCGAGGGCACGTGGTGGGATCCCCAAATCAAGGGTCTTGACTCGCGAGCTGATAACAGGCCGTGCTATAACCCGTTATTTCCTGCAACGGACTGGGGCTGCGCACATGGCAGCGGCATGGATGTCACACGCCGAGCCCACGACTGCAGCTGGGCTTTGTGCGGTCAGACTGCCATGGAATATGTAATGGCAATTTCTTGTTACTTTTTAATCTCTCCTTAAACAAAGTCATAGTTCTTACGCAGTCACCTCTGAGACAGGGAGAGAAATATTTTCCTAACAATTACCGCAGTCGGCTCAGCTGGGCATTTGAAAGTAACAGACATTTAAAAATATACAATAACAGTAATCTTTAAAAATACTTTATTTTAAAAATATTATTTGGGAAAAAAAGTCCTTGCTCCCTTTATTCAGCAGGAAATGCCACACGATTATCTTTATTTTCTTACTGTTTGTGGGGTGAATTGAAAATCGCTGTTTTAGATGAATTTACCTAGCAGCAATTAACATTTAATTTCCTTTAAAAACATAGAAACAAGATTAAAATGCCCATTGGGGGGTCATTTCTCCTTGATTAAACTTTAGAAGTAACCAGAAAACTTGATGTTCAATGCATTAATCAAGAAATAAGAGAATGAAAACTTATGTTTGGTATTCCAGAAGCCAGCTCAGAAGTGGCTCAGAAACTGATTTAGCTTATTTTTGTTATCAGAGAAATAAGTGCCTTGCAGGCGTACGGGGCGCCCACAGCCCACGGCAGCGAACGCCAGACTTCCCAGCGAACTCAGTGGGTCCTGGACGGAGCATGGTCAGAAGAGTGGACTCGTATCTGCACCATCTGCATTTAGATGTTAAAGGAAAGAAGGAATTCAAATGTGATAATCTGTGAGATTCAAATTCTAATACACTTATGATGATCTGTATTAATATATTATTTATTTCTACGATTGTCTGACTCTAACCTCCTTGTGACCCTGCAAGTCCTTGTCCTGGAGTTGCCTAGAAAAGGTAAATATCTCTGTGCATACGAGAAACCTTTTATCTCAAAGGCTCAGTGGGGAGATCTGTGAAGGCCATTACATTCTGTTGTCCTTTACGTAGAAGCCTTACAAAGAGAAATAATAAGAAATGATCCTGTAAAATTCCAGAAAGAAATATGTCACTACTGAGCATAAGGATGCATTAAGTAAGGTAGCAAAGCCAGGGTAAAAGACCGGTATTTTTCAAGGGAGCATGTGGCCACACACCCAGCAACATTTATTTATTTAATGAGAAATACGAATTTTACACCTTCCTGGTGACCTAGCTGAAATGCATTAAGCAGCGTTTACATTCTCCAAGCTTGAAAAGTTCTTAAAGGGTGGCTACGTCCCTCCAGTTGCATTGTGCGTGGCAGAAAATGCTAATCTCCACGTATACTGGTTTGTGCACAAGCACTTACGGGACGTCCAGGGAGCAGGGACCAGACAGGAGCGTGGCTGGACGCCCCTTGCTTTTTCTGCTGGAGGGACTCGTGGCAGAGGATTGCTGGTGGTTTCCTTTTCAAGAACATTTACCTCTCTGATCAATACATTGCTGAGACGGTACCTGGATGGAAGGTTCTTGTCACCAGCCACTGTTTGGCTGACGGGGACGTCCCGAGTCAGTGGGTGAGCCCAGAGGGGAAGGCTCCCTGATGGCAGCAGGCCGTTTGCGGGGGCCAGTCCTCTCCGTGCACAGTTGGAGGGACAAAAGCAGAGCTGGGGCTGAGCGGCAGCGCGGGGAAGATCCCTCTCACCTCAGACAGCTGGATGGGCTCACACAGACAGCCAAAGGCTCTGCAGTGATGTCCCCATCTGGATGCATTTTCTGCTGAATGTCACCCCAGTTTGGATGAAGGAGGACCAACTTCCAATTTCAGGTCATGCCTTTAGATCACACGCCTTAAGTCTCTGAGATTTTACCTAGCTAAAGCACAAAAAGAGCTTCTTCCATCGCCTGTGTTCTCGCACTGTCTTTCACAAAGATGCTTTTGCGGACTGTACCTCGTAGCGGTGGCCAGAGAGCGCTGGGCTGGAGCAGCAGTCTCCTCCACCCCGGCAGCACGCTGCTATGCCCTGAACACATTCTGATTTCTTTACTGAACAGCAAATGATCTGTGTTTCAGACCTGCCCGTCTCTACGAAGCCTAGAGAGATGCAGCTGGTCTCTGTTTCTCCTCTGTAGGGATCCTGCACATCTCTCTGCAGGTAGCACTGGGACCTCGGTGTACACAGCCATTATGGAGTGGACACATAAACACGCAGGAGAAACAGACGGAGACAGAATCGCGACATTTTTATTGCATTTTGATTCTCTGCAGATTGTCTGAATATGGAATCTGGTCCATAAAAAACAACATTCCAGATTGTTCAAAATGCACATGCAGTCGAATAATTGGTTCATATGTCCAATTATTTGACTTGTGAGTAGATTGGGTAAAACTTGGCATACTTTTCCAGCACATGGCTGTACTTGTTTGAAACTTCCAACTTGTTTGAAAGAGCAAATGACCCCAAATCCACATAAATAACTGTCCCACAGTTTTTCCTGTCTGCCTAATTTTGTCTGTTTTCCCCACTAGCAACCAGATATCCAATAAACTATTGAAGGCAAAGGCTGATGTAACTCCTTTTTTAGGGCAGTGATTTCAACAACAGCGACTGTGTATGAAGAGCTTTTTTTAAACTAGGGAAGAGGAGCAAACAGCTAGAAAAACAAAAATGTAAAGTGCTTATGCAAAAATCTGTCATGGACATCTGGACCACCCTTGTCCAGCTCAGGAAATGTAACACCAGTCATGCCTCTAAGTGAAAAGAATCAATTGCACTTTCTGTTTTCGGAGGATCAAAGGTCCCCCGTCGGCTCCGCGTTTCAGGCTGGGCAGTTTCTGGCAGAGCTGGGGTCGCGGCGCAGGTCCTGCAGCGCGTCAGCAGCCGCCGTGTCGCACGGTGGCCACAGCATTTCTGTAGCTGTGACTCTCAGCATCCCCGCAGCCAGGCAGCTGCGGGCCACGAGGCTGCGGGGCGATGCGGAAAAAGGGAAAGGCTGGCACCGAAAGTCACACAACTCACCTCCTTCTGCGAAAGCTTGACTCTTGAGCCCAACGCCACCATTGTTTATGGCACGCACGCAGCTCACCGAGACACTGAGGTTTAAATCTTGCTTCCGTAAATGCGGAGTGTCTCTGCTTTAGCCCTAAGGTTTTGGGACATGCAGGTACAGAGCTCAGATTTATAATCATCTTATTTTTGGAATACCTAAACTGTTGGTGATGCGATAGACAGTATCGGCTCCAAAGGACTGGTATAACTAGAGACAAAGTTTGATTTAAGATTAGATACTTTTGTAAAAACAAAGCTTTACAAAATATAAGCTATGGGGAAATCTGCCATATTTATAGTTCAAAGACCAAAGAAATCTCTCTACCCACTCTCTACCCCACCACTGGGTCTAGACATCTGGTTTTTATGCTTAAAATACAAATGCTGTAACAGCAAACCAGTTCACAACTGCAGGAATTGAAGCTGTCTAGAAACAAGAATAAAAATTACTTCTTCTCCATGGCAAGAAAAAGCAGGAGGAAAAGGTCTCTTGCAATTAGCGGTGGAAAATAAAATTAGGTTTTCAAAACTATTACAGCTATATGTAAGATGGACTCCCTCACTGCTGAAGCCACAGGGAAAACGCAGTCTGGAGTACTCTTCATAAGCTGATGCCTGAATAACTGGGAAGGATTGGGACTGTTTGAGTCATAGGGCTCACAGCTATCCCGTACAACCACATCAGAGAATACCACGAGAGGCTTTGCTCCCCCAGCCCTCGCTCCCCCAGCAGAAGGCCGTACATCCAGTCAAGAAGCGGTTCCCATCCATCATCACCTGTCCGAGCCTACATCCGTCTTCTCCCAGGTCTATTCTCTCCATAATGAACTATGCTCTCTGCTGACGTAATCCTCATGAGAGCCATTGATTCACGGTTTCAAACATAACACGGATAACATGAAAAGAATCATCTATTAAAAAATACATATGGCCAAATTCACTGTCTGACCTGGACAATGTTCCTTTAAGTTTAAAGCCTCTATTGTGCTAAACACCCAGATGTTAACAATCTCTGGTGGAGGCTATTGAATGCAGGAAGGACATGTTTTTAGCAATTAGAAAAATAGTAGTACACTTACACATGGCAATATTTAGCAGAGTTTGTTTGGTTAATAGGTCAGCAGTTTGGGCCCGTCGGCGGTTGCTGCGGGGCAGCAAGGAGGGTTTGTGCAGGGGACGCACGGGCCAGCAGAAGGAGCAGCCGGGTGCCCACGGGGCACCCGCAGATCAAAGTGTGCAATGTAATCCAAGGGCCTCAGAAGACACCTCTTATCCCAACGTTTCCTTCTACCTTTAAAAAAAAGCTTTGAAAACCCTTTGCGATAGGTTTGAAGAGTGGCAGGGAAAGTGCACATATATAAACCAGAAACAATGCACAGAGCTGAATAATGCTTGGGGCATGTAAGGATACTGCACACGTAAGCCACGAACCGAAGTTCATATCCATAAATACGTTTTGGGTAGAGCAAGAATTAAGTAAGTGGTTAAGTGTTTTCCTGATTAGGGCACGAGTCTCGGCTGCCCTTTGCAGACTCCACAGGTGACCCCCGTGCTGTGGAGGAGCGCACCGTGCGGGGCCGCGGGCTCCAGCCCTGCGCAGGTGAGCACCCGCGTCGCTGCCAGAGCAGACACGGGGCTGCTGCGACCAGCAATGACGTGTTCCTCACAGCAGCGTGAATTTGGCTGGTGGCCTTTGTAATTTATCTTTGCTGATATCACTATGTGCCTTGAGAACATTTATCTTCCTAAAGGTAAAGAGTAAATGATTGTTTTAACGAGGAGAAAACAAGCCTTATTGTAACAGCCCTGGACTAGGGACCACAGAAAGGCTTGGATTTTTAACACACTCCCATCTGTTTTAACAGCTGCTTATGGTTACTATAGTCACTGAACAAAGATACGGTTATTATACCTTCCTTTATTGATGGCCCAAGCTCCCTCTTATTTTCTCTGTCTTTGCAGAACGGCAGAGGCCGTGCCTGGAGCCACAGACCTTCGCGGTCAGCCAGATCTGTGCCGTTTTCTGCGTGCAGTGGTGCAATTGGCACTTCTTACACTGAAATCTTACACTGAAAATTGGATTACGTATAAGGATACAAAAAAGGAGCCATATCCAATCTAAATAATCCATCCACTGATCTCGGTGGTGGTTTCCAGCCTTTTAGGATTCATGGACCCCGATGGGGTCACTGACAATAGACCTGCTTTTCTTGGTTATTTTCTGCAGAACCTTAGAATTAGTTCACAGTCACCACAAGGCCTATGGAAAACATATATAAAATCACACGTCTAAGGTGTTTATAAGACGCTAGCAGCTAAATTCCTACAGTCCTAATGGGTGAACACTAATAAACCTTGCGGAAGTTTTATGACTTGCCCAGCAAACAGACTAGATACACGATTATGCTTGTTCTCTGAGCCGCACGCTGCCCTACAGAAACCAGGCTCGGTACAGACTGTCTGTGCCGATAGCGGCTTCTCCTCTAGCAAAAGCCAGAGCTACTGGTGATTTTGCAATCCATAAGCATAAAAGCAATTTCTTTCCAGATTGTTATTCTTTTCCCTTCCTGGGTATGGGCAGAAACAGAAGAGAAGAGGACCTCCCACTAATCTGAAAAAGCTAAAGCCCAGAGAGGAGTAAAATGAAGTTTTAATGAGGAATCGGGGCTTTGGAGGTGTCAAGGCTTCGAGTATGACTGTCCCGGCTCTCATGCCACTAGAAGGGAGAATGGAAATTAATGCTGGGCTGCTGGGATTGTGAAGGAAGCAGCATAACCACAGAATCACCACCAATTTTTTTGAATACAGGCCCAGATTTTGCTTTGGAACAAGAACTTGGACGCACATGAATTGTGTGAGGGCTTGGCCTTGAAAAATCAATGGGTGCTCAGTATCTGGCAGGATCAAGTCCATGGTGAACAAGGAACTTGGCCCAGACGTGAAACAACACTTCTTCTGCTTTCCAACCCCATGGTGTAACCACCAGACCACAAACGTCTTTCCCACTTTTTGCTGTTAAGAAGGAAGCGTCAGTTTTCAGGCTTGGAGAAATGTGGTGGACTGAGGGCAGGAAGGATCTGTCATTCATATGAAAACGTGGGCTAGAATTTCAAGATCTATTTAAATTTTAAATTTCCTTAATGCTGATAGAGTCCGGGGGCAGAAGAAGGTTCCGTTGCCTGTGGCTCTCTCCGCAGCGTGCGGCGAGGTCTCTCCTCTAGCTGCCTTTTACAGTGTCTGTAAAAACTAATGACACTTAATTCCCTCACTCGTTGGAAAACAGTGGCACCTTGCACACGATAGAAAGCTGGCTCATTTTTGATTCTTTCTTCTTCCCCTACCCCCAAAAGGGACCTTGAATTAATGCGCGTTCCTGATTAGCATGATGATATAAATCAGAGCAAGCTGCTTTCGTGTTGAGATGTGAAGCCAGCACTCCGCAGTGCCCTGCAGCGCACGTATTCTCAACAGTTTGCAGGGCAAGGAAACCAAACAAAGTTGTTTCTGGTGCAATGTGCTACACAAACTGTTGCAATTATCTCCAAGGATGTGGGAGCTTTATCTGCTTCAAACCTTTGCTCTCAGACATTATAAAGTTAATTATAAAATGTGCCAAGGGGGAGGCACGGAGAAACCTTGTTAACCTTTTCTTTCTGTGGTTTTCCCCCCTCGTTGCATTTACATTGGCCTTGAAGAACTGGGACATTTTGCAGATGGTTTAGGGTCTATAAATTCCTATTTAAATCATCAGGAGCCAAGTATAACAGGTAGCAGTCCAGACTGCTCTAGAAAGGACAAACCCCAGCTAAGCATGTAAATAATACTCCAGTGCTTCTTAGCATATAAACACATGCGCTGAGCCAGGTACCCTGGAAGGTTTATTCACATTTTCCTATTGTTACTCTGTGAAGTGCACTGGGTATGCACCGTATGACTCTGCAATAATTTTTTTTTGAAAGCTGCTTCTCAGTGAATAGCGCAAAGTAACAGGCTAAAGGAAGGTGCTATTTCCTTCGCTGCTCCGCTGTCGGTCGCGGCTCACCTCGGGGGGCTGACAGACATCCGCCGCGCCAGCGATCCCCGTATCCACCACCAGCCCCACATGGCAGACTCCAAAGAGGCTGTTGCCGGTCGTGACAAAGCAAGAGGGAATTGCTTGAGATCAGGTTGGCCTAAGAAATGGGAGGTGATCAAGGAGGGCGATGTGAGTTTTCTTTACTGATGGTGAAGCAATAGCACCGCACGTTGCGCAGCAGGGCAGTTGTTCTGGGCTGAACCAAGAGAAACTCGTTACTGCACGCTGTAGCGGGGAGATGTCCTGAGACAGGCGCTGATGACACCATTTACGAGTCTGAGCAAATCGTATCGCCCCTGGCCCCTCCGTCCCTGTGGGGAAGATAATGCTGTCTTCCTTTGGCCGTGTTATGAGAGTTAATGAACAAAGGCTCTGTGTGTTGTATTTCTGATGAAGAATCCTCTGCACATATTAACTGTTTTTATTTGAAAGAAATACAATCTGCACCCCATATTTATTATCATTTTTCTGAGAAATTCAAGAACGCTTTCCAGGCTTGTTTATTTTTTATAGCTTTTTTATATCTTTTTTTTTGTCCCCACCTGCCAACTCTGCATCATGGTCCATCTGTTGGTGAGTCAAAGTGTGTTAAATGTATATAGCTCCCTCCAGAGTTTCCCGGTGAGATTCAATGAAGTTCTTGCCATGAGGGATGCCTAGCCCTTCTCCCACGAGCCCCCCAAAACAGGGATTTATTACTCAATTCCATCTACTCTTGGCTGAGACTTGACAAAAGAAGCCGTAGCTTGGAAGTCATTCACAGGCATTGGGAATGATGTGGGCTGTGCCTTTGAGCTCTATGCTGATGCACAACGGCGTTTTACAGGTGACCATCTATAGCAGTTGAAATTATCTGGACGAGAACAGAGCCTGAATGTTAACAAATACTATTTTTTTTAAAATATTGTACTTTCACTAACGTTTTTGCAGTAGTCTTGTGCCTAAACATATAGGCTATCCTAGAAAGCTGTTAGGGCATACTAATTCCCATAGCTCCATAAAATACACCCCCGAAATGGGAATAGCGCGCAAGTGGTTCTACAGGGTATGCATTAGTTATAGATGGACACACTCAGCACTTTCAGGTCACCCAGTGTTTTCAGCTCTGCAAACACTATATCCCTCGGTACTACCTCTTAGAGACTGAACTTCAGAGGCAGAGCTGCTGTGGCTTATGGACATGCCTTTCTGGGGACCCGAGTGTCTACTCAGAGGATCCCTTTCTTCAGACAAACAGTATTTTCAGGGCCGTTGGCTTTTTAATCCCTGGTTTCCTGGCCTGCTGCCTTCATGTGTGGTTGCCGACCCTTGCTAGTCTGGCAAGGGGAAGAGAAAATATTTGGCTTCGGGGGCTAGGCAACTCGTTGCCCTGTATTGCTGACAGGAGTGCATGATTCCCAGTTCAAGTATTCTGTACCTGTTTTGCACAGGAATGAATATCGCACAAGGTGCCAGGCAAGTGAAGCATAGCTAATGTAAAAACACCTTGGTCTGGTTCCCAGTTACCCTGCAGCTGTGTTAGTATTTACAGCACCGTGAGTAAAGTGCTCCTGAATCAGAATAGGAACGACTTATATTCGCTTTGAATGCGTAAACCGGGCCGCATAGTTCTGCTGGAATTACAGGCTATTTGCAATCATTTGTCTCCCTCTACAAGCTTTGCCCAGCAGGTATTCTGTAATTATTTGATAATAAAAATTATAGGCATTTTTACATTGCTGGTCCTCTGCAGGAGCTGAAGATTACCCAGCAATTTTTACACGAGCTGAGAATTTAAGCCTGATGTCCTGGCAGGCTCCCAGGTCGGAAGGCTCGATGGCCTATCCGACTCCTGCCGGCGCTCCTCATGGGCTGCCGCACTCCTCTCCTCCTCCCGCAGCAGCTGCGGCACAGCTGCATCGCTCCGCTCCCCCAGCTCCGCAACGCGGCGGCCGCAGGAGGACTCTGCTGACGAAAAAGTGCTCAGGACTTGGGTACTTTGGTAAGGTCCCTTGGGAGCTGCAGGGACGAAAGAGGCCACATGAATGAAATCTATCGCTGTGCCCTGTTAGTCCGATACATGGTAAAAGCTCGTGATAATTTACACATGATTATTAACGTTTTCCAACACCTGCGTAGAGTACTCTGAAATTGCTTTGGTTTTACTCCCTCCCTCAAAAAAACGCTCTCAAAATGCTCAAAAGAAATGAAGGAGATGAGCAATAAACATTAGAAGTGCCATCTAAGAAGTGCATAGCTGAAAACTGAGTTTGTTACCAGTAGAACATCACCTATACCATCATTTTTCTGGGTTTCACTGGACCGGGTATGAAAAGAGTATGTCCTGCTCTTAAAGGTAACTTCTTGCAAAATTATTCCTTTCTCTCCAGCATCACTATAAAGGGCAATTTTTTTGCCTATGCGTTTGATAATTTATGTGTCTGTAAATATAATAAAACTACAGTGGTTTGGACATTTACCGAGAATGACTGGTTTGGGAAATTTGAGAAACAAAAAGAGACAAAAACATCAGCTAGCAAAAGGAATGCCTGCATTACAAATGGACTTTGTTATTTTTATCTTGGCAAGTATCATTAAACTTTAATTCTTTATGCAACCATGACAGATAAGTTTGTCCCCCTTTGCATTAAAGATGTTATGCATTATTTTTGACAAAGTAATAAAACCGCTGCACTGAGACCTCACCCCAGCGTGCTGAAGCCTCTGCTCCACAAACACGTGCCTGCAGAATCAGGCCCCCACTTCTCCTCACTGCAATCAACGGGATTACCACCGTGAACTGGGAGACGAGCTTTTTTTCCCCCTGAAGTTTCCCTTTACCCAGTGAAACAGCCAGTTTCACCAGGAAAAGAGAGTTTGCAGTGTCCTGGGGTTCTGCTGGGGACGCACATGCATTTTGATTTCTTTCAGCAAAAACTGAACCTGTTTTTTTCAGTCTGGAAAAACGCACTGAGCTTCATCCTTCGGCGCCAGCACGAGGATGATGCTGTTGGCCCGTCAGACCCCCGCGGCCGGCCCTTCCCTCGCCGCTCCCGCAGATCCCCGTTGGCGCATCACCCCACGGCCCTCGGTCCGCCGCGCTGGGAGGGCCGTGAGCAGAGCGGTTCGTGCTGATCACCCGGACGGGCAGGGAGAGGCGCTCTGCTGCCCTAGGCACCCCGAAGTTCAGGTGTGTGCTTGGCTGCGTGCCGAGAGCTGGTCATAAGCCCTTTATGTGCCACGTCCCTGTCCCTCGGGCCGTGGAAAGGGAAGGGAAATGTTGTCACGAGCGCGAGGGCCCCAGCCGGCCGCCCTTCGGAGTCGTCCTCCGCGGGTCCTTTATTTTTTCAGCGTGGGATGTTGAGGGGCTTGTAAAGGCTTTAGGCTCTCCGGGGGACGCACTGGTGTCTCTTGACGGCCCCGGCAGCGGCGGCTGAAGATGAAGGAGGGCTGTTGGGTCTGAGGGAGCCATGGCCCGCGGTGGGCGGCGGGGCCAGGCCGTGGGGATGAGCCCCACCGAGGAGAGACGGCCCGAGCCCCGCAGCCCGGGGGAACCGGGCCAGCCCCACCGCCGCGGGTGGGGGGACACCGCGCTGGCCCGGCCGCGGGGCCCCCGGGGCACAGAGCAGCCCACCACGGCCACGGCGCCCCGCGGCCGGGGCGGCCACCGGGGCCGGGCCCTGAGGGAGAAGTGCCGGGCCCTGAGGCGAAAGTGCCGGTCCCGCAGCGGGGCTGCTGGCCCCGGCCGTCGCGGCGGGACGGCCCTCCTCCTCCTCCTCCGTCTCCTCCTCCGCCTCCCCCCGCGTGTGCGGTGCGCGGCCGCATGTGGGGCGCAGGCGGCGGAGTCTCCACCTCTTCTGGCAACTCGAACCTGTGGCTGCCAAGCTCCATTAAAGCCATCAGCAGTCGCGGGGACGCTCTCCGCGGCGAGGGCGGGGTGGGTGGTGGTGGGGTTTTTAAAAAATACATATTTTACTTTTCTCCCCCCTTCGCCAGACGCGCGGCTGAGCAGAGGCAGCGCTCCGGAGCCCCCCCGCCCCCGCGGGCCGAGGCCGGGTCCCGCCGCCGCGGGCACCGGAGCGCCGGAGGCGGCCCATGGCCGCGCCGCCCCGCTGAGCCCGCGGGCACCGGCGGCCGTCCGCCCCCCCCTGCCGCCGCCGGGCGAGGAAACACAGAGGCCACCATGGTGCGGTGCTGGTGGCTCGCCGGGCTGCTCCTAGGTAAGGTGGCACCGGCGGCCGCTCCGCTCCGCGGCGGGGGGAGGGGAGCGGGAGCGGGTGCCGGAGTCGGGGTCGCCCCCTCGGGGGGGCTCCTCGCCACCCCCCTCTTCCCCCGGGCGCTGCGGAGGGGCTGGAGGAGGCAGGGGGTTGCCAGGAGGGTGCAAGGAGCTGGGGTGCAAGGGGACTGCGCGGAGAGGGCGAAGAAACAGCAAGGAGGGTGCGAGAGGGCTGTAAGGGGAGTGCAAGGAGGGTGCGAAGAGGTGGCCGGGGGCGTGCGCGGGGCTGCAGGGGGTGTGCGGGAACACTGCGGGGCGGGCGCAGGGAAGCTCCAAGGCGGCTCTCCGTGGGGCCGGCTCGGGATCCCCGGGGAGTCCCCGCCGCCCCGGGCCCTGCTGGCGGGAGCGGGAGGCACCGGGAGCCCCGCCGGCTCGCTCCCTGCCCCGCTCGCCCCTCGGTGCCCGCCCGGCCCGCGGAGGGTTCCCCGCCGAGCGCTCCCGCGGAGCCCGGGCGGAGCGTCCCGCTGCCCCGCGCCGCCCGCCGCCGCCGGGGAGGGGGGCAGCCCTCCCGCCGAGGGGCTTCCCCGCCGCCTCTCCCGTCCCCTCCGGAGCGGGCTGCGGCGCTGCCGGCCCGGCTGGAGCCCGCTCGGGGCTGCCCCGGGCGCGGTCGGGCGGGGGCTGAGCCTCTGCCCCCGCCCGAGGCTCCCGGAGTGCTGGGGGTCGCTGTCCCCCCCCCCGGGGAACCCTGCCGGGCATTCCCCCTTGCGGCTCGCTCCTGCCCGGAGGCCGGCGGGCGCTTGAGCTGGGTTTAGATCCAGGAGGGCTCAGAGGTGTTTCCCTGGGAATCGGGAATTATCCCTGGGAGGGTCCAGCACCTGCCCCGGCAGGGGACACCTTCACAGGCCATGTCGTGCTCCAGGGACGTGCCAGAGAGCCCCGGCTGCATCTTTGCGACTCCCTTTCAGAAAGGCATCTCTCAACCCCGCAGTTCTTGGAACAGTTTCAGAAGAAAAGGTTCTGGCTTAAGAGACCATATGAGAAAACAAAGACAACTGTGCTGTGAAAAAAGGCAAAATGATGTCTGTTTACGGCAAGGAGCAGAGCCTGAGGGAGGCTTCTCCATCCTTGGAGAGAGTCTTTTCCTTGCAAAGGCAAGGGAGACCCTCGGTTGAGACACCCCTGAAGAGAAGGGGCAGGGGAAGGGAAGGGTGGGAGGGTGCCCCGGGGCCCCCCCGCAGTCTGGGCACTAGAGAACCAGACACCTGGGTTCCTGCTGCGAGTCCTTTCTGACACTTAGGTTTTGGGCAACAAAATACCACGCTGACTTGCCTCTCCAGCTCAGGGCTTCGGTTAGTGATCATTGCAAAGGAATCGTTAGTGACAGCTATCAGACATTACTTGCATTAAGTGTAAAAGACCAGACTACGGAAAGAAATCTCTAAGCAAGGTACTTCTATGGGGTTACTTTGCTGTTCTCCTTAGGCGGGGTCTTTGTCAGATGTTGTTCCCCAAAGATAAGGCTTAACAGGTTAAGAAATACGTATTTTCTTTCTCTATATATTTTATTAGCTGAAGTTGCTCTGCTCAGAGATCTGTTACACTGCATTTTGTAAGGTTATTCACTTAAGTCTAATTAAAATACTTATTTCTTAAATCTTCATACAATTTATTTTAGTCCAACCTAATTTAAACTCTGTACTTCTTCCATCTGATGTCAGTGAGAGAATTTCCATTGACTTCAGTAAGAACAGAAGCTGGACCTTAAAACATGTATTTAAATAGCTAAGTCAAATCCAGAACTCATTAAAATCAAAGCAAGGTTTGCCAGTGACTTCACTGGGAGCAAGACTGGCATGCTGTATTTTGCATAAAACTGAGCATCAGCATGACCGTGACACCAGTGCATAATTAGTTGAAAAAGCGCTTTAGTTG